>BSBM01000158.1:32080000-32771436 GCA_027924585.1 Larix kaempferi | reverse complement strand
ACATAGTAACCCAAAAACATAACCACATAGTAACCCCATCCCATACAAAATTGTCTTCTTAAATAGATCATGCCTCTAAGGTCATGTGTTTACAAATCCGAAGACCTAAACCCAAAAACCCTTAGGGTTTACAAAACTGCGCCGGTTTCCCTAAACCGGCTTGCTGGCATCTGGTAGCGTCTACTTCATCGTGGCGGTTATCCACATCTTCATTTTGTCGCTATCGGCCTCCCTGTCGCATGCGTGCCAAGAGATCTCTTTCACAGAACCGTTCATCTCTAACGGTTTCGCCCACCAGGCATGCCAAGACGTCGCTTTCATCAACAAACTCGTGCATTGGCCGCCTTCCTGATTTGCTCGTGCCCACCGCTCGGCTCTCTGGAGCATCTTTCCAAAATTAGACCATTACTGGTCCATCTGATACCTGCACCTGATCCTTGTCCAGCACTCCGCTTTGCTGGCTCCACGTGTCCTGACTGCTTCGCAGCACTGCTTCCTCGCAGCGCTGGTCTTCGCAGTGCTTCCAAAACTAGGATTCTACGCACAGCTTCGCAGCACCCTCAACACTTAGACAAAATTATATTTATGAGCTGCGCTCAGCTCAGCTTTCCCTGCTTATCAAAAAAGGTGTTACCAAAAATTTGTCCCGACCTAAGCCCAACATGCTACGTAGTAACTCTTTAGGTGATAGACCTGCAGTCAGGAATTCTATGATTTCCTTGTAGTAGTCATCTGCTATGTGAATATAAAACAACTACGTATCTAGTAGAATATCCTCCAGATTAATATGCTCCTCACCTGACTCAATTCTAGAATGATGGTCAGGTCCTGAATTCAATCTTCCTGGCTTGACAATTATTTCAAAATCATACTCCTGAAAGAGTAAGAGGCATCTACATATTCTCCCCCCTAACACTAGTTTATTGACCAAGTATTTCAAAGCTGAGTGGTCAGTAAACATATAGAAATGCGAACCTAGAAGATAGTGTCTGAACTTCTGCAATGCGTATACCCTCACTAAGCCTTCCCTTTTTGTCGTGGTGTAGTTCTTTTCTGCTGAAGATAGATTTCTGCTTCAGAATGTGATGGGGTGATCGATGACTCCCTCACTTGGTTGAGCTAAGACAATACCAAGTGCTATAGCTAAAGCATCTGCATGTACATGAAATGGTTTATTCCATTCGGGCAAGACTAGAATCGGTGTTGTAACCATTTTCTCTTTTAACGTATCCAATCCTTTTTGAAAATCCTTAGTCCAACTGTACTTCGCTTATTTCTTTAATAATTTATCCATAGGCACAGTGATCCACATGTATCCTTTGATGAACTTCCTATAGTATCCTGTGTGTCCCAATGTAGTGCGTAGTTGTTTCACTGAGTTAGGCGTTGGTAGGTTCACTATAACTGCGATCTTCGTTGGATCAACCATCAGTCCTTGCTTACATAGAATGTGTCCCAATAGAATTCCATAAGGAACATAGAATATGTTTTTCTTTAGATTCAAGGAAATCTGATGCTGTCTACACTTCGCTAGCATCATTCTTAAGTTCGCATAATGATTCTTCAATAGACCAAATACTGTCCAATCATCAAAATAGACTTCTAAGAACTTATGAATATACTCCTTAAATGTAACAACAACAACTCTTGAAAAAATAGTAGGTTCATTTTTCAAACCAAAGGGCACAACTGTATACTGAAATGATCCCCATTCGGTGGCAAAGGTCATCTTGTGTCTGTCCTCTATAGAAATTCTGATCTGATGATATCTAGAAAATCCATCGGTGAATGAGTATGCTTCATTTCCTCCAACATTATCTAGAAAATCATATGTAAATGGGGTAGGAAATGGATCATGCAGCGAGGCATCATTTAAATTTCTGAGGTCCACATAGATTCTGATTTCTCCTTTAGCTTTCTCATCCTGAATGGCCATGGGACTTACCCATTTTGACTCCTCTACTAGTTCAATAATTCCTGCGTCAAGCATTTTATCAATTTTTTCCTTTACTCTTTCTTTATATCTGGGATTCAATCTGTAAGGCCTTTTCTTAATAGGCTTTGCATCTGGCTTGAGAGGTATTTTCATAACTCCCAAGTCTCCTAAAATTCCTTTCACCTCGAAAAACTTAGTGGGAAATAAATCTTGATATTTTCACTGTAGGCATACAATCTGTCCTACTGTTTCTTCATCCCAGTAATCCCCAATAGAAGCAAACTTTGGTTCATTCTCAGTACCAATGTTGATCATTCTGGTCTTCACAGGGATACTCAGTTCTGGAATTTCTAAATCAAGCCCCTCAACATGGCGTTCTCCTTCTGACTCAGGTATATGCACATCGCGAGGATCTTCCTCTTCATCTTCATCTAATGCAAAGTTATAACATTCAAGAGCATTCTCAAAATGTATATCCCACTTTGGTTGTTTATATATTGGTAATGGGGTATCATTGAGTATCTTCTTTTTAATGATCTACAGGGCCTCATTGACAGTCGAACAATCATCCTCAAAACTGAAATTGGATTGAAAGTCAATTATCATTATGTGTCAATCTATTGTGCCTCTGCGAAGTTTGGCTTCTCTATACCTATTATAGAACTTTATTCCTACGGATAAGAAGAGGCTCTCTTAGGCTAGACTAGGATGTAACTAGTTCTAATCTAAGACAATTAGGAAACAAATGCTACCTTGAATCCCAAACTAATTTTATACAACAAGATTAAATGTATTCGGTAGTGATGGAAAGATGTAACTCACCTTCAATCAGATGTTTGTCCGCTTCCAACTTTGATACCAAAGCTCCCAAGTAGAACCCATCAAGATCAAACAAGGAACAAGCACACAATCTCCCAAATACCTTGAAGTGAAGGTTAGGTTCAAATCTAACTGGATACACTTCATGCCAAATATTCACACACAATGCACATGAAATGGGAAACAAGACAAGTTAACTTTATTAAGAATCTTGAAAACACTTACATAGGGTTGCTTGATGTCCAAGCCAGCTCTAGTTCCAAGACTTCTTTCCTCTAGCTATCTCTTCAAATATCCTAGGATCATAGGTTGGATGCCCCAAGTAGTTACCCCCATGGCTCATGGATGGCCTCTCTTTTATAGCACTTGAGGAGTTAACCATAAGGAGAGGAAGGTGGATCTAGTGATATTTTAGTGGATCATCCAAGCTAAATAGAGAGAGGAGGTTGAGATGGAATCAAGGGTGTCAATCCCAAGGTAATCTTTTGGAAGGTACAAATGCAAGATCCAATGGAAAGGGCTAAATCAAGGTTTCCACACCCCATACACTAAGCATAACGCAAAAATTTGGTGATTTTCCGCGGGTCAGGGGTTATGCAGGGCGCGAAAATGTGATATTTACGTGGGCTGATAGATATGCAAGGCACGAAAATCAAGGTAAACAAGGTCAACTTGGAATGACACTTGGTTTAGTACGTTGTTTCTCATTCATCAAGAAGTGGATTTGTCTCCAAGGTGTTGGATGAGACCAAGGAGGTTACTGACAACATGTAAATTTCATTAGGGGGAAATGTCGTTAGGTCACATGGTACAAAGATGCAACACTATAGCTCGAAGTGTAACTTTAAGGTATAACAAATGCCCCCCTAAAATGTGAGGTCACAAGAAACTGATGGCCGAAAGAGTTTACCAATAAATTGCGTGGAGATAGCATCGAGGGAGTTGGAGAGGAGCTGGAAGGAAACAATATGTCTAATACCATCGAGGCGGGCATACCCATGCTCAGAACAACTGACTCAAAGCATGGTTGTTGACCAATACACTGCAGATCCATGAGAACTAAGATGATATAGACTGCGGACAAATCATGGCTACTATGAACAATCGTAGATCCATGAGATGACAATGACACAACCATGACCAATACAATAGTGGATCTATGTGATAATACAATACCGAGGTCACCAACATGACGTGTATGTGGAGACCTACTCAATAATCACCATCGCAACTTGGACGTGGAAACAGTATCAGGAACGTCTAGGGTCTTCTACCTGATCCCGAAACGATACGAATCTGACCATGTGATTACAATGTCTTGAAGTCGAACATGGCAGAAACTACTTGATTACCAGCCAATGATGTAAGCTATTAACAAGTACGAGGGAAATCACCAATGATGATGATGATCCCCAAGGTATCTCTAGTACAACTCGACGAAATGGGAATAGATGAGTTGACGTCGAACATCCGTGAGATCATTTTATCAAAGCTCAATAATGAAAACCTACTTCCAAATGCGAGGGAAACATGCCATTAAGGCATGCAGGTACCAAGGTACTAATTGTTGATTCCTAAGCCTAATTCCTGGATAGTGAGTTGGCGTCGACAATAATAGACTCGTCGAAGGCGGGTCCATAATGAATCCCACATTATAGAAACGAAATTGGCATGAGAGAGATGTGAAGCGATGGTTTAAAAGGACACGTACTGACACAATTGAAGGTTTGACATGATGGATGACTCGAAGCAATGTTGATCCTTTTGAACATATAATGGCATGGAGCAGAGCTTGGCAGCAGGGATTTAAAAGAAAAACCACAAGGCGAGTGGACTCAAAACCAAGGAGATGACTCATGACTGTGATTACAACTCATCAGAAAGGACTGAATACCCAAAAGAAGACCAGGTGTGGATGCATGCCATGTTCAAACGTGATGACTTTCAAGCTGCCAGAAAGGGTAAACTTGACTCATTTCCCATTTTCCCCCATCATAAATGATGAGTACCTCTTTGTAGTTTTATGAGCTTGAAGAGGATAATAGATGCTCGGTATAGCTCATCTGATGGATGAGTCCGATCTCACATGTTTTACGAACTTGAGAAAGGGAGGGGTTCGTCCCAATGTCGGCCTTCTATGTTGAATTTTAACGAGTCCAAAGAAGGAAAACTAGGCAGTTTTTTCATGTTTAGAGAGTCTAAAATAACTTAAAGAAGACTCCAAAATGTACTTTTTCGTAAAATTAGTCCCACAGAACCGAAAAAAAGTGTAAAACAATTTCTGAGAGAACTCTCGCAGTCAAAGGTTGACTGAGGTATACCTTTCTCGTAAAGAGTCTAGACGGACCGAAAAAGGGGTAACCTATCATTGAATAGACATCCTTTCGAATACTTTTACAAGTGTGAAAGAGACAAGTGCACTTGGAAATATTTTCGTAAGGAGGGAGCCTAAAAAGATCTTAAAGGGAAATCCAAAGGTCCGTTTTTGTAGCATTAATCATCTCGGTCCGAAAAAGGAATAAAATAATACCAAAAGGATACTTTCCTCATCATTTTACGAGCAAGAATAAAGTCGACTAAGCTCGACGCCGGTTTTCTTAAGTTTGACAAGCACGACACAGGTGTGAAAAAACGCTTGGAATATTTTTCCAGGTTTAGGTCCAGAGCTCGAAAAAGATAAAATCAACTCGAGTGAAGATAAAAAAAAAGCGTCATACCGCCAATGTGAACAACATATGGGATCCTGTCAAAACTGGTTAAAAAACCTTGGAAATAGGACATTAGTAATGTGAACAATTTGACCCAAAAGGATTTTAAAAATAAAATGTTGAGCAAAAATAGTCATGTAAGTGTATCAATAGAGGGTAAAAGAAGAAGTTACCCATTTTATCTTGGCCATTTTTACCCAAAGAGGAATTTTCATCTATTGGAGGGAAAATCTTCGAGCGACGATATCCGGAGATCCAGGGCACCATTGCGACCGTTGTCTAAACCAGGTAGATGTTCTTGAGCTCCTCTTTCTTTTCATGTCTTTATTTCTTGATTTCATGGCATTTTTTATGAATGAGGAGGGTATGCAGGGAAAAAAATTCACCCACAAATAATTTTGCGGCCTTGTTGGTAGGCAACAACCCTCTCAATTGTATTCCTGCTTTGCTTAATAAAATTGATTAGTTCACTTCTTTAATTAATCATTAAAATTATTAAAGAGTGCCTTCAAAATATTTGATTCTGAAGGTACTCTCAATTAGGGAAGATTTAATGGTCAAACTGAAAGTTTAGGAAGTAATTTCAAATCAAGCTATTTCTTTTACAAGTTAATTATTTTAGCAGCTATTAAAATATAATTTTATATATGATCAATTTTTCATTATTATATTTTATGATCATATATTTTGATAAATGACTTGCTGCTTATCAATATTATCTGTTATTAACAATGCTTGAATTGGATTTTATAATTCCTTATTTTTCGTGTAGATTCTTTTGATTTTCATTTTGAGATTTTCATGATATAAGACATGGTCTTTACGACTAATTTTTCATGTTTAAACATGTATTTCTTTGGGTTAATAAATTTATTTCATACTCTATTTTAACCTTTATAGATATATTTAAACATCCATATTAGAAGCCATGTTTAATATTTGTAAATAAATAATTTTAGAGTTGTACATATGCTTTTATAACAACTAAGGCTTACTTTTAACACCATTTCGAATTTTTGATCAAAATATTTTATGTTATGCTTGTAATGATGAAACGAAATTGGTTTTAATCTAAGACTTAGTTTTTGATAGATTTTATATTAATCAATCTTCATTATAATTGACATGATATCTTCAATTGGCACTTGTCCATCCTAAGTACTCAGCGTGTCATTTCAATCTGTCGATCTGATCTTCGAAATTAAAATCATTTGTGAGTCGTGATTTAGAGGGTACAATTTTATGATTGAGTCATTATGATTATTGGTCTTGACTTGATGATACCTTAAGAAAGATTATTTTTCATAGTGCAGGGTTTATGATGGTACCCATTATCAAAAATTCAGTTACATTTTGGCCTTAACGTTACAGCTCCACTATTTCGAATTTAAATTTGGAGATGGATTATTTGATATGGAATACGAATTAATACATCTTAACAACTGTTGGATATAATTCCACGAATTGATCACTCTGCCAAATGTTTCATATCAATCAAATTTCAAAAATTCTATTTCATTTATGATATGATATGGTTTTTATGTGGAATGATTTATGATCGTATCATTATCGTTTGATTCATGCATTGGTTTTTTATGGTGAAGTTAGCATGCTTATGCATGAGTCTAGGGTTATCCTTTGGTTCCTTACAAAGCCGAATGAGGGTTTCATTATGAATTTCAAATATTGTATACCTATCCCTTCATTATCACAACACCTTATGGTTTGCAACTGAGAGAGAGATTGGTGGTAGAAGAGATGGCTCCTTTGTGCTGGTTTGAACCGAAAGGTTTTGAGTTGCTTGTAGGTGAACCAGAGGGCGGCTCGTTTTATTGATAAAGCCAGATGGGGGAAGTTCTTCAATAGTTTCAATGGCCATAATGTCTAAGTCGCGCATAAATTTTCCCTTTCCTTTAATGGAAAACTACGCAGATAAGGGATTTGCAGTTGGATCTTTCTGAGAATTTCATAGCCAAACCAGCCAAGCTGCCACAGACTAGTGGGAAGTGGTTCAAGAAGGGTGAAGTAAACAAGACTAAATGGAAGCAATTTCTGTTACCTCTACCTAAAGATTTTGATGACAATTTTGGCTTCTCGGTAAGATTTTTGAAACCCCAATGGCTACCCTTGTTTCGATTAATAGTCTGGTACATAAGTTGTGATGACCGTTTTTTCTTCTGTTCATCTGTATCACCTCAGATTGTTGATGGAGTTGAGGGGATCTAAACTGAATTTTCCCTATTTCTTACTCAATAGTCTAGGGAAAATGGCTTCTGCAAATAAAAATGCAATTGGGGTTCAAGTTCATAGTCTTTTCCATCATGGGTTAATCAAAATATTAGTTCAACACCAATTGTCACTTAATGGCAAGACCTGGGATCAGTTTTTAACCAAGAATGATTTAGGTCAAAATGAGATTTGGCCTCCTATTAGGCCTAAGACTCGGCTTAAAAGAGAGAAGCCCTCAGTTCCTGAAAACTTGGCATTTAAATCAAATATCACACCAGGAGAAATAGGGGTTAACAATCTAGTTTTAGTACAGAATTCAGGTGGGGAGTTGGTGAAGGATGAATGTGTTTTCGAAACCCTTGTCTCTCAACCTAAGAATATTTAGGATCTTCCTACGCAAAAGCTTGAAGAATTAGCAAATGTTTGTTATGCTGAAACTAAGGTAGAACAAAGGAAGTTAGCTTCAGAAGTTCCACAATGATTTACCTGCAGTATGGTTTCTATGTCAATACCTGTGACCTTGCCACAACAGGAGGAATCCTCATTAATTGAAATCATTAGTGAAGAGGAAGATCGGGTTCCCATAGAAATTCCTCCACAGGAACAGAGGATTGAAATAAATGATCTAGTGATGCATTCTGGAGATGCAGATGGGGATGATAATCATTCATCCTATCAACATAATGATGTAGATAGTAAAAGAGAGTCTTCATTCATAGACGGTTCTTCCTCTAGCCGAACTCTCAGAAGTATCACGAAGACTATGAAATTGAAGCAACGAAATTCTCAGTTAAAAGAAAAGCTTTCCAAATCTGAATCAAATTCAATAGTGTTGAATGATGAGATTCAAAATTTAAGATAGGAATTACTGACTTGGGATGGCCGATGGCAACATGTGAAAACTAAGAAGACCAATTTTAAAGCTGAGAATAGATCTTTAGCTGCTGCTAATCAGAAAATGTTTAAGCAAGGGGAGAATTACAAAATTGAAATTGTAAAATTGAAAGCTAAGTTGTCTGAAGCTTGCAGGGCCACCAAACTGCAAATTTCAAGTTGAGAAATATTGGTTGTCATTGCTTCATAATGATTGGATATTTAACAGGTAATTAGCATGCCCATAGAATCATAGATTCTGCGGGAATTGCTTATCATTTATTGAATTTATTATCTCCGTTTTATTATTAATGCATTATTCATGAGTCTTTATATTTAGTTGATTGGTTCTTGCAGGTGTCATAGTTGGATGGGCTTTCAATTTTGGTGTTGTTCTCCTCATTAAAAATTTTACAGTAGATGATGAAGTTGTTTCAAGTTCAAATGATCTGGATGTTAAGTGTCAAATGTCGTTTGCTTCTTATCTTCCACATGGATGAATAGTTATTTAAGTATAGGATTGCATTTATAAAAGTGATGATCCAAATGCCAGGTGCACTATTGTAAAGGGTTTTTCGATTAGCTAAAGCTGTTATCATACTTGACAACTGTCAAATGGAAACTCTATTTTTAGGTAGTTGTTGCATAAAAGACTCAAGGAGTTTATGATTTTTCTGCTATATAAACTATGAACATCATTGTAGATGGGGATGGAGTTTGGACGAGAAAACTTATACTGAAATTTTGATGTTACACTTGTGGATATTCTGAAGAATTTGTCTCTTTCCTGAATGTCTCGAAAGTATAGTTTCCTGAACTGGTATCATTTGTGACAGTTTTTGAAACATATATATATACAAGTTTCGTATTTAAATTTCTCTAATTATTTATATATGATCATGCTTTGCTGTGATTTATGTATAATTTATAAATACTTTCTCTTATCACTCATCAGTCATTTCTATGTTTGATATTCATATCATATCCTTATTTAGTTAAAGTTTTATTGATAAATAAATGATAATGATATCTTTTATTCATTAGCTAACGGATTAAAATATTTGTATTTTGACAAAACATTTTAAAACAGTTAATTAATTTTCATTATCGTTCAAACTTTGGAATGCAAAACATTAATTATCTTTTGATAGTTATGATCATAGAATAGTGAAGCCATTTCTTGTTTTCATTATTATTCTTTCATAGAATATTATAAAATCAGAAATTTGTTATAATTTCAATTCTGTTAAGTTGTCTTGCTAAGTTGAAGTTATTCCCTTTTGAGATATACATATCATCAACAGGTAGTTAATTTAATTAAATAAACTTGCTCTCGGCTGAGATAGGAGATTAGTTTAGTTTTAATTCATAGTTTTAGCTTAGATTTTTAAGTTTAGTTTTAGCAGCTGTTAGATATATTTTAGTTAGATTGGTTGTTGAACATTTGAAAACTATTTTTCTTAGTCATAATCAAAACCCAAAACAAGAGACTTTCACTAAGAAATCAAGATTAGGATAACTTAGACTTAGAAATTGATATTAGGAACTAGTTTGATGTTAGTTTAACATAGGAAATATTTTGTTGAGTTTTTCTAACCATATTCTCCTTAAGAGAATAAAAATTCAGTTGGTAGTAGGACCACAACCTGTGAGATTTTGCTAATCCAAATGCACCGGGAGCTACAGTAAGCAACTTGTGTGGGCATAATCTCCTTAGTTGGACTAGGTCATAAAATTAGGCCAACAAATGGTGCTAGAAGGAGGGCATGCCAATGATTAATGGCTGATAGAACTAAATATAAACCTTTAACCAGTCAACAACCTCCATTACAGACTGATTCACAAAACAACACCTCTTCTGGTTTAGTGATAATTTCACAAGCCGAATTCAACAGTTCTTCTTTTAGTGAAACTGTAAGGAACATTCTCGAACGAGACCATAATACATCCCCTTACACTCCTTAATAGAATATTCGGGTCTTAGAATAATCGTGAGGAATACTCACAAGCACTTATGCTCATCAAACGGGTCTGTCACCTATAGATTACGGATTTCCCCAAAGACAGCAACACAATAGCCAGTTAACCACAATAGAAAAATAATTATCAGAAGTTGATATTGTCCAAACTAGTTCTCCAATTCATCAGACTAGAGGTCGATCTAGAGGGACTTCTAGAACACGTACTTTACTTGGTTTCATAAATCTAGGCGGCTTTGGTCAGCCACCTTCACCTGTGGATTCTCCACCTGATACTCCCAGACTTTTTAATCAAGAGAGTTCTTCAGATTCTGAAGAAGATCCTATGGATGGAAACATACCTGGAGGAGGAGGAGGAGGTAATCCTCCACCTAATCCACCACCAAACCCACCACTTTCGTGGCTAAGAACAATTGTTGTTGTTGTACCTGGCGTACAACATCCATTACCTAAACATCCAGACAAACTTCTTCCGAAGTTTAATCCGGATAATAAAGAGCTAGCTGAGGTACATGTAGATAAATTCATTTTAGCTATCTAGACCATGAATGTTTAGCATGAGGACGTAGTTTGTCGTATGTTTCCTTTAACCTTTGAAGGGAGAGCATCAACTTGGTACTTCTCTTTAGTTCAAGTTTCAATCACTTTTGGTCTGATTTCAACAAAGCTTTCCTAGACAAGTCTGGGGAAGATAAAACACCTGCTACTTTAGCTCTTGAATTATCTCGAATTAAGATGGAAACTAAAGAAAAATCAAATACTTTAATCAGATATTCTTGACTTTAAAGAACAAAATTCTTATCTCTTCTCAACCACCCGAGGATATCATTATAAAAAATTATGCTTCAGCTTTGCTGAAATACCTAGGGATGTTTGTTAAACGAGATGGAAAGATAACACTTGTTGAAACTTTTGAAGAGGCTATTAAAGTTGAGAAAGACTCCATGTCATATGAACCTGAAAGAAGTGGAAAAGTTGATACCTTTCCTCGAGAGAAAGTTGAAAGAACTAGCTTAGATCAAGATAAGGAATTCGACGTCGAACAAATGAAAAATGTTATCTGGGAATTAACTAATGAAGTGGTAGGACTGAAGAAAACTAATTCAGAAGCTTCTTCTTCTAGAGGGTATTTTAGGAACCAATTTAGACAAAATCCTGCTACTAATAATAAACCAAGTTCCCCTCCTGATGTAGCAGTCAATGAGGAGATTTTTAACACTATTCAAGCAGTCTTGTCTTTGTCTGAAATATCTTCAAATCAGGAAAGTATAGATCATGAAGAAGAAGAACAATCTGAGAATGAAGAGGAATCCCAAGAACCACAACAGTTAAACAGTCACTTTTGGGATAGTCTGGTAAAAGCTTCTAAAAGTAGAAATCCTCCTTTAGGTCAACATGCCTATAACACACGGAGTAGAGCATCTACAAATACTCCCGAAGCATCATCACGTTCTACTCCAAGTAAGAACAACAATAATATTTATCTTATTAAACAAACCCAGCCTGTTAAAAATTCTTAGCATATCCAGAATTCTCTGAAGTTAGATATGCAGTATGCCATAATTGAAGATCTGAAAAAAGTTGCGTGCAAACATTAGTATGTACGGTTTACTTCAAATCTATCCCATGCCAAATGGTCCTTTTATAACCCCTGCCATGAGTTCGATAGCTCCTAGTGTTCAACAAAATGTAGCTGCTAATAATTCAAACAGTGAATTAGACTTTAATGATAAACGTAAATCACAGCTGACAAATCCTCACTAATAGGGAAGAACTCAAAATCTACAACTCCTTCATTTCTCCTTACCTTTGAAATCTTTAATAGAAATGTCCATAACTATATGGTCGATTCTGGAGCTTATACTAACGTGATGCCTTTGTTTGTTTTCCGAAGGCTGAATGCAAAGTACATTCCATCTGAGTCACAAATTACTCAACTTGATAGAACAAATGTGAGGGTTTTGGGAGAAATGAAGGATGTTTTAATTAGGCTTTCCAGTAACCCTTGAATTTTTCAAATCATAGATTTTGTGGTTGCAGACATCCCTGATGCATATGGGTTGTTTCTGAGTAGGGATTGGTCTCATAAATTGAATGGATTTTTCACAACCAATTGGTCAACCTTATGGTTGCCCAAAAACAGAAAATCCAATCAAATTAAGATAGGTAGTGAAAGATATTTGAAACACATAGTAACTGAAATGCACGATCCAAATGAACCAGTTCTGTTTTCATATTTTATAATGGGAAATTATATGTACGAACTTGGTTTTGGAAACTTCAAATTTGAAAATTCTTCTTTTTCTAATAAAAAACAACAATCTGAAATTCTGAATGTTACTACTATTCAGCATGATTCTTCATCTAAGGATATTGTAAATAATGTAGAAAACCGTGATTATGTACATATTGTGGAAAGTAAAGTAGTTGCAAATAGTTCTACTTGGATCTTGTACTTTGACGGGTTAAAATCTAAAGAAGGAGCAGGAGCTGGCTGCCTATTAATTGACCCAAAAGGAAACAAAGCTTGTATATCATGTAGACTTGAATTCAATTGTACAAATAAAATTGTAGAATATGAGGCACTAATCCAGGTTCTGAAGAAAGCAATTGATTTGGGCATCAAAGTATTGGTCGCATACGGTGATTCTGAAATTATCGTTAGACAGGTACGAAATTCAATACATTGCATTTCAGAACATTTGCAAAATTATCAAAGAGAGGTATGGAATCTCATTTCTTATTTTGATGCATTCAATATAATTTCCATTCCTAGATTTCAGAATAAAGAGGCTGATCTATTAGCAAATGTTGCTTCTAGATTAATCCCATCTGAAAATTTTGCATCTGATTTCTTTTCAGTGGAATTAATTTTTAGGCCTTCTATACTAGATAATATTATTAACTGTCGTATTTTTGATGATGATATGCAGATTCTGAATTTTCTAATGAATGATGACACTTTCAAGGATTCAGCCATTGACAAAAATTTGTTGGATTTTACAGTAATACATGATTTTTGTTCAATTGAAAAGGCTCTGGAGAAGGTAAAACCAATTCCTAACTCAGTTTTAATATTGGAAAAGTTTTATGATCTCCAGGATAAATTTAAATCTATTCCCATTTGCAAAACTAATAGTTCACAACCAAAATATGAAACTGTAAATTTTGGGACAAAATATGATCCTCAAACAGTAAACTTAGGAATAGATTGCACCCCATCAGAAAAATCAGCATTTATCAAATTACTTTAAGGAATTCAATGATGTATTTGCGTGGATGTACGATGATTTAAAAACTTTTAATCCGCAAATCATGCAACACATAATCCCTATGAAATAAGCATCAAAACCTTTCCAACAACATCTTAGAAAATTTCATCCAACTCTTGAACCAACAATTAAGAAAGAATTGAACAAAATCTTAGCTACCAAGATTATTTTCCCCATTAGACATACTCAATAGGTAGCTAATTTGGTTCATGTTAGGAAGAAAAACGGTGACATACAACTTTGTGTCGATTTCCGCAATCTAAACAAATCCTCTGAAAACGATAATTATCTAGTTCCACCCATGGAACAAATCTTGCAAAAGTTTTATGGTTCTGAGATGCTATCATTACTTGACGGTTTCTCAAGATATAACCAGATCCTGGTTTCCCCTGAAGACCAACCAAAACAGCGTTTAGGACCCCATGGGGAACATATGCTTACAGAAAGATGCCCTTTGGGTTAATCAATGTTGGGGAAACATTTCAAAGAGCGATGGATATTTCCTTTAGAGGATTAATCAATCATTCAGTGGTTGTCTATCTAGACGATGTTACTATATTTTCTAAATACCGACATGATCACATTATTCACCTTGGAAAATTATTTGAGTGTTGTAGAAAATATGGGGTTTCTTTAAATCCTAAGAAAACAATATTTGTTGTTACACAAGGTCTTTTGTTAGGATGTGGTGTCAATACATGGGATCATGATTGATCCTGAACAAACCCAAGCCATATCAAAAATAACCTTTCCTTCAAGTAAAAAGGCAATGCAATCATTTCTTGGTAAAATAAACTCTGTTAGGAGATTTATTCTCAGTTTTTTAGAGATCGTCCGCCCTTTACAAAAAGTGATTAAGAAGGATGTTATTTTTAACTGGGGACATACTGAGAAAGAATCATTCCAGAGAATCTTAGAATCCATTTTAGAAGCCCCTAGTCCCTTGATCCCAATTTTCAGCAAAGACTTCGTACTGTATACTTTTGCTTCTAATATAGTGTATGCAGCAGTCTTAACCCAACAAAATTAGCAGAATAATGAAGTACCAATTTCTTTTATGAGCTGAAACTTTAAAGGTGCTGAACTTAACTACCATGAGGTTGATAAATAAGCTTTTGTTGTTTTTAAATCTGTCAAACACTTTCGTCCGTATCTTTTGAAATCAAGGACCAAAGTGGTTGTCCCTTTTTCTGCAGTAAGAAATTTACTAGTACAAAAGGATTTAGGTGATAAAAGAGCTCTGTGGATGACATCCCTCCAGGAGTATGATCTAGAGATTAAACCTTCGATGGTGGTAAAGGGACAAGGGTTGTGTAAACTTGCTGCTGAGGTGGCCCATTTTCCAAATAGTGATTCTGGAACCATCATCGATGAAACCTTGCTAATTAGGGAAATTTATTTTTATCCTCCACCACAGGATTCTTGGTATTCATATTTAAGGACACTTCTTGAAACAGGAACTACTCTTGATCACCTTGAACCAAGAAAAAGGAGAGTGCTTAGGTTGAAATCAGCTCCCTATCTGTTGATTGATAATACCCTTTTTAGAAGGAATTCAAATGGTATATTGCTTCGTTACCTAGACAAGGATGAGACTGAGACAATCCTAAAAGAATTGCATTCTGGTCCTGTAGGTGGCCATTTTGGATGAGAGACTACAACACATAAAATTCTTAGGGCTGGTTATTATTGGCCTACCTTATTCCGAGATTCTTATGCTTTCATCAGAAAATGCCAAGAATGCCAAATTACTGCAGGTAGGGTTAATAAGCATGCCTTTCCTCTACAGCTGGTTACAGTAGAAAGGACATTTCAACAATGGAGTATCGACATAGTATTTCCAATAAATCCACCTTCTTCTCTGCAACACAAGTATATTATTACTCCAACTGATTATTTCACTCGATGGGAAGAGGCTGCACCTTTGAGGGTAGTGAACACCAATCAAGTTATATTATTCTTAGCATCTTCTATCATTACGCGATTTGGGGTTCCTGATTCACTTGTTTTTTATAATGTTCCTCATATTTTTCATCAATTGAATTAACTCAATTTGCATTGGAGAAAGGTATAAGGTTCAGGTATTCAGCAAATTATCATCCTCATGGTAATGGTCTAGCAGAATCAACGAATAAAAACTTCTTAAAAATTCTGAAAAAAAGGACCATTTCATCCCATCATCGTGATTGGCATACAACTTTATTTAATGCACTTTGGGCGGATAGAGTTACTCCTAAATCCTCAGTTGGCAATTCACCTTTCTTTCTGGTCTATGGTATAGAAGCCATCCTACCTCCTAACCTATTTTTACCTTCTTTGCAACTAGCCCAATCCATTCAGGATGAAGATTGTCCAGTTATAGAGAAGAGAATTAACACTCTGTTGAAATTAGAAGAAGATAGAGATAAGGCTAAGCAACATTTTGTCAAACATCAACAAATTGTTAAGTCGTGGTTTGATCAATATTCAAGTTCTAACAGACAATTATAGGTGGTTGATTTAGTACTTAAATGGGATAAAGCTCACGAGGATAAGGGGGAACAAACTAAATTCCAACATCTCTGGTTAGGTCCTTTTGTCATTGCTGAGAAGTTAGGTCCTAGCACTTTTCATTTACAAACCTTGGAAGGTCAGTCTGAAGCTTTTCCGGTAAATGGACTGATTTTGAAAAAATAGTTCTGCTTATTTCATCAAACTTTTAATTATGTACATAATTTTGTTCATTCTGTAAATATGTGTACAATATTTTATTTTTCCTTTGATGATTTTCAAAATATTTTTTTCATGTATAGTCAAATTTTATTTTCTTTGATTCTAATTCTACCCATCTGTGAATATTCCTAAAATTCATTTCAGAATTGATTTTCTTAATTTTCTGAAAAGATTGATCTCTTCTGTCAAAAAATTTTGATCTTTCAATCTTTTGTACATACTTTTGTATTCTTCTCAAATCTCATAGGGACCTACAACTGATAATGTGTGTATTTATGATCAGGATTAATCTTCAGTCATCTGTTTCTTTATAAGTTGGGGTAGCTGATAGATTTCCTTTTCAAAACTTAGTACTTGGAAAAATTCTTATCAATCTGCATTATCAGTCGTTCTTTAAAAAAAATTATTTACCATCTGCAAGGATTTTGAAGTCTGCTCCATGCATATTTATCTGTAATAAGTTGGATTTTGATTGGCAAATAGGAGGTCTCATCACGAGCCGACCTAGTCATGATCGTCAGCTCTATCAGGGATAACATCATTTCTAATCACCAAGGTGATGGCTCTTGATCAAAAGATCAAGGGACAAGAGGTCTCATCGCGAGCCGGCTTGTTTATTTCTGGTAAATTTAGTGAATGATGCTGTCAATATCAGGTTACCACGCCTAGATAGTATTCTCTAATTAAATTTTAACGGAACATAAATAAATGTTTTATAGTTGGAGGAGGTCTTTGAATTTTTTCAGAGAAGTAGATAGATGTATCTTTATACTGATGATGTAGGTTACCTTTATCTTGAGTACTTTGTTTTGACAAGGTAATTTTCAGCTTGTCTATGACAAAATATTTATCAATAGAAATGAGGGTAGTTCTGAAAATATTCGCAGATGTGAATTGGGTGTTGGTTCTTATTAGATTAAGGATTTTTGATTTGTTTAAGCAAATTTTAAGATTATGTTTTATTGTAGCTTTTGAGATAAATGAGCAGAGATAACTAGTTCACCCAGTATGTCGCCATTTGTTGGAAGGAAACAACCCTCTCAATTTTATTCTTGCTTTGCTTAATAAAATTGATCATTTCACTTGTTTAATTAATCATTAAAATTATTAAAGAGTGCCTTCAGAATATTTGATTCTAAAGGTACTCTCAATTAGGGAAGATTTAATGGTCAAACTAAAATTTTAGGAAGTAATTTCAAATCAAGCTGGTTCTTTTACAAGTTAATTATTTTAGCAGCTATTAAAATATAATTTTATATATTATCAATTTTTCATGATTATATTTTATGATCATATATTCTGATAAATGACTTGTTGCTTATCAATATTATCTGTTATTAACATTGCTTGAATTGGATTTTATAATTCCTTATTTTTCATGTAGATTCTTTTGATTTTCATTTTGAGATTTTCATGATATAAGACATGGTCTTTATGACTAATTTTTCATGTTTAAACATGTATTTGTTTGGGTTAATAAATTTATTTCATACTCTATTTTAACCTTTATAGATATATTTAAACATCCATATTATAAGCCATGTTTAATATTTGTAAATAAATAATTTTAGAGTTGAAAATATGATTTTATAACAACTAAGGCTTACTTTTAACACCATTTCGAATTTTTGATCAAAATATTTTATGTTATGCTTGTAATGATGAAACGAAATTGGTTTTAATTTAAGACTTAGTTTTTGATAGATTTTATATTAATCAAATCTTCATTATAATTGACATGATATCTTCAATTGGCACTTGTCCATATGTTAGGAACCCATGTCAACCCTTCTCTTTACTTTGTTAGTATATTGTTGTTGGACGCATATGCTTTGTAAGTCGTCTCGTAGTAATTGTTGATCCATAGTTTGTGTTATTGTTGTTGGGCGCATATGATTTGTAAGCCGCCCGTAGTATTTGTTGATCCATAGTTTGTAGTGACCCATGGTTTTGACCCATAGTATTAGTGCCTAAATTTAGTATATAAGTGTGTGTTGAGGCCAATGAAGGCACCATGAAGTTATTTGTATTGAGCTTTCTCAAAGGAGGTTGCCCCCTCAGAGTGGCCCGTGATCAATAAAAATATTATGTGATCCAATATATTGTGCATTTTATCAATTATTTGTTGCAGGTCCCTCACATCTGGTATCAGAGCACTTTCTTGGGCTCGTTGGGTGAAATTTATGCTCAATTTTTTTTTTCACATCTGTTGCAGGTTTGGATCTGGGAATAATCCCTATCCGCTTAACTGTGGGAAGTACTTGGGCATAAGCCCTAAAAATCATTGTGAGGAGTACAACAAAAACCCCGAAGTAGCTAACCCATTGAGAGGACCTGCCAGTGAAAAGGGCAATGAACCCTACCTGATTGACTAGTTCCCACCTGTGAGGTAAACCAAGAGTTGTCGTTTGTGGCAAAGCAGTTATCAGTTTTACCTGAGCCATGGAGTGAGGGGTACTGCCCCAATATGCAAGCCGTCAGACATCATTGGTGGCCGAGTGAATCCTCTAAACTGTTAGGAAGCCGAGCATACCTGGGGTCCATTACTATTTTCAGCTGCAAAATCATAGATTTCCTCTATCCAGAACTATTTCCAGTCAGTTCCGCGTTGTTGCAGATCCATCTGTTGCTGGTCAGTTCGGCGTCGTTGCAGATCCATCTGTTTCCAATCAGTTTCGCGTTGTTACAGATCCCTCTGTTTCCGATCACTTCTGCGCATTGCAGATCTATCTGTTTCCGATCCCTTCCACGCTGTTGCAGATATATTCCTGGAAAAAAAATATAAAATTATGTTTTTTCACCATATCTCCCTTGTTTTCACTCTGTTTCCCTTGAAACTTTCCGAACACCCCTGTAAACCCATTCTTCATATTTCATTCCTGCGGACCCTATCCCAAATTCCACTTCCCAAAGCCCAAAATCTCACATTTGTCTATTTTTAGGGTTTGCCATAACTTCTTCGATTTTCACCCAATCGCCTTCAAATTTTACCACAGAGTTCCTTTCCTAATTCTGCTTCTTTGTCCCTCTCTGCCAAATTTTCTCATTCTTTCACCCCACTTCTGAAATCCTCCCCTTCTGCCTCCCTGTCCATTCGACAGTGTCCAAAACGTAGTACAACCCAAATTAGCCTTCAATTTTTTTCCCAAATCGAGATTTTCATTTACTGAAACAGTTTCTGTTTTTGTTTTTCTACCCACTCCAAAAAAAAAAAAAAACTCCTGGTTATGGTTGTCACCCGCGCCAGAGCAAAAACCATGGAGGAAGCACATGCAACCATCCAAGCCAAACTCCAGGATCTAGATGAAAAATTTCTCGGTCTCCATCTTGAGCATTCAGCCATGAACAACAAACGCCAGTCCGAGTCTTCATCCTACAATGGGTTCTCTTCTTGCCGCAATTTTCGTGGTCCGAAGCTTGATTTTCCTCACTTCAATGGTACTGATTCGACTGGATGGATCTATCATGCAGAACGGTATTTCAGTCTGCATAATACTTTTGATGTCAACAAAGTTCCACTTGCATCCTTTCATTTGGAACAGGAAGCTCTTCAGTGGTATCGTTGGTACATCAAGGCTCATGAAGAGCCAAATTGGCCAGATTTTTTCCAGCTCCTTTTGCAACGATTTGGTCCTAGTTCTTTTGATGACTTCACAGGAGCCCTCACTAAACTTCGCCAAATTGGCACTGTCATAGAGTATCAAACCGAATTTGAGAAACTAGCCAACCACACTGAAGGATTGCCTGATGACTTCTACCAAAGTTGTTTTATCAGTGGGTTAAAGGATGCAATCTGCTCTGAGGTCAAAATTTTTTGTCCCAACACAATGATGGAAGCTCTAGGTTGGCTAAGTTGGCAGAAGACAAGATTGCAGCCCAACAACACTCCAAATCCACTTTTGTTCCCTTCCAAAATATGGGTTCTCAATGACCTCCCATCCCTCCAGCTCCTCGATCAACTCCTATCAAGCATTTGTCTGAAACAAAGATGCATGCATGCAGAGAAAAAGGGCTTTGTTATAATTGTGATGAGAAATTCACTCAGGGACATAGATGAGTTCAACAAAAACTCTATCTCTTGGATGTGGATTCTCCGCCTACCTCTGAAATTGGTGAAGAAGATCCAGATATAATGGATGCTCCGGTCGACATTTAGGAGCCGCCTATTGACCCTCCGTCTCAGGATGACCATCCATAGATATCTCTCCATGCTTTAGCTGGAATCACCACCCCCCAAACAATCCGGGTCCGGGGTTACTTCAAGAAACTTCCTCTTACAATACTCATTGATTCTAGTAGCACTCATAATTTCATTGACCCTAGGATCACCAAACATGATGATTTTTTTGTCCATCCTTACTCCAACTTTGAAGTCATGGTTGCCAATGGGGGCACCTTACCTTGCAAAGGGAAGTGTCGTAATGTGCGTATCTCTATGGGAGATTATAATTTGCACTCTGACATGTTTGCCTTGACCTTAGGTGGATGTGATGTGGTTTTGGGCAGTCAATGGCTATGCACACTTGGCCCCATCTTATGGGATTTTGCTGAACTTTGGATGCAGTTCTCTCCTAATGGAAAAAAACACACATTGACAGGATTAGAACCAGGGTCTCTCAGCATCATCATTTCACATCGCATGGAAAAAATCCTTAAGAATAATTCACATGGTGTCGTCGCTCAAATCCATGCCATTCAGATGCAACCATCAGCGGTCTCCACTACTCCTTTGGATCTACAACAAATTCTGGACCGATATACAGGTGTCTTTGCTGAACCAATGGGATAGCCACCTTCAAGGACAGAGGACCATCGTAATCATCTCCTTACTGGAAGAGTTCCTCCCATCAGGCCCTATCTCTACCCATTTCACCAAAAAACAAATATTGAAATGCTCGTTCGGGACTTACTGAAGCAAGGTATTATTCGCCCAAGCACTAGTTCCTTTTCTTCACCAGTTCTTCTTGTGCACAAAAAAGATGGGTCATGGTGCCTCTGCATTGACTTCCAAGCACTTAATCACCTCACCATCAAGGATAATTTTCCAATTCCTGGTTTTGATGAGCTTCATGGTGCTCAATTTTTCACCAAGTTGGATCTTCGTTCTGAGTATCATCAAATTCGGGTTCATGAGGATGATATCCCTAAAACAGTTTTCCACACACATGATGGCCACTATGAGTTTCTGGTCATGCCCTTTGGCCTCACTAATTCTCCTTCCACATTCCAAGCCTTGATGAATAAAATATTTCGGCCCTACTTGTGGAAATTCATTTTGGTATTCTTTGATGATATCCTCATCTACAGTAAAACATGGGCTGGACATCTCCAACATTTGGACCTTGTAATGCAACTTTTCTCTGACCATCATCTCCATGCCAAACAGTCTAAATGTGTTTTTGGATAGAAGGAAGTTGAGTATCTTCGGCACATTATCTCCGCACAAGGAGTTCACGTGGATCCTGCCAAAATCCCTGCCATGAACAATTGGCCACCTCCAAAGACACTCAAGAGCCTTCGTGGTTTTTTGGAGTTGACTGGATACTACTGCAAGTTTGTCAAGGATTATGGGAATATTGCAGCTCCATTAACTGCTCTATTGAAAAAGGATACTTTTACATGGACACATGCTACTGAGTGTGCATTTGACAAACTGAAACAAGCTATGTGTACTACACCTGTTCTAGCTATGCCCAATTTTTCCAAGCCCTTCACTATTGGGAGTGATGCTTGCGGCAATGGGCTTGGTGTTGTTCTCCTTCAAGATGAACACCCCATTGCGTTCACCAGCAAAGCCTTTTCAGGTAAGAATTTAGATGCCTCTACATATGAGAAGGAAATGATGGCTATTTTGCATGTAGTATAGAAGTGGCGACCCTACCTATTAGGGAATAATTTCTACATCAAGACTGATCACCAAAGTCTAAAATATTTCTTGGAACAGTGTGGATCCTCCCCAGCACAACAGAAATGGGTTAGCAAACTCATGGGTTATGACTATGAGATCACTTACAAGAAGGGTAAGGACAATATTGTGGAGGATGCTTTTTCTCGCACATTTGATGACCAACGTTCTCTTTCATCTATTTCTATGCCTATTCCAAATTGGTTGCAATCTGTTCAACAGGGCTATGTCAATGACTCTTCATTATCTCAAATCATCCAACGCTTGGCCAACAACCCTTCTTCCGTACCACATTACTCTTGGGATGGTGCTTCTAAGATACAAGGGTCGTCTGGTGCTTCCCCAAAGCATAGATCTTCAACAAGATGTCTTCTATGAACTCCATGCTTCTCCATCGGTAGGGCACTCTGGGTTCCTCAAAACTTATGAAAGGCCACAGCGTAACTTCTTTTGGAAGGGCATGAAAAGGACAATTCAACAAATGGTGGCTGAATGTAATACTTGCCAGCGCAATAAGGGTGAAACAACACTCCTTCCAGGATTGCTCGAACCCCTGCCCATACCTACCCGGATTTGGACAGATATTTCTATGGATTTCATTGAAGGGCTCCCTAAATCTGGAGGGAATACAGTGATTTTGGTTGTGGTTGATCGCCTCTCCAAATATAGTCATTTTTGTGCTCTCAACCATCCCTATACAGCCTCCTTAGTCGCTCAAAATTTCCTGGACCATATCATTTGTCTTCATGGAATTCCTTCTTCCATTGTCTCAGATCGTGATGCGACCTTCACTAGTCATTTTTCAACATAACTATTTCGCCACACAGGCACCCAACTTAAGATGAGTTCAGGGTATCACCCACAAACAGATGGTCAGACTGAAATTATCAATAAATGCTTGGAAAATTATCTTCATTGCTTCACCTATGAACAATAACATTAGTGGGAAAAGTGGCTCCCTCTCGCTGAATGGTGGTACAATACCTCTAACCACACTACCTCTAAAATGACTCCATATGAAGCAGTTTATGGTCGGGAACCGCCAGTTCTTCTTCCATACACCCCCAGTAGTTCTCCAGTTCAGGAAGTTGACACGGTCCTTCGAAACCGCGATTAGATTCTTCGCATTTTGCGGGAAAATCTTCACATGGCAAGAAATTGCATGAAGCAATAAGCCGCTCAGCACCATTCTGAGCGCACTTTTGAAGCTGGTGATATGGTTTTTCTTCGTCTCCAACTCTAGAAGCAATCCTCCCTAAAGCTCAAAGGGCGTCATAAGCTTGCTCCAAAGTTCTATGGGCCATATAGGATTCTTCAGAAGATTGGGTCCGTTTCTTATAAATTGGAACTTCCTCCTTCTTCCCGCATTCATCCAGTATTTCATGTCTCTTGTATAAAGAAATTTCTTGGCACCAACATCAGGGGACAAACTATTTTACCAGAACTAGATAATGAAGGATCCATCCTTTTGGAGCTGAAGGCTGTCCTCAATAAGTGCACTCGTCAACTTCGCTCTTGCTCTATCACAGAGGTCTTAATTCAGTGGCACGACATGCAACCAGAGGATGCTACATGGGAACCACTCCTTCAGATTCAGTGACAATTTCCACATCTAAAGCTTTGAGGACAAATATTTTTCTAAGGGGGAGGGGATGTTAGGAACCCATCTCAACCCTTCTCTTTACTTTGTTAGTATATTGTTGTTGGACACATATGCTTTGTAAGTCGTCCCATAGTAATTGTTGATCCATAGTTTGTGTTTTTGTTGTTGGTCGAATATGCTTTGTAAGTCACCCGTAGTATTTGTTGATCCATAGTTTGTAGTGGCCCATGGTTTTGACCCATAGTATTGGTGCCTAGATTTAGTATATAAGTGTGTGTTGAGGCCAATGAAGGCACCGTGAAGTTATTTGTATTAAGCTTGCTCAAAGGAAGTTTCCCCCTTGAAGTGGCCCGTGATCAATAAAAATATTCTGTGATCCAATATATTGTGTGTTTTATCAATTATTTGTTGCAGGTCCCTCACACCTTCCTAAGTACTCAGCGTGTCATTTCAATCTATCAATCTGATCTTCGAAATTAATATCATTTGTGAGTTGTGATTTAGAGGGTACGATTTTATGGTTGAATCATTATGATTATTGGTCTTGACTTGATGATACCTTAAGAAAGATGCTTTTTCATAGTCCGACATTTATGACAGTACCCATTATCAAAACTTCAGTTACATTTTGGCCTTCACATTACATCTCCACTATTTCGAATTTAAATTTGGAGATGGATTAGTTGATGTGGAATATGAATTAATACATATTGACAATTGTTGGATATAATGCCACGAATTGATCACTCTGCCTAATGTTTCATATCAATCAAATTTGAAAATGTTATTTCATTTATGATATGATATGCTTTTTATGTGGAATGATTTCTGATTGTATCATTATGGTTTGATTTATGCATTGGTTTTTGACAGTGAATTTAGCATGCTTATGCATGAGTCTAGGGTTATCCTTTGGTTCCTTATAGAGCCGAATGAGGGTTTCATGATGAATGTCAAATCTTGTATACCTATCCCTTCAATTTTCACAACACCTTATGGTTTGCAGCTGAGAGAGAGATTGGTGGTAGAAGAGATGGCTCTTTTGTGCCGATTTGAACCGGAAGGTTCTGAGTTGCTTGTAGGTGAACCAGAGGCAACTCATTTTATTGATAAATCCGGATGGGGGAATTTCTTCGATAGTTTCAGTGGCCATAATGTCGAAGTCACGCGTATATTTGCTATTTCCTTTAATGGAAAAGCTTCGCAAATAATGGATTTGTAGTTGGCTCTTTCTGAGAATTTTGTAGCCGAAGCAGCCAAGCTGCCACAGACTAGTGAGAAGTGGTTCAAGAAGGGTGAAGTACACAAGACTAAATGGAAGCAGTTTTTGGTACCTCTACCTAAATATTTTGATGACAAGTTTGGCTTCCCGGTAATATTTTTGAAACCTCAAAGGCTACCCTTGTTTCAATTAAGAGTCTGGTACATAACTTGTGATGGTCATTTTTCTTCTGTTCATTTGTATCACCTCAGGTTGTTGATGGTGTTGAGGGGATCTAAACTGAATTTTCCCTATTTCTTACTCAATAGTATAGGGAAAATGGCTTCTTCCAATCAAAACGCAATTGGGGTTCAGGGTCAGAGTCTTTTCCATCATGGGTTAATCGAAATCTTAGTTCAACACCAAGTGAAACTTAATGGCGAGACCTAGGATCAGTTTTTAACCAAGAATGATTTAGGTCAAAATGATATTTGGCCTCCTGTTAGGCCTAAGACTCGGCTTAAAAGAAAGAAGCCCTCAGTTCCTAAAAACTTTTCATTTAAATCAAATATCACACCAGGAGAACTAAGGGTTAACAATCTAGTTTCAGTACAGAATTCGGGTGGGGAGTTGGTGAAGGATGAATGTGTTTTCAAAACCCTTGTCTCTCAACCTAAGAATATTTATGATCTTCCTGCGTAAAAGCTTGAAGAATTAGCAAATGTTTGTTATGCTGAAACTAAGGTAGAACAAAGGAAGTTAGCTTTAGAAGTTCCACAACGATTTACCCGCAGTATAGTTTCTATGTCAATACCTGTGACCTTGCCGCAATAAGAGGAATCCCCATTAATTGAAATCATTAGTGAAGAGGAAGATCGGGTTCCCATAGAAATTCCTCCACAGGAATAGAGGATTGAAATAAATGATCTAGTGATGCATTCTGGGGATGGAGATGGGGATGAAAATCATTCATCCTATCAACATAATGGTGTAGATAGTAAAAGAGAGTCTTCATTCATAGATGGTTCTTCTTCTAGCCGAACTCTCAGAAGTATCACAAAGACTCTGAAATTGAAGCAATGAAATTCTCAGTTAAAAGAAAAACTTGCCAAATTTGAATCAAATTCAATAACGTTGAATGATGAGATTCAAAATTTGAGAAAGGAATTACTGACCTGGGTTGGCCAATGGCAACATGTGAAAACTAAGAAGACCAATTTTAAAGCTGAGAATAGATCTTTAGCTTCTTCTAATCAGAAAATGTTTAAGCAAGACGAGAATTACAAAATTGAAAGCTAAGTTGTCTGAAGTTTGCAAGGCCACCAAACTGCAAATTTCAAGTTGAGAAATATTGGTTGTCATTGTTTCATAATGCTTGGATTTTTAACAGGTAATTAGCATGCCCATAGAATCATAGATTCTATGGGCATTGCTTATCATTTATTGAATTTATTATCTCTGTTTTATTATTAATGCATTATTCATGAGTCTTTATACGCAGTTTATTGGTTCTTGCAGTGTCATAGTTGGATGGGCTTTCAATTTTGGTGTTGTTCTCCTCATTAAAAAATTTCCAGCAGATGATGAAGCTGTTTCAACTTCGAATGATATGGATGTTAAGTGTCAAATGTCAGTTGCTTCTTATCTTCCACGTGGATGAACAGTTATTTAAGGATAGGATTGCAGTTATAAAAGTGATGATCCAAATGCACTATTGTAAAGGGTTTTTTGATTAGCTAAAGCTGTTATCATACTTGACAACTGTCAAATCGAAACTCTATTTTTAGGTAGTGGTTGCATAAAAGACTCAAGGAGTTTATTAGTTTTCTGCTATATAAACTATGAACATCATTGTAGATGGGGATGGAGTTTGGACGAGAAAACTTATACTGAAATTTTGGTGTTACACTTGTGGATATTATGAAGAATTTGTCTTTCTTGAATGTCTCAGAAGTACTGTTTCCTGAACTAGTATCATTTGTGACGGCTTTTTAAACATATATATATACAAGTTTCGTATTTGACTTTCTCTGATTATTTATATATGATCATGCTTTGTTGTGATTTTTGTATAATTTATAAATACTTGCTCTTATCACTTATCAGTCATTTCTATGTTTGATATTCATATCATATCTTTATTTAGTTAAAGTTTTCTTGATAAATAAATGATAATGATATATTTTATTCATTAGCTAACGGATTAAAATATTTGTATTTTGACAAAACATTTTAAAACAATTAGTTAATTTTCATTATCGTTCAAACGTTGGAATGCAAAACATTAATTATCTTTTGATAGTTATGATCATAGAATAGTGAAGCCATTTCTTATTTTCATTATTCTTCTTTCATAGAATATTATAAAATCAGAAATTTGTTATAATTTTAATTCTGTAAGTTGTCTTGCTGAGTTGAAGTTATTCCCTTTTCAGATATACATATCATCAACAAGTAGTTAATTTAATTAAATAAACTTGCTCTCAGCTGAGATAGGAGATTAGTTTACTTTTAATTCATAGTTTTAGCTTAGATTTTTAAGTTTAGTTTTAGCAGTTGTTAGATAGATTTTAGTTAGATTAGTTGTTGAACATCTGAAAATTGTTTTTCTTAGTCAGAATCAAAACCCAAAACGAGAGACTTTCACTAAGAAAGCAAGATTAGGATAACTTAGACTTATAAATTGACATTAGGAACTAGTTTGACTTTAGGTTAACATAGGAAATATTTTGCTGAGTTTTTCTAACCATATTCTCCTTAAGAGAATAAAAATTCAGCTGGTAGCAGGACCACAACCTGTGAGATTTTGCTAATCCAAACACACTGGGAGATACAGTAAGCAACTTGTGTGGGCATAATATCCTTAGTTGGCCTAGGTCATAAAATCAAGCCAACATGCCTCTATGTCGAGAGGCGCAAAAATCTCCATATTTTCGTGTTTGGGCCTCAAGGAAGGGCGCGAAAATGTCCATTTTTCACGTTCAGGGAGACCATCTAGGCGCGAAAATGAGCAGAAATGAAAAATACAAATTTGTTTTCTCATGTTGAGCATGAAATCAGATCTTCATCTTCTCATGGATGTTTTCTTTGGAATTTTGCAGGATTTTGCAACTTGTTTAAGCGAAGATGGTTGACTGGAAAGAGAGAGAGCATGAAGATGATGATAGAGTGGCCCTAAATGATAATGACACGCTCACATCGCTAAGAGAATGTGGGTTACTCAAGTTCTTCAAAACAAGGGGCATACGAAAGCAAGAAAATCTATTGAAATACATCATTCAGATGTGGGACAATGACATCCAAGCTTTCTGTATTGGAGAGCACGTTCTCGAGATAGAGCTCGAGGACATATATTTCTTGACTGGTCTCTCCAAGAGAGGGGCACGATTTAGTTTGGTCGGGCATCGGACCGTGGAAGAGACCATGGAGGCTTACGTTTCCCGCTACTGCAGACAAGGGTTCCGCAAGAAAAGTGGGAAAGTGCCCATTGCAGATGTAACCAAAATTCCTTTGAAAACTGTCTTATACACCATAGCGCATGTGGTGGGAAGTGTGGGTGCTCACCATGCTACCAAAGCACAGATGACCTATGCGGTCGAATGTATGGAACCAAGACTATTCAACTGGTGTGAGGGGGTCCTAGTAAACATCAAGGACCAAGTCACGAAGTGTAGGAATGGGGATGTTATCCAGTTTGGGTATGGAAGCATCCGTGTGATGTTCTTCCTAGAGAGGGTGTCATTGTTGCGTCTGCAAGTGAGTATGCCGCTTCATCCTGCATCCGAGCCTCGGATGGCGAGGTGGAGTGATTATGCTGGACGTCTTGGTGGGCCACAAGTCTTAGCTTTTAGCAAGGACTTATTCTCGTGGCTCGAGCAGCAGATCGTGATGATTGAGGACTACCCCTATGATGGGGTGGACTTCCAGGAAGAAATCGAACTAGCACTGTTGGAGGATTTCGATTGGGATGACTCAAGTATATGACCTTCACATACATGTTTTTTGATATTTTTTGTAATATATATTTTTTTGTTGTTTTTTGATGTGTGAAAAAGACCTGACATATGTATATGCAATGTTGCAGATCATGGGCCGAGGAGACCAGCAAGATATTCACCACTGTGCTGAGGCAGGTTCTAGCATCAAGATGACTCCGAGGATGAGGAGGAGGCAGGGGGGTTCCGTCATGTGGAGCGAAACCTCCAGGGATTGACTATGGGTGTCCCTCCCATGAGACTACCTGATATACCATATCATCTTCAGAGGAATATCGTCGGTGTGCCGGAGCGGATCGGTTGATTGATTCGCCGTGTGGTGAGAGTAGTCATGTGCTATCATGAGCACCGTGAGCCCCATGATTATGATATAGGAAATAGCATTTTCAGCGGCATGTATGCGATATGTAGGCTTAAGAGCCATTTTGTATGGGACATGAGCCCACTTTTCTCTTTTTGACACACTATGTTATATGTATTCAACAAAAACACTTGTATGTGATAGTTATACATATGGACCTATTTCTATGATTTGCTTATTTACAGCGACTTGTGTATTTGTTATGATATGTTTTATGTATGGTCTAGATTCCAATCCAATGTATAATTAGCCAATGAATCAGCTACCATATTGAATTCTCTTGGTATATATTGATATTGAATGAAATCAAATGATCGCTCCAAGAGGCGTACTCTTCTAAATAATCGAAGCAACGTAGGTTCATGAACGGTGTAGACCCGATTTAGATGGGATACCACAAGTTGGGAATCCAAGTAGACCGAAAAGGTGCTAATCTCAAGGGAAGTGACTTCAATTAGGAGTTCGATGACTGCATGGTACTCCGCAACGTTGTTGGTCGCGGGGCCCAAGTAGGTGCCACCCGAGGATATCAACTCGTCGGTAGGGGAATAGAGTACCCATGCTGCAGAAGCAAGTTTCTGTGTATGTCAGCTAGCGCCATCTGCAAACCCGTAGTAAGCTGACATCTACACATAGAAGCACAAGTTGGGGTCAAACAAAGGTAAACAAAATCGAATCCATGCACAGACAAACAAATGAACTTAAAAACAAGCTAAGTATAGTATGTACAAGGTGTCTCACGCAGGATAATCCTATGCGTAGAACCTCTTGAGGTACATCCCATTACGGGGCCATGCCAAGGGTGTGCCATCACAGTCGATGAGCTCATAAGCTCCTTTCTCCAATACTTGTTTCACGATATAGGGACCATACCACATAGATTCCATTTTTCCTTTACCTAACTTATCATGCATCTAGTCATAGGTAAGGACTAAGTCCCCTTCATTGGATATCTGAGGTTGGACGAATTTGTCGTATTGGGCCTTGACGCGCTTTTTATGAGCTTCATTCGCTAATGTGGCATCGGGGCGGGTTTCATCTAACTTGGCTAGATACAAAAACCATTCCTCTTTGGAGGTCATATTGGGAAGTAGTTCGACGGCTAGTTTCAGTGATGGAATTTTGCATTCAATCGGTAAGATAGCCTCCAGGACATACACCAATTGAAATGGTGTAAATCCAGTTGTATTTTTTACTAAGGTTCGATAGGCCTGTTGTTGCTACAACATTCCCCCCTAGATTTTTTTTGAAAATATTGGGGCCCCCTCCTTTGTTTTTGAGAAGAGGTTTGCCTAAGGATATTTGGACATTAAAGTCTTTCCATACTTAGTCTCCCTAAAGAAAAGTCTTTTGCTTTGAGTTTTTTTCATTTTTTCACCTAAGTAAAACTCAAGACTCTGAGCCGCAACAGCGGAAGCTCTAATCTAACCTTACCGCAACGGCAGAAGAGTTGGTCCAAACATTCTGAAACCGCAGAATAAAAATACTAAGTCAAGCCGCGGCGGGAAAACTTATCTTAAAGCCTCCGAAAAGGTGAAACCTTTGGTCAAGTGGACCCGCGGCGGAACGAATTCACCAAGTTTCTCTGCAACAGTGGGAGAATTCACCCAACTCTTCTGCAAGCGATCGGATTTTTATGAATAAGTCATCACGGCAGAAAGACTCTTCTATATTTCTCGCAGTAGCAAAGGTCTTCAAGAAACTCTTCTACACCGGCGGGTAGAGTGGCACTTTTTCGGGAGAACGCGGATAACGTTTCTACAAAGGCAGGTAAACTCACTTAAGATTGGCCGCTGCATAGCTGCACACTTCCCCTTTGTGGAAAAGTTCGGCCAATTCTCCCACAACGGCGGGAAAACTCAGCCTTTCTTTCCGCAGGAGACGGAGACCTTAACCAAGTCTTTCTATTTTTTGGCGGTCGCATTTATTAAGAAAAAGGTCGATTTGACCCATCTGTACGTTGCTTTAACCCCATTTTAATGCCCTGCAACCACCCTATTAATAACTCACACATATCAGTTTTATATATATAGGGTATGAATCCCATTGGGTTTTCATTGTTTCCATTGGTCAGAGCACTCACTCCATTTCCATCCAAGGTTGCAAACACCTGCTACAACAGGCTCACTGGTTCCGTCATGGTACCAACGCCTACCTACCATCGTCTTTCAACAGGTAAGTACCCTATCAAGCCTCATGGACTAGATTGTGTAGATACGATGAATGTTATGTGCATGGTTATATTTGTGTTTTCCTATTCACATCAAGTTGTGTAGTTTAACCACGGTCGAAGCAACCCATGCCCTTTTTCCATTTAAACGCACCAAATTCCAGTTATCGTATGAAAGTAAATATCCCCGGGACCCTGAACACCCATTAAGCCGTCAGTTTTGGTAATCTCCAGACTAGCCTCAATCACCCTTACATGAAATGCATCGATATTCTTACCCAACTGTGAAAGTTTAAGCTGTTTTGCGCTTTGGGACGTAGTACTCAAAATCGCTTTATGCTTACGATTTGTCATTATGAATTGTGTATCCCTTATTCTTCATAAGTGTAAAACAACGCCCTACTGAAGCAATTTTAGTTTTGCACAACATGTGATGTAAATGTTTAAAATGAAGAGTCTCTTAAATTGCATTTAGGCCTCAATCGTATGAATAAAATGATAAATTTGAATTATTGACGCTGCACCATATGCCTATAGGATTTTTTCGAAAATGGCCAAAGCTGGCAAGAGAAAGTCAAAGGAAACTGATGAAAGCACAAGAGTAGAAACTACATTCCAGGATACCAAGTGCACCATAGGCGTGCCTCTAGAAGTAAACTGGGGAGACGTATACCATATGATAAGAGATCAGGACTTCCCTGAAGCTCTTCTTGAGGAAGAATATTTATATCATAACATCAGAAACTCTTGTAAATCCAAGGCGGCCACACGTCCAGATCTCTTCCCATGCGCATAAGTAATTGGATGGATTTTGCAGCATGCGAACACCGAGACAAGAGTTATAGCAGACAGCAAAGGAAAAGCTTTTGCCTCATTTCACCCATCCTACATCTCAACGGCTTACAAGTTTCCCAAATCCTAGCAACGACTTGATGATGCATGGTTGGAAGAGATCTAGATCGATAATCTAGAGATGGCTAGGAAGCTGTTAATTTCGGGCAAACAAATCAGAAAAAAGGATAGTGAGGAGTATGAGGTTCAGAATCTGAGGCCCCCTTTCAGACTGATCTCTCTCATGTTGAGCAGAATCTTCGGAAGACCCGATGGGATGATGTTCATGCTGCAATGGGTTCCCATCATCCACTATGCAGCTTTCAAAGGGAAAATTTTCAACTGGGCTGATATTTTCTCAGATAGCCTGTCATCAGCTATAATGGTTGCACGAGAAGGGTTGGTAGAGAGGAACGCAGAATTTTATATGGCATCTTACTTGATAGATAGTATTGTGGCGAAATGCCCCTTTCCCAAGTTGGGATGCACATGGAACTCGGCGAATATCTCAGTGTTCATCACCTACAAAATATTTTGGGCTTAGAATTACAAAAGGCATTACAAACTCATTTGTGAGGAGTTTATCATGCCCCTATATGAATTAATGTTTAATGAAGAACCCAACTTCCTATCTGAAAACACCATGGAATTTTTGGAGAAATATGGTGATTTCTATTTTTCGCCAGAAGGTACCTACATAAGAATGTACGGAGGCTCCAAATCCCCGTATATCCTACCTAGGTATGCTATGTATTATATAGTCCACAAGAAGGTAGTAAGACAGGTATTCATTGATGGAATTGGTAGTACCTTGTATAAGTCCAAGAAGGCTTCCTTTTCTCCTTTACCATTTTATGTTGGGGCCTACAAATTTTCAAAAATCATGATGGTAGAAGATTTTGTCGCAAAGTTGAAAAGCTTTCATTTTGGGGAAAGGATTTTTCACGAAAATGATCGATAAGGCAAAGCTGCACAACATTGCAAAGAAATCTCCATTCCCTTTGAATATGCTAACTATTATGATCAAGATGAGGAAGCATATAGAGGGGTTAGAAATATGACTGAGCTACGGATTTTTTAACTTGGCAAAGGAGGAGCCAGCTCGAGCTCTAATGTTGTGGAGAAAATAGATTAGCAGTGAGAAAAGGGTACCTTGGGGACTGCTGAGGCTCTCTCGAAAGAAGAACAAAGGCTCCAGGAACAAGCCAAGAAAATCCAAGAGGAAGCTAAGAAAAGAATCAACAAGGTAAAAGAGGATAAACTCTGAGAAGAAGAGACTTTAAGAACCCAAGCAGCTGAAGCTGAAGCAAAGAGGATTCAATAAGAAGAGAGGATCATATTGGAAATAAATGCGAAGTAAGAAGAAAATGACACACTAAGAAGGGAGTGGGAGGAAGAGGCACAAAGAAAAGAAGAAGAAGAAAAGAAATCCAAAGAGGATGCGGACCCCAAAAGCCCAAGCACACAAGACGTGGATATGAATTCCCCCATAAGAAACCTTCCACTCGTCCCATTTACACCATCCAAGAATAGCAAGGTGTCCCAATGGGATAAGTTCACTTATAACAAAAAGAGGAAATCCATTGTTAAGGAAACAATGACTAGGATGAAGAGTCCTTTTCAACCAAATATCGTCACCAGGCATGAAACCATAGTCATGCAAGGTACCCAACATGACCCCCAACTCATGGCATCTATTTCCGTGTCCATTGTTCTAGCAACCACCAACAATGTCAACATACTAGGGGATAAATTGAGTCTAGAGAAAGAGAGATCCCATCAGTTGCAGGAGGCATTAATCAAAGAGAAAAATTATACAAATTTGATGACCGAAAAGAATGATGATCTCACATCTCAAAAGAAAGATATAAATGAAACGCTTCAACAGCTAGAAGCTGATAGGAGAGCTTTGGAAATGCAAGTAAGGGTTTTAGAAGTAGAAAAGGGAGAACTTGAAGATAAAAACCTGAAGCTTGAATCGGAGAAGTTTGAAAATGTTCAGCAGATCGACGACCTGAAGGAACACATGGAAAAGTTGCAAGAAGGCAACGAATTGTTAGAACGGCAATTGGAACTAGCAAACAACAAAATGGGAGACATTAGCCCCTTCCACGAGCAAGCCTGTGAGATAATAAGAAGGACCTATGGATTCCAAGAACTTCTATCGGAGGAAATCTACAAATTAAAGGCAATAATGGCCAAGGTAAAGGAAATCAATGTCGAAGCCACCAGGGTTAGGAGGAAGCATGCATGCATTAGAGGAGAGATTAAGAAACACATTGAGTGGAGAGAAGGGAAATCAGAGTTCCCATAAACTCTTCCCCTTAAGTCTATTGTTGAATACAGAGCAGATGTGTGCACCTTGGATTATTCTAAGGATTGCGGAGTAAAACTGGCCACCATAACCCTAGCTACTTATGAACGATGTAAGAGTTTGTATTCTAAGATATGGACGACACAGGAAATTTGTCAGATGGCCATGCCCTAGAGGATAGAAGAATTCCCAGATAGAGCACAACGTTTATCCGACCTGAATGAGGGGCTCAAGGCAGAAAGCAAATATGCGCAGAAGCTGAACATCTTGACCAAAGAAGACCTGCACCAATTTATCATCCAGGTTGCCGTTCATAAACACTTGTTAGAAGAAATTCTTCGATCTACTGTGGCAGAAATGATTATCCTATCCAAGGAGCTTGCCAAGCAAGAAGTGTCTCTCAGATTTATGATTCCCTTGGTTGGAGTAAATATTGTAAAGGAAGCAAATCAGTGGGGAAATTACATAGCGGAGGTAAACAAGGCACTGGCAGCCAACCAAGCTTTGACCTCGAAAAGTGTTCCAGTTGCTACAGTAGCATTAATTTTAGAAGAAGCGCCCATGTCGACAAAAGAGCCAGCCCAAGGATAGCTCGTATTTGCTAACGTCTGACTGATGAGAGTCAGCGTGCCTCTTTGGTTTCTATTTTATGTGTATACCTTTGAATTATTAAAAATACATTTGGGTTTTAACTCCGGTTCTTTTTTGTAAAGTTAATTGGGATATTTCTCCTGTTTTGTAATATCAGCACTACAAGACAAATTAAGAGAATATAAACAGTTAGGGTATAGGTGGCAGCTCATGGAGCATTCTGGAAAGCTATATATAGCTAGTTAAGAGACATGAAAAGGACTTTTGGTAGGTTAATGAATTTATTCTTATGTATATGAACTACTTCAGCTACATGAATTGAGAAATAATTTGGACCTGTGGAAGCTAGTGCATTGTTTTGCTTTGAGTTTGTGATGAATATTTGCCGAACTATTTCGACAATTTCTATATACATTCAGTGAGATCTTTCCTGGCTTATGTGAATTAATTCTCTGCTGTGAATTATTCTACTTCTTAGCAAAATTTCTGTACATTATGAGTGATGGAATATTTTAATATAATCAGGGCTATCTTTGATATCATCTATATTTCGCTGAAAATGCTTTTATGGGACTTAATGGCTATCTGTTTTAACCATTAAAGGTTACTTTCAGTTTATTACTCATGATTTTAAGTGTTGCTCCTTGCAAGGATAGGTTAATTTAGTTTTATTTAGCTTAGAACAGATTCGTTTAACGCATGCATTTAGGCTAGGCCACATGCATATCATATTAAATACAAAATATATAAACGATGGATCGGGCCGCAACCAGTAAAATAAAAAAAATATTTAAACCTCACACGGTAGCCAAAACCATTAACCGGACAGATTCCCCACACCAAACGGTGAGAGATCTGATTGGGATTGCTTACTGGGGAGAATCCCTAACTGATTGATGCTACGATTTTCGAGGCATCAACAAGGCCCAAAGAGCAGAAAATAGAGCTAAGTGCCTATTTGACTTTTGAGTACTGATAGTGCATTGGATCATACACTTCAAGACCTTATTTATGGCCTCTACTTGACCGTTTTCCTATGGTTAATATGCGGTTGCTTTTTCTATTAAATTTTGAGCATTAATTCACAATACTCTTGGATCTTTACTGAGAGAATAACATATACACTATATCAATGCATAACAATCACAATAATCATCACAAGCATCACAAGAATCAAAAGAATGAGAGACAAGAGACACAGAGTTTCCGTGGGGAAAACCCTAAGGTGAAAAACCCCACAACTTCCTCAGAGATAGAGAGAGCAATGGCTCAACCAAAGTACAACCAAAATACACTTGAGATAGTCTCCTAGAGCAGATGATCCTCCTCCTCACTAGTGTGCCACTTTCTTAGTGAGAGAGATATAACTTTCTGAATGATGCAAATAGAGATCTCCCGATCTCTATTTATACTTAACCTGTTTTCCCAGTGACCTTATGGGGCCGACTTGTCTATCTAGATACATCCACATTATAATATATATTTTAGGACCGACCCAACACATGGTGGTCTAATAACCCATCGGCAAGTACACACACTTGCAACACTTGTCAATCCACATGATGACACTTCCTTATAGAGGAATAACACATCTCTTATAAGGGTACAATAAATATATATAAAATACATAGATGAAATATATTCCAAAGTTACGTATACATCAACACTTCCTCTTAACTAGAAAGGTATTTCTCGACATAGTTCTGCTAGACAAGTCTTCTTCTCGGGATCATCGTCATCGATGCATCGTCATCATCATCGTCACTGCTGCTACTATCTCAACCAATCTATGACTCTACTCATCATAGGAATTTCTACAGAGCCAGTCCTTTTTCATACTGGATGTAGGCCCACCACCTACAGGTCTTCATCATCTATGCGAACGGTCTGATAGAGGTGGCCTCTCAGGACTAATTTTATGTGCGGATGCAATACCAGAAAGAGTATCCCGGGAACATTTATGTGCCTAAGCACGACCGGCAAGATCTCCCAAGACTGATTACATGCATCTCCTCCACAATACCTTTAAAGAGCATCCCAGGAACATTTATGTTCCACAGCACGATTGGCAAGATCTCTAATGGAGCATCCTAGGACTTATTACGAGCACATGTATCAACCTCTCGGATCTCTAGGACTGATTACATGTGGATAGACAAAACCTTTAAAGAGCATCCCAGGAACATTTATGTGTCGCAGCACGATCGGCAAGATCTCTAAAGAGCATCCCAGGACTAATTATGAGCACACAGCTCAACCTCTCGGATCTCCAGGACTGATTACATGTCTCCGTAGTAATACCTCATCCCAAGACTGATTACGAGCACACAGCTCAACCTATCGGATATCTAAGGACTAATTACATACTACATAGCAATACCGGAAAGATTACCCCAGGAACATTTATGTGCCACAGCACGACCGACAAGATCTCCCAGGACTGATTACATGCTATTTGCAGAACCTGCCACATATCATCTCTGACCTCCAAGTATCAACTTGATACTCATGATCCAACGGATCATCATCGCATGAGGCATCATCCTAATGCCCATGATCATACTGATCATCATCATTGTACCATCCTGGTACATATCATCTGGAGCAACATCCTGAAGCTCATCATCATGATCATCCTGATCATACAATGCATCCACCTGATGCATACCAAGTATCTACCTGATACATATCATCATACATGATACACCTGATCATACAGTGTATCCACCTGATACAAATACAAATACATGATCCACTTGATCATATCCAATACATATCAACATACATGATCTACCTGATCATACAATGTATCCACCTAATACATATACAGATACATGGTCAAAGCATACGACATGATGCATATACAAAATACATACAAATGATCCAATAGATCATATCCAACATCCAACATGATGCATACATACATAAATGATCCAACTGATCATATCCAGCATCAACACGATGCGTACATACATACAAATATAAATGATCCAACTAATCATATCCAGCATCAACACGATGCGTACATACATACAAATATACATGATCCAACTGATCATATCCAGCATCCAACACAATGCATATACAGAGCAGTAACTGGAGCATCGTCCTGATACTCATCATCCAGCACTTACATCCACAGCCATGTGAAGGATCCTCCTTCCAACATGCTTGGAATGGCTTCAGCAAATGTGTCCATCACTTCTTCCTCGAAGTGTCGTCGATATGAAGAAAACCAAGCCTCTCCCTGAAGTACTCGAACTTCACCCTGGCTAGTGGTTTCGTCAACACATCTGCAATCTGCTCGTCCGTCGCAACATACAGGAGCTTCACAGCTCCTCTCTGCACCATATCCCCGATATAGTGATATTTGATCTCTATGTGTTTCGACCTGTCATGAAACACTGGGTTCTCGGACATCTTCACACAACTCTGGTTATCACAAAAGATACCAGTAGCATCCAACGGGAGATCAAATAACTCATACAGTAGCTTCCGTAGCCATATTGCCTCACAAATAGTTGAACATGATACAACATACTCTGCCTCAACTGTACTCAGTGCTACGCAGGACTGCTTCCTGCTAAACCAAGAGATCACACCTAATCCCATACTGAAGCAGCACCCAGATGTGCTCTTCCTATCTGTAGCACTGCCATCCCAATCTGAATCAACATAACCTGCAGGTTAAACTTTTGATTCGCTTCATACTTGAGCCCATAATCCATTGTACCCTTTAGGTACCTCAGAACATGCTTTACAGCAACCAGGTGAACACTCCTCGGATCCGTCAGGAACTGGCTCAATGTGTTCACAGCAAAGCAAATATATGGTCTCGTGTTCGTCAGGTACATCAAGGACCCAATCATCTGACTATACATAGAGACATCAACCGGCTCAGATGAAGCATCACATGGAAGCTTCAAATTCGATGCCATGGGTGTGGCCATGGCCTTGCAATCCATCATCCCAAATCTCTTCAGGATATCTACTATGTACTTCCCTTGACCAAGAAGATCCCACCTGAATTCTGCCACACCTCCATTCGTAGGAAATAATGCATCATTCCCAAATCTTTCATATCGAACTCAGCAGCAAGCTTCCTCTTAGTATCTGCAATCAGTCTGTCATCTCCTATTACAAATAAGTCATCCACATACATGAGTAGAATCACAGGATTCCCTTCCTCAAACTTGTAGTAGAGGTTGGAATCCACTTTACTCTTGGTAAAGCCCAAGCTAGATAGGAAATTGTCCATCCTACCATACCAAGTTCTGGGAGCTTGCTTCAAGCCATACAAGGTTTTCTTCAATATGCACACATGTGACTCCCTGTCAGGTCTTGGGACTGCATCCCAAACATCTTCTTCATGATTGACGGATCATGGCATTGCATTTCTTCATCCCAGATCCTGGGAACTTCAATATCTTCAATATATATCTTTGTTGCTGGAACAAATGTTGTAGTCCTTTTTGTAGGTGAAGATATACGGTCTTTCCTACAAAACAAGTTAAATTGCATGATTAGAAACATCTCATAATTTTCAGAACAAATTCTTTACACAAAGAAATATGTCATGCAGTCATGGAGTTATCTTAGCCAATGCTTCAATACAACATTTATCCATGTTCCACAACTTTCTAGATGCCTTCCAGTCTCTACCAGAACATTGTTAAGAGTTTGCACTACTCCCAACATGTCAACAAAGAGGTTTCATTCTAGATAAGTAGCATTGGAATGTTGTACAGTGCCACAAGCCACTTACCCATCACATGCATATTAGTAGTATATTGTTCATTAATGCAATCATTCTAATATGCACAATACATCTCCTAAGTCTAGGAACATAAGCATAATATTATTTAAACAAAAATAGGAAAGAAATGATAATTGAAATACTTATCTTTGTTTGTTTGATGGGTGGACTCCCTCTGAGTCTTTGCTTCCTGGCAGGAGCTGCTGAAGTAGCTTCTTCTACACCTTTCTGTTGTGGAATGTAGGAAGATGGTCAACTCCCTCTGAAAATCTGCATCCTTGCAAGAGTTGCTGGAGTGTGCTCCCTCTTGATCTTTGCTTCCTGGATTACCTGTCTTTGAACTTATATTCATCCTTGCTGACATCAATCTTCTTGAACCCTGGAAAGTTTATTCTGTAAGCCTTCGAGCTTTCACTGTAACCCACAAATATACCCTTCTTTCCTAAAGGATCTAGTTTGGTCCTCTTTTCCTTTGGGACATGAGTGTATACTAGACAACCAAATATTCGGAGATGGCTATCTTCAGGTTTCTTACCAAAAAAGACCTCTTCTGGTGTCTTGTTTTCCAATATCATGTGGGGTGTTCTGTTCTGCACATATACAGTTGTTCTAGCTGCTTCTGCCCATAGATGCATAGGTAGATCCTGGTCATGCAACATTGCCCTTGCTGCTTCCATGATTGTTTTGTTCTTCCTTTCTACAACTCCATTCTGTTGAGGATTATAAGGAGCAGTCAACTCCCTCTTAATCCCTGAATCACTACAAAGCTTCTTGAAGTCACTTGAGGTGAATTCTCCACCATTATCGGATCTGAATGTTTTGATCTTCTTGTCAGTTTGATTCTCCATCAAGGTTTTGAATTCCTTGAACTTATCAAACACCTCATCTTTGTTCTTCAAGAAGTATACCCAAGTCTTCCTATAGAATTCATCAATAAATGAGACATAGTAAACATACCCACTTAGAGAACTCGATGACATAGGACCACATACATCTAAGTGGATGATTTCCAGGATATCTTTTGCCTTGCTTTCACTGCTTGGGAAAGCCTTCTTAATATTCTTACCTTTTTCACATCCTTTGCAAACACCTTCATGTTTGGTCTTGATTTCAGGAAGACCCTCTACATCCTTGCTTGCAATTGGAAGTGCCCTATAGTGCATATGAGTAAGTCTTCTATGCCAAAGTTCACTTGGCTCCATGGATTCATGTACCATGGCATGTTCAGGTTGTCCTTTTAATTTATACAAACCTCCCTCTTGCTCTCCAATCACAACTGCATCATCTATGGTCTTTCCCTTTGGCCACATTAGGACTTGGCCATCCAAAAATGAAACCCTCATACCTTTTGCATCCAATGCAGAGACGGAGAGTAAGTTCTTCTTGAGCCCAGGTACATAAAGGACTTCTTTCATCTTCAAATATTTTCCAGAATCTAGGTTGTAGGAGGCTTCACCACTTCCTTTGATTGGGTATTGATAATCATCCCCGAGTTTCACCTTATGGGGTGATTCATGTTCAGATAGATTCACAAAAGATTCCTTAAACCTAGTCATGTGTTTGGAAGCCCCACTATCAATCAACCAATCATTACAACCATGGGAGATAGTACCTGTGAGAGCAGAGATTAGAACATACTCTTCTTCACTTGATGAGTCATCATTACTATCATCACTTTTTTCCCTAGCCTTCTTCTTTGGAGGTTCATCATCTTCAGCAGCATGAGCATGGTACCTTCTTTTGTTACCCTTCTTCTTCTTGTTGGATTTGTTTTTGTTGTCATTGTCCCTTTTGTTCTTGGGACATTCTGAAGCAAAGTTACCCTTCTCATTACAAGTGAAACACCTTAGATCTTTCTTGTCTTTGTGAAAATGATGAGAAGATTTATTCTTGTGATGGGATGGCTCCCTCTTGAACTTGCCCTTCTTAGTGTGAGCTGTGAGGACTTGATATTCATTTCCCATCTTCTCTTCTCTTGCCACAAGCCTTGCTTCTTCTTGAGAACATTCCTCCCATAATCTGTTGAAGGAGATTAACTTCTTTCTGGCACAGATCCCCTGGATAAAAGAGTCCCATGACATAGATAGGCCATTCAAAGTAGTCATAACAATTTCACCATTCTCCACCATTTCATCTATAGCTTCAAGTTGTTCCTTGATCTGAGAAATCTTGGAGAAATAGGATTGAATGGTTTCTCCATTCGACATCTTGACCCCTTTCAATTGATTCCGCAGGGTCATCTTCCGATTTATGTTCTTTCCTTCAAATAGCTTGGTCAAAGAGTCAAACATAGCCTTGGGTGTCTTTAGAGAAGACACATGGGGTATGAGATGGTATTTGATAGAATCAGCAATGATTCTCTTTGCCTTGACCAAGTTCTTCTCATGTAATACCTTAGCCTCTTCATCCTCTGGGATAGGCATGTCTTCTTTTATATATGAGTCCAACTCATTCTCTTGCAGGATTAACCCAATCCTATACTTCCAAGCTCAGAAGTTATCAGCCTCTTCAAGCTTATCCTCAAGCTTGGTGTGGTGACACATCTTAAAGAGTACTTCAAATGGAAATAGAAAGGATTTAGGTCTTACCACTTGAAATGCTGAAAACTGGATCTGGTCCCGGATTAGGGTTTGTCGAAAAAACCCTAAAAATTCAAAATGTGAATTTCAAATTTCTGAAAAAATAAAAAGATGCGCCTTGATGAGCTGATCAATCTAGTGTATTCAGAATTTGAGATCAGCAAAGCTTTACCCTTTAGATTTTCCTTTTTGTCCTCCCGGGTTCACTAGGGAGAGCCCTGAATTAGGGTTTGAGTTTCTCGGAGATCTACCCAACCAAAAATCTTGATCCAAAGCTCTAAACTTCAATTTTTGCAACGAGATTCCAGCTATGGCTTCAGATTTCAGAAATTCATATTTTTGTGGAAACCCTAATTTTTAGGGCCAAATCTGAAAATGCTCAGAATTGGGCAGATAGATTCGCCTTGATGAGTAGAGTCAATATACTATACTGCTTTTCCAAAAACTATGGAGATAAACCCAATAAACAAGAAACTCAAGTTTCCGTCACTGCAAAATGTCTTCTTCTCAGGTTAGCTCTGATACCATGTTAAATTTTGAGCATTAATTCACAATACTCTTGGATCTTTACTGAGAGAATAACATATACAGTATATCAATGCATAACAATCACAATAAGCATGACAAGCATCGCAAGAATCAAAAGCATGAGAGACAAAAGACACAGAGTTTCCGTGGGGAAAACCCTAAGGTGAAAAACCCCACAACTTCCTCAGAGATAGAGAGAGCAATGGCTCAACCAAAGTACAACCAAAATACACTTGAGATAGTCTCCTAGAGCAGATGATCCTCCTCCTCACTAGTGCGCCACTTTCTGAGTGAGAGAGATATAACTTTCCGAATGATGCAAATAGAGATCTCCTGATCTCTATTTATACTTAACCTGTTTGCCCAGTGACCTTATGGGGTTGACTTGTCTATCTAGATACATCCACAATATAATATATATTTTAGGGCCGACCCCACACATGGTGGTCTAATAACCCATCGGCAAGTACACACACTTGCGACACTTGTCAATCCACATGACGACACTTCCTTATAGAGGAATAACACATCTCTTATAAGGGTACAATAAATATATATAAAATGCATAGATGAAATACATTCCGAAGTTACATATACATCAACATTTTCATGACGAAAAACCAACTTGGTGCTTAGTTCATCAATCATATGGTTCCTAAAATGGGAACCATGATCGGTTACGATAGCCTGTGGAACACCGAACCTAGCAATGATATGGTTGAATATGAAAAGTGCAGTTGTTTTTCCAGCTTCTACGTAATTAGGCATTGCTTCAGCCCATTTAGTAAAATAATCCACGGCTACTATGACATAGCCATGCCCCCCGGATGAAGTAGGATTACAATGCATAAATCAATACCCCATTTTGCAAAGGGGCCAACGACAATAACAAAGTGGAGTCGAGAAGGGTGTGAACACTTCTTACTGTGGAAGAATTGGCATGGAGGACGTTTCTTGGTCGTCTCAATACAGTCTTTGAAGATTGTGGGCCAGAAGTATCATGCACGTAAAATTTGTTGGGTTGTAGTCATCCCAGAAAGGTGACCACCACATGATACGGAGTGGTAGTCATTAATAACGTGTTCAACCTCATCTAGATTTATACAATGTCAGAGAATGGAGTCAATGCTACGGCGACAAAGAGTATCACTAACTATCAGGTAGTATTTAGCATGATGTCGGATACGGCGACGTTCATCTCTGTTGAGGTTCGGCCAAAAACGTTGGGTTTGGAGATACAAAACGATATCTCCATACCAAGGATCATACGTGCCGATGAGAAACAATGATTCATCTGGAAGAGAATCGATGGGCTCAACTTGGTCAGTGGCACAGGGCAATGCACATATGAGTTCGAAAAAAACTAAGGATTTTTGGGCCTTTTCCTTGGAAAATTCCAAGTCAAATTATTGGAGAACCACAATCCATAAAGAGTATTTTCCCCCTAGCACTTGACGTGTTAGGATATAATACATGGGATTGAAGTCTGTAACTACAGTAGTTTTCCTGAGCAGTATGTAATCCTGGAATCTCTGGACAGCAAATACTGTAGCCAGAGTGTCATACCCCCATTTTAACCCTTAGCATATTTTGGGCTATAATGTAAATATTGTGTGCATATTATGTATGATTCCTAGCATGGAGGTCAAGGCCAAGGCCCCGCTAGTGAACGCTCGACCTTGAAGAGGCAAGTCTTTGGTATTATTCTACCCATGCGCTAGTGAGCCATGGAAATTGTAAATATGCATTTAATAGAAATGCCCACAACTAGCTATGCAATGCAAAAAAAGATGGGGGCATGATGTTTACAAGGAATTGGGGGGGGGGGGGGGAATATCCAAATCCTTGAGCCAATCAAGTCAAGCTAAGTGTCAATGAGAGAACCCATCAACCCTCAACTACCCATGCTGACTTTTGTACCCAATCATTTACTCTCCCAAGAGTTGGTTGAGATAGTTAATGCCTTGGGGAATGGAGAGGTATGGCTGTCCAAATTCGGGTATGGGAAAGACACCCTTCATGGAAAATCGTGTTTGACTCCTTGGGAAAGTAAAGAGCCATGGAATTGCTCCCCAATCCATTATTCACCCATCATTATTGCTCTCTCACGAATTGGGAGCTTCCTGGGCGTTTTCCTCCATGGTTTTGCTGTGTTTTCCTTCATTTTGCTAGCTAGGAAGGGAGTTTTTGTTTTGGTTAATAGTGGGGAAGAGAATAAATCGACTTGGGGGTTTCATAGAGACCGTTTTGTCCCACTGAATGCTCATATATTGTGGGAGAAATCGGTTTTTCCCTGGGGGTTGATTTTCCTCTTCCCACAATCTATTTTTGGGTGTTCCACGATTTGGGGAAAACCCATAGACCCTATTCTGTAAATTCCATTGTTGAATGTGTATCCATGCCCAATATTTGAGTTGTTTTGTGTAAGAAAATGTTGGGGTTGATATGGGTATCCATTGCTTTGGGTTGTGCTGAGTTTGAGAGTCCCCTTTTCCTTGTAGATATCATGCCCAACTCAGGGCTAATATTTGAGTGTTGAAATAATACACGTTGGGCAGAGACCTATGGTTGGGTGGAACATTGTAGCAACATAGCTAGTTTCTTGGGGCAACTTTGCATCAAGATGAGTATATGCTTTATATTTTATTGTGTTTTACTTCTGCATTGTTTTAATTAATGGATGGTTGTTCTTGATATGATGGATGCATGTGAAAGGTGTGTGGATGATGTTCTATTCCGTTGTGCATATTTTCTTTGATTTGCATCTGCACATATATGCATTTTATTGTAATGACATCTTTTTTATTCATGATGAATGGGGCTAAGTTTTGTAAATGCCCAGATCTTAGTGTCATGATCCCTTCCTTGCTTTGGATCGACAGGAGGGGATGTGACACAGAGCCAGCTTCTCCACATGTGAATAGCAAGTTTCAGAGTCTAAAAGACTCTTACTAAGGTAATAAATCACATGTTCATTGTCATTGTCACCTTCTTGCACCAGCACTATGCCAATGGTGGTGAGGGAAGCAGCGAGATATAGAATAAAGTCCCGTGTATAGCTGGGGGGTTGAATGACGGGAGCATTAGTCAGGGCCTTCTTTAAATTTTCAAATGACCGTTGGGATTCATCATCCCAAAAGAATGGGACATCTTTGTTTAGAAGCCTCATGTAGCCCTTCATTATCTCAAAAAAATTGCAGACAAAGCGACGTAAAATCTTTGCATGCCCTTGCAAACTCTAGAGTTCTGTAATGTTGGAGGGAGAAGGAAAGGATAAAATAGCTTCTACCTTCACAGGGTCTAGGCATATGCCATATTTGAAAATAATGAATCCGAACAATCTGTCGGCTTCTACACAGAACACGCATTTGTGTGGATTCAAACCTATGTTGTAGTGGTGGCATCGAGAGAAAATAACACTCAGATGATCTGGGTGATTCTCTCGTGTATCAAAATGAGCAGGTAAGTCATCCAGATACGGCTCTACAATGTGTTTGATAGCAATAAATGCATATGACATGGCTCATTGAAAGGTGGCCTCGGAATTCTTTAGACCAAAGGGTAACTTGTGGTATGCGAAGGTCCCCGATGGGAAAATAAAGGAGGTCTTGTGCTGGTCGGAAAGGAGTATCTATATCTAATTGTAGCCGGAGAAGCCATCTATAAATGAGAAGATGGCACTCCCGACACAGTTATCAATAATCTGTTTGATGAAAGGCGTTGGATAATTGTCTTTTGGACAATCCTTTTTCATATCTATGTAATCGACATAGACCCTGATCGTGCCCTGTTTCTTTGCGACGGGGACACTGTTGGACACCCAGTCTGTCAATGGGACATGATAGATGAACCAACAAAAAGAATTTTTTCAACTTCCACTTTTATGGCAGCCATTTTCCGGGGATGCACGGGCCAGAATTTTTTTCAGACTGGTCAGGCACTAGGATAGACTTGAATTTCATGTACCACAATGGACAGGTCTATCCCTGGCATTTCTTCATATTTCCAAGCAAAAACGTCATGAAACTCTTTACATAGGGCAGCATAAAATTCTATCTCTGTAGGAGTACATGTTTTTCCAATATGAATGTGTTCCATGACACTAGGTTTCACAGCTATGTCAATGGGGATGGTCTCCATGATGTTTGTTAAGTTCCCTTCAGAGAATACGTCAAATGTATGGATGGGAGTCTTAGTGTTGACATTATACAATGAAACCGTGGATTCATAATCGGGGTCTATTGCTCGAATCGTGGGGAAAGATGATCGATGGTGGAGATCTTCCCAAGGGGGTTCATCCAGACTCATGATATCCATAGACTCATCCGTAGGAAAAATATGTGTAAGGGAGTCACTGTAAGGTAAGGATGAAGGGATTCGAGATGATGAACCTGCCACATGATGGTGGTTGAGTGTGTTGATCCAATCGGGAGCCGACTGAATTGCCTAATAGGTTGCCAAATTTTAGTTCAGAGCCATCACGGTGCCAAGGGTTTCAAACTCGGAGGAACTCGGTATCACCCACGAGTCAGTAGATTCGTAGGGTAGAGATGTGCTTGTCGAAATCATGTTAATCGAAAAGATCGGGGGTGGAACTTCTGTAAATAACCCTATGATGGAGGAGTCCTTCAAAAGACCAACACCAATGTCTTCAAGGTGAGGCTGGGATTTTTTCATCAATGGGACATTGTTGGTGGAATTCTGATGTATATCCGGAGTGCAAAAATCTAATTGGTCTATAGTGATGATCTTCCCTTGATGGGGGAATTTCACTAAGCGAAAAACGGAGGATGCTATGGAGGTCATGGCATAAAACCAATTGTGGCCAAGTAAGAGATTGTATTCTAACATAGAATCTATGATTTCCGGGTGAATAGAAATTGTTTTTCCCCCTAGCTCTATGGCAAGTGATGGGATGAGTATGTACGGTTGAAAACCACGTCCATCAAATGATTTTAAAGTAGTAGGATATTGGGCCACATCCGGAGAACCAATGGCTCTCCAGTAGGTCAAAGACATAATCGAGGTGGAAGCACCTTTGTCCAAAATGGTACGATGTATGTTGTTTCCACAGATCCAAGATCCAAGTATGGATCTGGAAGGCTAACTGGTGGGAAATTCTAGGTTTGAAGTATTCCAGGTTAAAAAAAATTGTGTTGGAAGAGTCTGGATCAACAGCTCCTAATGCTGATAATAAAGTTCTATGCTGTGTAGGACAGTGTTGGAGAACTTCGAGGGTCGACATGGCACATGGCGCCTAAGCCAATTCTTCAACGATGTTGTAGCTCTGGGATGCGCGCATGTTGGGATTGAATGTGGCCTTCCGAATGGTGGCCTTAGGTGGGCGCAACACAGTTTCAGCAGTAGGTCTCTCAATGTGGAGAGGACCATTAGGGGGAGGTGTCGAGGGAGATTCTTCTGAGGGAGACTTTCCTTAGGCAGTCTCAGTTTTTTTCGATCTTGGACGATCATATGTCTTTGTATGTGTAGATATGTGAACCATCTCATTAGTCATCATGAGGATTTTGCAATTCGAGGACGCCTATGCTCGGGAAGGATGGTTTTGGTTTCCCCCTTGTGAGGCTTCTTGTGTGACCATCTGCTGTTATTGTTGATGGGGGAAAGGGTCAGTTAACACTGCCGCGCGAGAAGGACCTTTTATGAATTTGTTGACTTCCTCTTTGTAAGGACAGTCTTTGGTGTAATGATCTTCCTGACAGATGAGGCAGGGAAAATTTTCTTTCCATCTAGGCTTGTTTTCATTGTTGGTTTGTTGTGGTCTATGCTTTTCTAGCTATGTAGAAGTTTTCTTAGATTTTCCTCTGTTGTTCTTATTTTTTTCCTCCAAATTGTTGTGACGAGGACTAAACAACATTCACCTTGGAGGACTGAGCAGGAGAAGTAGATGTCTTTGGTGTAGCTTGAGTTTGAGTTGGAGCAGCAGTAGTTTGTTTCCCACTCGATTCGGTTTCATGCTGGGCCTTTACTGAACCGACGATATCGTCAACAAGGGGTTTGGTGGCGGGATTTGTTGGATCAGTGGTGGTGTGGGAGGTGTGAGGGATAAGCTCATCTAATGTTCTGGATTGGGTATATACCAAATCCATATAGTAAGCACGAGAAATCACTTGTTCCTCTGTAACAGGTCTGCCCATAGCAATATCCCTGGCAATCGAAGGAAACAATGACTTGGTGAACCAATCAACCAATAATTGGTCTGGGATGGATGCCTTGATTAATATTCAACGTCGCCGCCACTCATGAATGTGATCAGATATATGTGTGGCAGTGGTTTGATGCAGCAAAGTTAACAAGTCTGTTCCAGTCTCGTATCGGATGGGGATCTGGAAATGTGTCAAGAACGGCATGGCCAGGGTATTGAAATCTTGAAGGGAGTGTTTAGTGGCAGCTCGATATAACATTTTGTTGATGTGCCAGTAAGCGTGCGCTAGAAGAGCCATAACCAAATGGAATCATCCATCAATGATTTTGATGAACACCAGAGATGTAAATTCATAACGTGGTTCTTGGATTCTTCCCCGGGCTTGGCATCAAACTTCGGGATGTCCGATGGTAGTTTGGTCGGGATGGGTGGCCAGTGTGGTTCATGCCAAATCGGATCATTAATGAGTCTAGACAAATCAGGAAAATCTAATGTGGCCCATAATGGAAGTTTCCGATTAAGCTACGGGAATGATTAATATTGGTAGGGTGTAGGGATACCTGTGGGAGCATGCACAACATATTGTTTCATATTGTACCCAAACATGTTACCCGCAGGATACTATTGAAATTTTTGAGGGTTGTAGACCCCTCTAGTTAACCATCTGGTTAACCGATGGTGTGTTCGGAATCATACGATTAACCGACTGATTCGGAATCGAAGTAGAGGCCACTTGTTGAATGTATTATTGGGTGGGGATAAGGGGTGTAGGCCCCTGGGATTGTTGTTTCCCAGGGATGTTTCCAACTCCTTGGTTGGGTGATGAATTACCCATACCTGTGTTAGGGGGTTCCTGAAAAAATGGAGCCCATGGAATGTTTGTTCCACCTTGATTAAAAGGTGGATTTTGAAGAGGTGGGTTCCATGGATTATTTGAGGCAGTGGGATAAGGGATCCTAGGATTCAAGTTAGGGGGAATGAAATCTTGATGTTGATTGGGTTTCCCCTCGGCTTGATTTAGGTTTCTGAATAAGGAATACCACCTAGTTGATGGGATTTGAGGTCCCCAAGAAGGACTTGGACCTGACAAGGGAATTTGGAAGTTAGTTCCGGTTGGGATACTAACATGAGGTTTTCCACTTCCAGGTGGATTATATGTGTCCCACTGAGCAGATGATGATGATGGAGGGGTTTGTTGAATGGTTCCTGTTGGGACGCTAACAAATGGTATTCCTCCAAAAGATGTGGTATGTGGGCCCTACTGAGCCAATGAAGTGGATGGAGGTGTTTGTTGAGTAGCCCCGCCTGGGGAAGAAACAAGTAGTTTTCCTCCAACAAGTGGGATCGATGGTACCCAGGATGTAGATGGTCCAACCGGAGGAGGCTGGTTACTAGGACCAACGGTTCCAACGAATGGTTATCCTCCGCAAATAGTATATTTTGTGGCTGAAGAATGTCCTCTAGTCACATTTGTCACTTGAACAGTAGAGGTGGGCATTCTTCCAATGCCGACACTAGAAGAGTGAGGTAGTGCGAATTGGCCAACTGCACTAAAGGTGTCGATTTATGAAGAGGATCTTGCGTCGGTTCCGGATAGTGGTGGTGACAGTGAAAATATTGGGTTGTCCCTCATAAGGGATTCATGCCCTGAAGTTAAGCCGAACATGTTGTGCGACAATAAGTGTGGGGAGAATAGTCAAGGACTTTCAGGCGTCACGTTCGTAGGAATTGAAGCGGTGCAAAGATCGTTGAGGGCTTGGCCCAGATTTCTATCCCATAAAGTGGAGGCTGGATAAAAAATGTGAGCTGTCCTATTGGGGTCGGGAAGGAGTTCTGGTATGGTCCATTATGAGGGTCTCGATTGACCTATGAATGATTCATCATATTCTGTGTCACGAGATAGAGGTTAGGAAGCTCGGAAGCCAGGAGGATCTGTCATTTGAGAAGTGGGTGTAGGGGGATTTGTGAAGCTGATGTGAGCATTCTAACTATGTCACATATAAATCATTCTGATGTCATGGGTGAGTTGGCTAGACTAACCATACTGGATTGAATTGATTCGATAATCTCAGGTCTTGAAGGGATATTAGGGAAGGATAAGCAGAACGGTACATTACTAGAAGAGCCCATTTCATAAGTATGGGTACTTTATGATGTAGTGGTGACAGGTGGAGTTTCCAGTTGTCCAGTAGGATATACAAAATCAGAAGGAGATAAATGAAACAATATAGGAGGTATGGGTTCATATTATTCAAGTATTTCCATGTACTCGTCAGGTTCTTCAATGGTTTCAATGCACCCTTCAAGGACATCAAATATCGTTGTTGATTCTGTTGTAGAACTAATCTCTGGGAGGATAATACCTTCCGGCGTAACATCATGTCTAGTACTGACTTCAGAAGCTAATGTAGTGTTCACTATAGTGTGAATTTTTGGAACAATAGTGGATTGTGGTACTGCATGGATCTCAAGTGTACTACTAGTTTCAGTGACTGTAAAGGTTCTAAGACGATGCTATGGTCTAGGGGTACAGAAGAAACTGAAGGTGTTGTACTGGTAGATGGTGGAACAGTCCCCCAACCAGATTCACGGTCGGTAGGGGTAGGGACACATGAAGCAGGTGAACTGGAAGTCCATGGTGGTGGATCGGGACTTCTCCCCTGTTGTCTCCATGATTTCCTTTGATCAACCATTGTGATAGGATTACAAGTTATGGGGACAATCTCGTGAAAAAAGAACTCAAAAAACCTAGAGCAACCGAGTGTGCAAAAGGGGAGCTAGGAAAAGATAAGGCTCACAGGCCAAAAAAACAAGCTCAAAAAACTATACTAGGACCGATGTTATAGTAAGCGAGCTGAAATAAAAGTGGCCAAAATGCCAACAAGCAGCACTAAAAAGAAAAAGAACCTCTAAAAAGATGAAATAGCAAGCAAACTTCCTAGCTAGGAGCTAGAGACCTCGACAAATCGTATCCCTCTCAAGGTGATGAAATCCAAGTCGAACAATACGAAATGAGAGACCAAAGTGGAAGTATATCCCTCTACCGAAAGGGATCCTGGGTAAAAGAGCCCTAGAAGAAGAGTCACTAGGATACCTCATTCATGACATGTTGGAGAAGGTTAACTGGCACTTCTGTCTTTGATCCCTTGTATCACCTCTACGGTAGAGTACAAGGAAGACAATGGATATATATCCTTACGCGCTAAGTGGAGTGTGGCATTCCACAAAGTCCATCCGGAACCTGTCCTCGCGGCTTATCCCTGAAAAGATGGGAGGCCCCTCCACAAACTCGTCAATGACCGTGTCAATAAGTACAAGAGGATTTTAGTACCCTAGAGGACAACAACTATGTCTCAAATGAAAATGACAAGGGGGAATTATTTGGATTCCTATCCCCAGTGTCCTACCTAACTACCAAATTATTTTAATCCTCAAGCGAGGTTAAGGTGTGTTGAGTTAGGGAGATGAATTTTAATGGTTGTTGTATTACTCAATCGGGTAATGGAAGTGCAACTTGTGGTGTGATGACTAACTCAAACCATGCAAATGAGTATGAATCAAATAAGCCTTTACTTTCAATGATTACTAGCTAAGGTAAGGAGAGAGTTCTTTGATCAATGCAAGCATGAACTTTTTCAATAAGATGAAAAAACCACTCAAAATTTTTTCTTTTTTTGAATATGCCAAACTAATGTTACTGCTTTCAAGATGAATCTGATCTATTACTGATTCTACTTCTACTGAGTATAACTATGTGACAAATAACAATGAAGATATGCTTCCAAATACAAAATATGACTTTGATCTTTTCAACAAAAAGGGAAAGAGTGTTTCAAAAAGGTCTTCCAATATCAATTTTGATGATATAGAAAGAAAGATGCTACTCCGAAACAATATACTCTCTCAATAATGTAATCAAGGATTTCAAATATATATGCTCATAAGACCTTGACTATTCAGAAATGACCAATCCTTTTGCAAACTGTGGTAAGGAGGCAAATAAGCTAGTTATGATGTCACAAGCCTCATAAAATCCAAGTTCAAACAGTGAATGAAACAAACCAAACACACTTGCAAATTTGTTAAGGGATATCAAGATGATTGTGCAGACAATATACAGAAAATGATGAGTATGTAGGTTCTAGTGAGACAATGACCTAGTTCTCAAATGCTTCAAGGTGTCTACCAATGGATCTTGAAAACCAAACAAAGATTTCAAAAAAGTTCAAAAGAAACTCAAATGCAAGCAGTATATTGCAACCATAGGTCACAGAGGTATGACAAATGTCAGTAAAACAATCAGGAGAAGAAAACCAAAAAATGAAGTAAAATCAACCACACAGAAATTAAAAAATGAATTTCTCAGGGAATTTTCGCAAGTCAGCAGGTAGCCCAGGCACGAAAATACTAGATTTTCGTGTTTCACAGAGTGTACAGGGCGCAAAAATATGATGATTTTTTCTCTGGTAAGAGTGTGCAGGCTGCCAAAATACACAGAGGGAAAAATGAAGGGCAAATTTTTAAGAAAAAGTTTTGATTTTTCTAGGTTTTTCCAACCCAAGGAACCAGATGTTGAGGTGAAACTGAAAAACAATAATCCAAAGCAGAGCATAGAGGTGTGAATGAGGGTAAAAAGACCCAATTTCACAATCAAATTGAGTGAAAGTAAAATCAAACATCACAATCAAAGAAAAATGGATTCAAACCAGTGGAGTCACCAGTTATAGAACTTTCTTCCTACATATAAGAAGAGGCTCTCTTAGGCTAGACTAGGATGTAACTAGTTCTAATCTAAGAAAATTAGGAGAAAAATGCTACCTTGAATCCTAAACTAAGCTTATACAACAAGATTAAATGTATTCGGTAATGATGGAAAGATGTAACTCACCTTCAATCAGATGTTTGTCTCGCTTCCAGCTTTGATCCCGAAGCTCCCAAGTAGAACCTGTCAAGATCAAACAAGGAACAAGCACACAATATCCCAAATACCTTGAAGTAAAGGTTAGGTTCAACTCTACCTAGATACACTTCATGCCAAATATTCACACACAAGGCACATGAAATGGGAAACAAGACAAGTTAACTTTATTAAGAACCTTGAAAACACTTACATAGCGTTGCTTGATGTTCAAGCCAGCTCCAGTTCCAAGACTTCTTTCCTCTATCTATCTCTGCAAATCTCCTAGGATCATAGGTTGGATTCCCCAAGTAGTTCCCCCCATGGCTCATGGATGGCCTCTCTTTTATATCACTTGAGGGGTTAACTGGTGAGTTCCCAATATGGATTCCTAATGAGGGCTGCTATACGAAGAGCCTACTATAAATGTCAACCCGAGGGACGTACAAACTTTAGAGGTGCAGGCACTATCTGTGCTCTTATAGGATAATCTTTGTCGTGGTTGGGTGTCGGTATCGATGTTCTAAGGGTTTCCTACTTAATATGTAAAACTGGTTATACTAGGGAATTAAATACTGGAAAGCAATAAATCTATTTTAAAGAATTAAAGTACTGAAAGCAGTAAATATGTTTTTAAATAATGAAGATACTAAAAGCAATAAATCTATTTTAAATAATTAAAATGCTGAAAGTAGAAGATACTAAGATTGAAGTGCGATCATCTCATGCTACACATCTATTTACTAAGAAGTCAGAGTAATTAATCACGTTGGGAAACATTCATAAACCTCAGATCTAAACCATGACTTTTGAAAGCAAGCTAATACATATGTAATCGTTTGTTAAAATGTGCGTTGGCAGAAAGCAGCTACAGGACTACTGAAACTATTTTGCTGTACTACAGAACGTATTATGAATTACTATAGAACTAATACATCATTCAAGCGCTCCCATATGCAATATAACTTTTCGTCAATGTAAAACACATAATTGGAAAATACCTGAAATTGGAAATCCCCTGACTTACGTGTTGGAGAGGCCCTCTCCAACCCGTACTTAGGAGAGAAAAAAACTTATAAATGATGGCTGGAATTTAACATCAATCTCTTATTAAAATATAAAATACATGTCTTCACAAAGGTCTATAACTTCCCAGTATCTCAATAGTGCAGAAAACTTAAAACAATGTTTCTCCAAAAATGTCAACCGAGACCTCTCACTACCCGAGAGGTCCATATTTATATGATTCTTAATGCTGATCCTAACTAACTGTCTAAATGCCGATTCTCCTTGAATAAGAGTGTGTTCCCTATAAATCAGAAAACAGGGTGCCGAGCTTGGTGATCCCTCAGTCTTCTACGCGTTCATCCTTTAATGCCCCTGAACCTACTCAATCACGCTTGTTTTCCACAGAATTAGTTTATTGAATATGCATTTTAACATACAAGAATAATCATCAAAAACAATTTCATTAAATAATTAAAGTAAAAAAAATTTCCCACAAATGAGTGTGTTTCTTCGCCATTGCTTGAGCTTGACTGCGGGAAAAAGATTTATCAAATACCTGAAAATTGGACTCATCATTCTCTCCCATACTTGAAGGATTCACCCATCCTTGGGTGACTTATTCAATTCGTCGATGAACTCCCTGATATCCCATGCTACCACCCTAGGTATCCCTGCCTGCCTGTGATATCCAAAATTCTAATCCTCCCTGGCCCATGCCCTCCTTTCTTCCTCTTCATTAATCTGTTCCTTGATGACTGGGGAAAGAAAGAATGGGGGATTTAGCCTCATCCCTATCCATCTGAGTTGATTTCTTGCCAGAGATTCCTTGTAGAGTGTGGCTTTGAAAAGAGCATCATTAAGCCTGAGGGGGGAGTGGAGCTCTTTTCCTTTCATATCGTTTGCCACTCTACTCCACCTTTCCTTAATGGACTCATGAACTTCCTTCTTTGTGCTTTGGAGTGTAATGTCAAAATGAGTCACAGCCTCCTGCTGTTTTGCAAGGAGAATGGGGATCAGTTCCTCGTCCTGGGTGAGGATCCTATGGTTGTAGATTATCCCTTCAGGGTGATTTGGCTCTGTTCTGACCATCAATGGGATTTCCCATTTGGATGTGACATAGAGATGGTAGTCCTAGGCTCTCTCAATTTCGTGGTTCATCCATGAACATAATTCCCTCAACTAGAAATCACCCACATATGGGTTTGGCAACCAGTTGGGCGAGCCAGAAACTATGAAATTATGCAAGAAGAATTCACTCAATTGGTCCTTCTCCAGCTATGTGGAGTTCAAATATGCATCCATAACTCTTTGGGAGTGCTTATCTCTATAGGGAGTCCTTGATTCAACCTCTAGAGCTGGAATTCACCCCATTTCTCTTGTATATAGACTGCATATATTGCCGACAGTGGGTTGAGGTCCCGTAGTCTATCATCTATGCCGGCAGTAGTTGCCAAAATGTCTTTTAATTTGGTAATCGCTTGGTCCTTTTTGGCTAATTCGTTTTGTGCCTCGGCCAATTTTTATTGAAGCGCTGAATTCTTCTGCTCAGCCAGCTGCAGCTCTTCTGCATGATGCATCTTTAGGATTTCAGTCTTCTCAGCTCAGAACGGGGGAGGTGTGGGCTAGCTTCCTGTCCCAATCCTTAACGTTGCCAACTCATTTCTAAGCTTTTCCAATTATGCTCGTGCCTCAGCAAGCTGGGTAATGACCTCAGGGTTTTCATTACGTTCTAGAGGGTTCCCCTGGAAGTTGCCTTGCTCTTGTAAGCTCTGCTCTTCTTCTTTATCCATTTCTTCTTCTTCATCCTGCATTTATTGCTCATCCATTTCCTCTTCTTCATCCTCTTCTTCTTCTGTAGTGGGATCCTTCTGATCTATAAAAGGATCCATGTCATCATCAGACACATTGGTAACTAGGGGGCTGGGTTCCCTTTCTTCCTCCCTGGAGACTTGGATTTTAGCTACCTGTGTGAATCTTTTGTTGCGCCTCTTCGACCCCTGACTATTGGTAGGAATACCTGGGTCTGATTTGGGGGAGTCCTCTTTTGAGTGTTTTATTTTTACCAAGGTGTCAGCCACACTGTCCAAGTCAATTTTCACTTTGCCCCTGATACAGAGGTGGTCTTACTTTTTGATTCTGGTGGCAAGGGCGTAGTCTTCATTCTCTGAACGTCCTCAATAGATAGCACTATGAACTCCTCCCAAGAGATCTCTGGAATCTGTGCTTTTAGTTCCTCACCAACTATTTGTTAGAAAAACAGGATCGCAGAGCAATAACAATAAACAGAAATGCAAATATAATCACACATACACATTACAAGAGAGACACAGATATATCGTGGTTCACCCAACTTGGGCTACGTCCACACTGAATTTGCCAGTCCTTATTATTATTACCGTCCAGCAAGTCGAAGGGATACAACCTGCAGCACAACCGCTGCACTTCCTCTTCTCTGTTTTACAGTCTCTCTCCAGATCTCAAAGATCTTTACAATGCATAAAACCTAATACATCAACCCTAGCCGTATTACAATGTCCTTCTTTTATAAGGGAAATACAATGGGAAAATACCACGGGATACCCAAAACCATGGGCCCGCAAAACAGCTGGCGAAAACAGCCCCAAAAATTTCCTTCGGGGGCGTTGCCCCCGAACCCCCATTTCTCGGGGGCGCTGCCCCCGAACCCCCGCTGGCCCCCGGTCCCCCCTGGAACCCCGTGGGGGGGCGATGCCCCCCCACATCCCCCCGCTGGGGTGAGTGTACAATCCACCTACATATCATATAGAACTGGGGTACAAACACGGCTGATACAATATCATTTATGAGACTAGAAGATCTGGCTCCACAACCAACAATCTCCCACTTGGAGACTGATCACAACAACTCCACCGCTGCTGCACTTGCTGGACTTGGACTTGGCAAATTTCTCCTCTTCGCCTTCATGCTAGAAGGCCAACTGAAACCGAGCACGAACTCAGTTTCTCTCTGGTCACTACCTTTGTGAACATGTCTGCAGGATTCTGGCTAGTATGTATCTTTTCCAACTTTAACAGTTCATCTTCCAGAACAGAGCGTATGAAATGGTACTTGAGCTGTATATGTTTAGTCCTGGAATGGAATGCTGAGTTCTTTGCAAGGTGAATGGCACTCTGGCTGTCACTATACAGTCTGCTATCCTTCTGCTTCTTACCCACTTCCTCCATAAACCTCTACAACCAAATCATCTCTTTACTAGCCTCTGTAATGGCAACATACTCTGCTTCTGTTGTTGAAAGTGCAACAACCTTCTGTAGTTTCGAAATCCAACTTACTGCTGTTCCACCTACAGTAAACACATACCCTGTGGTACTCCTCCTGCTATCCTTGTCACCTGCCATATCTGCATCAACATATCCCTGTAGAACAATGTCTGAACCTCCAAAACATAATGCCTCAGTGGTAGTACCTCTCAAATACCTGAGAATCCACTGTACTGCCTTCCAATGTTCTTTACCTGGATTGTTCATATATCTGCTCACAACTCCCACTGCATGTGCAATATCTGGTCTTGTGCACACCATGGCATACATCAAGCTGCCAACAGCTGATTGATAGGGAACCTTGGACATGTAATCTGTCTCTTCTTGTGTCTTGGGACACATTTCCTTACTTAGACTGAAATGACTAGCCAAAGGTGTACTTACAGGTTTTGCATTCTGCATTCTGAACCTCTCCAACACCTTTTGTATGTACTCACTTTGAGACAATGTCAATTTGCGATTTTTCCTGTCTCTCATTATTCTCATACCAAGGATTTGCTTTGCAGCACCCAAATCCTTCATCGCAAATGAATTAGCTAGCTTCCTTTTGAGTACATTTATATCCTGCATGTCAGACCCTGCAACAAGCATGTCATCCACATACAATAACAAGATAATATATCTTCCATTGTCTAGCTTCTTGAAATAAACACAGTGGTCAGAATGACATCTACTATAACCTTGTTCTGTCATAAACCTGTCAAACTTTAGATACCATTGCCTTGGAGCTTGCTTCAAGCCATACAAGCTCTTTTTCAACCTGCATACCAGATCCTCCTTACCTTTGAATTCATACCCTTGTGGCTGCTGCATATATATTTCTTCCTCCAAATCCCCATGGAGGAAAGCTGTTTTTACATCTAATTGTTCAAGATGCAAATCTTCTACAGCCACTAGACTTAAGATAGTCCTAATTGAAGTCATCTTAACAACAGGAGAAAATATTTCATCAAAATCTATACCTTTCTTCTGTGCAAACCCCTTTACAACAAGTCTGGCCTTGTACCGCTTCTTACCTCCTTCTTCTTCCTTCAACCTGTAAATCCATTTGTTTTGCAATGCTCTTTTACCAGCAGGCAACTTTACCAAATCCCAAGTCTGGTTTCCTACCAATGAGTCCATCTCCTCATTCATGCCTTGCTCCCACTTCTTTCTATTTTCCACCTGCATTGCTTCTTCATAACATTCTGGTTCACCAGAATCAGTCATCAATAAATAATACATTGAAGGAGAGTATCGTTCAGGGAGTCTACTTAACCTGGTGGATCTTCTTACAGTTGCAGGAGTTTCAGGTACTTGCTGCTGCTCTTGATTTTCTGGCACCTTCGGAACTTCATTTTCTTTAACTTCATCAAGCACTATGTACTCTGTGCTTTCCTTTCCCTGTTTCTTTTCCTGCAACTGATCTTTATACATGACCTTTTCATTGAATATCACATCTCTACTCCTAATGATTTTGTTATTTAAATAATCCCATAAACGATAACCAAATTCATCAACCCCATATCCAATAAAGGTACATTTCTTGGATTTAGCTTCAAGCTTTGTTCTATTTTCCTTATCAATATGGACAAATGCTTCACAACCAAACGTTCTCAGAAATGAGTAGTTTACCTTTTTATCTGTCCATGCTTCCTCTGGAATACCACCATCCAAAGCACTTGAAGGTCCTCTGTTTATTAAATAAACAGCAGTATTTACAGCATCCGCCCAAAATTGTAAGGGCAACCCTGCATGCAGTCTCATACACCTTGCACGCTCCATGATCGTTCTGTTCATCCTTTCTGACACACCATTTTCCTGTGGTGTTCCTGGGACTGTCTTCTCTCTACGAATCCCATGGTATGAACAGTAACTATCAAACTCCTTGCCGCAGTACTCACCTCCATTATCAGATCTGAGACACTTCAATCTTTTTCCTGTCTCATTCTCAACCAAAGCTTTCCACTTCTTAAATGTAGCAAACACATCAGATTTCTGTCTAATGCAATAAACCCAAGTTTTTCTAGTTGCATCATCAATAAATGTAACATAATAATGAGAGCCACCAAGAGATTGTACCTGAGCTGGTCCCCATACATCTGTATGCACAAGCTCTAATTTTTCATTCTTCTTCTGTTTCCCAACCCTGAGAAATCTGACTCTCTTCTGTTTTCCATAAACACAGTTTTCACAGAATTCCAAACTTACCTGCTTCAAATCCGGCAGCAACTTCCTTGAGTGGAGAATCTGCATCCCCTTCTCACTCATGTGGCCAAGCCTATGATGCCACAATGCTGTATCTGTTCCTGTGGAAGCTAAAGAGATAGAATGGTCAGTATTATGAGGACATAAATACAACGTACCTACTCTGTCTCCTTTTGCTATCACCATTGATCCTTTAGTGATCTTCCACCACTTTTCTCCGAACGTAGATAGACAGCCGCCATCTCCCAACTGCCCTGTTGAGATCAGATTTCTTTTCATAGCAGGAATATGCCTAACATCTTTCAACAACCAATCAGTTCCATTCTTAACTTTTATCCATACCTTACCCATTCCAACAATTTTACATGGCTCATCATCACCCAATAAAACATGTCCAAAATCGCCAGGAACATACTCATGAAAGTATTTCCTATGGGGTGTAGCATGACATGAAGCTCCTGAATCTACTACCCAATAATCACTAGTATTATCTAATGCAAGAATCAAAGCATCTTGTAACACATCACCTGCTACATTTGCTTCCTGGGTAGTCTCCTTCTGTGCATCTCCTTTCTTCTTTAGAGATTTGCAGTCTTTCTTCAGATGTCCTTTCTTTCCACAGTTCTAGCACTCTATCTTTCCCAGTCTGGACTTAGATCTGCCCGTTTTAGACTTTCCACGATTACCTTGGCTCTTTCCTCTCTCCTTTTGTCTTCCTCTGCTCTCCATGGTCAACGCATTTCCTGATGTCTCACCTGTGCTTTTTCTTCGCATTTCCTCGCTAAGAATAACACCAATAACATCATCAAATTTCAAGGTGTTTGAACCAGAGACAGAGTTACTTACAGCCATGACCAAGCTATTCCAGCTTTCTGGCAATGAACACAAGATTAGAAGAGCCCTAACCTCATCATCAAAAGGTCACACTTACAGAACTTAGCTGATTTGTAACCGTATTAAACTCATTTAAATGATCAGTAACAGATCCACCTTCAGACATCTTCATATTAAATAAACGCTTCATTAGAAATACCTTGTTGGAAGCCGAGGGTTTTTCATACAGCTTACCCAATGCTTTCATCAAACCCTCTGTTGTCGTTTCTTTTGAGATATTGAAAGCCACCGACGAAGCCAGGCTCAACCGTATTGTTCCCAGAGCCTTTCTGTCAAGAACCACCCATTCTTCGTCCTTCATAGTCGTCGGCTGCTTTGCTTTTCCTCCCAACGGTAGGTATAGATCCTTCTGGTACAGATAGTCCTCCATTTGCATCTTCCATAACCCGAAGTTTTGGCCGTTAAACTTTTCGACCTTAAACTTTCCTTCTTCTGCCATTGCTCCCACTCGAACCAGAAACCCTAGCTTCCTGCGGGTTTAACTGCCAAATAGACCTTTGGCTCTGATACCAATTGTTAGAAAAACAGGATCGCAGAGCAATAACAATAAACAGAAATGCAAATATAATCACACATACACATTACAAGAGAGACACAGATATATCGTGGTTCACCCAACTTGGGCTACGTCCACACTGAATTTGCCAGTCCTTATTATTATTACCGTCCAGCAAGTCGAAGGGATACAACCTGCAGCACAACCGCTGCACTTCCTCTTCTCTGTTTTACAGTCTCTCTCCAGATCTCAAAGATCTTTACAATGCATAAAACCTAATACATCAACCCTAGCCGTATTACAATGTCCTTCTTTTATAAGGGAAATACAATGGGAAAATACCACGGGATACCCAAAACCATGGGCCCGCAAAACAGCTGGCGAAAACAGCCCCAAAAATTTCCTTCGGGGGCGTTGCCCCCGAACCCCCATTTCTCGGGGGCGCTGCCCCCGGTCCCCCCTGGAACCCCGTGGGGGGGCGATGCCCCCCCACATCCCCCCGCTGGGGTGAGTGTACAATCCACCTACATATCATATAGAACTGGGGTACAAACATGGCTGATACAATATCATTTATGAGACTAGAAGATCTGGCTCCACAACCAACACTATTAGTTTGATCATCCCATGATGGGCCAAAGCATCTTTTTTTCCCTTAGCTACCTTCCTGCTCATTTCTGCTAGGGATTGGAGCAGGTAAAATGGAATGCTAATGTTGTTGTTTGATGAAATGTGACTCCTATGCCTGAGCAATTCCAAAATATGAAAATGGAAAATGGGAACATAACTTAACCTTCCAGTTCATGTAATGTACCTCTGGACAATTGCAGCCATTTCATCCCATGGTGCTGGCATGGAGAGTCTTTTAACTCCATTTTTGTCTTCATCATAGACCTCTCATTGCTCAAAGAATGTTGCTTTTGCTGTGTGGTTTGCCTCCCGGTCATTGCTGCTCCAATGCAGGCCCATTGGTAGACCAGTGTGTTTGGAAACCATGTCCTCATCCAATTTTATATGTAACCCTTTTACTCGGGTGACGTACTGTTCATCCTTGATATGTTTGAAGTTTCTTGCAAACTCCTGAGCTACCCCTGTATCATATCCTCTTAGTCCAAGGATGAAAGGCATCCAGCCTGAATTGCGAATGATCTGTAGGACTCTCGGGCTCTGATAAATGGCGTTGTGATCTTCTGGTTCACTTTTCTTAAAACCCTTTGTCATTTTAGAATATTCTTTATAATCAGACAAAACCAGAACGTTGGAATATGGTTTATACCCTCAACTAGTCGGGCTCCGCCTACAGGCTAGAGGATTGCAATGTTGGATGAGTGAGCGCATTATCTTTGGTCTGTTGCTTCTCAGGAATTCTGAGCGATTCCTTATATGCAAAATCGTGGAATATTATGCAGCCTTACTTGCTGTCTTTCCACACCTATCCTTTCCATCATTCCTATACTTGCCTCTTTTAATCCCCTTTTTTTCCATGATCGATCTCTGTATTCCCATGATCGATCCCTATACTTCATATGGTGAAGGTTGCGATCATGAGTTATTAAGGTGGCAGGACTTAGGTAGCGATCATGAGTTATTAAGGTCATTCGACCATGCCACCGATTTAAAATAGAAGCTGTCCTCAGCTGACTAGAAATGAATGTAGTGTGGGATAATGTTTTACCTTAAGAATAAAATAAAATCGTTATAGAGATTACCTTGGTATGTATGCATACCTGCATTGATGATCTGGTGCGTTTTTCATGCATGGTGGATTCTATAGTAGATTTGGTGGTGTCTGCAGTTGATTTCTGTATGTTAGTAGTTACATGTGTGGGCTGCTTTTTTCCTTTTTGCGCGTTTGAATTTGTTGAAGTATCTTCTTTTGAAAATTGTGCCAGTTGTTGATATGACTCATGTGATGATGCTTTGTATTTGGATGATTTCATAGTTGTATGTGACTGGCTCTCTTGAATAACTTGCAAGATCGTGTGAGTATGATATGTAATGTATCTGGCTCATTTGAGTTGAATTGCAGGCTTGCTTGAATTGAATTGCAAGCTCGCTTGAGTATGTTGAAAAAGAATGGCATGGCGTGTTTGAAGAATTTCGTAGTAGTTGATGACTGATTGTTGTATGTAGAATTGGCTAGCTCTCTTGATTGTATATCCGTCTCACTTGATTGCTGAATGTGTTTGAGAATTTGTTGGCTCGCTTGAGTGTATATCTGTCTCGCTTGAATTGTGGTTGATATTTTCTTTGCAATAGTAATGTTGGATTTTCGTTGGGATATATGTGGCCCTGTAATTTTCCTGTTACCTTCTTTGTTTTTTGTTTTTTGTTTTTTCTCTCTCTCTCTTTTTTTGTTTTCATTTTTATTGTAAATGAGCTAAATTTCACTGATTTTCCGCGTCCTCTATCAGCATTAATTGTTTCTAGTAGAGTACCTGTGTAAATTCTTCTTTTGACTGTGGTTTCTTGTAAATTTTTAGGCGATGCCCATTCACTATCATGGGGAACTCCTCTTCATCCATTGTAATAATTCTTACAGCCCCATTTTCATAAATTTTCTGTATAATGTAAGGTCCAAGCCATCTAGTGGTTAGCTTTCCTTTGAATGTGTGAAATCTGGAGTCGTAGAGTAGTGCCCAATCACCTTCGTTGAATTTCTTATCCTTCAGATGTTGGTCATGCCATTTTTTCCTTTGTTGTTGGATGATTTCGGTATGTGTAAGTGCTTGTTGGCGGTGCTCATCTAGTTGATTCAGCTGCAGCATGCGTTCTTTCTGGATTTCTGATAGGTCCATATGTAAATCTGCTACAATTCTCAATGTTTTTATTTCAAATTCGATTGGCAGCATGACCTTTTTTCCATAGACTAGTTCATAAGCCGTGAATCCTGTAGTTGTTTTCCATGTAGTATTGTAAGCCCAAACTACCTCACTAAGTCTGTCATCCCAATCCCTCTTGTGAAGTTGTACATTTTTTGTCAAGATTCTCTCTAATTCCCTGTTGGTTACCTCAGCTTGACCCTTTGCTTGAGGGTGGTAGGAGGATGACTGTCTGTGTTTTACATTGTTTCTTTTCATCAAGTCTTCAATTAAATTTGATGTAAATTGTGGGCCCTGATCAGAAACTACTTCTCTTGGAACCCCAAACCTGTGAAAGATCTACTTAGTAAAGAATTTGGCCACACTGGTTTCATTTGTAGCAGGCAGTGCTACTACCTCTGTCCATTTTGTAAGGTAATCAGTGCATACAAGGATGTATCTTTTCTAATTGGACTGTGGGTTGAATGGGCCAACAAAATCAAATCTCCACTTTTCAAATTCCTCCAAGGAGATTTGTGGATGGAGTGGCATTTCTTGTTTTTGTGTTCGTTTTCCCATTCTCTAGCAATCATCACAGTGGGACACATACTCATAAGCATCTTTGTGGAGTGTTGGCCAATAATACCATGTTTGCAAGATCTTGTAGGCTGTCCTTTTTGCAGCATAGTGTCCTCCACAGGGTTCATTGTGGGTGGCATGCAATATGTCATGTACTTCATCTTCCCTAATGCACCTTCTAAGTACTTGATCTAGTCCCTGTTTAAAAAGCATTCCCTCTATCCATGTATATGTGGCACTTTGCCTTATTACTTTTGTCCTTTGTTTATAACTGTAATGTTCTGGAAACTTTCCGGATACTAAATAGTTTGCTATGTCAGAAAACCATGGGCTTCTTATTGATATGGAAAAAAGGTGCTCATTAGGGAAGTTATCTTGAACCAATTCGTTATCTCTTCCATGCATGACTCTTGACAAAAAGTCAGCTACCACATTATGCTTGCCTGGTTTATCTATTATAGTAATGTCAAACTCTTGTAGAAGTAGCATCCATCTAATAATTCTTGCACTAGTATTAGGCTTGTTCATAAGATATCTGATTGCTGAGTGGTCAGTGTGGATGAAACTTTTGTTGATGTATATGTAACTTCGGAATGTATTTCACATATATGTATATTGTATTCCTATAGAGATGGTATTATTCCTCTATAAGGAAGTGTCGTCATTTATATTGTAAGTGTCGTAACTTATACTTGATGGGTTATTAGACCACCTTGTTTGGGGTCGGCCCTGTATAAGTCATGTGGGTCAAAGGGTTATTAGACCACCCTATTGGGGGTCGGCCCACTCAGCATTATGTTATGTGGTTAAGTTAGAGCCGACATGAGTTAGGTAAAAAGGCAAGTCAAGTCAAGTATAAATAGAGTGCGGGAGGCACTCTATTTACTCACTCACTTCACACACATGCTCTCAAGGAGGAGAGGCGCACTTATGGAGGAGGAGGATTGCTGCTAGGTTATGGCTATCTCTATTGGTTGGTTTTATCATTGCTCTATCTATCTCTGAGGAATTTATTGGGGTTTTTCACCTTTATGGTTTTCCCCAAGTAAATCTTTGTGTCTCTTGTGTGCTTGCATTATTGTCTCCATGATTGATATGCTGTAGATATGCTGTACATGTTGTTCTCTCAGTTAAGATCCTAGATCATATTGAAGTAAATTCTGAAAATTTAACATGGTATCAGAGCTAGCCTGAAAGAAGGCATGATATGGCATGTATGACACTTGTTGCACTTACGATGCTAGGGCTTGATATAGCAAAAACCAGTCATCGTAGCACTTTCGCTATAAATCCGTTTTGGCGAAGTTTTCGGATCTGAAATTGTTACAGGCCGAAGCTAAGATCTCCAGGTATCTTGTGTCCAAAGGACAACCTCTAATTCGTTGTACTTTGTGATTTATGATCTGTACAATATAGGGTTTCTGCCTCTTCCAGATCTGAGTCAAAATCAGGTGACCTTGGGAAAAAGGTCATAACTTGGGCTAGGAAGCTCCAAATGAAATTTCGTGAAAAGTGACAGGTAGTACACAGGCCAAGCTATCTCAGAAAAATTTTTCAGAGGCCGAAGGTCAAACAGTGACACGTGGCACGCCGTACAAGTTCGCTCTCCTGTATTATCCCATAAACAGGTCACGTTGCGACACTTGGCATATCTCTCTCTCAGAGAATCCAATTGAGGTCAGACCTATCAGGATGGAAAGATAACAGGCCGAGATATCTCAGAAAACTTTTTCAGAGGCCGAAGGTCAAACAGTGACACGTGGCACGCCGTACAAGTTCGCTCTCCTGTATTTTCCCAAAACAGGTCACGTTGCGACATTTGGCATAACTCTCTCTCAGAACATCCAATTGAGGTCAGACCTGTCAGGATGGAAAGCTAACAGGTCAGGCTATATCAGAAAACTTTTTCAGACCCTGTGGATCAAAAATTTCAGAGTTACACCAGAAACAATCAGATACATATTTCTGTCAAAACAGAATTATTTTTTGGTACCTTCATTCATGGCTTCCGGAATTTAGGGCTTTGAAGAAAGTTGGAATTTTTGTAATCGGAGACCACGGCTGGATGCTACTCATCAAAATAGAAATTTAGAGACCAAGATCAGAATTTTTGGCTGGGTAGAAGGCCGGGTTTGATCAGACCCTAGTTCGGGACTTTGATCAGAAAAATGGAAAATTAGGGCTTCTGTAAAGATGGGAATTTTTGAAATCTGTGACCACGGCTGGAAGCTCCTCAGAAAAATAGAAGCTTAGAGCTTTGGATCAAACATTTTGATTGGGTAGAAGAGTGGGCTTCATCAAACCCCAGTTCAGAGTCATGTCCAGTGAATCTGGTAGTTTCAAAGGCAAAATTGAGGAGTGAAACTTTGCAGTCTTCAAATTCTGAATATACCAGTTTGATCAGTTCATCAAGGCGCATATTCCTATCCTTTCGGAAGTTTGAAATTCAAAGTTTGAATTTTTGGGGTCTCTCTGACAAACCCATATCCAGCTCCAGGTCCAGTTCTTGCAAATCAAGTGGATTGGGTTGATCCTAGAAGAAGATGGATTGGTCACTTGCATAAGTGAAGAAGTTCCTGTTTCAGAGGGAGATGAGGCTAAGGCCTTACATAAGAAGATTACAAGTGATCTCGACAGGTATGACTCATCGAGGTATGTTTTGAGATTTGTTCATAATTAAGTTTATGGTATGTTTGTCTTCATGTTATCACGGTTAGTACAATCTTGATTTTAGACTTATCATATCACCTTAATAAAATTATGAATGCATGATAGAAGTCATTCATTTATTAGGAGTATGAAACTTATGTTTGTACTAACACATTGTGATGTTGTATGAGTTTTATGTTGTCTACTAACATGAAGGGTACACCAAGAAGACAAATCATGTTCTGGTTCAAGAACAAAGATTCATCCATTGCCATGGATCTCATAAGAGATCCATTCTCGAGGTATGTATAACTTGGTTTTATAATGGTTAACTTATGAGACATGCAGGTTACTAGCACAAGTCACTAAAGAGAACTAGAAGACATTATGCGGGTATGTTAGACATAAATAGCTAGCATGCTAAATCCAGGTATGTTTTTCCTATATCAAGATAGAATCCTACCTTGGGATAGAATCTTATACTACTGTTGATAATGATTATTCATGAAGTCATAGGTTTGAATAATCATGGTTGTATGCATATTATGTTTCTTACCTTAATTGATGATATGACTAACCAGAAGAATCATGAAGGTATAGGTTCGAAGAATCACAGGTTTCATGCATATTATATCTCTTATCTTGAGTGATGATTCAACTAAACAGTCATAGGTTTGAGTAATTATAAGTTTAGACATGTTATGCTTCTTATGATTTGACTAACCATAAGAATCCTACATAAACCTTGAATGATAATGCTTATTATTTCTGTTTGAAATGATCATGACTATACATGCTTGAGATTATTGTGTTTTTAATAGTATACTAATGAATGTATGATTTTATATGAGATCACAAGGATAACACAATCATGATACTAATAAGCATGCATAGGAACCAAAGATGAATGTAAGTTCAAGGACAGGTAATCCAGGAAGCAAAGATCAAGAGGGAGCACACTCCAGTTGTTCCTGCAAGAAAGCAAAGGAGCACACTTCAGTAGTTTATGCAAGGATGCAGATATTCAGAGGGAGTTGACCATCTCTCCACATCCCACAACAGAAAGGTGTAGAAGAAGCTACTTCAGATTAGGACTCCAGCAGCTCCTACAAGGAAGCGAAGACTCAGAGGGAGTCCAACCAACGAACAAACAAAGATAAGTATTTTGAATTGTCATTTCTTAAATAATACTGTTCAATAATGTATATACTGATGTTCCTAGAATTAGGTTGTGTATTATGCATATTAGAATAATTGCATTGATGAACAGTATACTCCTAATTTGCATGGGTAAGTGGCCTATGGCACTGTACAACATTCCATTGCTACTTATCTAGAATGAAACCTCTTTGCTGACATGTTGGGAGTTGTGCACACTCTTAACAATGTTCTGGTAGAGATTGGAAGGCATCTAGAAAGTTACGGAATATGGATAAATGTTGTATTGAAGCATTGGCTAAGATAATTGCATGACTGTATGGCATATTTCTTTATGTGTAAGAATTTGTTCTGAAAACTATGAGATGTTTTCTAATCATGCAATTTAACTTGTTGTGTAGGAAAGATCGTATGCCATCTCCTACAAAAGAAGAACTACAACATTTGTTCCAGCAACAAAGATATATATTGAAAATATTGAAGATATTGAAGTTCCCAGGATCTGGGATGAAGAAATGAAATGCCATGATCCGTCGATCATGAAGAATGATGTTTGGGATGTAATCCCAAGACATGAAGGGAAGTTTGCTATGACTTCCAAATGGAATTATCAGATCAAGCATGTTGCAGATGGCAACATTGAGAAATATAAAAGTGATGAAATAGAAGATGCACCAGATGGATTTCAATACAGCATGGTGTAGTCTCATATATGTGCAGAACTTGGTATGGTAGGATAGACAGCTTTCTATCCAGTTTGGACTTTACCAAGAGTAAAGCGGATTCCAACCTTTACTACAAGGTTGAGGAAGGAAATCCAGTGATACTACTTTTGTATGCGGATAACCTGTTTGTTACAGGTGAAGATAGATTGATTGCCGACGTGCAGCGGAAGCTTACTACCGAGTTCGAGATGAAGGACTTGGGAATGATGCACTATTTGTTTTTGGCATGGAGGTGTGGCAGAGTGCAGATGGAATCTTCCTTGGACAAGGAAAGTTTGCAATAGAGATCCTGAAGAGGTTCGGGATGATGGACTGCAAGGCTATGGCCACACCTATGGCATCAAATCTGAAGCTTCTATGTGATGCTTCATCTGAGCCGATTGATGTCTCTTTGTATCGTCAGATGATTGGGTCCTTGATGTACCTGACGAACACGAGACCAGACATTTGCTTTGCTGCGAACACATTGAGCCAGTTCCTGACGGATCCGAGGAGTGTTCACCTGGTTGCTGTAAAGCATGTTCTGAGGTACCTGAAGGGTACAGTGGATTATGGGCTCAGGTATGAGGAGAATCAAAAGTTTAACCTGCAGGGTTATGTTGATTCAGATTGGGCTGGCAGTGCTGCAGATAGGAAGAGCACATCTGGGTGTTGCTTCAGTATGGGATCAGGTGTGACCTCTTGGTTTAGCAGAAAGCAGTCCTGCGTAGCACTGAGTACAGCTGAGGCAGAGTATGTTGCAGCCTATTCAGCTAGTTGTGAGGCAGTATGGCTACGGAAGCTACTGTCTGAGTTATTTGATCTCCCGTTGGAGGCTACTGGTATCTTCTGTGATAACCAGAGTTGTGTGAAGTTGTCCGAGAACCCAGTGTTTCATGACAGGTCGAAACACATAGAGATCAAATATCACTATATCAGGGATATGGTGCAGAGAGGAGCTGTGAAGCTCCTGTATGTTGCGACGGACGAGCAGATTACAGATGTGCTGACGAAGCCACTAGCCAGGGTGAAGTTTGAGTACTTCAGAGAGAGGCTTGGCGTGCTTCAGATCGAGGATACTTCGAGGAAGAAGTGGTGGACACATTTGTTGAAGCCATTCCAAGCATGTTGGAAGGAGGATCCTTCACATGGCTGTGGATGTAAGCGCTGGATGATGAGCATCAGGATGATGTTCTGGTTTCTGCTTGGATATGATCAGTTGGATCATTTTATGTATGTATGTATGCATCATGTTGGATGCTTGGACCATGTGGATACATTGTATGATCAGGTGGATCATGTATGGTGATATGTATCATGTATTTGTATTTGTATCAGGTGGATACATTGATGATCAAGAGGATCATGTATGATGATATGTATCAGGTAGATACTTGGTATGCATCAGGTAGATGCATTGATGATCAGGAGGATCATGTATGATGATATGTATCATGTATTTGTATCAGGTGGATACATTGATGATCAGGAGGATCATGTATGATACTTGGTATGCATCAGGTAGATGCATTGATGATCAGGTGGATCATGCAGCAGGATGTTGCAAGTGGTGATCAGGATGATCATAGATGACGAGCTTCAGGATGTTGCTCCAGATGACATGCAGCAGGATGTTGCAGTGATGATCAGGATGATCATAGATGACGAGCTTCAGGATGTTGCTCCAGATGACATGCAGCAGGACGTTGCAGTGATGATGATCAGGATGATCATGGATACATCAGGATGATGTATGGTGAGTATCGGGTTGATACTCTATGGCCGTGGATCAGGTTGTGCAGATAAGCATGTAATTTGTGCCCTGGGAGATTTGCAGATGGTCTTTCGAGGTTTTGCCTATGGCATGTAATTTGTGCCCTGGGACATCTGGCAAATGCTCTTTCGAGGTTTTGCTGGGGAGGACATATAATTTGTGCCCTGGGAGATCTGCAGATAGTCTTTCGAGGTTTTGCCTATGGCATGTAATTTGTGCCCTGGGATATCTGGCAGATGCTCTTTCGAGGTTTTGTCCTATGGCATGTAATTTGTGCCCTGGGAGATCCGATAGGTTGAGCTGTGTGCTCGTAATCAGTCCTGGGATGCTCTTGCGAGGTTTTGCCATGACCACATGTAATTTGTGCCCTGGGAGATCCGATAGGTTGAGCTGTGTGCTCGTAATCAGTCCTGGGATGCTCTTGCGAGGTTTTGTGGTGACCACATGTAATTTGTGCCCTGGGAGATCCAATAGGTTGAGCCGTGTGCTCGTAATCAGTCCTGGGATTCTCTTTCGAGGTTTTGTGGTGAGGTCACATATAATTTGTGCCCTGGGATATTTGCAGATGGTCTTTCGAGGTTTTGCCTATGGCATGTAATCTGTGCCCTGGGACATCTGGCAAATGCTCTTTCGAGGTTTTGTGACGCACGTAAAAGTCCTGAGGATTCCACAGTATGGCCAGTGATGACGAAGACCTGCAGGTGGTGGGCCTACATCCAGTATGAAAAAGGACTGGCTCTGTAGAACTTCCTATGACGAGTAGATTCAGAGATTGATTGAGATAGCAGCAGCAGTGACGATGATGATGATGACTCGATGACGATTATCCAGTGACGATAATCCAGAGAAGATGACTTGTGCTAGAATAACTGTGCTGAGAAATACCTTCCTAGTTAAGAGGGAGTGTTGATGTATATGTAACTTCGGAATGTATTTCACATATATGTATATTGTATTCCTATAGAGATGGTATTATTCCTCTATAAGGAAGTGTCGTCATTTATATTGTAAGTGTCGTAACTTATACTTGATGGGTTATTAGACCACCTTGTTTGGGGTCGGCCCTGTATAAGTCATGTGGGTCAAAGGGTTATTAGACCACCCTATTGGGGGTCGGCCCACTCAGCATTATGTTATGTGGTTAAGTTAGAGCCGACATGAGTTAGGTAAAAAGGCAAGTCAAGTCAAGTATAAATAGAGTGCGGGAGGCACTCTATTTACTCACTCACTTCACACACATGCTCTCAAGGAGGAGAGGCGCACTTATGGAGGAGGAGGATTGCTGCTAGGTTATGGCTATCTCTATTGGTTGGTTGTATCATTGCTCTATCTATCTCTGAGGAAGTTATTGGGGTTTTTCACCTTTATGGTTTTCCCCAAGTAAATCTTTGTGTCTCTTGTGTGCTTGCATTATTGTCTCCATGATTGATATGCTGTAGATATGCTGTACATGTTGTTCTCTCAGTTAAGATCCTAGATCATATTGAAGTAAATTCTGAAAATTTAACAACTTTGGTATCCTGTGATGTAATTCCTGAATTTATTGATTGCATGTATGACTGCCAGAAATTCCTTTTCTGTGACTGTGTAGTTGAGTTCTTCCCCAGCCAAATTTTTGCTTATATAGTATATGGCATAGGGCTTCTTGTCTTGTTCTTGTCCAAGCACAGATATGATGGCTTTGTCTGATGCATTTGTGTGGATGTTAAATGGAATTTCCAAGTTTCGTCCTTGGAGTACTGGTGCTGTGATTGTTTTCTGTTTAAGACTTTCAAAGGATGTCATGCAGTTGCTTGTCCATATGAACTCATTGTATTTTGTGAGAAGTGCGAACATTGGGGCAACAATTCTATTATAATTTTCAATAAACCTTCTATAGTGCCCTATCTGTCCAAGGAAACTTCTCACATCCCTTTGTTTGATAGGTGGTGGTAGCGTTCTAATTACTGAGACTTTGGCTTGATCAACCTCTATCCCTCTTTGTGATATATGATGTCCTAGAACGATGCCTTCTTCCATTAACATCCTACATTTGTCATTGTTTAGGCATAAGCTCATTTCAATACATTTTTTTAATACTAATTCAAGATTGTTCAATGCCTGGTCAAAGTTTTGTCCATAGGGTGTGAAATCATCCATGAAGACTTCCATTTTGTCATTTATAAAATCGGAGAAAATACTCAATATGGCTCTTTGAAATGTTGCTGGGGCGTTACATAAACCAAAGGGTAGGACCCTATAGGCATAAGTTCCCCATGGGCATGTAAAGGTCGTCTTATCTTGATCAGCTGGGTGTATTAAAATTTGGTTGTACCCACTGAAACCATCTAAGAATGAAAAAAACTTGTTTCCAGATAATGTATCTAGCACCTGATCTATAAATGGAAGTGGAAAGTGATCTTTCTTAGTTTCTTTATTCAGCTCCCTGTAGTCCACACAAATTCTCCCTTTGCCTCCTTTTTTGGGTACTATAACTAGTGGTGAGACCCACTCACTATCAGATATTGGATAGATGAACCCTGCATCTGATAACTTTTGCAATTCCACTTTGACTATGTCTTTTAATGCAGGGTTCAGCCTTCTTTGTGGTTGCCTGATAGGAGTAGAACCTTCTTTGATGTAAATGTAGTGTTTGCAGATATCAGGATGTATTCCTTTCATGTATGCATATTTCCATGAAAATGCTTTACTTTTTTCTTCTAGTATCTTCATTAATTTCCTTTCTTGTTCTAGTTGCAAATTGGAATTTATGTTGATTGTTTTGAACTGTCACCTGTTTCTGTGGAAAAAAATTCTTGAATAACATGATTGTTAGAAGATACATTTTGTATAAATCTATCTATATGGCCATCTTCATCTATTGCTTTTAGTGATATTGCAGCATCAATTGTTAGGATAGGTCGGAGGTTGTGATTTGGTGTGTTCTATTAATCATCAGTCCAATTTTGATATTCTAACTCTGAAGATTTCATTGCTGGTGGGTAGATTATGATTTTCTTCCTGGTATGTCCACTGGTGATTGTCATATTTCGTGATCGACAACCTATGTAAGCGTCTGTAGTTGCTAACCAGGGTCTACCCATTATAATTGGATAGCCACTAAGTTTTCTTTTGATTTCAATTATTATAAAATCAGCTGGGTATTCCTAGGATTCAACATTGATCATAATGTCTTCTAGCATTCCTTTGGGTTTCACAGTGGATGTCTCTGCTAGTTGGAGTACTGTTGTGGTTGGTCTGACCATTGATTGGAGTCCTAGGTATAACATGGTTTCCTTAATCATGACATTGATCGCAGCTCCCAAATCTATTAGGCTTTTATTTATTTGCTTGTTATTTATTGTGACGTTTACTATAGGACTACCAAGATCAAGATATTTAGGGTTTATTATGACACCTAGCATTAAATCGGCCAATTGTCCCACTACATTTATAGTCGGTGGGTCATGCTTCCTCCTTCTTGGTTTCTTTAGGCAATTCTCTCTAATAAATTTGTTGCAGATGGGCACGTCCCTTATGGCTTGTAAGATCAGGATTTGGATGTTTAAGTGCTTGAATTCATTTAAAATTGTATTCTCTTCCTCTTCTTTTGTACTTCAGACTAGTTTTTCTGGAAATGGAGGGTTTCTATTGCATGAGAGTGGTTGGGCTTCGTCCTCAGGAGGTTGTGTTTCATCTGGATGCTGAACATAGGGTTCTGATGTTTGGTTTTGAGCTTCAGGTTGTTGGATGTTGTGTGGGGATGTATTCTGCAATGTTTTTCTAGATCGCAGGTTTATTTAGTTTATTTCTATGGTGTCTACAACATAAGTAGGGAATTGTGTGATATCAGCGTTATAAGCCTATTTTTGTTGTGGAGGTCTGTTATTATTAGGATTTGGGATTGGTTGGGATGGAATGGGTGGAGTTCTGGGGGGTGGTTGAGGTTGTGGGGGTGGCATAATAAGTGGCTATTGTAATGGCGCCCTCCAATTTGATGGATGGGGGTATTGATTTGCATAATTTGTGGTGGATGGAAAAGGTGGGGGGTATTGAGGATAATACGGTGGATAATATAGTTGTTGATAGGATGGTTAATATGTTTGCTGATTCTGTTTCCATTGGTTTTGATTTGGCTGTGCTTGCCATGGAGTTGGTGCAGAGTTCCAATTTGGCTATCCTTGATTATAGTAGGCTTGATTGCTCTGTTGATATGGTCTAACAAAATTATTCCTCCTCTGATTTATAAAACAGAGCTGTTCTATTGCTCCTTCAACTACTGGGTCTTGAATAGCCGCCTTACAAGAGGGCAAGAGGGGACATTTATCAATGGAATGGTCATCAGTGCAGAGACCACATACTTCTATTGGGTTCCAGGTGCACTGCCCCTTCTCATGTTTTTTTCTACAATGAGGACAGAATACTGCCAAGGCTTGGTTAATTTCATCTTGTTTCTTTTTTATTTGAAGAGCATCAAGTTGCATGGCCAGAGATTGCAGTATGTCAGTCTTCATGTCATCTAGCAGGTTTCCTAAATCATATTTTGTAAGTGCTGGTCCTGAAGATGTTGATCCACCAGTAGATGTGTGTGTATCACTTGTCCCATTCTTAGTTTTCCTAGATCTAGAGTAGTTTTTGAATATTTGCAGGATCTGGTCAAAAGATTTTTGGAATATATCTCCATCTCCTAGAAGATTTAAGACTTCAAAATTCTCTTCTTTCACACCTCTAAGAAGGACAAGTTTTAGTGATTCAGGATCCAAGGTGCAATGACTGGCTCGTTTGTAGCTGAGTTGGAATCTTTGGGAATAATCTTCTAATGACTCTCTTTCTCCTTGTTGCATCCTAAAGATTTCATCCCTAGTATCTTTGGCCTTGCAGTAGTCCCTATATTTTTCTAAGAATGCTTGTTTCATTTGATCCCAGCTAAAGATACAATATCCTTCAAGGCTCATGAACCACTGAAGTGATAGGTCTTTCAGTGTGGAAGGAAAAAGCCTTAGTTTTTGTGCATCAATAGTGTAATCAAATGATCTGCAAACTACCTCAAATTCAAATAGGAATGTGTCAGGATCTTCTGAAGTCAAACCATGGAAGTTTGGTAGATTATTAGGATTGATTTTCTTCATCTTGGCATCTCCAAGAGGTATGCTAATGGGAAAGGTGAAAAGCTCCCTAGGTTCCTCCTCTTCATTTTCCATTGTGGTGTTTGAGCTGGAACTAGTAGTGAAGTTGCTTCTGTTTGGATCGTATGCGGAATCAGTTTCGTTTTCAGAGTGTAGAAATTCAAACTGGGAATGGTCAAAACTGTTATTACCATTGTTTCTCATGGAATGTTTGGGCAAAAAATGGCCAAACCTATCCCTTTGCCAACGAGGCATTCATTGGTAAAAAAAGTATTTATGTTTTTGTTTTATGTGATTTTTTTGTTTTCTTTTTGTGTTGTTTTTAGGTGATGTCTCCTAAAATATTTAGCACCTCCCTGGAAACGGCGCCAAAAAGTGGTGAGCTCCCAATATGGATGCCTAATGAGGGAAACTATACGAAGAGCCTACTTTAAATGTCAACCCGAGGGACGTACAAACTTTAGAGGTGTAGGTACTATCTGTGCTCTTATAGGATAATCTTTGTCGCGGTTGGGTGTCGGTATCGATGTTCGAAGGGTTACTACTTAATATTTAAAACTGGTTACACTAGGGAATTAAATACTGGAAAGCAATAAATCTATTTTAAAGAATTAAAGTACTGAAAGCAGTAAATCTGTTTTTTAAAGAATGAAGATACTAAATGCAATAAATCTATTTTAAATAATTAAAATTCTAAAAGTAGAAGAGATAAGCTTATGAAGTTACTTAAGTGCATAATGGTAAGCCTAGAAAGTGAAATGTCACAACCGATCTATTCTAATACTGGAGAAAACAAGGGTTGTAATTACTTTATGCATAAAACTAGAGTTCTGATCTAAATCGTTTAAATACTAAAACTAAGATTGAAGTGCAATCGTCTCATGCTACACATCTATTTACTAAGAAGTCAGAGTAATTAATCACGATGGGAAACATTCATAAACCTAAGATCTAAACCATGACTTTTGAAAGCAAGCTAATACATATGTAATCGTTTGTTAAAATGTGAGTTGGAAGAAAGCAGCTACAGGACTACTGAAACTGTTTTGTTGTACTACATAACGTATTATGAATTACTACAGAACTAATACATCATTCAAGCACTCCCATATGCAATATAACTTTTCATCAATGTAAAACACATAATTGGAAAATACCTGAAATTGGAAATCCCCTGACTTACGTGTTGGAGGGGCCCTCTCCAACCCATACTCAGGAGAGAAAGAAACTTATAAATGCTGGCTGGAATTTAACATCAATCTCGTATTAAAATATAAAATCCATGTCTTCACAAAGGTCTGTAACTTCCAGTATCTCAATAGTGTAGAAAACTTAAAACAATGTTTCTCCAAAAATGTCAACCGAGACCTCTCGCTACCCGAGAGGTCCATATTAATATTATTCTTAATGTTGATCCTAACTAACTGTCTAAATGTCGATTCTCCTTGAACAGGAGTGTGTTCCCTATAGAATTAGTTTATTGATTATGCATTTTAACATATAAGAATAATCATCAAAAACAATTTCATTAAATAATTAAAGTAAAACATTTTTCCCACAAATGAGTGTGTTTCTTCGCCATTGCTTGAGCTTGACTGCGGGAAAAAGGTTTATCAAATACCTGAAAATTGGACTCATCATTAACCATAAGGAGAGTAAGGTGGATCTAGAGAGGGTTTAGTGGATTAGCCAAGCTAAACAGAGAGAGGAGGTTGAGATTGAATTAGGGGTGTCAATCCCAAGGTAATCTCTCAGAATTTATAGATCCAAGATCCAAGGCCAAGGGCTAAATCAGGGTTTTCATGCCCCATACACTGAGCATAACACGAAAAATTTGTTGATTTTCGCAGGTCGGGGGTTATGTAGGGAGCGAAAATGTGATATTGTTGGGCTTGGCCCAAGTAAGGCATTTTTTTGTAAGAAATTTTTTGGAGCTGCCAAGTTACAGCACAGCTCAGATGAAGACAATTTTGGAAAGCTGCGAAGTTGAGCGCAGTATAGTATTGGCAAGGTAAGAACCGTGCAGCTAAGTGCTAGCTCTGTGAAGTGTTAGCACCGCGCAATCCCAGCAAAGCACCTATTTTGGGAAAAGGTCGAGCAGAGGAAAGCGACCTGTTTTGGGTATGGAGCAACGTGAAGTCAGGTGAAAGAGACCTATCAATGAGAGTGGCGGAAAGTAGTTAGAACCTAAGCCACCGGGTCGATAGCGACGGGCAGGCCAGAGGGACAGAAAGCGACACACCACAATGCATTGTAACTGTTTCAGGAAGGATGCGACTGTCAGAAGAATGTGTAGGCTGCGAGTGGTCCAGCAAAACGGACAGAAGCATATGGAGCAGCTCTTGACTGCGACAGGACGAGTCGGTGGGTAACCGCACCATTTTGTAACCTTAGGGTTTTTTTTAGTTTTTCAACATTTAATTCAATCTGATCTAGGATCTTAAATGAGAGAACAACATGTACAGCATATCAAACACAAGAGACAAGAGACACAAATCATTTCACTGGGGAAAACCAAGAAGGTGAAAAACCCCGCAACTTCCTCAAAGATAGAATGAGCACCAATACCAAGATCACAAATATCAAACCCCAAAAAAAGAGATAGTATCCTAGCAACAACGCCTCCTCCACTTGTGTGCACTCCTTCTCTCTCTCACTAATGCGAAGTGAGTGAGTGTGTGAATGAATAGAATGAGAGAGACACACTCTCTATTTATACAATGACTTGACTTGCCTTTTACTCTAACTGGGCCGACCTCCCTTAGGAGAGTCTAATAACCCATTACCACTTGTCACTGGGCCGACCCCACTAGGGTGGTCTAATAACCCTTTAAACCACACTGGGCTGACCCCTCTAAGGTGGTCTAATAACCCATCAAATATAAGTTGAGACACTTACAATAAAACTTGTGACACTTCCAACCGGAGGAATAATACATCTTCTTTGGGGATACAATAAAGTTCAAATGTAATACATACAAAATACAAGTGAATATCTTCCGAAGTTACAAATACATCAACACTCCCTCTTAATTAGGAAGGTATTCTCTTAACATAGGTCATCAATACATATAGGCACAAGTCTTCAATTCTGGAGTTGGATCATCATCACTAGATCACGGAGCATCATCGTCACTGCTGATGTATTTGTCATCTCGATCACTAGTGCTATCTCTCAATTTTTCTCATCATAGGAAGTTATATAGAGCCAACCCTTTTTCATGTTGGTTGTAGGCCTAGCTTCCTATAGGTCTTCATCATATCTGGCCACCCTGTCACATCCCCTCCCATCATTCCAACCCATAGAGGGAACATGACTGTAACATACCAGCTTATTGGGCTATCTCAGCCCCAAACATTACTAAGAAATTCATAATAAATAAAACTTATGTGTGTAGGTTCATACTTCAAATAAACATAGCGGAATTAAAACTCATATTAACACACACAAACTAAAATGCATCAGCATATTTATCTCGAGCAAATGATGCATCCACAGGCAGAGAATCCATCCCATTCTCATGCTATGTACATACTTCATGTCAATCATAATAACATAATCATTCCATCTCATTAACATGAAACAACTAACATTCAGAACAAAGCACAAAATGAGCATAATTCAAACCACAGAGAATACTTATCTTGAAGATGAAATTGTCCAAACAACTGGCTATGTGAGAGCAACGTTCCACCCAACCATAGATCTTTGTCCAGCCTATATTCTTTCAGCTAAGAGATAACCCCCAAGCTAGGTTGTGAATCCACTAAGGAGGGACTAGATGGGCTTACTCACAGCCATGGTTTCACTCATACAGTTATTCTAAGCCAACACACAATTGGGTTTATCAAGCATACAAAAGAAAAAGGAGGGAAATGCTAAACCAGTGATCTCAACCACAAAGCTACAGGAATCTCAAGATAATTCAAGCAGTCAAGGCACCCCAGTACCTACCACACCCAACATAAGGAAGGTCCCCTTCTCTGATGCATAGTCCCTCAGGAATCCCTTCCCTCCAGTGTTTTTCAGGGTGGGCATAGAAAGGTCCAGCTGCTAATTCTTTGAGATTCTAGCCTTCACTTGTTTTATCAAGCAAACCCAACCTCTGCTCATTCATTCACACTTGGATTTCTCACAACTCTGTCATAAAAATACTCAATCCCGTCACTAGACTTCTAGACTATGAAAATTGGGTTTTTCTATGGATTTCGGGGTATCTAATACTCTCAAATTCACCCCAAGGTTCATATCTATGGATCCTCCATTGGATTTTACTGTTGCGAGTTCTAGTTTTGCTCACTACTGGGAATTCATAATGGATGAAAACTGATGCCAGAATCTTCAACAATGGAATGGGAATGAGGAAAAACCAATTCCCATGAGGTAGAGTGACTTGTGGTACAAGAAAATAGAGCCCATACTCTACCATACGAATTTCTGGGCTACCCATGCTCCATTGAAGCCATGGACTGAATTCTTCAACAACTTCCTTACAACAGAATTAAATGTCAGCAAGGAAATTCAAATGGGTTCACAAGATGACATTTGGTAGCATAGTGTCCATCCCCACAACCCCCTCACCACTCCATAGTGGATACACATGGCCCCTTCTCATTCGTTGCTTCCATAGCTAGTTTTGGTATTTTATTGAAATATTTAATATTTACATCCATTACAATATTCCATGGCTTAATATCACATGGGTATCAAAATATCAAATACTTGTCCATTTAAATAAAATCCGAGCATACACTAGCGAGGCCTTGGCCTTGAGCTCCAAGCTAGGGAAACATACATCAATTGTATACAATATTTACATTAAAGCCAATATTTCATAAGGGTTGAAATTGGGGTATTACACCTCCTGTGGAATCCTCAGGGATGATTACATGCGTCAACAAAACCTCAAAAGAGCATCCCAGTACTTTTACGAGCTTATTGCTCAACCTATCAGATCTCCCAGGATCTTTTACATGTGACCTTCACAAAACCTTAAAAGAGTATCTTGCAACCTGCAAGATCTCTAAAGAGCATCCCATGATATTTTATGTTCCTAGCACAACCTGTCTGGATCTCCAGGATCTTTTACATGTGAACTCTCAAAACCTTAAAAGAGTATCTTGCATCCTGCAAAATCTCTAAAGAGAATCCCAGGATCTTTTTCGTTCCTAGCACAACCTGTCTGGATCTCTAGGATCTTTTCTAGGTAGCCCTTGCTAAACCTTAAAAGAGTATCTTGCATCCTGCAAGATCACTAAAGAGCATCCCAGGATCTTTTATGTGCCTGGCACAACCTGTTCGGATCTCTAGGATCTTTTCTATGCAACTGCACAACCTATCCACGGCCACAGAGTATCAACCTGATACTCATGATCATACTAATCATCATCATACAGTACATCATCCTGATGCACATCATCATCACATGATCACCCTGATCATATACATAGCATCATCCTTATGCACATCATCTGGAGCATCATCCTGATGCTCATCATCATCGCATGATCATCCTGATCATATACATAGCATCATCCTGATGCACATCATCTAGAGCATCGTCCTGATGCTCATCATCATCACATGATCATCCTGATCATCATCATATCATCATCCTGATGCATATCATCTAGAGCATCATCCTGATGCTCATCAAACATGATCAACCTGATCATAATCATAGCATCGTCCTGATGCATATCATCTGGAGCATCATCTTGATGCTCACCACACATGATCAACTTGATCATCATCATAGCATCGTCCTGATGCATATCATCTGGAGCATCATCCTGATGCTCATCACACATGATCAATTTGATCATCATAGAAATATTCGAAGCATCGTCCCGATGCTCATCACACAGCTCTTACACCCACAGCCATGGGAAGGATCCTCCTACCACCATGCTAGGAATGGCTCCTACAAATGTGTCCCATCACTTCCTCCTCGAAGTATCTTCTATCTGAAGAACACCAAGACTCTCTCTCAAGTACTCGAACTTCACTTTGGCTAGTAATTTGGTCAACACATATGCAATCTGCTCATCTGTCGCGACTTACTGGAGCTTCACTGCTCCTCTCTGCACCTTATCCCCGATATAGTGATATTTGATCTCAATGTGCTTTGACTTGTCATGAAACACCGGGTTCTTTGACAACTTCACATAACTCTGGTTGTCACAATAGATACAAGTAGCATCCAACTGAAGATCAAATAATTTAGACAATAGCTTCCTTAGCCATACTTCCTCACAACTGGACGAACAAGCTACGACATACTCTACTTCGGCTGTACTCAGTGCTACGCAAGATTCCTTCTTGCTAAAACAAGAGATCACACCTGATCCCATACTAAAGCAGCACCCCGAAGTGATCTTCCTATCTGCAGCACTGCCTGTGCAATCTGAATCAACATAACCCTCCAGGTTAAACTTTTGATTCGCATCATACTTGAGCCCATAATCAACCATACCCTTCAGTTACCTCAGAATATGCTTTACAGAAATCAAGTGAACATGTCTAGGATACGTCAGGAACTGGCTCAAGGTGTTCACAACAAAGCAAATATATGATCTCGTGTTCATCAGGTACATCAAGGACCCAATCATCTGATTATACATCGTGGCATCAACCGACTCTGATGAAGCATCACTCAATAGCTTCAGGTTTGATGCCATAGATGTGGCCATGACCTTGCAGTCTATCATCCCAAACTGCTTCAAGATATCTACTGCATACTTCCCTTGTCCAAGGAATATTCCATTTGCACTCTGCCACACCTCCATACCTAGAAAGTAATGCATCATACCCAAGTCCTTCATCTCGAACTCAGCAACAAGCTTCCTCTTCGTGTCGGAAATCAACCTATCCTCACGTGTCACAAATAGGTCATCCACATACAGTAGGAGTATCAGTGGATTGCCTTCCTCAAGCTTGTAGTAAAGGTTGGAATCCGATTTACTCTTGGTAAAGCCCAAACTAGACAGAAAGCTGTCTATCCTGCCGTACCATGTCCTGGGTGCTTGCTTCAAGCCATACAAGGATTTCTTTAACTTGCACACATATGACTCCATGTCATGTGTCTCAAAACCGAGTGGCTGCTCCACATACACTTCCTCTTCGACTACACCATTCAAGAAAGTTGTCTTGACATCCATCTGGTGTATCTTCCACTTCATTACTACAGCCAGAGCAAGTACTGTTCTGATGGAAGTGTATCTAGCTACAGGGGCAAAAATTTCTTCATAATCTATCCCTTCTTTCTGGGAGAAGCCACGAGCCACAAACCTTGCCTTGTATTTCTCTATGCTACCACCTGTAACATGCTTGATCTTGTAGATCCACTTGGAAGTCACAACAAACTTCCCTTCTGGTCTTGGGACCACATCCCAAACATCATTCTTCATGATCAACTAGTACTCTTCGATCATGGCCCTTCCATTACTGCATCCCGGATCCTAGGAACTTTCAGATTCTTCAATATCTTCAATAGATAGTTTTCTTGAACTCTGTTGCTGGAACAAATGTTGTTGTCCTTTTTTTGTAGGTGATTGTACACGATCTTTTCTACAAGTCAAATTCAATTGCATGATTAGAAACATCTCATAGTTTTTCAGAACAAAATCTTACACATAAAGACATATGTGATACAGTCATGCAATTTTCTTAGCCAACGCTTCAATATAACATTTATCCATATCCTGTAACTTTCTAGATGCCATCCATCTCTACCAGAACATTGTTAAGAGTGTGCACTACTCCCAACAAGTCAGCAAAGAGGTGTCATTCTAGATAAGTACCAATGGAGTGTTGTACAGTACCATAGGCCACTTACCCATTACTATATTAGTAGTATCTTGTTCATTAATGCAACTTTTCTAAAATGCAAAATATAAATCCTAAATCTAGGAACATAAGTGTGTACATGACTGAACAACAACATTTAAGTAATCATATATACAAGAAATAACAATTCAAATACTTATCTTTGTTTGGTTGTTGGGTGGACTCCCTCTAAATCTTTGCTTCCTTGCAGGAACTACTGGAGTGTGCTTCCTCTCGATCTTTGCTTCCTGTATTATCTGTCTTTGAACTTATATCCATCCTGGACCACTATGCATGCTTAAGTGTGCACTAGTGTCATCATTCAAGATCTCATACATAATCATACATTCATTAGTATAATCTCAATACTATCAAAACATTATGATTCTAAATAATTATAAACATGTATGGTTATGGTCACTTCATACATAGGTAATTTATCACAAGCGTTAGTATTTCAAGGTTTCAGGGAATACTTAGCTTTACTCATGCATATTATTATTTGACCATAGGACTCTTCTGGTTTGTCATATCATTAACCAAACTAAGAAGCATAATATGCATAAACCCATGATTATTCAAACCTGTAACTTCATGAATAGTCATTATCAATCATATGAAAGTATACTTATATGAGACCCTAACACAAGGTAGGATTCTAACTTGATACAGGAAAAGAACATACCTGGATTATCATGTTTGCTAGTTATGTCTAACATACCCAAACAATGTTTTCTTTGTTCTCTTCAACGATTTAGAAACCTTGTGCTAGTAACCTTAATATCTCATAAGTTAAGCATTGTAGAACCAAATTATACATACCTCATAAGTAGAGATTCTATGTGATCAATGACTATGGATGAGTCTTTGTTATCATGTCACCATGGTCATATGTTCTTGATCTAGTACTTGATTTGTCTTTCTTGATGTACCTTTCATGTTAGCAGACCACATCATCCTCATACAACACCACAGTGCATTTGTTGATGTATATGTAACTTCATAATATATTTCACATATATGTATATTGTATTCCTATAGAGATGTTATTATTCCTCTATACGGAAGTGGTTGTATTCCTATAGAGATGTTATTATTCCTCTATACGGAAGTGTCGTCATTTATATTGTATGTGTCGTAACTTATACTTGATGGGTTATTAGACCACCTTGTTGGGGTCGGCCCTGTATAAGTCATGTGGGTCAAAGGGTTATTAGACCACCCTATTGGGGGTCGGCCATGTGGGTCAAAGGGTTATTAGACCACCCTAGTGGGGGTCGGCCCAGTCAGCATTATGTTAAGTGGTTAAGTTGAGACCGACCTAGTTGAGTAAAGGTCAAGTCAAGTTAGTGTATAAATAGAGAGTGTGTCTCTCTCATTTTACACATTCTATTCTCTCACTCACACTTTAGAGTGTGGCGCACTTGTGGAGGAGGAGGCTCTACTGCTAGGAGAATACTATCTCGTGTATTCTGGTTGTATCATTGCTCTATCTATCTTTGAGGAAGTTATTGGGGTTTTTCACCTTTATGGTTTTCCCCAAGTAAAATCTGTATCTCTTGTGTGCTTGCATTACTGTGTCCATGATTGATATGCTATAGATTTGTTGTACATGTTGTTCTCTCAGTTAATATCCTAGATCAGATTGAAGTAAATTCTGAAAATTTAACATGGTATCAGAGCTAGCCTGAAAGAAGGCATGATATGGCATGTATGACACTTGTTGCATTTACGATGCTAGGGCTTGATATAGAAAAAACCAATCATCATAGCACTTTCTCTATAAATCCGTTTTGGCGACTTTTTCGGGTCTAAAACTTTTACAGGTCGAATACCAGATCCCCATGTGCCTTGTGTCCAAAGGAAAACCTCTAATTCGTTGTACTTTGTGATTTATGATCTATACAATATAGGGTTTCTGCCTCTTCCAGATCTGAGTCAAAATCAGGTGACCTTTGGAAAAAGGTCATAACTTGGGCTAGGAAGATTCAAATGAAATTTTGTAAAAAGTGACAAGTAGTACACAGAATGTACTATCTCAGGAAACGTGTTCAGAAGCCGAAGTTGAACCAGTAACATGTGGCACTCCGTACAAGTTGGCTCTCCTGTATTATCCCATAAACAGGTCACATTGCGACACTTGGAATAACTCTCTCTCAGAGAATCCAATTGAGGTCAGACCTATTGATATGGAAAGACAACAGGTTGGGATATCTCAAGAAAACGTTTCAGAGGCCGAAGTTCAACCAGTGACACATGGCACGCCGTACAAGTTAGCTCTCCTGTATTATCCCCTAAACAAGTCACGTTGCGACACTTGGCATAACTCTCTCTCAGAGAATCCAATTGAGGTCATATCTGTCAGGATGGAAAGATAACAGGTCGGGTTATCTCAAAAAAAAAATTCAGACCCTGTGGATTGAAAAGTTCGGAGTTACACTAGAAACAATCAGGTACATATTTCTGTCAAAACATAATTATTTTTTAGCACCTTCATTCATGGCTTCCAGAATTTAGGGCTTCAGAGAAAGATGGAATTTTTGTAATTAGAGACCACGGATGGATGCTACCCATCAAAATAGAAATTTAGAGACCAAGATCAGAATTTTTGGTTGGGCAGAAGGTCGGGCTTGATCAAACCCCAGTTTGGAACTTTGATCGGAAAAATGGAAAATTAGGGCTTTTGCAAAATTTGGAATTTTAGAAATCTGTGACCACGGCTGGAAGCTCCTCAGAAAAATTGAATCTTAGATCTTTGAATCAAATCTTTTGGTTGGGTGAAGTTCTGAGAAACTCAAACCCTAATTCAAGGTCCTCCCTAGTGAATCCAAAAATCTAAAAGGCAATTTTGAGGGGTGAAACTTTGCAGTTTTCAAATTCTGAATATACCAACTTGATCAGCTCATCAAGGTGCATATTTCTATCCTTTTGGAAGTTTGAAATTCAAAGTTTGAATTTTTGGGGTTTCTCTGACAAACCCTATTCCAGTTCCAAATCCAGTTCTTGCAAATCAAGTGGATTGGGTTAATCCTAGAAGAAGATGGATTGGTCACCTGCATAAGTGAAGAAGTTCTTGTTTCAGAGGGAGATGAGGCTAAGGCCTTACATAAGAAGATTACAAGCAATATCGACAGGTATGACTTATCCAGGTATGTTTCGAGATTTGTTCATGATTAATTTTATGGTATATTTGTCTTCATATTATTACGGTTAGTACAATCTTGATTAAATCTAGACTTGTCGTATCACCTTAATAAAATTATGAATGCACGATAGAAGATATTCATTGATTAGGGTGTTGAAACTTATGATTGTACTAATGCATTATGGTGTTGTATGAGGTTTATGTTGTCTGCTAACACAAAAGGTACACCAAGAAAGACAAATCATGTTCTACTTCAAGAATATATGATCATGGTGACATGAAGACAAAGTTTCATCCATTGTCATGGATCACATAGAAGATCTACTTTCGAGGTATGTATAACTTGGTCCTACAATGGTTAACCTATGAGATATGCAGGTTACTAGCACAAGTCACTGAAGAGAACCAGAAGACATTATGCGGGTATGTTAGACATAAATAGCTAGCATGCTAATCCACGTATGTTTTTCCTATATCAAGCTAGAATCCTACCTTGTGTTAGGATCTTATACTGTTGTGATTTTGATAATGATTATTCATGAAGTCATAGGTTTGAATAGTCATGGTTGTGTGCATATTATGCTTCTTACCATAATTGATGATATGACTAACCAGAAGAATCATGAAGGTATAGGTTGGAGTAATCACGGGTTTATGCTTTGATGATTTAACTAATCGGAAGAGTCCTATGATCAAATAAGAATATGCATGAGTAAAAGAAGACTTCACTTAAACATTGAAGACTAATGTTTATTATCTGTGAATGATCATGACTATACATGTTTAAGATTATTGTGTTTTGATAGTATTAAGATTATACTAATAAATGTTTGATTATGTATGAGACCTAGAGGATAACACAATGATGATACTAACAAGCATGCATAGGGATCGAGAATGAATATAAGTTCAAGGACAAGTAATCCAGGATGCAAAGATCAAGAGGGAGCATACTCCAGTAGTTTCTGCAAGGATGCAGATATTCAGAGGGAGTTGACCACTTCTCACAATCCACATCATAATGGAGTTGCAGAAAAGAAGCAAAGACTGAGAGGGAGTCAACCCAACAATCAAACAAAGATAAGTATTTGAATTGTCATTTATTACATAGTTGTTTATCTAAATAATGTTATTCAATAATGTATATACTGATGTTCCTACAATTAGGTTGTGTATTATTCATATTAGAATAGTTGCATTGATGAATAGTATACTACTAATATACATGGGTAAGTGGCCTATGGAACTGTACAACATTCCATTGCTACTTATCTAGAATGAAACCTATTTGTTGACATGTTAGGAGTTGTGCACACTCTTAACAATGTTCTGGTAGAGATTGGAAGGCATCTAGAAAGTTACGGAATATGGATAAATGTTGTATTGAAGCATTGGCTAAGATAATTGCATGATTGTATGACATATTTCTTTATGTGTAAGAATTTGTTTTGAAAACTATGAGATGTTTTCTAATCATGCAATTTAACTTCTTGTGCAGGAAATATCATATACCATCACCTACCAAAGAAGGACTACAACATTTGTTCAGCAACAAAGTTATCTATTGAAAATATTGAAGATATTGAAGTTCCCAGGATTTGGGAAGAATGCCATGATCAAGGAGTACCAGTAGATCATGAAGATGTTTGGGATGCAGTCCCAAAGGGTAGTCTGTAGTGACTTCCAAGAGGATCTACAAGATCAAGCATGCTGCAGGTGGTAGCATAGAGACTTTTGCTCCTGTATCCAGATTCACTTCCATTAGATCTGTACTCGCTTTGGCTGCAGTGATGAAAGGGAAGATACACCAGATAAATTTCAAGACAGCTTTCTTGAATGGTGTAGTTGAAGAGGAAGTGTATGTGGAGTAGCCACTTGGTTTTGAGACACATGACAAGGATTCATGTATCTGCAGAACTTGGGTATGATGCACCACTTTCTATATATGGAGGTGTGGCAGAGTGCAGATGGAATCTTCCTTGGACAAGGGAAGTATGCAGTAGAGATCCTGAAGAGGTTCGGGATGATGGACTACAAGGCCATGGCCACACCTATGGCATCGAACCTAAAGCTTCTATGTGATGCTTCATCTGATCCAGTTGATGTCTCTATGTATCGTCAGATGATTGGATATTTGCTTTGCAGTGAACACATTGAGCTAGTTCCTGATGGATACAGGGAGTGTTCACCTGGTTGCTGTAAAGCATGTTCTGAGGTACCTGAAGGGTACAGTGGACTATGGGCTCAAGTATGAAGTGAATCAAAAGTTTAACCTGCAGGGTTATGTTGATTTAGATTGGGCTGGCAGTGTTGCAGATAGGAAGAGCACATCTGGATGTTGCTTCAGTATGGGATTAGGTGTGATCTCTTGGTTTAGTAGGAAGCAGTCCTGCGTAGCACTGAGTACAACTGAGGCAGAGTATGTTGCAGCCTATTCAGCTAGTTGTGAGGTAGTATGGCTTCAGAAGCTACTATCTGAGTTATTTGATCTCCCGTTGGATGCTACTGGTATCTTTTGTGATAACCAGAGTTGTGTGAAGCTGTCCAAGAACCCAGTGTTTCATGATAGGTCGAAACACATAGAGATCAAATATCACTATATCAAGGATATGGTGTAGAGAGGAGTTGTGAAGCTCCTATACATTGCGATGGATGAGCATATTGCAGATGTGTTGATGAAGCCACTAGCCAGGGTGAAGTTCGAGTACTTCAGGGAGAGGCTTGGTGTTCTTCGAATTGATGACACTTCGAGGAAGAAGTGATGGACACATTTGCTGAAGCCATTCCAAGCATGTTAGAAGGAGGATCCTTCACATGGTTGTGGATGTAAGCACTGGATGATGAGCATCAGGACGATGCTCTAGTTACTTCTCTATATCTGCATCAGAGGATGTTGGATATGATCAGTTGTATCATTTATATGTTTTGTATATGCATCATGTTGGATGCTTGGACCATGTATCTATATATGTATCAGGTGGATACATTGTATGATCAGGTAGATCATGTATGTTGATATAAATCAGGTATGATCAGGTAGATCATGTATGTTGATGGATACATTGTGTGGATCATGTATCTATGTATCAGGTGGATACACTATGTATGGTGATATGTATCAGGTAGATACTTGGTATGCGTTAGGTGGATGCATTGTATGATCAGGATGATCATGGATGACGAGCTTCTCCAGATGACATGCATCAGTACGATGCAATGATGATGATCAAGATGATCATGTGTACATTAGGATGATGTATGGTGACTATCAAGATGATACTTTGTGGTCGTGGATCAGGTTGTGCAGATGAGCATGTCTGGGAGATCCTATAGGTCGGAGTTGTGTACCCATAACATCCTGGGATGCTCTTTCAAGACATTGCTCTGGTAGGACATGCAATTTGTGCCCTGGGAGATCTTCAGGTTGGAGTTGTGTACTCATAACATCCTGAGATGCTCTTGTGAGGTTTTGTCCTATGGCATGTAATTTGCTCCTGGGAGATCTGGACATGATGAAAAAGGCCTCAGATGCTTCAGCCAGGTTTTTCCATGACCACATGTAATTTGCTCCTGGGAGATCTGGACAGGATGAAAAAGGACTCAGATGCTTCAGCCAGGTTTTGTGGTGGACCACATGTAATGTGCTCCTGGGAGATTCAACAGGTAGAGCTATGTGCTCGTAATAGCCTGGGATGCTTCAGCCAAGTTTTGTGGTGAGATCACATGTAATGTGCTCCTGGGAGATCTAACAGGTAGAGTTGTGTGCTCGTAACAGCCTGGGATGCTTCAGCCAGGTTTTGTGATGTGTCACATGTAATGTGCTCCTGGGAGATCCGACAGGTAGAGCTGTGTGCTCATAATAGCCTGGGATGCTACAACCAGGTTTTGTGACGCATGTAATAAGTCCTGAGGATTCCACAGTATGTCCAGTGATGACGAAGACCTACAGGTGGTGGGCCTACATCCAGTACGAAAAAGGACTGGCTCTGTATAACTTCCTATGACGAGTAGATTCAGAGATTGATTGAGATAGCAGCAGCAGTGATGATGATGATGACTCGATGACGATTATCCAGTGACGATGATCCAGAGAAGATTACTCATGCTAGAAGACCTGTGTCGAGAAATACCTTCCTAGTTAAGAGGGAGTGTTGATGTATATGTAACTTCAGAATGTATTTCACATATATGTATATTTTATTCCTATAGAGATGTTATTATTCCTCTATACGGAAGTGGTTGTATTCCTATAGAGATGTTATTATTCTTCTATATGGAAGTGTCGTCATTTATATTGTAAGTGTCGTAACTTATACTTGATGGGTTATTAGACCACCTTGTTGGGGTCGGCCCTATATAAGTCATGTGGGTCAAAGGGTTATTAGACCACCCTATTGGGGGTCGGCCCAACCAGCATTATGTTAAGTGGTTAAGTTGAGGCTAACCTATTTGAGTAAAGGTCAAGTCAAGTTAGCGTATAAATAGAGAGTGTGTCTCTCTCATTTTACATATTCTATTCTCTCACTCACACTTTGGAGTGTGGTGCACTTATGGAGGAGGAGGCTCTGCTGCTAGGAGAAGACTATCTCTTGTATTCTGGTTGTATCATTGCTCTATCTATCTCTGAGGAAGTTATTGGGGTTTTTCACCTTTATGGTTTTCCCCAAGTAAACTCAGTGTCTCTTGTGTGCTTGCATTACTATGTCCATGATTGATATGCTGTAGATTTGCTGTACATGTTGTTCTCTCAGTTAAGATCCTAGATCAGATTGAAGTAAATTCTAAAAATTTAACAGCATTAGTACAATCATACATGGCATAACCCTAATCAATGAATGTCTTCTATCATTTACATGCATTCGTACCTTTACTAAGGTGATAAGAAAAGTCTAAAGTTAATCAAGATTGTACTAACCTCAATAATATGAAGACAAACATATCATAAACTTAATTATGTACAGATTTCAAAAATACCTATATCTCCTCAAGTCATACCTGTCGGGATTGCTTGTAGTCTTCTTATGTAAGGACTTAGCCTCATCTCCCTCTAGAACTGGGACTTCTTCACTTATGTAGGTGTCAATTCATTCTCTTCTAAGATTAACCCAATCCACTTTGATTTGTTGAAGCTGGATCTGGAGTTGGATTACGGTTTGTCAGAGAAACCCTAAAAATTCAAACTTTGAATTTCAAACTTCTGATTGGATGAAAAAATGTGCCTTGCTGAGTTGATCAATCTTGTATACTTCAATTTTGAAATCTCCAAAATTTGACCCCTCAAAATTGACTTTGAAAGTTTCGGATTTGCAGCTTCTATCAAATTCTGGTTTTCTGGTTTCTGGTTTTCTGGTCAAAATCCCGAACTAGGGTTTGATAGAGCTCGGGGTTATACCGAACCAAAAACTTCGATCTTGGTCTCTAAATTTTGATTTTGATGAGGATCATCTAGCCATGGTCTCAGATTCCAAAAATTCCAACTTTTGAAGAAACCCTAATTTCCCGCAGCAGTGACAAGCCAAGAATGAAAGTGCTCAGAATCCAATTCTGTTTTGACATAAATATATGCCATATTATTTCTGATGAAAATCTGAAATTTCGGATCCTCAGGTTCTAAAACTTCGGCTTGTGGTATAATGTCCTGTCATATTTCCAACCCCACAGATCTAACCTCAAATGGATTCTCCATTAGAGAGATATGCCAAGTGTTGCAACATTACCTGTTTATGGGAAGAAACAACATAGAGAACTTTTACGGTGTTCCACGTGTCATTGTTTCAACTTCGACCTCTGAAAAGCGGACCTATGAAGCTAAAGTCCATTCCCTAACTGAAACATTTTATGGAATTCCATTTGGAGCTTCCTAGCCCGAGATATGACCTTTGTACCTAGGTCACCTATTTAGGGCTTCATTTTGGAAGAGGTAGAAACCCTAACTTGTACGGATCATATCTCATAAAGTACAACAAATCTGAGGCTGAGCTTCAGACAAAAGGTACATGAACATTTCATATTCGGCCTGTAAAATTTTTAGATCCTAAACCTTCGCCAAAACTAATTTATATCAAAAGTTCCACGATCACCGGTTTTTACTATACCAAGCCCTAGCTTCCAATTTGTCGCAATTGCAACAAGTGTCATAAATGCCATACAATGCCTTCCTTCATGCTAGCTCTGATACAATGTTAGTTTTTCAGCATTTAATTCAATCGGATCTAGGATCTTAACTGAGAGAACAACATGTACAGCATATCAAACACAAGAGACAAGAGACACAAAGCATTTCACCGAGGAAAACCAAGAAGGTGAAAAAACCCGCAAATTCCTCAGAGATAGAATGAGCACCAATACAAAGATCAAACCCCAAAACAAGAAATAGTCTCCTATAAGAAAATCCTCCTCCACTTTTGCACACTCCTCCTCTCTCTCACTAATGCGAAATGAGTGAGTGTGTGAATGAATAGATTGAGAGAGACACATTGTCTATTTATACAATGACTTGACTTGCCTTTTACTCTTACTGGGCCGACCTCCCTTAGGAGAGTCTAATAACCCATTAACACTTGTGACTGGCCCGACCCCACTAGGGTGGTCTAATAACCCTTTAACCCACACTAGGCCGACCCCTCTAAGGTGGTCTAATAACCCATCAAATATTAGTTGCGACACTTAAAATAAAACTTGCGACACTTGCAAATAAAAATGACAACACTTCCAACCGGAGGAATAATACATCTCCGTTGGAGATACAATAAAGTACAAATGTAATACATACAATATACAAGTGAATATATTTTGAAGTTACAAATACATCAACATTTTTGGCCCATCATGAATGTAACAGACGTGACCTACGGCACGATCGCTATATAAAGGGCAATTTTGTAAGGGAAATGATTGTTGGGTTAATGAATCTTCTATTGAAAAATGTTGAATATTGATCTTTGTTGAGAGACGATTGTAAAAGGCTCTGCATCTGCATGCATAGTGACCTACTAAGAGAGAAGAGAGTTTGCAACTGAGTGCGCAGACTGGAACTATTGTACCCTTCCCAAAGATAATATAACAACAGTTCTTGTGGACATAGCTCCCATCCTGGGGGTGAACCACATTAAATTTGTGTTATGTGATTGCTTATGTGCTTGAATCTGTGTATTTGCTTATATTGAATGGTGAAGATCTTGTTTATGAGCTCATGTGTTCTTGCTTTTATATGTATTCACCATAAGGATAATGATGGGTATAATATGTTAAGTATCAACATGTGCAAATGAATGTTAATTGCATAAGTATTTCTAAGTCTATTGAATGCATAAGTCAATCGGGTAAACACTTAGCCAGCGAAGTCTATATAGTGCGATCCCCTAAGCGTAGCATTGGAAGTGCACAGTTAGATTGTTGTTGTTATAGTGTATAAGTTCACGAGGGTTGCAGGCTATTTTGTTGTCGAATGCATATTTTTACACTAAGTAAGATCTGTTGAAGCTGCATAAGTGTTGGAAGGAAGCGCAGACCTTTGTAACGCTGTCCTATTGTCAAAGAACCATCCCACATTGTGCAATCGTTGTATGCGCGATATTCTAAGTGTTAACCGCGAAGAAAGTGAACTTCACGCAGTCCCTAGTTGCAGCGTGAGTTCTGTAGCGCGCTACTCGTCAGTCTGTTAAACACTCATCACCTAGTTTTGGAAACCTGATTCCACAACATCCCCATCAAATTCGCCTCAAGTGAGACCTAAGTCTATTCGCAGGTTGTTGCCGAAAGGGCCAGTGAAAAGGGGGTTTTGTTGGCTCCTCGAACCATGCAGAACCTGGGTATTTCTAGAAAACCTCCATAAAAGTATAAGTAGCCAACAAATGGTTCTGTTGCCGCACTTGAACTGGTGATGAGTACCGGTACTGAAAATTGGCATCCACACAAGAAAGAGATTTGGAGCTGGTTGGACAAGACAGAAAGAGATTTTTCCAGAAAGGATAATAGACATCCGCATCTTTCTGACGTAGATTGGTTAAATAAATACTTGTGGAAGGATATTCACGAAATTTTCTAGGAAATTTTTGGAAACGAGTTGCACGAGTGGTTATCAAGTCTCGCAGAGCAAAAGAAATGTTTCCAAGAAGGAGCACCTACCGAGTGGAATCCAGAGCTTATTCAAAGGCTCAAAGCAGTAGATAGTCCACTCTCACAAGCAGTTGAATTTTGGGTTGACAATATACTAGAAGGTTTCATTACAGATTTCGTAGAGGCAGAGTTCTTCAAAGGTTTCAGAGGTAAGTACCTCAACAATCTGAGTTTATACATCAAAATGATTTTAGCTAAGAAAGGCATTTAAAGAATGCAGTAAAATTCATAGAAGTTTTTGAATCGGTAATGGTCAATACAATATATAGTGACTCTGACGAAGATACACACAATTTGAGAAGTGGGAAAAGATATAAGTATACCACTCAAAAAAACCCTAGTGAACATGAACTCCGTGTAGATACTGAGTTCCAACCTGAGCCTGATAGCTAGATAGCATCTCCATCAGCTACCTATCAGCCTCTGACTCCGCAGAACCCACCAGTTGTGAATACCGCACCCCCTATTGCATAGAATCTGTCAGTTCACAACCATCTAGTTGTTAACATTCCTAATCCTCAGAGCATCAATACTAGCAACACTGTGGGAGTAATCACTCAGACTATTCCGACTCAGAACATTCCGCGCAATAGCATCCCTAACACCACTTAGACCACTGCGCAGAGTATTGTACCACCAAGAAGAAGAATGACTAATGATATTAAGCTGTCGAAATTTAAAGGAATGGGTCAAGAAGACCCTGAGCAAAACTGGTTTCTATGTGAATCTGTGTGGAGTGTCAAGCAAGTTTAGGATGATGCTGTGAAGCAAGCGTAACTCATCACTGCATTCAAAGATAGAGCCTTGAACTAGTTCGTGAAGTATTCTCAGGGACATAATAGAACTCTAGTGGAGATTAAGGATGCCCTATTAAGAGAGTTCAAGAAGCCAAAGTCAGAATCCCAATGTATAATAGAATTAAAGGATATTAAGAAAAAACCTAATGAGACAGTCTGGGAATTTGACCATAAGTTTAAAACATTGTTAGACTAGGTCAGTTTTGTCATAGCACCGCAACAGCATCAAGAATGGTTCATAGCTGCGTTTTTGCCCCATATTAGACTACTGTTGATGCAACAGAAGGTTGCTTCACAGGTAGAAGCCTTGGAGATCGCGATGAAATGAGAAGCTTCACCTATAGGAGATACTAGCACTGGAATGGTCCATATCCAAAACCAGCTCGCCACCTTGACATTACAGTTGCAAGACATGAAGAAGGGAAAATAACAAAGAACATAAATTTGGTGTACCAAATGTAAGGGAGAAGGACACCCAAAGGAATGATTTCCTTTGTTTCAAGATTACCTAGACAGTGGAGCACCAAATCCACTGAATCAGAACCAAGGGCCATGGTGTGAGATTTGTAGAACTAGAGGACACCGGCCAGAAGATTGTTACTTAATCCATAAATAACACCTAAGCATCTATATTGCACATTTTGTAAGTCTGTTGGACATGATGATTCCAACTGTAGAGCATATGAGCTCATGATGGAGAGAAAGAAAGATGGAGATCATATGCGTGGTGGAGTATACAGAGTTCAAGAAGAAACACCGCAAAACAAGGATAATGCGCAGTATGATCAAGGAACATACAAAGGCCGTGTAGGATTCCAAGGAAGACGAAGAAACACTGGCCCAAGACAAGTAAGAGGAAGAGGCCAGATCATTTGTTATAACTGTGGCAAGCCAGGTCACTTATCTAGAGATTGCACCAATGTGTGTACTACCTGTAATTATTATAAACCTGTTGATCACATTATTGAGGCATGCCCAATGTTAGTAGCAGAAATGCAGAAGAGAAAGCAAGAAGTACCTAACCCGAACATACAGATGATAGCAACTGAGAAAAGGACTGTAGATCCAAGTATTAATTTTGTGATGCAAAGTGGCGTTGCCACAGGAAAAGACAAACAACCAGAAGCTTCGACTTCTGGATACTTTCAAACTAAGCAGATCCCTGCTGAAGCGGTTTGGATCAGAAAAGCTACTAGGAAAACACCTGTTTTCGATCTGGAGAGAAATAAGGAAGTCTTCACGGAAGCAAGGGAAAATTTCAAAGAACCATCACCTATCAGTATAAGAATCCCTTTGCGAAGTGAAACAGCGCATATGGAAGATATGCTAGTAATGTATGATCAAACCAATACCGTAGCAGAAACAGGCACTTATGTTGCGCAGTTCCTATGGAGCTGCATGAAATTATTGAAGAGCATAGATGCTGTAGTGGAATTGTAGAACTTACTAGATCAATATGAACCACGTAGTAAGACATATATTTCCCAGAGTGCAGTTCATCAGATAAAGATCCATAAGAGAAGTGGAAGAGAAATGAGGCTAAGTGCACAGATAGGAGATTACAAGATGGATGAGATAATCCTTGATCTAGGATCAGAGGTAAATGTCTTGAGCAAGCAGACATGGAAACAGATGGGGAAACCAAGGTTAGCATGGTCACCTATACAGTTGAGGTTAGCGAACCAGCAGAAAGTCATACCTTTTGGGAGACTAGATAATGTACTGGTGGACATCGATGGAGTCAGAAGCTCTGCGGACTTCGAGGTTATCGAGATGATTGACGACAGTAACCCATACCCAACATTATTAGGGATAGACTGGGAAATGGATAACCTCACAATCAAAAACCTGAAGACCAAGAAGATGATATTCAAAGGGCAGTATATTAGGGTCATCGCACCCTTGGACCCTTCGCAAGGAGAAAGATACACTGAGCTGATACACGAAGAATCCAAAGCACAAGATCTTGATCGCATCTACAAGATGACTGCGAATAAGGATGACTACATTAATCCTATGGCAGATGGAGCATTGAGTTGGCGATGTGATAGTTCTTGCGTATCAGACGCTGACGCAGGACTGGAGAATTGGCAAAGCCGTATGCATGAGGTATCTGCAAGAAGATGCACGCAGATCACCAAATCACTGCATTGGATTGGAACCGAGGTAAGTCCAATCCCCACTTATGATGGTTCAACTAACGTCTATTCATTTATTCAAGAATATACTGTATCAGTTGCAACTAAACACCGGATACTAGCATTGGATATGGCACTACGTGCTACACCTGCAAGATGGTGGGTCGCGCATAAGCAGACTTTGACCACATGGGAACAATGCAGACATATGATGCAAATTAGATTCACAGAGAAATTCGCACTGACAATGGAAAAGTATAATGGACAAACAGATCCGAGGGACCACATAGAAATTTGTTCACAAGCATGGGAAAAGAGACCGCAGACAGAATGGGTTCATCTGTTTGTGCACACATTAGAGTAGATTCCATAGAATTGGTACACAAATGCCGAGATTCACAGAGGAACCACATATTGGTCTCTCTTAACTGCGAACTTCCAGAGAACTTTTAGATTTGAAGATGAAAATCCAAGCATAAACGAAGCTCTGCATGTTATCAAAGAAAGAATATTTAGGGAGGAATTCCCAAGTATAAAAGAGGCATTAGAGGAAATCAAAGAAAAGATATTTGAAGATGTAAAAGCACCTATGAACCTACAACCAAAATGGGAAAGAACGATAGAGCATGCCCTTGAGTGTTATAATCTCGTTGAAAATGAAGAAGAACAGGAAGAAAGCGATGAGGAGGATCCGCGCAACATCAATATACCTAAGTCAGAAGGAGCGCGTGATGTAGAGGGACCTCCACTAGAAATTCCAGATATGAGTGGACTGTTAAGACAAGAAAAGTGAAAATTGGCACAAGCGAAGAGCCTAATTTCACGTCCATTGGATACTACTGGGATGATGAGACGGTCGCGCAGATCGAAGACCTTCTGCATGACTATCAGGATTTGTTTCCAACGAAGTTTGCCGAAATGAAAAGAATTTTGGGCGATTTGGGAGTGATGAAGATACCTCTCAATCTAGGCACGAAGCCCGCTAAGCAAAGACCTTACAGATTGAACCCCGGATATAAAGAGAGAGTGAAGGAATAGATTGATAAGATGCTTGATGCAGGGATCATTGAGTTCGTCAAAGAGTCAGAGTGGATAATCTTGATCATTATCCAAGATAAAAAGACTAACGGTGAGATCAGAATCTGCGTAGATCTGAGGAAGCTGAATTATGCTTCGCTACATGACCCATTTCCTACTCCATTTACAGATGAAGTGTTGGATAATGTTGGAGGAAATGAGGCCTACTCATTCACTGATGGATTTTCTTGATACCACCAAATCAAGGTTGATGAAGTAGACAGACACAAGACCACATTTTCTACTGAATGGGGATCATATTAGTATACAGTTGCGCCTTTTGGATTGAAGAGTGCACCAGCTATATTTTCCAGAGTTGTTGTGGCTGCATTTAAATACTTTATCCACAAGTTCTTAGAAGTTTACTTTGATGATTGGATTGTCTTTGGTTTACTGAAGAACCACTATGAGAACCTGAGAATGATGTTAGCGAAATGTAGACATCATCAGATTTCTTTGAATCTGAAGAAATGTATCTTTTGTGTGCCCTATGGAAATATGTTGGGACACATTGTCTATAGACAGGGTTTGATGGTTGATCCTGCGAAGATCGCAGTTATTGTGAATTTACCTGCACCGAATTCAGTGAAACAACTTTGCACCACGTTGGGACATATGGTATACTATAGAAACTTCATCAAGGGTTATGCGCAAATAACCACGCCAATGGAGAAGTTGTTGAATAAAGAAGCGCAATTCATCTGGAACATAGAATGTGAGCAGGGCCTAGACACACTAAAGAAGAAAATGGTAACTGCGCCTATTCTTGTTTTTTTGGATTGGGACAAGCAATTTCATGTACATGTTGATGCTTCGTCCATTGCACTTGGTGTGGTGCTAGCATATCCAGGAGAGGGAGGCATTGACCATCCCATTGCATTCTCGAGAAGGAAGCTCTCATTAGCTAAAAATAACTATATGACCATAGAAAGAGAAGGTCTAGCTATGGTGTATGCACTGCAGAAATTTAGACACTATTTGCTCGATGTGCACTTCTCAATGTTTACTGACCATTCTACTTTGAAGTATCTGGTCAATAAACCAGTTTTAGGGGGGAGAATATGTAGATGGCTATTACTCTTCCAAGAGTATGATTTTGAAATTGTGGTTAAGCCAGGCAGATTGAACCTAGGACCTGATCATCTCTCAAGGATTGAGTCAGGTGAAGAACCCACCAATCTCGAATACAATCTACCTAATGCACGGTTATTTTCCATACAAGTTGCTGACGATTATTACAAAGATGTTGTCAATTTTTTTACTACAGGTTCGGCACCCACAGATTTCACTACGCAGCAGAAGAAGCAGCCGGTAGTCAGAGCAGCAGACTTCACTATCATAGTAGGACAATTATACAAGTTGGGACCAAATGAAATACTGCGCAAATGTCTGTTGGAGCATGAGAAGCCATTTTATATTGGTTGATGCACATTCAAGTGTATCGGGAGGTCACTACGTAGGAAGAGCTACTGCGTAGAATATATTGCAAGCAAGGCTATGGTGGCCTACAATCTATAAATATTCAAAGGAACATTGCCAAAGTTGCGATGTCTGTCATAGGACAGGAAAGTCACCACGACGAGATGAAATGCTATTGAAACCGCAATTGAGTCTGCAGGCATTTGAGAAATGGGCTATTGACTTTTTGGGACCTATTAACCCACTGAGAAAGAGAACTGGTATGAGATACATTATCACCATGACTAATTATCTCATCATATGGGTAGAGGCTAAACCAATGAAGGATTGTAGCGCAGTCACTGCCGCGTAGTTCATCTTTGAGAACATCCTGACCAGATTTGGATGCCCGAAGATTTTAATGAGTGATCAAGGGACTCATTTTTTGAACAGAACTATTAAGGACCTTACTAAAGAGTTCCACATTTATCATCAGAGGAGTACATTGTACCATCCTCAAGCCAATGGAACTATTGAAGCTTTCAACAAGGTATTGGAGAATTTGTTGACAAAGGTATGCAATGTAAATAGGGATGATTGGGATCTGTGCATTCCAGTTGTGTTATGGACATACAGGACCACTTGCAAGAAGTTGACAGGCCATACACCTTTCATATTGGCCTATGGACAGGAAGTTGTGATGCCAATGGAATACATTGTACCAATCTTAAGGATTGTTGCATTCACAGGCATGGAGGATGAACAAACAATAGAGGAAAGGCTTCTACACTTGGTTGGATTGGAGGAAGGCCGCTTCATCGCAGGCTTTCACCAGCAAGTGCAGAAAGACAGAGAAAAAGCATGGCATGATCACCATATCAAGAACAAGTCCTTTCAGGTAGGTGACCTAGTCCTCCTGTATGATAGCAAGTTCATGAAATTTCCTGGCAAATTTAAAATGCATTGGCTCAGCCCATATATTGTTATGCATGTTACTAACGGTGGCATAGTTTAGTTAGACACGTTAGTTACAGATAACTTACCAGGTTTGGTGAATGGAAGTAGACTAAAACACTATCAGGATAGTCCTACTTCGTAGAACCCTCAGTGATTAGAAGAGAAGAAAATTTCTAAGTGTCAAGTACAGTTGAAATTGGGCACTAGAAATTCAAAAGATTATGTACACAATTTTGGTTCGATATGCGAATTTTGATGAAAAGAATGCATCAACCACGCAGCATTAGTCCAGGAGTGAAGCTCAAGATGTAGCTGCGCAAATTAGATAGAACAAGAAGTTTAGAATAAGAAGAATGACACCGCGAAGTAACCATGCTGGGATAGTGAAATCTCGCCGCGTAATTCTACGCAACGCTCCTACAAAATAGTCATTACAATCTAGGTCGAAAAACTAGTCATTATACAGTGATTTTACTGACGACCGCTTGAGCATCTAATGCAAAAATAACTGTTCTGAAGGAGTTAATGAAGGAAAGGACCCAAATCCTCAGTGGATTTGGCCAACAGACATGCCATTTAATGCTTATCTAGTCATTGATGGGTGCAGTTAAGCCTAACTACACCTATAAATACCGCTAAGTCTGGACTCGTCGGCGTTACTGAAACTCTGAAATTTTTTCGTGAACCATAGATTCAACCTGTTAACAGCCTGTGCTGAGTATTTTCGTGATTCTACAAAGAACAGCCCAGTGAATGTCTGACAAATCTATAGTTGAGCAAGATTTCACAGTCGAGTAGGTTGTGAGGGTGTTTAAGAAAACAGGGCTTGAAGAGTTGATGAGAACCCCTGCTAAGAAGGTTGTTACAGAATAAGGTCAAGGTTCACAGTGTTCGCCATGAGAATCTACACAAATGCAAAGCAAGGGTAAGGAACTCGTAGTTGAGAAAGCTAAGGTGAAAGTAATGGGACCCAATATACCAGTAGTTCTACCAGGGGATAAGGAGCTGCCATTAAATTTGACGCCGGAGTATATCTCTCAGCGTGCAGCAGATGCACTAACGGTAAAACTCTCCAGAAACACGAAGTATGAGATACCACTTCCACCCATATCCAAACATGTAAAACCAAAAGCAAATATGTCGGGTAAGATCGCAGACTGTAAGTTCGAATATTATGACTTGATGCAACAACAGAAGGATCCAGATGAGCCAAAGTACCCAAAATTTCAGCCAGATAGATATATGTGCTGGAAGACGGACATCAAGAATAACTCGTTGTTGGTTGCGCGGAACTGGCTATCTGAAGTTGTCAAATCGGGGTTGTTGAACCTATTGCGGCTCCCACACTTCGACTGGAGCCTAGAACTTAAAGTGGTGGTTCGCACACTCATATAGTGCACACACCAAGGCTACCTTTGGTTGGATAGGAATGTCAACCTAAACATAGACTTGATCCATCGGATCACAGGTCTAAGCAAGTGGGGCGAATACCCTAAGAAGTTCTTTGCCAACAAAACAAGAGACAAGGAGATTTACACGTAGATGAAATAAACTCACAACATATCAGAAGGCAAGAGAGGATTCATCACGGATGATATAACTGATGATGCTACGTGGTTCGTAACACAACTACTAGCAGGAAAAATATTGCGGAAGGCCAGACCTACAAAAGTACCAACTGATGCAGTTCTCCTTGGGGCGAAGGCAGCGCATGGCAGAAGATTCAACTGGTGCCAATATTTACTGAACAAATTTTTGGAGGATGTCCGTGAAACTTAGGTCCATGGCATTGTTTTCCTTTACAGCTGGTTGATGGTATTGATTGTGTTTGTAGGCTAGAAGGACCCAAGGCACTATGTTGGCCTCAACTCTTCCAGCAATGACTTTCGAGGACCCAGATATGCAAATATCTAGGCGAATCTGATTCCAGAATGACAGCGCACGTCGAATGAATTTTTCTATACATACTATGAGCAGCTGTTGTGAAAATCCTCACAGCAGATCTAAGAGATGATGTATACCTCACAAGAGTAATTATGATTAAGCAGGAAAGTAGAAGTAGAGTGGTCAATGCAGTATAATGAGCAACAGAATAATAATACAGTAGAACTCGGATAGAAGCAAAAATACTTCACACACTAATTAATTAATCACAATATGGACAAATAAATAGTACAATGCATGAGGATTCAAATGCGTAACGTGGAAATTTGAATTAACCTTCATGGAGTGATCAAAGGATCACTGTAGTGTCATCGGAGCACAACTAGTAGTCTATCTCATCATTAGTGGAGTCATCAATGCTCAAGTAACTGTCAACTATCAGTCAAACTGAGTCTAAATGAGTGTGGTAGGTGTAACTGAGTGTAACTGAGTGAAGGAGGCTCAGTGAAGGGCGCATGAGGAGCTAACTGGATTCAGAATGGGAAGTCTAGTCTCACTGGATATCCATTGGAGTGATACAACCAATTGAGAGTCAGTATAGCCTTAAATCAAGGAAAGAACTGATGATAACTCAATTAAATGAAGTGCAACTGAATGGTAGGTGTGAGAGGGCGCATGAGATGCATGCAATTGCATGAAGGGGCACACTAAGCACTAGGAGGGATAAAAATGATCTGAGAGAAGCTCTTGGGGGCTAGCTAACTGAGGGCTAGGTGCTGGACTGATGATTGGGATGCATGCAAACCCTAAATAATGCATGCAAACCCTAAAAGTGCATGCATGACTGAAAATGCTAGTAGGACTAGGATGGAGTATAGGAATATCCTAACACCCCCCCTTAATCCATCTTGGGCCCTGGTAACTAATACCAAAGGTCACCCAATACAATGAATAATAACAGTCAATAAATCGAGGAAATGGGAAAAACCTTATGGGAAAAATACCCCCCCTCAAAATAGACTGTAAGGCACACACAAAAATAAATGCTCCAAACTCAAGCAGGTGTGATGCTTGGTCATATGTCTAGAGGTATCTTCTTCTTGGGAATAAGTGGATCATGCTCAAAAAGCATGTGCTTGTACTTTCTCTTCATATCAAATGTGATGAGAACAAATCCAAAGGTATGAGGATGATCCTTGAACCTGTGATTCGAATCAGCTGAGGTAGGATCAAATCTATGAATGTGCAGATAGTCTTTTGTCTTCTCCTTCAAACCATCATGGGTGAGATTATGCCAAAAAGAACCATCAAATAATAATGATTGCTTGGAATCCAAATTTGCTCCAAGACTTGATAAATGGTTTCTTGAGATCTCCTTTGAACCAAGAGGGGTGAGATCAAAACCATCATATGCATGAGAAATTATCCCAAGTATTAATTGCTTAGAATCCAAATTAGATCCAAGACTTGAATCATGGTTTCTTGAGATCTCCTTTGAACCATAAGAGGTGAGATCAAAACCAGTAAATGCATGATAGATTATCCCAAGCGAATGGCCATGGTTTCTTGAGATCTCCTTTGAACTAGCAGGGGTGAGATCAAAACCATGATGTGCATGATAAATTATCCCAAGCCAATGGCAATGGCCATATTCTTCAATAACCTTCTGAAAGCATGGAATAATGATCATATAGTAGTAAATAAGAGGTGATTGCTTGAGGAGAGCGAATGCATTACCTCCAACAGCTGATTTGACCTCCGAAACATTCAATAGATCATGATGCAAACCAATAGACTCTAGTGCAAGAGAGGATTTAGGACCTTCTGCAATATCTAGAGTGTGAGCTGGCACATAAAGAGAAGAAATTTGGAGCATGAGTGTAGAATCTGCAAGTTTTTCTTCTTTGTGGACAACTTCAATATGAGATGTATTTGATACTGGTTCATGATCAATGAGATCATCAAGGAGGGCGAATGCATCACTTTGCTTGCTCTCGAAGGGGTTTGGACCAATCCCTTCATTCTGTCTGCCAAATCTTTCATCTAGGTAGGCCCATAGATCTTTTGGAGATGAAAAATCAGGGAGGTGATATAACATGCATCGAGACATAGCATACATCATGGCTACACAAGCTATTTCTCCTTCATTTAAACAGTCATACTCTTCTTCAAAGGATTCGAACTCTCTTTCAAAACAATAATCAAAGAGACCATGTCTCTTCAAATGTGCTATCATTGGTGGTTTCCATTCATCATAGTTGAATGGAGAAAGAGGAGTAATTCCTGATGAATAGATAGAAGCTGTAGAAGACCTGCAAAAACAATAGAAATGTCTGCAACTACTACTACTACAAAAATGCAGAAACTGTTGCAACTGCTGCACTCGAAATCTTGATAATAACCTACAAAAAACTCTCAGGAATGGAGATAAACAATACTCTCAACATGCTCTGATACCATGTGAAAATCCTCACAGCAGATCTAAGAGATGATGTATACCTCACAAGAGTAATTATGATAAAGCGGGAAAGTAGAAGAAGAGTGGTCAATGCAGTATAATGAGCAACAGAATAATAATATAGTAGAACTCGGATAGAAGCAAAAATACTTCACACACACTAATTAATTAATCACAATATGGAAAAATAAATAGTACAATGCATGTGGATTCAAATGCCTAAGGTGGCAATTCGAATTAGCCTTCATGGAGTGATCAAAGGATCACTGGAGTGTCATCGGAGCACAACTAGTAGTCTATCTCGTCATCAGTGGAGTCATCAATGCTTAATTAATTGTCAACCATCAATCAAACTGAGTCTAACTGAGTGTGGTAGGTGTAACTGAGTGTAACTGAATGAAGGAGGCTCAGTGGAGGGTGCATGAGGAGCTAACTGGAGTCAGAATGGGAAGTCTAGTCTCACTGGAGATCCATCGGAGTGATACAATCATTTGAGAGCCAGTCTAGCCTTAAATCAAGGAAAGAACTGATGATAACTCAATTAACTGAAGTGCAACTAAGTGGTAGGTGAGAGAGGGCGCATGAGATGCATGCAATTGCATGAAGGGGCGCACTAAGCACTAGGAGGGCTAAAACTAATCTGAGAGAAGCTCTCGGGGGCTGGCTAACTAAGGGGTAGGTGTTGGACTGATGACTGGGATGCATGCAACTACATGCATACCCTAAATAATGCATGCAAACCCTAAAAGTGCATGCATGACTAAAAATGCAAAGGATGAAAATGCTAGTAGGACTAGGATGGATTATAGGAATATCCTAACAGTTGTGTGATGTCATCATTCACACACCACGCATATCCAAAGAGGTAACATCTAAATATATTCACACCTTAAAATTTTACACTGACATGCATTCCATCTAAATTTCGGCAAAGGCACAGAAAAAGAACCCAAAATGGTTCCAAGGGAACTATCACATGGATCAAGAGGATATTGACCTCATTATGAAGGAATGGGTGGATGAATGGAAGGTCGAAGGACCTATGATCATTGACAGTGACTTCGAAGAAAGTAATCCAATTCCAACAATAGTTGTCGAAGAGTCACCATCAGGAAAATGGAAGGAGCCCGGAAGCTCAATACTAGAGAAAGTCCAAAAAAAGAAGTAGAAGGATTCAAATGACCAGTTGGACATGAAGCTGCATGATGACGATTATGAGATGATCACATCCATGGTCACCGCACATCTAGAAGATGTGTTGAACCTCAAAGACAGTAAGAATGAGGAAATCCAAGAAAGTTTGCAACAAAATATCACCACGCTGCAAGGGATAGCGGCGACGTTTGAGAAGGTCTAGTGTGACTTGGCCGTTCCACGAGAATCAGAGTCGGAAGGAAGATCAGGGGACACATTGTAGCTGAAGAAAACACCTTTATCCTTGACCTTAGCACCAAAACCGTGCATTTTCAAAATTGACCCGCTATGCGTAATGTTACCGCGCGATCAGTTAGCTTCGAGCACGCAGAGCATCGAACATGTGGAGATTGATATCGCGATTCTACCCCTCAAAGGCCTACATAATCTGCACCTGCAGGTTGTGGAGGAAATACATGACTAAGATATGGTTATTGTGAACCGACATAAGGAATTACATGAAAATTATAAACAGTTGTAGGAATCAAGTTTAAAGAGAGCTAAGGAACTTGAAAGCGAACAGGAGCAGCGAAGAAAAATAGAGTAGACTGTCACTTCAGTCTACACGGAGATCCCAGAGTGTGATGAGCAGCCAGAGCTTTCCGACGCTATAAAGAAGATCGAATCAGTAGTCAACGATCTTAAGTCTGGAATAGCAGACATGGAGATAGACTACAAGGTGAAGATTGCCACCTTGGAAGAAGAGAATCAACCGAAGACACCACCAGATCAGGCAGAGCTCAGAGCAGTCGAGGCTACGAGAGTGTTTACTACTCTACAAGAGGACCCTGAGTTGCTGCAGGTCCAAACTAGTTTGCAGGAAAAGCAGGCAGTGTTAGACGCTCTGAACGCGGAGATGAATACCCTAGTACCAATAGACAGACTCCGTAGATTTTCAGAAGTCAAAGAAATAAAAAGACAACTTCAAGTGTTAAGAGAATAGGAGGCTGAAGCCAGAGACAAGTCACAGCCCCTGCAGGAGGAGGCTCATGAACTAATGCAGAAGATTGATTAAAAACTAAGATAAATCTGCGATGCACAAGATTCAGTGCAAGAGCAAACTCAATATGACTTAACACCGGATGTGTTGGAAACCATCAAAGTAATTGAATAGGATACCAACGATACGGTTGCTAAGCTTAGCGCAATGTATCAAGCGTTCGCTGCTAAAATAGCTCCGCAGGAGGAAGAGAAGCTCATGGAACCAGAAGTGGAAAGTGGCTTGGAGATGAGCCACATGCAAGTGTTAGGGGGCCTATTAGGCTTGGCCCAAGTAAGGCATTTTTGTGCAAGAAATTTTTGGAGCTACGAAGTTATAGCGTAGCTCAGATGAAGACAGTTTTGGGAAGTTGTGAAGTTGATCACAGCATAGTATTGACAAGGTAGGAACCGCATGGCTAAGTGCCAGCTCTGCGAAGTGGTAGCACCATGCAGTGCCAGCAGAGCACCTATTTTGGGCAAAGCTCGAGCGGAGGAAAGTGACCTGTTTTGGGTATGGAGCAGCGTGAAGTTAGGTGAAAGAGACCTGTCAATGAGAGTGGCAGAAAATAGTTAGAACCTAAGCCACCGGGTCGACAGTGATAGGCAATCCAGAGGAATGGAAAGCAACACATCACGATGCATTGTAACTGTTTCATGAAGGATGCGGCTGTCAGAAGGGCATGTGGGATGCGAGTGGTCCAGTAGAACGTCCAGAAGCATGTGGAGAAGCTATCGACTGCGATAGGCTGAGTCAGTAGGTAACTGCACCATTTTGTAACCTTAGGGTTTTGGGCCCATCATGAATGTAACAGACGTGACCTACGGGCACGATCCCTATATAAAGGGAAATTTTTTAAGGGAAAGGGTTGTTGGGTTAATGAATCTTCTATTGAGCAATGTTGAATATTGATCTCTGTTGAGAGACGATTGTAAAAGGCTCTACCACTGCGTGCGCAGTGGCCTACTGAGAGAGAAGAGAGTCTGCAGCTGAGTGCGCACACTGGAACTGGTGTACCCTTCCCAAAGATAATATAACAACAGTTCCTGTGGATGTAGCTCCCATTCTGGGGGTGAACCACGTTAAATCTATGTTATGCAATTGCTTATGTGCTTGAATCTGTGTATTTGCTGATGCTGAATTGTGAAGATCTTGTTTATGAGCTTATGTGTTCTTGCTTTTATATGTATTCTCCATAAGGATAATGATGGGGATAATATGTTAAGTATCAACATGTGTGAATGAATGTTAATTACATAAGTATTTCTAAGTCTGTTGAATGCATAATTCAATCGGGTAAACACTTAGCTAGCGAATTCTGTATAGTGCGATCCCCTGACTGCAGCATCAGAAGTGCGTAGTTAGATTGTTGTTGTTATAGTGTATAAGTTCGCGAGGGTTGTAGGCTATTTTGTTGTCGAATGCATATTTTTACATTAAGTAAGATCTATTGAAGTTGCATAAGTGTGGAAGGAAGCATAGACCTCTGTTGCGATGTCCTATTGTCGAAGAACCATCCCACATCGGGCAGTCCTTGGATGCATGATAGTCTAAGTGTTAACTGCAAATAAGGTGAACTTCGCACAGTCCCTAGTCGCAGCGCGAGTTCTGTAGTGCGATGCTTGTCAGTCTGTTAAACACTCATCACTTGGTTGTGGAAACCTGATTCCACAACCTCCTCATCAACTTCCCCTTGGGTGAGACCTCAGTCTATTCGCAGGATGTTGCCGAAAGGGCCGGTGAAAAGGGGTTTTTGTTGGTTCATCGAACCGCGCAGAACCTAGGTCTTTCTAGAAAACCTCCAGAATAGTATAAGTAGCCAACGGATATTTTCACGGGTTGATAGATATGAAGGGCGTGAAAATCAAGGTCAACTTGGAATGACACTTGGTTTAGTAGGTTGTTTTTCGGTCATCAAGAAGTGGATTTGTCTCCAAGGTGTCGGGTGAGACCAAGGAGGTTACTGACAACATGTAACATTCATTAAGGAGAAATGTCGCCAGGTCACATGGTACAAAGATGTGACACTAGATCTCGAAGTGTAACTTTGAGGTATAACAATACCAATTCTTTTGTATTTGATCCAGTGTGTGTATAAACATGTGCACCCATTCTTGCTTAGGCGTGTGTATCCAAGCCTTCAAGCAAATTTCTATATGATCTCTAGGATCAGTCTGCCCATTGTATTTTTCTTTTGCTATCTCATCATGTTCCTTAAATCTGATTTCCATCATGTGCTGACATTCTTTCCTTGTGTTTAGGTTCTATTTATGCGTAGCCCACCATCTAGAAGGTGTAGCGCGCAATGCTATATCCAGAGCGACTAACTTATATTCATATGAAACTGATACAAGATATTCTTAAATAAATGCATGTATATTTCCTAAACCATCATAAGTAGGAATTTAAATTACCTATGTTCCAATCCAATGTAGTGAATTTGTGCTCTGCGCACATTGTCTTGCTGATACTTCATGCATTCTGCTCTACCAATTCTCCATTCTTGCATCTGATTCTGATATGAAAGAACTATCACATCTCCAACTCAATGTTCCATCATTTGTAGGGTTAATGTAATCTGCTTGATTCACTGTCATCTTGTAGATATTATCAAGATATTGAATTCTACATTCTTCTCGTATTGGTTCAACATATATGGGTCCTTGTGCATGGTCCAAAGGTGTGATGACACTGATATCTAGTCCTTCAAATATCATCTGTTTTTTTTATTGATGATGGCGAGGTTTTCTATTTCCCATTCAATCCCTAACAGTGCAGGATAAGGATTGTTTTCATCTATATCTCAATAACCTCGAAGTCTGCTTTACTTCGCACTCCATCAATGTCAACAAGGACATTTGATAATCTACCAAAAGGTAGAACCTTTTGTTGATTTTCTAGTCTCAACTGTATAGGTGACCAGGATAACTTTGGCTTTCCCATATGTTCCCATGTTTGTTGTGTCAAGACATTCAGTTCTAAGCCTCAGTCGAGAATGATCTGGTCCATTTCAAAATCTCTAATCTGCGCACTTAATCTTAGTTATCTTCCGATCCTTCTATGGATTTTGATATGATGAATTACGCTATATGCATTATTTACTGTATTACGTTGCTCGTAATGTCCTAATAGGTTCTATAATTCTTCAAGGGCATTCTCATGTCCTAGAAGCTTCATATAGCTCTGTAGGAACTATGTAACATGACTAGTCTATTCTAGTGAATTTCATGATCCATCATATGAAGTTGGCATATCGATCACTGGTGGTATTTCACTTCGAAATTGGGTTATTGTGGTCAAAGGTTCCACATCCTGGAATATTTTCCTAGCTTCCATGAATTTCTTCTTTTCTTAGTCAGGGTTAAATGCAGGAATTTTTCCAACTGCTCTTCTTATCCAAGCCTCTTTAGTAGGACTTTCTTTGTTTAAGTGATATTCAGAGTCGAAGCTTCATTTGTTCTGTCATCTCCTGTCATGGCTCCACTTTGCATCACAACATGAATGTTGTGATCCGTGTTCCTCTTCTCAGCTACAATCATCTGTATGTTCTGGTTTTGTCCTTCTAGTCTTTTCGATTGCATTTTTCCTTGCAAAATGGGACATGCTTCAATGACATGGTCAAATGAATTACAGTACTTACAAGGTACATGGATTCTGACAATATCTGTCTAGATGTCCTGGTTCAGCGTAGTTATAGCATACAGTCTGACCTCTTCCTCATCCTTGTTGGCCAGTGTTGCGTCCTCTTCCTATGTATCTCCCATGTCCTCTATATGCGCCTTGGTCATACTGTGCCTTTTCAGTATTATGCAGTGTTTCTCCTTGTACTATGTAAACATCATGCTTTCTCTTTATCATGAGATCATAAGCTCTACAGATGGTATCATCATGTCCAACTGACTTACAGAATGTACAGTATAGATTCTTAGGTGTCTGTACATATTTTTGAAGTAGGTAACAGTCCTCCGAGTGATGTCCTCTACATCGAAAAATATCACACCATGGTCCTTGTTGTTGATTCAATGGGTTTGGCGCTCCACTATTAATGTAGTCTCTGAATACAGAACAGTGTTGCTTAGAATGCCCTTCTCCTTTACATTTTGTACACCAAACTTCTTCTCTGGTTTCTTTTCCTTTATTGATATCTTGTAGTTGCAATGTCAAATTAGCTAACTGTGTCTGTATTTGTACCATACCTGTGCTAGTTTCTCCAATGGGTGAAGCTTCTAGATTCATTGCAATTTCTAATGCCTCAATTTGTGAAGCAGCCTTTTGTTGCATCAATGACAATCTAATATGGGGAAACAATGCAGCTATGAACCATTCTTGATGATGTTGTGGTGCTATCTCAAATATAACTTGATCTAATAATACTTTGAAATTTTGATCAAACTCCCATACAGTCTCATTAGGTTTATGTTTTTATTCTTTTAATTCTGTGATGCATTGAGATTCTGAATTTGGTTTCTTGAATTCTCTAATAAGCGCAGTCTGATATCAGCTAGCGATCTATTCTGTCCAACAGAATATTTTATGAACCATGTTAGATCTCTATCTCTAAATGTGGTAACTAGTTGAGTTTTTTTTATGGCATCATACTGGAATTGCTTAACATTCCATACGACTTCACAGAGAAACCAGTGTTGCTCTGGGTCTTCTAGGCTAGTTCCTTTGAAAATAGGTAGTTTAATGTTGTCTGACATTCTTCTTATAGGAGTTGTAGTGTTATGAGATGATGAAGGTATACCACTACTTGACTGATTTTGGCTATTTGCTCCGGCAATATTACTGCTACTAGTGTTATGCAAACTAGTAAGATTTATGCCCTCAACTAGGGGTTTCTGCGGGGTAAGAGGTTGATAACCAGTGCATCTAGGTTTTGTTTCAGTCTCAAAATCAACTTGGTATGAGTCTATATCACTTCCTAACGCATCTTCTAGGAATGTGCGAGATTTGGCTTCACGAGACCTATTTCTAGTGTTAACTTTGTATCTTTTTCCACTTCTTAAAATACCAATATGTTCGTCTGTGTCACTATTTGTGTTACTGAACATTACAAACTCAGACCCTAGGAATCTGATTGCATTCTTAAGACTCCCTTTTCAGCTAGTAGCATCTTAATGTCTAAACTGAGGTTTTTCAGGTACTTACCTCTAAATCCTTTGAAGAAATCTCTTTCTACTGCACTGTAACACTTCAACATGTCCACAAAAAACTATGTAACGTAGTTCTCTAGCACGCTATCCAACCAAAATTCTACTGCTCTTGAAATTGGGTTATTGTTAAATTTTCAGAATTTACTTCAATCTGATCTAGGATCTTAACTGAGAGAACAACATGTACAGAAAATCTACAGCATATCGATCATGGACACAATAATGCAAGCACACAAGAGACACAGAGTTTACTTGGGGAAAAAGATAAAAGTGAAAAACCCCAATAACTTCCTCAGAGATAGATCGAGCAATGATACAACCAGAATACAAGAGATAGTCTTCTCCTAGCAGCAGAGCCTCCTCCTCATAAGTGCGCCACTTTCTGAATGAGAGAAGTGTGTGAATGAATGATCAAATAGAGATCTCCCGATCTCTATTTATACTTGTTCTGTCCTGCCCAATAAACTAATGGGGCCTACATGTCTAGCTTAACCCATGGTTAACTTAATCCGGGCCGACCCCACACTTGGTGGCCTAATAACCCTTTGACCCACATGGCTGACCCCCAATAGGGTGGTCTAATAACCCTTCGACCCACATGACTTATGCAGGGCCGACCCCAACAAGGTGGTCTAATAACCCATCAAGTATAAGTTACGACACGTACAATATAAATGACGACACTTCCGTATAGAGGAATAATAACATCTCTATAGGAATACAAACACATCCGTATAGAGGAATAATGTCATCTCTATAGGAGTACAAAATACATATATGAAATACATGGGTGAAATACATTTTGAAGTTACATATACATCAACACTCCCTCTTAACTAGGAAGGTATTTCTCGACACAAGTCTGCTAGCACAAGTCTTCTTCTCTGGATCATCATCAACGAATCATCATCCTCAAATCATCGTCATCATCATTGCTGCTGCTATCTCAATCAATCTCTAAATCTACTCATCATAGGAAGTTCTACAGAGCCAGTCCTTTTTCATACTGGATGTAGGCCCACCACCTGCAGGTCTTCATCATCTATGCGAATGTTCTGATAGAGGTGGTCTTTCAGGACTAATTTTATGTGCGAATGCAATACCGAAAAGAGCATCCCAGGAACATTTATGTGCCTAAGCATGACCGGAAATATCTCCCAGGACTAATTACATGCATCTCCTTCACAATACCTTTAAAGAGCATCCCAAGAACATTTATGTGCCACAGCACGACCGACAAGATCTCTAAAGAGCATCCCAGGACTTATTACGAGCACACAGCTCAACCTCTCGGATCTCCAGGACTGATTACATGTGAATAGCCAATACCTTTAAAGAGCATCCGAGGAACATTTATGTGATGCAGCACGACCGGCAAGATCTATAAAGAGCATCCCATGACTTATTACGAGCACACAACTCAACCTATCGGATATCTAGGACTGATTACATGTCTCCGTAGTAATACCTCATCCCAGGACTGATTACGAGCACATAGCTCAACCTGTCGGATCTCCAGTACTGATTACATGTCTCCATAGTAATACCTCATCCCATAAATGATTACATACTACATAGCAATACCTCATCCCAAGACTGATTACGAGCACACAACTCAACCTATCGGATATCTAAGGATTGATTACATGCTATTTGCACAACCTGCCACATATCATCTCTGACCTCCAAGTATCAACCTGATACTCATGATCAAATGGATCATCATCGCACGAAGCATCATCCTGATGCTCATGATCATACTGATCATCATCACTGTACCGTCCTGGTACATATGATCTGGAGCAACATCTTGAAGCTCGTCATCTATGATCATCCTGATCATACACTGCATCTACCTGATGCATACCAAGTATCTACCTGATACATATCATCATACATGATCCACTTGATCATACAATGTATCCACCTGATACAAATACAAATGCATGATCCACCTGATCATACCTGATACATATCAACATACATGATCTACCTGATCATACAATGTATCCACCTGATACATATACAGATACATGGTCCAAGCATCCAACATGATGCATATACAAAAATACATACAAATGATCCAACTGATCATATCCAGCATCAAATATGATGCGTACATACATATATAGAGAGAAAGTAGTAACTGGAGCATCGTCCTGATGCTCATCATCCATGATCCTCCTGATCATCATAGCATCGTCTTCTTCAGATCATCTCATCGTCCACGAAGCACAGCCCAGATGCACATCATCCAGCACTTACACCATCAACATGGGAGAACACATCTACCACCATTCGGGGAAGGCTCTAGCCCTTACTTTTTCACCATGGGAGAACACATCTACCACCATGTGAAAAATGGCTTCAGCCCTTACATCTACACCATGGGAGAACACATCTACCACCATGTGAGAATGGCTCAGCAATTACATCACGACCATGGGAGAACACATCAACCATGTCAAAAAAGCTCATGTGCATCTGCATCTTCTGGACTCATCACTTCCCTTTGGAAGGAACCTCGATCTGAAGTGCGCCAAGCCTCTCTCTGAAGTACTCAAACTGCACTCTAGCCAACGGCTTGGTCAATACATCTACAACCTGCTCATCCATCGCAACATACTCTGCTTCAATTGTACTCAGTGCTACGCAAGACTGCTTCCTACCAAACCAAGAGATCACACTTGATCCCATACTGAAGCAACACCCATAAGTGCACTTCCTATCTGCAGCACTTCCTGCCCAATATGAATCAACATAACCCTGTAGGTTAAAATTTTGATTCGCATCATACTTGAGCCCATAATCAACTGTACCCTTCAGGTACCTCAAAATATGCTTTACAGCAACCAGGTGAACATCTCTCGGATCCGTCAGGAATTGGCTCAATGTGTTCACCGCAAAGCAAATATCTGGTCTCGTGTTCGTCAGGTACATAGAGGACCCAATCATCTGACGATACATCATGACATTGACCAAATCAGATGAAGCATCACACAGAAGCTTTAGGTTCGATGCCATAGATGTGGCCATAGCCTTGCAGTCCATCATCCTGAAACTCTTCAGGATCTCTACTGCATACTTTCCTTGTCCAAGGAAGATTCCATTTGCACTCTGCCACACCTCCATGCCAAAAAAAAATAATGCATCATCCCCAAGTTCTTTATCTTGAACTTGGCAGCAAGCTTTCGTTGCATGTCGACAATCAATCTATCCTCACCTGTTACAAACAGGTCATCCACATACTGTAGATTTTCTGCCTTCACTACCTGCTAGTTTAATGCCAAGTTAAAGGTGGTTTTCACCTACAGCCCTGTTTTGCATTGGCTGTAGGTTACTTAATGCACTTTAGATAAACAATAAACACACACTGAAAGCAAATAAACAGGCTACAAGCTAATCTACCAACATGCACACATAATTTGACACAGTAGTTTTTGGCCAAATCGAGCCCTGGAAAAACCCCCATAGGGAAAACCAGTTGAGAGAGAGAGGTATTTATTATTTCTTCAGCAAAGTACTTGTGACAGCAGTACAAGGAAAAACACAACTTATCTCTACAGTGTCTGCACTCCAGATGTCTCGATTTCTGTGCACATTAGCTGCCCAGAAATGTCTGCAAATTATTCTTGGTTTCTGTGCAAATAACTGCTAGTAACCTGTGTTGTATCCTCCTCAGACTTAGTGTCAAAAGAACCCCTAAATAATGCTGCTGCTGTAACACATCATTAGTGCAAATGTCAACCTTAAAAAACGTGGTTGTAAGTGACTGCAGTGTGGACCACTGTACCAGTCACCACATACAGAACCGTGCAGCTGCTATCTCCTCCCAGCGTGACAGATGATCACAGGTACGATGTCAGGGATTAATGTAACATAATCTGAGCCTCAATAATGTGAAGCTTCCATGAAATATAAGCCCAAACCTTACCTCTAACGGTGTGCTAGTAAAATACTGCTGTATGGTACCTCCACGGTTTTAATGCTTGGAATGACAGCTGATCTCACTATCCACAATGCTGATAATGAATGCCTTCAAATGAATGCCTCGATATCTGAGCTACAACAGGAAACCCATGCCTAGAACTTGTGCCCTTGGAATGGCAAGCTCGCTGGTGTCCTGGAAACTCGTGCCTTGTCCTGGAACTCGTGCCCTATCCTGGAACTCGACTTCTCTCTCTCTGCTGCTCCTCATTCAATCTCAATAATGAATTAGCTATTTGCCTCCCTCCCTTTTTATCCATCCCTAAAAGGGAATCTCAATCAACGGTGGTGATTAATCAAATCAAGGGCTGAGATTAGAAGTGAGTACAATCTTATTAATTAAATCACTCAATTAATAAATACTCACTCACCTTTTTGACTTAGGACAAAAGTGACTTTAGTCTCATTAATTAATTAATTAATGTGAGGGTCCCACCACCCCATTCTTAGTGACTTAGGCTAAATCACTAGGGGAACTCGACCAAGGTACAAAACTAACACTCCCTCTTACCGAGGAAGGAGTTCCGCAACACTCCCAACTTATCTCTGAAGAAGACAAACTTCCCCCTCCCCAAAGATTTCGTTAGGACATCTGCAACCTGCTGATCAGTGGATATATACTGAAGCTCAACTGCTCCTCTCTGCACGTAGTCCCGGATGAAGTGATATCTGATCTCAATATGCTTTGACCTGTCATGAAAAACTGGATTCTCAGAGAGCTGAATGCAACTCTGATTGTCACAGTAAATCACCGTAGTCCTCAGTTGCTGATCAAATAAATCTACCAATAACTTACGAAGCCACAGTGCTTCGCAAGTCGCCTGACTGGATGCCATATACTCAGCCTCAGCAGAACTCAATGCAACGAACTTCTGTTTCCTGCTGAACCACGACACTGCTGCCGAGCCCAAGCTGAAACAGCAACCGGAAGTGCTCTTCCGGTCCCTCACACAACCTGCCCAGTCTAAATCTGTGAACCCAATCAAACTAACTCCACCTGAACCCCTATATTCCAACCATAATCCACTGTCCCTGCAAGGTATCTCAAGATGTGCTTTGCAGCACTCCAATGTACACTCCTAGGCTGCACCATGAACTGGCTAAGAGTGTTGACTGCAAAGCACAAGTCTGGCCTGGTGTTGACCAGATACATCAACGATCCGATGAGCTGACGATATAATGTGGGATCCACCAACTTACCACCTGAAGCATGAAGTTGCTTCAAGTTGGTGATCATAGGTGTAGACATGGGCCTGCAGTCGTCCATCCGAAAATTCTTCAGGATCTCTGTAGCATACTTCCCCTGTCCAAGGAAAATATGTCCTGGCTCCTGCCATACCTCCATCCCCAAATAGTAATGCATCAGCCCAATATCTGTCATCTCATACTCAGCTGCAAGATCTCTCTTACACAGAGCAATAAGACGCTCATCTCCAGTGATAAATAAATCATCAACGTATAGCAGAAGAATGAGTGGATCTCCACCAACCACAATGTAGTATAGGTTGGGATCAGCCTCACTCTTCTGGAACCCCATCGAAATCAAATAAGCATCTATCCTGGAGTACCAAGCTCTAGGAGCTTGCTTCAGACCGTACAAGGCTTTCCTAAGACTGCAAACATGTGAATCTCTCCCATGTGTCTCAAATCCCTGTGGCTGCTCCAAGTACACCTCCTCCTGCAGAAGACCATTGAGAAATGCGGTCTTCACATCCATCTGGTGGATCCTCCAACCCATCTCTGCTGCAATCGATATCACTGCCCTGATGGAGGAATACCAAGCCACTGGAGAAAAGGTCTCATCATAGTCGACTCCCTCAACATGTGAGAACCCTTGAGCCACAAACCGAGCCTTGAACTTCTCTACACTGCCATCAGCTGCATGCTTGACCTTGTAGAGCCACTTGGAAGTCACAACTGACTTCCCTTCAGGCCTCGGTACAATCTCCCAAGCATCATTCTTCATGATGGAATGGTACTCTTCCATCATGGCATCTCTCCACACCTGATGCTGAGAAGCCTCCTCAAAGGTAGAAGGCGTTGAGTCATGAAGACTCACAACAAGGGCTGACCCATATCTATCTGGCTCAAAAATAGTCCTGATATGCTCCTGAGGTCTACCAAATGCCTCTGCTTCCTTCAAGGTGTCCTGAAGCCACTTGGGCTTCTTCTTCCTTGAAGGCTCCTCTGAACCTGGTGTACCCTCCTCTGAGGGCGAGTCAGAAGCATGAGGTCTACCACCCCTAGGACCTGTAGCTGATGAACTAGTCCCAGAAGACCCTGCAATCTGTGAGCCAGAAACTGGTGATCCTGAACCTGTGGCAGTCCCTGTACCTGTCCCTATACCTATAATCTGAACCACTGACCCTGTAGAACCTGTGCCTGTACCAAGTGATCCAGTCACCCCAGAAACCTGTGGACCTGTAACCTGTATCGAAGAAGACTGTACCAACTGAGGTGTGGGAGCTGGTGTCTCCCCCTGCTCTAACTCTTTGGACTTCCTGAAGGCCCTCTCCTCCTCAAACTTTACTTCCCGCCTAACTACAACTCGCCTCTGGCCAGGAATGTAAAGCCGATATGCCTTCGAAGTCTCGTCGTAACCCACAAAGATGCCTCTCTCTGCGGTGGGCTCGAACTTCGTCCTCCTCTCTGAGGGGACGTGAGAGTAAGTCAGAGAGCCAAATATGCGAAAGTGGCTCACCTCAGGCTTCTTGCCTGAATACATCTCCTCTGGAGTCATGCTCCCCACAGCACGGTGGGGACTCCTGTTCTGCAGGTACACTGCAGTGTTGCAGGCCTCATCCCACAGAAAGAATGGTAATCCCTGATCATGAAGCATGGCCCTCGCTGCTCCAAGGATCGACCTGTTCTTCCTCTCTGCTACTCCATTCTGCTAAGGAGTGTAGGGAACTGTCAACTGACGCTATATGCCCTCCTGTCTGCAGAATGCACTAAACTCCGTGGAGGTATACTCACCCCCGTTGTCTGACCTCAACATCCTGATCTTCCTCCCCGTCTGCTTCTCCAAAAGGGCTTTGAACCCTTGGAAGACACCCAATACAAGTGAGGACTTCTTTCCCCGCAAGAAGTAGATCCAGGTCTTCCTAGAGTAGTCATCAATAAAGCTGATATAGTACTCATGGCCACTCAAGGAAACTGAGGACATACGACCACATATGTCGGTATGAATCAGATCGAGCACACCTGCTGCTCTCGTGTCACTGCTAGGAAACACGGTCTTGGTGTACTTTCCCAAAGCACACCCTCTGCATACATCACTCTGCTCAGAGTCAAAATCAGGTAAACCTGTGACCATGCTCCGCAACACTCCCAAAGCGGGGTGATGTAAATGGGCCATCCTCCTGTGCCATAACTCACACAGCTCACTGTTGCTGCTACTGCTATGTGCTAGAGCATGCTGCGGCTGAAACAAGAGCTTGTACAGTTGTCCACATCTAACTCCAATATCCATGGGAGTAGATACACCTGTGGTCTTGGGACATATCTGCACTCTCCCATCTGAGAAGCACACCCCAAGACCCCTGTCCTCAATCGTGGAAACTGAAACAAGGTTCTTCTTCAGCCCAGGGACGTACAACACATCCCTCAAAGTCATGGGACTCATGGACTCCCTCTCAAATATAACTGTCCCCTGACCCACTGCTCTAACAATGGTGTTGTCACCAAGCACAACCTCCACCTCTCTCTCTGTCCGTGATAACTCGGAGAAGAACTCCCGAGTACCTGTCATGTGCCTCGAAGCTCCACTGTCAATATACCACGTACCAGTGGTGGAAGGACCTGTCTGATGCCCTGTCAACAATGAGTGCTCAATATCCAAATCCATGTCAATGCTGGTGGCTAAAGAAACTCTCTCTCTCTCACTCTGTCCAGCATATAGGGAAAACTCCCTCTGAAACCTGTCACCAAACTCATCTATCTCTGCTGAGGCTGCTGTCTGCTGACCTGGTCCCTTCTTCCTCTTCTTGTTTGGACACTGAGATGCATAGTTCCCAAACTCCTGACAACAGTAGCACTTGATTTTACTCAAGTCCTTCTTCTGCCCACCCTGTGTATGATGTTGCTGCTGCTGCTGCTGTCCCTTGGCCCCATGCTTCTTGGGACCCTTCTTCTTCTTCCCTTTGGCTGTGAGAGCCACGTTCTCCTTATCTGCTATACCACCTGATGTACTGCCCTGTACGAGACCCCTCTTGGTCTCCTCCTGCACAAAGTCATCCCACAACCTCTCCCATGATGGAAGGTTCTCCTTGCCCACAATGGCCTGCACAAATGCATTCCAGGGCCTGGATGCCCCATTGACTGCTGTGCGAACTAACTCTATAAGGGATACCACCTCACCAACTGCTGCTAGTTCATCATGAACTGCTGAGATCCTGGTGAGATAAGCTGTGACTCCCTCTCCTCCGGTCATCTTGATACTCTTAAGCTTCTCCTTGAGAACCATCTTCCTGTTCTCGTTGGAGCTCTCATATAAGCTGATCAAGGCACTCCACATCTCGTGTGCCTTGGTCTTCCCCGAAATGTGAGGGATGATGTGGTCCTTCACTGCATCTAGAATGATTCTCCTAGCCTTACAGTCTTTCTTGTTGAAGACTGAAAGAGCGGTCACATCTGAGCCATCTGGAATAGTAATGGGGTTTGTGGTGGTGTTCCTCACCACCTCTTCCCATAACTCGTTCTCCTCTAACAGCAATAGAATTCTGGCCTTCCAAGGCACAAAATTCTCCGTCCCACTCAATCTATCCTCTATCCTCAACCCTGTAGCCATATGGAAATCGGTCCAAAAGAACGCTACCCAATAACAAAAGGTAAGAACACTTAGTTTTCTGAGATCTGCAAATTTTGTGTGTGTCTGCAAATTAGTTTGATTTCTGCCCCCTACGCTTTGATACCATGTAGATTTTCTGCCTTCACTGCCTGCTGGTTTAATGCCAAGTTAAAGGTGGTTTTCACCTACAGCCCTGTTTTGCATTGGCTGTAGGTTACTTAATTCACTTTAGATAAACAATAAACACACACTGAAAGCAAATAAACAGGATGCAAGCTAATCTACCAACATGCACACATAATTTGACACAGTAGTTTTTGGCCAAATCGAGCCCTGGAAAAACCCCCACGGGGAAAACCAGTTGAGAGAGAGAGGTATTTATTATTTCTTCAGCAAAGTACTTGTGACAGCAGTACAAGGAAAAACACAACTTATCTCTACAGTTTCTGCACTCTAGATGTCTCGATTTCTGTGCACATTAGCTGCCCAGAAATGTCTGCAAATTATTCTTGGTTTCTGTGCAAATAACTGCTCGTAACCTGTGCTGTATCCTCCTCAGATTTAGTGTCAAAAGAACCCCTAAATATTGTTGCTGCTGTAACACATCATTAGTGCAAATGTCAACCTTAAAAAACGTGGTTGTAAGTGAATGCAGTGTGGACCACTGTACCAGTCACCACATACAGAACCGTGCAGCTGCTATCTCCTCCCAGCATGACAGATGATCACAAGTACGATTTCAAGGATTAATGTAACATAATCTGAGCCTCAATAATGTGAAGCTCCCATGAAATATAATCCCAAACCTTACCTCTAACTGCGTGCTAGTAAAAGACTGTTGTATGGTGCCTCCACGGTTTTAATGCTTGGAATGACAGCTGATCTCACTGTCCACAATGCTGATAATAAATGCCTTCAAATGAATGCCTCGATATCTGAGCTACAGTAGGAAACCCATGCCTGGAACTCGTGCCCTTGGAATGGCAAGCTCGCTGGTGTCCTGGAAACTCGTGCCCTGTCCTGGAACTCGTGCCCTATCCTGGAACTCGACTTCTCTCTCTCTGCTGCTCCTCATTCAATCTCAATAATGAATTAGGTATTTGCCTCCCTCCCTTTTTATCCATCCCTAAAAAGGAATCTCAATCAACGGTGGTGATTAAATCTAATCAAGGGATGATATTAGAAGTGAGTACAATCTTATTAATTAAATCACTCAATTAATAAATACTCACTCACCTTTTTGACTTAGGACAAAAGTGACTTTAGTCTCATTAATTAATTAATTAATGTGAGGGTCCCACCACCCCATTCTTAGTGACTTAGGCTAAATCACTAGGGGAACTCGACCAAGGTACAAAACTAACACATACAATAGTAGTATCACTGGATTGCCTTCCTCAACCTTGTAGTAAAGGTTGGAATCCGCTTTACTCTTGGTAAAGCCCAAACTAGATAGAAAGCTATCTATCCTACCATACCAAGTTCTGCACATATATGACTCCCTATCATGTGTCTCAAAACCAAGTGGCTTCTACACATACACTTCTTCTTCAACTACACCATTCAAGAAGGCTATCTTGAAATCCATCTGGTGTATCTTCCACTTCATCACTGCAGCCAAAGCAAGTACGGATCTATTGGAAGTGTATCTAGCTACAGGAGAAAAGTCTCTATGCTACCACCTGCAGCATGCTTGATCTTGTAGATCCTGTTGGAAGTCACTACAGACTACCCTTTGGGACTGCATCCCAAACATCTTCATAATCGACTGATACTCCTCGATCATGGCATTCTTCCCAGATCCTGGGAACTTCAATATCTTCAATATTTTCAATAGATAACTTTGTTGCTAAACAAATGTTGTAGTCCTTCTTTTGTAGGTGATGGTATACGATCTTTCCTACACAACAAGTTAAATTGCATGATTAGAAAACATCTCATAGTTTTCAGAACAAATTCTTACACATAAAGAAATATGTCATACCGTCATGCAATTATCTTAGCCAATGCTTCAATACAACATTTATCCATATTCCGTAACTTTCTAGATGCCTTCCAATCTCTACCAGAACATTGTTAAGAGTGTGCACAACTCCTAACATGTCAACAAAGAGGTTTCATTCTAGATAAGTAGCAATGGAATGTTGTATAGTGCCATAGGCCACTTGCCCATGTATATTAGTAGTATATTGTTCATCAATGCAACTATTCTAATATGCATAATACACAACCTAATTCTAGGAACATAAGCATATACATCATTGAATAACATTATGTAAGAAATGTCAATTCAAATACTTATCTTTGTTTGGTTGCTGGGTGGACTCCCTCTGAATCTTTGCGCCTCCATTCTGATGTGGATTGTGATAAGTGGTCAACTCCCTCTGAATATCTACATCCTTGCAGAAATTACTGAAGTGTGCTCCTTTGCTTTCTTGCAGGAACAACTGGAGTGTGCTCCCGCTTGATCTTTGCTTCCTGGGTTACCTGTTCTTGAACTTATATCCATCCTTAATCACTATGCATTCTTATTAGTATCATCATTGTGTTATCCTTGAGGTCTCATACATAATCACACATTTATTAGTATAATCTTAATACTATCAAAACACAATAATCTTAAACATGTATAGTCATGATCATTCACAGATAATAAACATTAGTATTCAATGTTTTAGGGAAGTCTTCTTTTACTCATGCATATTCTTATTTGATCATAGGACTCTTCTGATTAGTTAAATCATCAATACATAAACCTGTGATTACTCAAACCTATACCTTCATGATTCTTCTGGTTAGTCATATCATCAATTATGGTAAGAAACATAGTAGGCATACAACCATGACTATTCAAACCTATGAATTCATGAATAATCATTATCAACAACACAATAGTATAAGATCCTAACACAAGGTAGGATTCTAGCTTGATATAGGAAAAACATACCTGGATTAGCATGCTAGCTAGTGATGTCTAACATACCCGCATAATGTCTTATGGTTTTCTTCAGTGACTTGTGCTAGTAACCTACATGTCTCATAAGTTAACCATTGTAGAACCAAGTTATACATGCCTCGTAAGTAGATCTTCTATGTGATCCATGACAATGGATGAATCTTTGTCTTCTTGTCACCATGATCATATGTTCTTGGAGTAGAACATGATTTGTCTTTCTTGGTGTACCTTTTTTGTTAGCAAACAACATAAACCTCATACAACATCACAATGCATTAGTACAATCATAAGTGTCAAAACCTTAATCAATGAATATCTTCTATTCAAATGATACAACAATTCTAGTAATTAATCAAGATTGTACTGTAATCATATGAAGACAAACATATCATAAACTTAACCATGAACAAAATTTGAAACATACATGTAAGCCATACCTGTCAAGATTGCTTGTCATCTTCATATGGAAGGCCTTAGCCTCATCTCCCTCTGAGACAGGAACTTCTTCACTTATGTAGGTGACCAATCCATCTTCTTCTAGTATTAACCCAATTCACTTTATTTGCAAGAACTGGACCTTGATGAGCTAATCAAGCTGGTATATTTAGAATTTGAAAACTGCAAAGTTTAACTCCTCAATTTTGCCTTTGAAACTTATGGATTAACTAGACGTGACCCCGAACTAGGATTTGATGAATCCCACTCTTCTGCCATATCAAAAGGTTTGATCCAAAGCTCTAAGCTTCTATTTTTCTGAGGAGCTTCCAGCCGTGATCACTGATTTAAAAAATTCCCATTTTTGCAGAAGCCCTAATTTTCCACTTTTCCAATCAAGGTCCCAAACTAGGGTATGATCAAGCCCGGTCTTCTGCCCAACCAAAAATTCTTATCTTGGTCTTTAAATTTATATTTTGATGATTAGCATTCAGCCGTAGTCTCTGATTACAAAAATTCCAACTTTCTCCAAAACCCTAAATTCCGGAAGCCATGAATGAAGGTGCTCAAAAATAATTCTGTTTTGACAGAAATATGTACCTAATTGTTTCTGGTGTAACTCCGCACTTTTCAATCCACGGGGTTTGAAAACGTTTTCTGTGGTAGCCTGACCTGTCATCTTTCCATCCCGACAGGTCTGACCTTAATTGGATTCTCTGAGAGAGAGTTATGCCAAGTGTCGCAACGTGACCTGTTTATTGTTAAATTTTCAGAATTTAGTTCAATCTGATCTAGGATCTTAACTGAGAGAACAACATGTACAACAAATCTACAGCATATCAACCATGGACACAATAATGCAAGCACACAAGAGACACAGAGTTTACTTGGGGAAAACCATAAAGGTGAAAAACCCCAATAACTTCCTCAGAGATAGATAGAGCAATGATACAACCAGAATACAAGAGATAGTCTTCTCCTAGCAGCAGAGCCTCCTCCTCCACAAGTGCGCCACTCTCCCTAGTGTGAGTGAGAGAATAGAATGTTTAAAATGAGAGAGACAGACTCTCTATTTATACACTAACTTGACTTGACCTTTACTCAACTAGGTCGGACTCAACTTAACCACTTAACATAATGCGGACTGAGCCGACCCCCACTAGGGTGGTCTAATAACCCTTTGACCCACATGGTCAACCCCCAATAGGGTGGTCTAATAACCCTTTGAACCACATGACTTATACAGGGCCGACCCCAACAAGGTGCTCTAATAACCCATCAAGTATAAGTTACGACACTTACAATATAAATGATGACACTTCCATATAGAGGAATAATAACATCTCTATAGGAATACAATATACATATATGTGAAATACATTCTGAAGTTACATATACATCAACACTCCCTCTTAACTAGAAAGGTATTTCTCGACACAGGTCTTCTAGCACAAGTCACCTTCATCGTCACTACTACTGCTATCTCAATCAATCTCTGAATCTACTCGTCATAGGAAGTTCTATAGAGCCACTCCTTTTTCATACTGGATGTAGGCCCACCACCTGTAGGTCTTCATCATCTGTGCTAACGGTCTGATAGAGGTGGCCTCTCAGGACTAATTTTATGTGCGGATGCAATACCGGAAAGAGTATCCCAGGAACATTTATGTGCCTAAGCACGACCGGCAAGATCTCCCAGTACTGATTACATGCATCTCCTCCACAATACCTTTAAAGAGCATCCCAGGAACATTTATGTGTCGCAGCACGACCAGCAAGATCTCTAAAGAGCATCCCAGGACTTATTATGAGCACACAGCTCAACCTCTCGGATCTCCGGGACTGATTACATGTGGATAGACAAAACCTTTAAAGAGCATCCCAAGAACATTTATGTGTCGCAGCACGACCGGCAAGATCTCTAAAGAGCATCCCAGGACTAATTACGAGCACACAGCTCAACCTCTCAGATCTCCAGGATTGATTACATGTCTCCGTAGTAATACCTCATCCCAAGACTGATTAAAAGCACACAGCTCAACCTATCAGATATCTAAGGGCTGATTACATACTACATAGCAATACCAGAAAGAGTATCCCATGAATATTTATGTGCCGCAGCATGACTAGAAAGATCTCCCAGGATTGATTACATGCTATTTGCACAACCTGCCACATATCATCTCTGACCTCCAAGTATCAACCTGATACTCATGACCCCATGGATCAACATCGCACAAAGCATCATCCTGATGCTCATGATCACACTGATCATAATCACTGTACCATCCTGATACATATCATCTGGAGCAACATCCTGAAGCTCGTCATCATGATCATCCTGATCATACAATGCATCCACCTGATGCATACCAAGTATCTACCTAATACATATCATCATACATGATCCACCTGATCATACAGTGGATCCACCTGATACAAATACAAATACATGATCCACCTGATCATATATGATACATATCAACATACATGATCTACCTGATCATACAATGTATCCACCTGATACATATACAGATACATGGTCCAAGCATCCAACATGATGCATATACAAAATACATACAAATGATCCAACTGATCATATCCAGCATCCAACATGATGTGTACATACATATACATATAAATGATCCAGCTGATCATATCCAGCATCATCCTGATGCATATACAGAGTAGTAACTGGAGCATCGTCCTGATGCTCATCATCCATGATCCTCTTGATCATCATAGCATCGTCCTCTTTAGATCATCTCATCGTCCACGAAGCACAGCCCAGATGCACATCATCCAGTACTTACACCACCGACATGGGAGAACACATCAACCATGTCAGAAAAGCTCATGTGCATCTGCATCTTCCGGACTCATCACTTCCCTTTGGAAGGAACCTCGATCTGAAGTGCACTAAGCCTCTCTCTGAAGTACTCAAACTCCACTCTGGCCAATGGCTTGGTCAATACATCTGCAACCTGCTCATCCATCGCAACATACTCTACTTTGGTTGTACTCAGTGCTACGCAGGACTGCTTCCTGCTAAAGCAAGAGATCACACCTGATCCCATATTGAAGCAGCATCCAGATGTGCTCTTCCTATCTGCAACACTGCCAGCCCAATCTGAATCAACAGAACCCTACAGGTTAAACTTTTGATTCGCTTCATACTTGAGCCCATAATCCACTGTACCCTTCAGGTACCTCAGAACATGCTTTACAGCAACTAGGTGAACACTCCTCGGATCCATCAGGAACTGGCTCAATGTGTTCACCACAAGGAAAATATCTAGTCTTGTGTTCATCAGGTACATCAAGGACCCAATCATCTGACGATACATAGAGACATCAACCGGCTCAGATGAAGTATCACAAAGAAGATTCAAATTCGATGCCATAGGTGTGGCCATGGCCTTGCAATCCATTCTCCCGAACCTCTTCAAGATCTCTACTGCATAATTCCCTTGTCTAAGGAAGATTCCATCTACACTCTGCCACACCTCCATGCCAAAAACAAATAGTGCATCATCCCCAAGTTCTTCATCTCGAACTCGGCAGCAAGCTTCCGCTGTGTGTCGGCAATCAATCTGTCATCTCCTGTTACAAACAGGTCATGCACATATAGGAGTGGAATCACAGGATTCCCTTCCTCAACCTTGTAGTAAAGGTTGGAATCTGATTCACTCTTGGTAAAGCCCAAACTGGATAGAAAGTTGTCTATCCTACCAAGTTATGCACACATATATGACTATACCATTCAAGAAGGTTGTCTTGAAATCCATCTGGTGTATCTTCTATTTCATCACTTTTATATTTCTCTATGTTGCCATCTGCAGCATGCTTGATCTTATAGTTCCATTTGGAAGTCACAACAGACTTCCCTTCAGCTCTTGGGACTGCATCCCAGACATCGTTCTTCATGATCGACGGATCATGGCATTCTTCCCATATCCTGGGAACTTCAATATCTTCAATAGATAATTTTGATGCTGAAAAAATGTTGTAGTTCTTCTTTTGTAGGTGATGGCATACGATCTTTCCTACACAACAAGTTAAATTGCATGATTAGAAAACATGTCATAGTTTTCAGAACAAATTTTTACACATAAAGAAATATGTCATACAGTCATGCAATTATCTTCGCCAATGATTCAATACAACATTTATCCATATCCCGTAACTTTCTAGATGCCTTCCAATCTCTACCAAAACATTGTTAAGAGTGTGCACAACTCCCAACATGTCAGCAAAGAGGTTTCATTCTAGATAAGTAGCAATGGAATGTTGTACAGTGCCATAGGCCACTTACCCATGTATATTAGTAGTATACTGTTCATCAATGCAACTATTCTAATATGCATAATACACAACCTAATTCTAGGAACATCAGTATATACATTATTGAACAGTATTATTTAAACAATAAAATATGCAAGTAATGATAATTCAAATACTTATCTTGGTTTGTTTGTTGGGTTGACTCCCTCTCATTCTTTGCTTCTTTTCTGCAACTCCATTATGATGTGGATTGTGAGAAGTGGTCAACTCTCTCTGAATATCTGCATCCTTGCAGAAACTGCTAAAGTGTGCTCCTTTACTTTCTTGCAGGAACAATTGGAGTGTGATCCCTCTTGATCTTTGCTTCCTGGATTACCTATACTTGAACTTACATCCATCCTTAATCACTATGCATGCTTATTAGTATCATCATTGTGTTATCCTTGAGGTCTCATACATAATAACACATTTATTAGTATAATCTTAATACTATCAAAACACAATAATCTTAAACATGTATATTCATGATCATTCACAGATAATAAACATTAGTATTCAAGGTTTCAGGGAAGTCTTCTTTTACTCATACATATTCTTATTTGATCATAGGACTCTTCTGGTTAGTTGAATCATCAATCAAGATAAGAGATATAATATGCATAAAACCCATGATTATTCAAACCTATACCTTCATGATTCTTCTGGTTAGTCATATCATCAATTATGGTAAGAAACATAATATGCATACAACCATGATTATTCAAACCTATGACTTCATGAATAATCATTATCAACAACACAATAGTATAAGATCCTAACACAAGGTAGGATTCTAGCTTGATATAGGAAAAACATACCTGGATTAGCATGCTAGCTAGTTATGTCTAACATACCTGCATAATTTCTTCTGGTTCTCTTCAATGACTTGTGCTAGTAACCTGCATATCTCATAGGTTAACCATTGTAGGACCAAGTTATACATACCTCGAACATAGATATTCTATGTGATCTATGACAATGGATGAATCTTTGTCTTCATGTCACCATGATCATATGCTTTTGAAGTAGAACATGATTTGTCTTTCTTGGTGTACCTTTTATGTTAGCGAACAACATAAACCTCATACAACATCACAATGCATTAGTACATTCATAAGTGTCAAAACTTTAATCAATGAATATCTTCTAATAAGGTGATACGACAAGTCTAGTAATTAATCAAGATTGTACTGTAATGATATGAATACAAACCTATGATAAAATTAACCATGAAACATACCTCTAAGCCATACCTGTCAATATTGCTTGTAATCTTCTTATGGAAGGCCTTAGCCTCATCTCCCTCTGAGACAGGAACTTCTTCACTTATGCAGGTGACCAATCCATCTTCTTCTAGGATTAACCCAATCCACTTGATTTGAAAGAACTGGACCTAGAGCTGGATTAGGGTTTGTCAAGGAAACCCCAAAAATTCAAACTTTGAATTTCATACTTCCGAAAGGATAGAAATATGTGCCTTGATGAGCTAATCAAGCTGGTATATTCAGAATTTGAAAACTGCAAAGTTTCACTCCTCAATTTTGCCTTTGAAATTTCCGGATTCACTGGACATGACCCCGAACTGGCGTTTGATGAAGCCCACTCTTCTACCTAATCAAAAGGTTTGATCCAAAGCTCTAAGCTTCTATTTTTATGAGGAGCTTCCAGCCGTGGTCACTGATTTCAAAAATTCTCATTTTTGCAGAAGCCCTAATTTTCCACTTTTCTAATCAAAGTCTCGAACTAGGGTCTGATCAAGCCCGACCTTCTGCCCAACCAAAAAATTCTGATTTTGGTCTCTAAATTTCTATTTTGATGAGTATCATTCATCCGTGGTCTCTGATTACAAAAATTCCAACTTTCTCCGAAGCCGTAAATTTGGGAAGCCATGAATGAAGGTGCTCAAAAATAATTCTGATTTGACAGAAATATGTACCTGATTGTTTCTAGTGTAACTCTGAACTTTTCAATCCACAGGGTCTTAAAACGTTTCTTGAGATAGCCTGACCTGTTATCTTTCCATCCCAACAGGTCTGACCTCAATTGGATTCTCTGAGAGATATTTATTCCAAGTGTCGCAACGTGACCTGTTTATGGGATAATACAGGAGAGAAAACTTGTACGACATGCCACGTGTCACTGGTTGAACTTTGGCCTCTGAACAATTTTTTTGAGATACTACAGTCTGTGTAATACCTGTCACTTTTTACGAAATTTCATTTGGAGATTCCGAGCCCAAGTTATGACCTTTTTCCCAAGGTCACCTGATTTTGACTCAGATCTGGAAGAGGCAGAAACCCTATATTGTACAGATCCTAAATCACAAAGTAAAACGAATTAAAGTTTTTCCTTTGGACAAAAGGTACATGTGGATCTGATCTTCGACCTGTAAAAGTTTCAGATCGGAAAACGTCTCCAAAATGGATTTATAGTGAAAGTTCTACGATGACTGGTTTTTGCTATATCAAGCCCTAGCATCGTAAGTGCAACAAGTGTCATACATGCCATATCATCCCTTCTTTCAGGCTAGCTCTGATACCATGTTAAATTTTCAAAATTTACTTCAATTTGATCTAGGATCTTAACTAAGAGAACAACATGTACAACAAATCTACAGCATATCAACCATGGACACAATAATGCAAGCACACAAGAGACACAGAGTTTTGCTTGGGGAAAACCATAAAGGTGAAAAACCTCAATAACTTCCTCAGAGATAGATAGAGCAATGATACAAACAGAATACAAGAGATAGTCTTCTCCTAGCAGCAGAGCCTCCTCCTCCACAAGTGCGCCACTCTCCCAAGTGTGAGTGAGAGAATAGAATGTTTAAAATGAGAGAGACACACTCTCTATTTATACACTAACTTGACTTGACCTTGACTCAACTAGGTCGGCCTCAACTTAACCACTTAACATAATGCAGACTGGGCCAACCCCCACTAGGGTGGTCTAATAACCCTTTGACCCACATGGCCGACCCCCAATAGGGTGTTCTAATAATCCTTTGACCCACTTGACTTATACAGGGCTGACCCCAACAAGGTGGTCTAATAACCCATCAAGTATACGTTATGACACCAAGGATAATTTTAGGGGCGAAATTTATCCCATGGGCTATTTTTCCATGTTTTTTTCCAAAAAAAGATTCGTCAATTTGTTTTTTTTGAAGCCCCATTTCGCCCAATTTTGATGGGGTAAACTTTTTTCACTCTAAAAATCGCCAAATTAATATATAAACTATATATAATCCTTCGAAATTGAAATAATTTTAGAAAAATATCGCCAAATATTTTATAGTTGACATTTTAAGAATTGGTAAGATACGCCAAGGTTTATACACTTTTAAATAAGTATGGGTCCTTAAAATTATCCTTGTATGACACTTACAATATAAATGATGACACTTCCGTATAGAGGAATAATAACATCTCTATAGGAATACAACCACTTTCGTATAGAGGAATAAAAACATCTCTATAGGAATACAATATACATATATGTGAAATACATTCCGAAGTTACATATACATCAATATTTATGGGATAAAATACGAGATCGAAATTGTACGGTGTGACACGTGTTACTTGTTCAACTTCGGCCTCTGAAAAAGTTTCTTGATATAGTACAGTGTGTGTACTACCTGTCACTTTTTACGAAATTTCATTCGAAGCTTCCTAGCCCAAGTTATGACCTTTTTTCCAAGGTCACCTATTTATGACTGAGATCTGGAAGAGGCAGAAACCCTATATTGTACAGATCATAAATCACAAATCACAATGAATTAGAGGTTTTCCTTTGGACACAAGGTACATGGGGATCTTAGCTTCAACATGTAACAATTTCAGATCCGAAAACGTCGCCAAAATGGATTTATAGCGAAATTTCTACGATGACTGGTTTTTTCTATATTAAGCCCTAGCATCGTAAGTGCAACAAGTGTCATACATGCCATATCATGCCTTCTTTCAGGCTAGCTCTGATACCATGTTAAATTTTTAGAATTTACTTCAATCCGATATAGGATCTTAACTGAGAGAACAACATGTACAGCATATCGATCATGGGCACAATAATGCAAGCACACAAGAGACACAGAGTTTGCTTGGGGGAAAACCATAAAGGTGAAAAACCTCAATAACTTCCTAAGAGATAGATAGAGCAATGATACAACCAGAATACAAGAGATAGTCTTCTCCTAGCAGCAGATCCTCCTCCTCCACAATTGCGCCACTCTCCCAAGTGTGAGTGAGAGAATAGAATGTTTAAAATGAGAGAGACACACTCTCTATTTATACACTAACTTGACTTGCCCTTTACTCAACTAGGTCGGCCTCAACTTAACCACTTAACATAATGTAGACTGAGCCAACCCCCACTAGGGTGGTCTAATAACCCTTTGACCCACATGGCCGACCCCCAATAGGGTGGTCTAATAATCCTTTGACCCACTTGACTTATACAGGGCCGACCCCAACAAGGTGGTCTAATAACCCATCAAGTATAAATTATGACAATTACAATATAAATGATGACATTTATGTATAGAGGAATAATAACATCTCTATAGGAATACAACCACTTCCGTATAGAGGAATAATAACATCTCTATAGGACTACAATATACATATATGTGAAATACATTCCGAAGTTACATATACATCAACATTTATGGGATAAAACATGAGATCGAAATTGTACGGTGTGACACGTGTCACTTGTTCAACTTCGGCCTCTGAAAAAGTTTCTTGATATAGTACAGTCTGTGTACTACCTTTCACATTTTACGAAATTTCATTCGGAGCTTCCTAGCCCAAGTTATGACCTTTTTTCCAAGGTCACCTGTTTATGACTGAGATCTGGAAGAGGCAGAAACCCTATATTGTACAGATCATAAATCACAAAGCACAATGAATTAGAGGTTTTCCTTGGACACAAGGTACATGGGGATCTTAGCTTCGACCTGTAACAATTTCAGATCCTAAAACGTTGCCAAAATGGATTTATAGCGAAAGTTCTACGATGACTAGTTTTTGCTATATCAAGCCCCCTAGCATCGTAAGTGCAACAAGTGTCATACATGCCATATCATGCCTTCTTTCAGGCTAGCTCTGATACCATGTTAAATTTTCAAAATTTACTTCAATATGATCTAGGATCTTAACTGAGAGAACAACATGTACAGCATATCGATCATGGACACAATAATGCAAGCACACAAGAGAAACAGAGTTTGCTTGGGGGAAAACCATAAAGGTGAAAAACCCCAATAACTTCCTCAGAGATAGATAGAGAAATGATACAACCAGAATACAAGAGATAGTCTTCTCCTAGCAGCAGAGCCTCCTCTTCCACAAGTGTGCCACTCCTCCAAGTGTGAGTGAGAGAATAGAATGTTTAAAATGAGAGAGACACACTCTCTATTTATACACTAACTTGACTTGACCTTTACTCAACTAGGTCGGCCTCAACTTAACCACTTAACATAATGCAGACTGGGCCGACCCCCACTAGGGTGGTATAATAACCCTTTGACCCACATGGATGACCCCCAATAGGGTGGTCTAATAATCCTTTGACCCACGTGACTTATACAGGGCCGACCCCAACAAAGTGGTCTAATAACCCATCAAGTATAAGTTACGACACTTACAATATAAATGATGACACTTCCATATAGAGGAATAATAACATCTCTATAGGAATACAACCACTTCCGTATAGAGGAATAATAACATCTCTATAGGAATACAATATACATATATGTGAAATACATTCCGAAGTTACATATACATCAACATTTATGGGATAAAACAAGAGATCGAAATTGTACGGCGTGACACGTGTCACTTGTTCAACTTCGGCCTCTGAAAAATTTTCTTGATATAGTACAGTCTGTGTACTACCTGTCACTTTTTACGAAATTTCATTTGGAGCTTCCTAGCCCAAGTTATGACCTTTTTTCCAAGGTCACCTATTTATGACTGAGATCTAGAAGAGGCATAAACCCTATATTGTACAGATCATAAATCACAAAGCACAACGAATTAGAGGTTTTCCTTTGGACACAAGGTACATGGGGATCTTAGCTTCGACCTGTAACAATTTCAGATCCGAAAACTTCGCCAAAATGGATTTATAGCTAAAGTTCTATGATGATTGGTTTTTGCTATATCAAGCCCTAGCATCGTAAGTGCAACAAGTGTCATACATGTCATATCATGCCTTCTTTCAGGCTAGCTCTGATACTATGTTAAATTTTCATAATTTAATTCAATCTGATCTAGGATCTTAACTGAGAGAACAACATGTACAGCATATCGATCATGGACACAATAATGAAAGCACACAAGAGACACAGAGTTTACTTGGGGAAAACCATAAAGGTGAAAAACCCCAATAACTTCCTTAGAGATAGATAGAGCAATGATACAACCAGAATACAAGAGATAGTCTTCTCCTAGCAGCAGATCCTCCTCCTCATAAGTGTGCCACTTTCCGAATGAGAGAAGTGTGTGAATGAATGATCAAATAGAGATCTCCCGATCTCTATTTATACTTGTTATGTCCTGCCCAATAAACTAATGGGGCCTACATGTCTAGCTTAACCCATGGTTAACTTAATCCGGGCCGACCCCACACTTGGTGGTATAATAACCCTTTGACCCACATGGCTGACCCCCAATAAGGTGGTCTAATAACCCTTCGACCCACAAGACTTATACAAGGCCGACCCTAACAAGGTGGTCTAATAACCCATCAAGTATAAGTTACGACACGTACAATATAAATGACGACACTTCTGTATAAAGGAATAATAACATCTCTATAGGAATACAAACACTTCCATATAGAGGAATAATGCCATCTCTATAAGAGTACAAAATACATATATGAAATACATGGGTGAAATACATTCCAAAGTTACATATACATCAACAGTTATCAACCTCTTTAAGCCTCTGAATCAACTCTGGAGTCCAAACTATAAGTTCTCCACCCTAGAAACAACTTTTTTGTTTAGCGAGTCTTGATATCCACTCATGTAGTTCGTTAGCGAAAAATGTGAAGAAAACTACGTGCGAGTCAGAAAATAGATATTTTTGCAACCATTCTTTCATAGATAAACGCAGATGTTTGTTCTCCTTCTTCACAAACTCATTTTCTGTCTGGATCACCCAGTTCTCTATCTATGTTCTCTCAGGATTCCAATTATCATATCACATCACCAGTTCAAGCGTGGCAACGAGACTATTTCATTGTGCTTCCTTCTTCATATGTTCATAACATAACAACATCACACAACGCCATTTCTTTAGCACGACAATGGAACCATTTGTTGACCCTCGCCTCTTTATTACTACTTTACTTGGGACTGACCCAAGTTCTGCGAGGTTCATTCTGTCTGTAGTCCAACAAAATCCCCTTCATTGTCCCTTCTGGCATCAACCTGCGAGTGGGCTGAAGTCTCACCTAAAGTGAAGATGGGTGGTTACAAAATCAGGTTTCTGTAACCTGGTGATGCGCGGTTATGTTATGTGAGGTGAATATGTGTAGCTTTACTCAACATCTACTTCACATATCACTCCTTAACATGTATCTGCACACTTCTCATTTCTCAACAACCTACAGACTCTGATGAATCACTTTTATTCCTTAACGTTAACTAGGAAACTATGCATTTATCGTATTCATTAACACTTTAGCATATTCAGACATGTCTTCCCACCATTTAGAATACTATTCTCATTAACATACACATGAAAATACATATAAAAGCATAAGCATTCATGAACACAAAATAACTCGTAGATACAATCACACAATACATATATTTAAGTGGTTCACCCCCCAGATGAGAGCTACGTCCACGGGAACTATTCTTGTATTTCTTGGAAGGAGTTAACAGTTCCATTCTGCACACTTTGTTACAGAATCTTCTCTACAATAGATCTATGCACACACAACTGCAAAGTCTTTTTCTCTCTTAGATCTCTCAGCACATATCTACAATGATAATCGACTAGATTCTAGCAAAATCTAACATAATCTAACCCTTCCTTATGTAAAATTGCCCCTTTATAAATTGTGCCCGAAGGTCACATCTTTACAATAACTATGGGACAAAACCCCATAGTACCCTTAAACCCAAAATGGCACGGTTCTCTTATTGATCATGCTTTGTTTTTACATCGTTGGAGCTCTGTTGTGCTTTTGTGTCACTTCTTTGACTCTGAAGCTTCTTCTGACAGTCGCAGTTCTGACCGCGCAGCTCTAACGCTGACATAGTGCGTCCTTTACACCATTACACCTCTTTACTCTTCGCTCATGTAGCTAATAGTCCGCCACTTCATACATAACTGCTCCAACTAGCTTGACCATCCTTAGTACTTCACTTTTACTAAGGGGACAGGTCCTCTTCTGTTGACTTCATGTCGCTCCAAGCCCTACTCTTGTGAATTGCGAAGTTATTTCTCCAAAAATTGGATGATGTTAGGCCTCGACTAACTTGTACTTCCTTCATCAAAACTGCTGCATTTGGGCCTCTCCCAAGAGTATTGTTGTAGCTTACTGTTTAATTCACTATTTTAGAATGCAACATTTGTAAAAGTATGGGTTGGGCATTTCTTCAAACACTTTGACGGCTTATTAATTTATGCTTCCTGTAGATACCTAAACTCTGTGGATCTGATTTTTCTTGTTATAATTTGATTCAAGGGTCATCCCTCAATGCTTATGACAATTCATATGATTTCCATTCATAACCAATTATCTTGATCAATTCAGGCCACAGTATATATAACACTCAAGTGTATGCAAATTATTTAAACTGGGATCTGAATGTTATTAAATAAACATTCCTGTAGGTTCCATATCATTGTATAAATGTTCAAATTTAGATGAAGGGATCATTGACATGGGTACCTTTATTTCTTCATTGTTGTAGGTGACCAAAAAGACTATTTTTGTGGCAGCAATGAGTTGAACAGTGAGACAGCTCCCCATGTCCAAGCTTGACTGTGTATATGGTTTGGAGTAGTGATAATTACTGCTATTTTCATCCAAAGCACCCAACAACACATAACTGACCTTCAAACTAATTATGGACGATAAATTAATCCTGTAGCAGCTTGTGTGGAGAATGGTTCCTTAGATCACAAGCTATGACTTCTTTATTTGGGTATTATACTATTGTTTCCCATAGCCAATGAAAAATGCGCCCAGTATTAGAGAAGAGGGCCCAGGATGAAGCTTTAAGGAAGATTGGAGTCTTTCCAATAGGAAACACGCCTCCAAGATGAAGTATTAGACTTCCACGTTGATATATTGCAGCTATAATGAAAAGTTGTTTCCTTATGAAACAATAACAATAGAAAGCAAGGATCGTTGCCTTCTTATGAGAGATTGAGGTTGGCCCTTGATTCTCACGATTTCACCAATGATCCACGTAGACTTAATAATAAATAGGTTTCTCCTCTAGTGGATTGATGTTCCCTTCTTCCAATATTCACAATGCTCTATAGAACATGCCCTTGTACTCACATATCCAAGGGAATGCACCCTTCTGGCCACTCGATCCTCAATGACCCACGGCCATGGAAATAATTTGTCTGGCTTCCATTAAATTTAATACCTGGATGGAAACTCAACAATTTTTGTCTTCTTTGAAGTATGTTGATAGATCTAAGTAATATATCCTTAGAAGTGTCTAGGGTAGATAGATTTCGCTACCAAATCCACTTGTTGGTTAAGGCGGTGTGCCATCAACCCTAAACTATTCTCAGAACTCTCAAACCAAATCTCAATGATGAATAATAACAATCAATCCTGAGAAAATTGCTTTTTTCTTCTTTCATCATGTTGAGATTGCATGCCCTAAGTTTTGCTTGCTCTAACTTGCTTTTCTTTCTTTTATTAAGATAAGGTTGCAAGTAACTCACTTTTTGCATGCATGCAACTTAAATGATGCATGTCACATGCAACTTGATTTATGGCGTGCATGTCATGCATGTCACTGGATTCTTGTTTAGGCGGTCCCTTTTATCTCCTAATGACTTAATATCCTGCTCAATATTTGATTTTATCCCTCGTGGCATCAATCATTAGTTAATTCCTCTATTTTTAAAAAATGGAACCTTACAAACCATCCAAAACCTTGTAATAAGGTTGGGATTTGCTTCACTTTTTCTAAAACCTAAGCTCATAATAAGTCTGTCTATCTTAGCATACCATGCTTGGGGTGCATGCTTAAGCCCATACAAAGCTTTCTTTAGTTTACACACATATGACTCACTGTCACGAGTCTCAAATCCTGGAGGTTTCTTGATGTACACTTCTTCTTCTATTTCACCATTCCAGAAGGCGGTCTTGACATCCATTTGGTGTAATTTCCATCCCATTACAGAAGCTATGGAGATAATAGATTTAATGAACGTGTTTATAGCTACTGGAGCAAACACCTCGTCATAATTTATTCCCTCCTTCTCGGAGAATCCTCTAGCCACAAATATTGGTTTGTACTTCTCTATGTTTCCATCTGCAACATGTTTGATCTTGTAGATCCACTTGGAAGTTACTATTGACTTTCCTTTTGGTCTCGGAACCACCTCCCATACATCATTCTTCATGATGGATTGGTACTCCTCCATCATGGCTTCATTCCATACTTGTTGATATGCAACTTCTTCATAACTAACGTTTTGTATCAATGATGTCACTCATCAATTCCATATAGCTGGAATACTGGTGAGGTATTTTTCTTTCTTTGAAATACCCACTGGGAGCACCATAATTCTCATCATCCTGGGTTGTGCTCTGGAACCATGTTGGTCTCTACTATCTCATCACAATATTTTGGAATATGTCCTCCTAAAGTAAATGCCTCTGCACTCGTTCTCTTTGGAGCTTCAGGCTCCTCACAATCCTCATCCATGTGAGACTTTCGGGATTTTCCAAAGGATGTATATTATTCAAATGTCACATCCATGATGATCTTGATATGTTTCTGTCTTGGGATGTAAATTATGTACACCTTTGAAGTCTCACTGCAACTAAAGAAGATGCCCTTTCTTCCCGAGGGGTCTAACTTTGTCCTCTTATCCTTGGGAACATGTATATACAATGGACAACCAAATATCCTTAAATGGTTGACTTTTGGATTCTTTCCGGTGAATGCTTCTTCTAGTGTCTCATTTCCCAATATTCGATGAGGACTCCTATTTTGCATATACACAACTATTCTGGTTTCCTTTTGCCATAGATGCATGGGTAAATCTTGGTCATGAATCAATGCCTTTGTTCCTTCCACAATAGTTTTATTCTTTCTTTTCACGACTCCATTCTACTAGGGATTGTAGGGAGTAGTCATCTCCCTCTTAATCCCTACTTCCTTGCAGAAATCATTTAATTCATTTGAGGTGAATTCTCCTCCATTATCTGATCTCAAAACTTTAATCTTTCTTCCATAAATATTTTCAACGAGAGCTTTGAATTCCTTGAATTTATTGAAGACTTCATATTTTGTCTTCAAGAAATATATCCATGTTTTCCATGAGTAATTGTCAATAAAAGTTACACATTACAAATACTTAATGACGGAGGGTGTTGACATCTGTCTGCATACGTCTAAATGTATTGTTTCCAAGGTTCCTTCTGCTCTTATGTCACTACTTGAAAACCTTCCTTTGACATTCTTGCCAAGTGAAAATCCTTTGCACATGCCTTCATGTTAAACCAACATTTTATAATGTGAAATAAACCAACAAGCCACACTCACTAGTACAAAATGAGAGATAAGTGACTAGGCAACTAAAAAAGTTAGTCACCACTGTTTTTTCAAGGGATAAACGACTAAATTTGAGCAATTTTAAATAAACTAAAAAAAACCGACTAATTTAGTCACAGGATAAAATATATGACTAGATAACAAGTGACTAAAATAAAAATGACTAACATAAATGACTAATTTAGTCACGGGAATATAAATATGACTAGATAACAACGATTAATGTGAATTAGTCGTTTATGTTAGTCATTTTTAGTCATTTTTAGTTGAGCATTCCTCTCTAAAATATGAGTCATTCTTACATGTTGTTAGATACATAAATGTTGACAAATCTTAGGAGATGACCATTCTTATTTGACAAAAAAGAAAAGTGGTCTCTAAGAGGGATCATTTCCCCAACCAACGACATCTTATCCAACTTTGGGGGAAGCTAAAGTTCCTACACCATCATTACCCTTGACATTAAATGCATAAAATGTAGTAACATATGATAACCTCACATTTAGATCGAATTTAAGGGAAAAAAAATAAGGAAAAATCACTTCCCAAATACAAAAAACATCAAGATCCTTGAACAAAGTTTATGTTATATGAACTACAATTTTTCTGCAAGGATTTATGAGACCCCCAACATTCCACAATTCTACCTTCATTAAGAACTAGTAGCAATATAGTCCATATTTTCCCTATCAACTTTATTTCCCATTCTAAATAAGAGTTCATATAAATTAGAGGACTCTCGATCCATTAACACGAAAGCATTGAACCAATCCTCCTAAGTTATAAGAACCACGTATTTTTAACGATTCCTTAAGAGAAAGGGGAACATGTGGATTTTAAAAGTGATGTGGTGAGTGTTCCCTCCTATATTCACCTCAAGAGAAGGAGGCTTGGGAGTGGAAGACTACCTACTTCCCAATGATTGGACTCATGGGCTTACTAGGTGTCAACGTGCTAGTAGTTCATGTTGCATGTTCGAGAGGATATGATTTTGGAGGCGCAATTATCTTATTATTTTAGGCATTGTTGTGAATCATATGCAATATCTAACTATATGTCTTATAGGTATTTTGTGAATTCTATGCATCTGACCTTATGACTTCTCATATATATAGAGTAGGAAGACTTGTCGATATAAATTTTATGTTTTATCTGACTTCATCATAGTTGGGAGGTTCCCACCCTCAAAGTGTCTTCTTAATAACATTTACAATCATCATTTTCCATGATAATAAGATGGCATTGTGGTATTTACACTGTATTATGTTTTTTTCAAAATTTGGAACATAATGAGGAGTATAAGAGGAAGTTAATCTCATATCAACTCCTTCATGGAGTACCCTTCAATCCCAATGGTATAGTTTTTCACTATAACAAAATAGGTGGCCATTAATGTTTATTTTGGTACTAGATTTTAGCATTGATTTCTTTTCCTAATTTGGCACAAGTTCTCAATTCTACATGTCATTTCAAAATGACATTGGGTTTATCATTGGGACTTAGGAAAAAGTGCCTTTCTACACAACTAGCATAAAACCCACTTAAAACTAATGGTTTTTGTTATCCTTTCAAACTTTAAATCTTTGTTTTATTTAACTACTATACAACTAATGCCTCTTTTATACATGCAATCCTTTGATCCGCATAATGCCATCACAAAAGATATAATTTTTTTTAAGGAAAATAATATCTTAGGGAAGTCTAAGGGATGATTCCCCACATTCATGGAAGGCATACCTAGTAAACAGTGTAGGCTAGTGTACCTCATCTAGGGGAATTTGAACAAGGAAATTGTGGATAAGAATTAAACTAGCTAAATGCCCAACAACATTAGTGACAATTGATTGAGCTATACAAAATATATGCTAGGTAAAGAATCTGTACCTTTAATATACTATCTTTTAGATATTGAAACAACTTCTACTAGTATTTTGAAATCAATATGCGAATATTTTGAAGTTGGTCTTTCATCCATTGAGAGTATGGCTATGACTCGACACCTAACGTATAAGCACATGATAACTAACATGAAAGACAAGAGGCTTCCTAGGATTGCTTCAAATTCTAGTCAAATTCACCTACAGCTTGAGAGAGAATGACATAAAAATGTTCATTCTTGGATAAATGATTGGAGAATAGAATAAGAGATCATTTTACAAAATTCTAATACCTCTAAAAATACTATGACACCTAAATTTAAGGAGAAATTATGGTGCAATGAAGAAATAGAGGATCAAAGAAAATTAAGGTATTCTAAATAAGTCATTAACATCAATCTAATAGATCAAAGTATCTTTCTCTCATAGTTAGCTTATAAAAGAAAATCAACATTACTAAAATAAGAACGAATTCTCATGAGCTAGAGAGTGAAATAGCGTATTGGACAAATCCTAAAGCACTCAAAGATATAAAATTTTGTCTTCATTGTGATACTAAAAACACGAAGGATAATAAACACATTCTGTTAGAGTGTCATGTATATGCCCATTTTAAATCTCAAGTTCAAAAAATTTCCATAACAGAGAATGCCATGTATTCCCATTTTAAACCTAAAGTTCAAAATATTTTCGTAACTTATTATCTCACTCTACCTATAAAAACTTAGAAAAACATCACCAAAATATTAAGTTAAAACTAAAGTTAGAAACTTAGATGTATCATCAATTGTATATTTGAATAATTTGGTGTAAAAGATTTTTTTACTTGTAAGTGGTGCCATGCTATTCCACAAACCCCTCGGAATGAACACGTAAGATTTATGGCTCCACCACCATAGGTACCATTACACCACTCCTTCTGGACTAAAAGAATTGACTTTCCCTTACTATTGACATGTAAAAATTGTCCCATATCAATAATTTTATTTAAAAGCACTCAAACCATGATTAAGTTGAATTGGAAAAAAGTTGATGTCCACTCCAGTGAGATCATGAAAATATACAATATCCGAATATGTATGATGTTTGCAGATTTGGGTGTTCCTGGAGGAGAACAATGTCGCTATTATTAAGTGAATAAGGATTAGGAGGAGTGCTCGAAAGGATGCAGAGCCTAACCAGACACGTGGTTCATTTCCTTGGAGGTCAACATTTCATGCCTCGGCAGGTTTCGATCCTTGATCATTCACAAGTTCGAGGGGTCCACATCGAACCAGGAGCTCGAGAAAATACGGTGTGCGATTCCTGCCCTTTCCTTTTATCCTCACCTCTAAATTTGGGCAATCCTTGCTTCCATTGACTCACTGAAACATAAATCCATATATAACGTATTATATTTTATTCTGGTACAAAAACCCTGTTGTCTCTCAAAACTGGCATGCATGTGTTGAAGCCCAAAATGCAAAACACCAGCTAGATGACAACTCTCAAGAGAGAGGCCAATGTCACCACACTCCTCTCCTCTTCGCTTCAGGTTGGCTCTTCTCCAACTCTAGGTGGGTATCCCTAAGATAGGATCGCTAAGGCAGGTACAGTAAACGGGCAAGGTGAAATGAAGAGGTTGCCTTAGAGAAACAGATGTAACAAAATAATGAGTTTTTTAATAGGTGATGGAAAGTCGGGAGGATCAGTCCTCGAACATAAGGCCACTGCTGGTACCAGAAGGGAGCATGGAGTCAAAAAGAGGACTCAAGGAGGCTTTGCGCTTCATAAAAGTGAGATTTGATCTAATACGTTCCATAAACAAAGACGAGGAGAATATAAGTATAACCAACTACAGTCTATTACTCCTATGATCTTCTGAAAACGTAACGTCAACAAACAACTTAAACCACAAATGTTTGTCCAATGGACTAGAAATAGTCTTCTATGTTAGATCTACTCTACAGCTTAAAATGGAAACACGCAACCATGCAAAGAGAAACCGAATCTATCCACAAACCCAGCCTGATATTTTTCATTAATTTCAATGAGAAAGAAACTCCCATAAAATCTTCCATGCCATTACAATGAAGGAGGTTGGCTTTTTATAGGCCAAAATCCTCTTATGAAAAGATAAAGAACAGAGAAAATAATAAAATAATGGACATAAAGCAAAAAGGTCATCATCCACCTTTTTGCTCCTCAACGAATATATGGCTAAATCCTTGTTTAAGTGGAACTCCTACTTTATTTGATGGCACTGCTACTTAGGTTGTTGTGGCATATCCATGAACCCCCACACGTATTGCAACAGGGAATCGAGACTTTCACACAAGCTGTCAAATGCTCCACGGCTTGGCAGCCAACGGTGTAACTCCCAATCAGATTCACTTCAATTACTTATCATTGTGTTGATTAAATTGTAGAACACCTAGCTCGGCTAAGAGAGGTGACAGATGGCGCTGATAAGAACTGTCTCTGCATCAATCGGCTGGCTGTTAAATGGAAACGTGAAGACCTGTCAGTGGTTGGGGCAATTACATAAATCACAATGGTGGCCACCGATTCATTTTTTAATTCCATTGTGTGTTAATTAACTCGACCTCGAATTGACTGATAAGCTCGAGGCTCGAATACTCCGTAGCGGCTGTCAGTTGTGTATCCCCGTGGCCTTCGATTCAATCAGCGGTGTGCATCACTTTGTTGAACCCCGAGACCTGCTTTTTTTTTTAAAACTCGGCTGCGTGTTGATCATCGTCAAATCCGAGCTTGTGGCTTTCTGAATCAGTCAAATTGGCTGCCAGTGTACTCGGCTGCCAAGGAACGGATATGTTGACTGTTGTGAAAACGCCGGTTTCTTCAAAATCAATTGAATCGGCGATGACCAATGATTTAATTGTAAGCTCGGCTGGCAACGAATTGGCTGCAAAAAGAACGCGTGGACAAAACCCGTGTCGAACTGCTAGATGAAAACCCCACCGACTGTCAGTTTCTTCGCTGAACACCGAGTTCTGTACCGGACGTAACAATGCTCCTTTCGAGACGACTGGTCCAAGTGACAAATCGGGCTAGCACCATTCGGTTTTATTTCTGGGGTTCACCATGAATCATGACCTCATAGCCATTGCTAAATACGTTGTCGCCCTCCAGAGAATGAAACTGCGTAGCAGCTCCATCGTGGCTCGAACGTTTCGACCTCTGCATGCCAGTAACAGATTTCATCACTCCCCATATAATGTGTTTCTTGACACGGGAAGATAATCTACGCCAAATGTCAGTGAAATCGACACGATGGATGGTATCTATTCACAGCCTCAAATCATTGCTCCTGATTTGGCTTACTGCAAATCGAGATCCCTCATAGGTTACAAGTAACTCCACCTGACTAAATTTTATGCTTTGAAATTCCAGAGTTCTTATCAATGGCTGCACTGAGCTGGCATGTTGATATGCCTGAGCAAGTAAGCAGAGGCTTATAGTTGCTACCGGTGAATGAAACCATGAAGAGTATAAAGCTACAAACAAATCTTGGCCTCCCAGATTTGATAAAGACTTTTTTAGAAGTGCCCAAAGCTCTTCCAACTCAGATGCAGTGAAAAGGATTAGATTTAGTGCCTCCATGACTCTGGCAAAATCTAAATCAATTTCTTTTTTTTAAGATAGTAGACAATTCTCGATATACACGTTTAGCATCAAGAAGAGCACATAGCTGCCTCAATATCAAAGTCCCACACTTTTCAAGAAGAACATGATCCATCTGGAAATTATGTAACAGAAAAACTATAAGACGGTGAAAATATGGTGCTTCTCTTGCTACACAAGCATGTACCTCCAGAACTAGCAGCACAACTTCATCAAATGGATCTGCGAGAGCCTGGAGAAGAGAAGGGAATATATCATCAAGAAATGCTATGACCTGCGTTGCTAATATTCCGATATCAAGCCTCCGCTTCTATGTTGCTGGTGCCTTTGCCTTACTTTCTTTCCTTTACACAGGTCTTCAACCAAATTAGACAAAAACATGTGTGGTGGCTCTTATACCCTGGAAGAAATTGTGCCATCATTAATTTGTTCATGATAAATTCCCATACATAGCCCGGAACAGCGTGCACATCCTTGTTGAGAGCTTTAGGACAGACAAAGTCATGATCCCGTCTGAAAGTTCATCTCTCCCTTCTGTTCTTCAAAATCGTACAGCCATGGAAAAACTGTGTTTCCCATGCCTTCCAGACGCATATCTGTACCAGTTACAGCAACATCCTCTGGATTCATCACCCCAGGCATTGGATTTATCATTTTTATCTCATTTGTACATTGAGGTATGGCTGCTTAAAAGCCTGTCCCCAAACTGAATGTTGATGCTGCCAGGAGATAACCAGAAATGCTAAACCAAACCTCAGAGCAAAACATGAAACTTTCCTGTGGACACCCCTGCCAAAATGGGGGGTAACAAACCCTACGATCGCATCAATGTTCTGCTAAATATGCATGCTATAATATGATGTTTGTCCTTTTGAATCAATGGATGAACCATGTAGAAAGACCGGTTTTGATTAAAACAATATTGGGGTCAATACGAGTTTGTCCTTTTGAATCAATGGCTGAACCCTGTAGAAAGACCAGTTTTGATTAAAACAATATTGGGGTCAATACGAGTTTTCAATTGCTATTCTCATCTAGCTCCAAGGTTAGTAATTTAGAGCATGGAGCAATAGCGGTAATTAGAGGGATAGAAGCTGTAACTAGTCAAATGCAAAAAGGTTTGCTTGGAAAAGGTAAAATGGGCACTAGATCAGAAAGCAAATTTTGTTAAATGCAGTATTATGCTTAAAAAGTGTGGACTGTAGGAAGTTCAAAATTTATTGTAGCAAAGAGTCATATTTCATAAGTATCGTGCATGGGTGGATCCTACCTAAAGTGTTTTTATGGATGGAGAAGAAATCATTAGGAATAGAAGTTTTGATGGGAATTCTTAAAAATTCCTGTGATTCAGAGTTTTGTCATGGCATGCCAGAAATGGGGAGAAAGCAGTTATTTAGGGCCACCCTGATTGGAACTCCTATGTGGGAAAGATCGAAAAACTTACAGCCACTAAGAAATTGGTTTATTTCAAAAAAGTTAACAAAAGGTATGGAATTTTAGAACATAAAAATTTAAAGAAAGAGAGAAGAGAGGGAATGGCTCACTTTAAGCTTTCATGGCCCTCTGTATTCCATGGCATATGTCAAATTTACTTTGTGCCTAGAATTGCCACTTAGATGGATGGATATAGCTACAAGAGCTAGGCTGAACTCACACAAACCCCTGAGCATAAAAGAACAATTCCATCCCTCTTCTTAAACTGGGACATGGAAAGTAGGTTGTGGAATTTGAGAATGAACAAAACATTAGAATATATTAGATTGATGGTTTGGGTGAGAACCAATACTCCACTGTTGGAGACAAACCTTTAAATCCTGAATTGCCAGGTTTTAGAAGGACAAGGATAAATACGATGCTAGAAGTGATGGTTGAGCACACAGAAGGCTCTACATGAATAAACAGAAGTATTGAGGACAATATTGTCAATTCGAATAAAACTTTGTGGACCTGCTGAAGAAATTTCAAGAAGTGGGCAATTAATAGAACTTCTGAAATTTCACTTCAATCTGGAGGTTTCCCATATCTATTCCTTGTGAAATTTCAGCCTTGGGGCTGATATGAAAAATTACAGCAGTAATATTTCACTTCCCTTCAACTCAATTTCAGCAGGCAGTAATATTTTCACTTCCCTTAAAACCCAATTTTACTAGGCAGCTCAAGAGAATAAATGCCATATGAGTGTACTTCAATACCAATTCTATAACCCTCAGGGCATGTTACCCCTCATATTGTATGAGGTTAATTCAGCTGATGATTGTGATGATCTCATTCAGATTCTGAATCCCAACAAAACATAATTAGTTGCACATGGCTTAGAGTTCCTTAGAGTAATTATCATGATGCATTATTGTAAAGTATTGTTTGATGGCATGTATATGATATGTGGAACACCCCCCTCCTTAAAAAATGATGGGTGCACTCCATTTAGACCAATTAAACCCCTCAAACTATGCTAGGCACACCTCCTGGAAACATAATACCCTATTTGTTGGATTTTGGAGACAGGATTCCCTGATTTATGCGATTTATGTTTCAAAATGTCTGGTTTTTGGATACTAGGGACAATCCCCTGATTTTAGGGCCCAAAATCCCTATTTTTTTATTTTGTTGAGAGGAATCCTCATTCTAAGGGAAGTGCACCTCTTGGGGACATAATACCCTTATTCAAGTGGGATTTGCTTCCCCATGTGGCCTACCTTCTCTTAGAGGTTGATATGCACTTTCACAATGTTTGATGTGGCAGGAGATGCTTCTTTTAATCCTCTACTTCTACATCTATACCTAATGATGAGTAGTTAGTTCCTTCTCTTTTTGTTATGTACTTGTACTTTTCTACTAGTTGGTATCTATATCATTATATTTGTTTTTTCTAATTCTCGGGAGTGGCCTTGGCACTCTTACAGTTTGTTGTTACTGGTACTCTTGAGTCCCATTGATCTACTTTTTTGGTCATTTGTGGAAATTATAAAATTCTTTTATCTTATCAAATATTTTCTGTGATTTTGAAGTTGCCATTGATTTTTGTTGATTCTTTATAAGCATTCTTCAAGTAGTCTGCAAAAATCTCGACAAAATATTGGCTTGATTGTTAAGGTATTTCGCACATAGATGATGATATGATGCATGTCATATTGAACCCTTGGATCTTCCCATCAACCTTCAAATGTCTTCCATTTGGAGGCCCAGAACTGATATATGACGTTATTTAATGCCCTTTTCATCCACAAATTGCCCAGAACTGGAGATTGGTTGTTGCTTTCACCAATAGGACTGTTTCTTTGAATTTTTGGTGTTTTTTTTACCCACATGCATGCTAAAGAATTCCACTTTATTGTTGCATGAGGGTGAAATAATGTCTAGGAATGGTTAGAAGTAGAACAGAGTATTTAGGGTTGTTGTTCATGTCATGCTACAGGCTGGCCTAGAAAGAGCCTAGATTTAAAATAATCCTCCTTATTGTTGTTTTAATTCTCAGAAGTGCCCAAAATTTGTAGTTGGAGTAGTTTTTAATGTTTACTGTTGATAAAAGGATGAATTATGCCCAAACTTGTTGCTTATCAAGTTGTTTGAGCACAAAATAGGGCTGAAATTGGCTCAGCATGCATAGGTCAGCTAGAATTGGATAAATTGCTCATTTTTGAAGGCCCAAATTCATTCACACGTGGTCTAGAATGCAAAATTAATCCCCAACCTGCTTAGATCTTCCATGAAGCGATTGTATGGCTTATATCATTTTATTTCTCTCCAAAACAGCAATCTAAAACTTTGCTCTCTTAATTATAATTCAATCGCAACTCCCTTTCCTCCCATCAACATTTGAAGGTTTATGGGAAGATCCAAGGGTTTAATCCACATAACTACTTCTTTGAAGTTTTGATGTTGTTTTTACCCACATGCATGCTCATAACTCCAACTTTACTATTGTATGAGGGTGACATAATGTCCAGGAAATAGAACCCTTTGCTTGAATGCAAAGAGAACATTTATAAGTTTAGCTTGGGTCTCTTGGCCTTCCAACTTCCCAACTCTTCGACTACCCTAGACCCATCATATATCCTAGACTGTGATGCAAATTACTAATTAATTAATAATCAAATTATCCCGAAGGTTGTATATTGGCTAAATGAGGGTCCCATATCCTTTAGGTGGCTTCAATACTTACTTACCTCTTTTCCCCTCTACCTTTGTGGAATTTATGGATCTTTTGTGTAATTCCTCTTCCTCATTATGCTGTTGACTAAGTCCCCAAATAAATCCCCAAGATATGAAGAAATTTTCAACCACATGATTTGATTGGCTCCAATTGGAAACAATGTGCCTCAAGCTCTAAAGCATGTTGTTCACTGTGATCCACCTCTGTTGTCGGGTATTCCTCAGCTGTGAGAGGAAGCTTAGGCTAGAGCTCCTTCATCTTTTTAAGAGTTCTAGCCGCCCCCCTTCAAGGTTGTCTAGAAAGCTATCTCTCGATTCAGTTAATTTGATAGGCGCATATTTGGTAATGTGCGGGAGTTGAGATATCCCATAAACCTTGATTTAACAATTTTCTTTTACACATACCAATCTGTGATCTATTTCATTTCTTTGTTGGAATCAATAGTGAACCATGGCCATTCTTCCCAGTAGATGCTTTTGTATAGCAGGGCTAAATATAACTACAGATGCTAGAATAGTCCCGTAAATATCTAGTTGTCCACAAGCTTTGGAAGTACCATTCACTGGGCCAGAGGTATGTTCCCATGGTGATTTGAAGCAATTATAAAATAAAGTGGGGACAAAATCGAACCCAATGCGTACAGGTGCACATGTTGTGCTGGGTCTTTATATGTAACACAAGTTGTTTTTGCACAAGTTTTTGCCAAGAATGAGGAGAGACCGAATCGATCATTGCATCATTAGGATGGATCATTGTAAATTGACAGTTCATTATAATATTAGATGTATATCCCGTGGGAAACAACGATTGCAGGGTAAGAAGGGTTTGAAACTTTGAACAATTATATCTTTTGTGGAGAGAAGCAGAGCATTAGTCATTTTTATAAATAGTAGGGATTTGTTGATAAATATGACTATTTGTTCACATTCATGGGAACAGTAGGTGCAGTTATCCATGGCTTAGCCATGTCGTTCTTCTTCGTGTTCTTTGGGGACTTGATAATGTATTTTGAAAACATTAGAGGAATCTTGCAAAAATGGTGGACGAGGTTTCTAAGGTTTTTGTTGGTTTGCTTTTGAGTATCCAGTTGGACACAGTTAGTTGGGAGAATAATAACTTTGGGTATGGATTATGTCTCAAATCAACGTAAATTTGAAGCTGAGAATAATAATTGTACATTGAGCTTATTTATGGCTTCTATTTTAGCCCAGCTAGGAAATGCATCAAAAAATTTGCATTCTGCTTCAGTTCAACTTCAACCTCGAGTTGAAGCTGAGAATGGTAATTGTAGTTTCAATAAGTTATCAAATACAACATTTTATTATATTTCTTTTGTTCAGGGAACATCCCCAATTCATCAATCAACGAGAATTTCACCTAAAAAAAACAAGCCAAAGAATGCTTCAGCACAACAAGGAATCATCACTTGTGGTGACTTTATTCCCACCAAGCACAAAAATCTCGAGTCACCTATCAGAAGCAATTTTGAAAGTCTTGCCATTTCTAGAAGATGAAGTTCGTTTGGCTCTAAGAAAGCTGGTCATTCAGAAATTGATTCACAAGGAAGCACATCTCTTCTGAACTACATGGTTTCGACAGTGGTGCCACAGTGTCATCCAAATCCAAATCTCGGGCTGTTGATTCTCAAGAATCAAGTCCAGAGTTCCATGAGTACATGAGTACTGGAAGGAGAAGAAACTATTTTCCAACTTCTAATGGGAATCAACAGACTGGGTCTCGACACACTTAGAGGCCATCACCACATGTTCAAAGGGCCACCAGGTAGAATGGTGCTCATTCCCCAAGAGATTCCACTGGTAAGAAGTTCCACCTTAGTTTTTTTTTAATGAAGAAAACTTTATGTACAAAACATATATAAAAAAGAACAAATGACAGATATCCTCTGTGACAAGCAAAAATCACTTCTTACAACACCCCTTTGGCCTAGATCCTCCATTTTTTCTCACATCCAACAAAATCCACTCAAGGTCGTTTAATCAAACACAATCATAATGTCCAAAATTAAATCCCCATGGGGCAAACCAATACATTGTATCACTGTATATTCATTAACATGTATTAAAGACTGCAATAAAAATGAATAGCCTATTAGCTCCTGCATCGATCACTGGTATAGCTGTAGAGGGTGTCTCATCTCAACCTTTGATTTTTGAGATTTCTCAATAAATTTGATCATTTCATTACATTTTTGTATGAATATCTATCCTAGAGGGTTGTTCTGTTGCACACCTTCTGTACAATTTTTTGTGGAGTTTATATATCCATTTAAACTTTTGATTGAGGTCGTTTCTCAAAAAAATTGGCTATTTCATTAGGTTTTTGGTATGAAGCATCTTTATTATGCCCTAAATTTCCTGTACCTAGTTTTGGTGATCTTAGGTTCCTCGTGGGTAGGTACAAAAGAACCCTTTCCCTCCAAATTTTCCATTGTTTTAGTATAATCTCACTATCTTTTAGGCCTTGCAGGTTGGAGAAAGAGATACAGTATTTTAGTTTTTATTAAATCACAAAATAGTATAGTTATTCCATATACTTATGGCCAACTTTGACAACAATGATCCATTGGATTACATTACCCAATCCATCTATCTGGACAACAATGATCCTGGACCTACATATGACAATTAGATGGCAGTTAGACAGTGAAGTCAAAATGACGAAGTACCTTGTATTGGGAATGTCGTTTGATAACAATGGATGCTTTAAAAAAGTAGAGTAAGTCAACAACGGCAATCAACACTTAAATTCGAGGCACAAAACATCGTTTAGACATTGATTGGTGTGAAATATGAAATCTCTTGCCAAGCAATGATCAATGCCCAATGATGACCTTTCTAGGGTTGTTTGTGACTACTATTTGAGAAAATTGCCTCATACTCTGCCCAAAATTGCTGATTGAGGTTGTTAACTACTGTCTGGAGGTTAGGACAGAGTTGCAATATGGCATAAACATCCCAGAATAATCCTTAACCAATGAAGGATAATTATTAACTTTGGGTATGGATTATGTCTCAAATCAACCTAAATTTGAAGCTGAGAATAATAATTGTACATTGAGCTCATTTATGGCTTCTATTTTAGCTCAGCTAGGAAATGCATCAAAAAATTTGCATTCTACTTTAGTTCAACTTCAACCTCGAGTTGAAGCTGAGAATGGTAATTGTAGTTTCAATAAGTTATCAAATACAACATTTTATTCTATTTCTTTTGTTCATGAAACATCCCTATTCATCAATCAACAAGAATTTCACCTGAAAAATACAAGCCAAAGAATGCTTCAGCACAGCAAGGAATCATCACTTGTGGTGACTTTATTCCCACCGAGCACAAAAATCTCGAGTCACCTATCAGAAGCACTTTTGAAAGTCTTTCCATTTCTAGAAGATGAAGTTCATTTGGCTCTAAGAAAGCTGGTCATTCAGAAATTGATTCACAAGGAAGCCCATCTCTTTTGAACTACATGGTTGCCACAGTGTCAGCCAAATCCAAATCTTGGGCTGTCGATTCTTAAGAATCAAGTCGAGAGTTCCATGAGTACTGGAAGGAGAAGAAACTATTTTCCAACTTCTGATGGGAATCAACAGACTGGGTCTTGACACACTCAGAGGCCATCACCACATGTTCAAAGGGCCACTAGGTGGAATGGTGTTCATTCCCCAAGAGATTCCACTGGTAAGAAGTTCCACCTTAATTTTTTTTAATGAATAAAACGTTATGTACAAAACATATATAAAAAAGAAAAAGTGACATATGTCCTCTGTGACAAGCAAAAATCACTTCTTACAACACACCTTTGGCCTAGATCCTCCGTTTTTTCTCACATCCAATAAAATCCACCCAAGGCCGTTTAATCAAATACAATCATAATGTCCAAAATCAAATCCCCATGGGGAAAACCAATACAGTGTATCATTGTATAGTCATTAACATGTATTAAAGACTGCAATAAAAATGAATAGCCTATTAGCTCATGCATCGATCACTGTTATAGCTGTAGAGGGTGTCTCATCTCTACCTTTGATTTTTGAGATTTCTCGATAAATTTGGTCATTTCATTAGAGTTTTGTATGAATATCTATCCTAGAGGGTTTTTCTATTGCACACCTTTTGTACAGTTTTTTGTGGAGTTTATATATCCATTTAAACTTTTGATTGAGGTCGTTTCTCAAAAAAACTGGCTATTTCATTAGGTTTTTGGTATGAAGCATCTTTATTGTGCCCTGAATTTCCTGTACCTATGTTTCGTGATCTTAGGTTCCTCGTGGGAAGGTATAAAAGAACCCTTTCCCTCCAAATTTTCCATTGTTTCAGTATAATCTCACAATATTTTAGGCCTTGCAGGTTGGAGAAAGAGATACAGGATTTTAGTTTTTATTAAATCACAAAAAAGTATAGTTATGCCATATACTTATGGCCAAATTTGACAACAATGATCCATTGGATTACATTACCCAATCCATCTATCTGGACAACAATGATCCTGGACCTACATATGACACTTAGATGGCAGTTAGACAACAAAGTCACTGTGACCAAGTACCTTGGATTGGGGATGTTGTTTGATAACAATAGATGCTTTAAAAAAGTAGAGTAAGTTAACAACGGCAATCAACACTTAAATTCGAGGCACAAAACATGGTTTAGACATTGATTAGTGTGAAATATGCAATCTCTTGCCAAGCAATGACCAATGCCCAATGATGACCTTTCTAGGGTTGTTTGTGACTGCTATTTGAGAAAATTGCCTCATACTCTGCCCAGATTTGCTGATTGAGGCTGTTAACTGCTGTCTGGAGGTTAGGACAGAGTTGCAATATGGCATAAACATCCTAGAATAATCCTTAACCAATGACAAAGTGTGCCTAGAAATTGCCCAGATCTGATTCTTATGTTGATTAGGATCAGGGTCAGGTTTATTTGATGGTGCCTAGGTTAGAAACATGCCCAGAAATGTTGCTTTTAATAATAGGATTAGCCCAGCACTAAGATTCATGCATTTTTTTGTGTCCAACATTCAAGATGGTTGAGTTTTACTGTTGCTTGAGGTCTTAAGACAACTCAGAATTGGTGGATGATGCCCATAATGGATTGATGCTACAATAAAACATGCCTCTTGCTGCCCAGAACTGATCTCTGTGGAGATAAGAGACTGTTATCCCACTGCTTGATGGTGACAACACGCCCAGAACTGCTGACTTGCTCCTCGGACATGCCTAGAACCACTCAGAACAACCCAGGTTTGCTTAAATTGCTCTTAACCACTGATGTGGGGATCAATTCAATCCAAATAACGCCCAAGAATTTGGAGTTGCAACAAGAACAACTTGCAAAGTGGTGTAGAAGTAACCCAAAACTTGTATTTTCCTCAATCCTGCCTTAAAGATAACAAATAGCAAGGAAACATAGGTTTGCATTAAGAAAAACATCAATTACATTCAACACTATAGCCTACTAGAAAAATGAAATCAGAATTAGAATAAGCACTGAACATAGGTCTACCATAAGGTGAGGGGATTCATTGGTTACAGGGGCTCTGTAGTAGCATAAAAGTGCAAATAGCTCTGATAGGATAAGGTGTTGATAGCTTAGAAGATGCAAGAAGACGCCAAAACAAGTTGATAGCATTTGCTGTTCAAAATGGCCACTTGAGAGTCCTGTTGAAGATGGTTAATTCTCCAAGAAAGGCATTAACCTGTTGACCGATTTAATTGTTCTGTGATGGAGTCTCAAATTCAATGGGTTTCTCAATCTTCACAAATTCTATCTTCATTAGATTTTCTCTGTTTCCTACTAACTGACTTTGATACAAGAAAACAATCCCTAGCCCTAACTGTGCCAACACAGTCCCCTGTGGTCATTGAAAATCATTAGCAGTCAAAGCCCTAATTTACAACCTTCAACTCATGCTCCCTCTACTGGAACGATTCCCTACACTTCCAATGTGATTCCCCACACTTATAGAACAATCCCTGTTGCTACCAGACCACAGGAGAAGAAATTATAATTTGCTAGTGCCAAGATGCTTAAGAAAGCTTAGTAAATAGTATAATTATTTGTTTTTTCAATTTATAATTTATATTCAAGAACTTAGACTTATTTATCTGTATTATGGCCTATTTTGTAAACAGTTTATAACACTTGAAATTTGAACTGTTGCTTTCATATTACAACTCTTTGGTCATGATGCCCTGTTTCATTTCATGGTCGATGTTATCTCTTACAGTTTGTTGATGATAAATGTATCCGTTGAAACTTGAAACTTGCATGTTGATGATATGCTTGGTCATTTGATGGCAATGCTATAACTACTAGATCTTTGATGTTATTTGTGTACTAAATGGGTGATGCTTTATTGATTATCATTAATATACTACAAAGATCTTTGTTTTCATATTTCTGCAACTAATTCACGATTATGTATGCTTTTTTGAATATATATGGATCAAATTATATAAAAATATATATTATATATAAAAGGCTCCCCAAATGCTTCACTCTTGGAGTCTGTTGGAAATTGGTGCTTTGTGTTCCTGCTTCCTGCTTTGTGTTCCTGCTTTGCTCTTGCTCCCAACAGCTATGATTCAGCACATGCTTTATTTGGTATAAAAGTAAAATATAGCTTAGGAAGAAGGGATTTTATGTTTTCATCTACGTTGTAGTTATATTTTAGCTCCCTTGTGAGATACCTTTTTCCTAGTTTTATGTAAAACAATTGTAATGTATGTGGTGGGAAAGTGTTTGCTAAAGTACCTTTTTCTTAACTGTTGGTGTTTCTGCTACATGCATTCACATTATTTAGCCTGTAGGCAACTAGTAAATGAACTTCTTTGGCCAAATTGAAATGTGATGATGAACTAGGTAAATGAGCACTGGACCAAAATTTCAATATAAATATTTTTGTTAAGGGTTTCTTCCTTGTTTACTTTGAAAATACAGAAGATAAGAAGGATATCTTAGAGAATGGGTTGTGTTTTTTGGGGAAGAGCTATCCGCTTCTTGAAATCCTGTTTCCCTAAGTTCAACCCAACAGCCATGTCAATCACCTCCACTCCATTCTCTAAGTCACGTGACATGGGGATTCGAGTGGCATGTCAAAAATCAGATCATGGTAAGCAAATTCTGCACTCAGGAATTAATTTAAAATTCTAGATAGCTAAAAAGCGAAAATACCAATCAAAATAACATCTATACAGTACACGAACCTATAAGCACCTACTATTGATAATATGGACAACAAAAATGAAGGACTCAACTCTGAAAACAACATCACTATTTTCATATTAAATCTGAAAAAGGAAACTAAAACGCTAATTTAGCTCAGAAAATTCAGACTCTCAAACCACCACAGTGATGCACCCTACTTCTCCTCTATAGACTAGGAAGAAGTGAATGTACAATGAATCTGGATACATACACAACAACATGTCAACTGAAAGTATCAAACCCTAACCCTTAATGTGCCTTCCTTGCATTGGCTAGATGAGCCAAGTGAAATGTGCCTCTACTGGAGATGAACTAAAGCATGCAAGCATACATCCTCATTGGCGACTTCACAGTGATAAGTGGATCTACAGGTTCATTCTCAAGATGGGATGCAGATAAATGAAAGCTGTATTTCAAGTTTCAGTCTTCTGTTGGTGATTTGGCCTGCTCTCTCTTTTCTGTGGCATTGCTTGTTTCGACTGTCTTTGTCTTCAGGGTAGCACTCTATTGCAGGGGTGTCTACATTATGGATCTGCCTCCATTATTTTGTGGTCATTCGTTGGACATTAATAAAATTATCTTATCTATCTTATCTTATCTTATACTTTTTATTTAACTTTTTCTTTCCAGATTCAGGGAGAAGATGCCCTAGGCAATCCTATTTCAATATTTTTCACATTTTCGAGGCCCATTGACCTATTTTGGTCTTTAGTGGACATTAATATAACTCTTTTATTTTTCTCTCATTCTATGTGGGTATGTTGTATTCTTGAAAATGTTGAGGATGAACACTCAAATTATAATTTTAAGGCCACGAGAAAAGCATAATAGCTTGTATTATGTCCTATATTAACATGGGTGTAGTCCAGCGAACATGTCCAATCTCCATACAAAATGGGATGACTCGCAATGGTCTCAAATATCTACTACTTGGTTGCAACATCCTAAGACTGAAATTAAAAGCACCATCTCTTAGGAATTGAAAGGGAGTTATACCCATTGCACAGATCACTTTGTGATGCAGGGTTTTCGAAAAACTAAAGATAGAAAAAACATATAGGAGAAGACCAAATGCCTGACGTGCAATTCAAAAACCTACATATAGGAGAAGACATCTAGATACATGATCTTTATGGATGTTTTTAAGAGCTTGAGTTTTAATGAAAAAACCATATTTAAACTTCCATATTAGGTGAAACTATTTAATTTTTGTTATTGTTGATAAATGATCATGCATTGTTCATCCTCGAAAAATTATTTTATAGTCTCCCTCTACATTTATATTTTCCATTTATGGAAAAGATATATTCACAATTTGAGATGAACTACTGCCAAGGTCTACATTTCATTATTTTGCTTGGTTCTTCCATTTGTAATGGCTCATCAAGGATTATTGATGTTGTTTTGGAGAAAAACCCTGAGCTTCCATGTTTTGTAATGGGTTTTCGATTGACATTTAGACAAGGTATATGCAGCTCAGATGTAAATTTACTCTATGGTGACAATTGAACCATGAATTACACTAGTTCATGTACTTCTCTTGAGGGGGCACTTGTACTATTTTCAAAATATTAGCAACCCTTAGTGTTGTTATTTATGAAGTATATACACTTGTGTCCTTATGGCAGTGTGGGTGATATGACCTCTGCTAGTGACAATAATGGATGGAAAGGTAGAATGGATGGAAAAATGATGATTAATTGACTTCCAAAGTGGTGTCAATATTGTGTGGTTTGATGCATGGTCAAACCCCAAGATGAAAATATAGATATGAAATACACTAATGTCTGATACAAAAAAAAAAATCAATATAGAATTGAATCCAAAGACTTAAATCTAGGAAACAATTCGGTATTTTGTTTAGCACAATGTATTTGTGGCACCAAATTTGGTGTTTTGAAGTTATTTTCAGATCTTAGGCATGCTGATAATTTTAACATTGACCAAGACCCAACTACTTTGCTAACTATTGCATTTAATCACCATTAACTTCTTACAACAAATAGAGAATTAACAGATATTCCTAAGAAACCGCTATAGCAATCCGAAAGAGTTTAATAATTCAAAATTATAGTGACAATCTCAGACCTGTGACAATTATAGTTAGCAGCCTTCTTGGAGTAGTAAGTCGCTCTCTCGTTGACAATCCTACATTCTTGAAAAAGTCTTCCCTTTTATATCTCTAGCATCCATTATGTAAATTCAGTTTACATATTTTTCTTTCAATTGGTGAAGATAATTGAAACAAAAATATTTGCAAACTAGAAAATAGTCACCTAATCCATTTCTGTTTTTTATAGCAATTGCATTCCATCCTGCAAAGTAGGATTCATCTGCAATAGGAACATCAAATTTAAAGCTCCCATTCAAATTTGTAACTAATCAAGAAACAATAGGAAATGTTTTAAAAAAAAGGAAAGAAATGAAACTAAGAAAAGACGGATTATAAATATCAAAGAACATAGAAAATCTTACACCAACAACTGAACTATAGTAAACGAGTCTCAGACAGAATCACATGTAGATAGAAAACACAACCTGAATCAACACATACACATGCAAGTTCAACTGATCCCTTAATAGCTTTTGCCCGCATTTCAAGTGCTTGCAATTTTTCACCATATGTTTTAATCTCTGCATTCTCCAGTAAATGCAAACATCTGTCTCCATAGTCTGGCTCCAACAACCCTCCTAAAAGATCTTAACCTCGAAACAATGGTAAAGAGAAAATCTAGGAATTTTATGAACCTCAAAGTGACGATTTAGGTCAATTCTAGCAGTCAAACAAGCTCAAACAACAATATTTCCAAATTCTGGGTGCATAAATAGCAGTAGAAGGCATATTTGTCAAAATCTAGGCGTAATTTGGTAAGCCTATTATGAGGTTCTGTCTAGCAGCAACCCTGAAACCATTTTCTTGTATGGTGGAGGGTTCCAAACAACTAGAAAATTGATCTTGATAAGGCGATGCCCTAGGTTTTTTGTGCCCTAGTTGAGTCAACATTCATTCCTTTGAAGATTCATGGCCAGTTTAAGAGAGGTTTCATGCCATTAGGAGGAGTTTCTCATTGTTTGAAAGTTATACATCAGTTTGTCACTAACTTTATGGAAGTTTGCTTTTGGATTTGGTGTAGTAGCCACCTTTGAGGGGCTACCCTAAGCACACTAAGTCCAATGAATATAGTGGAAAATAAAGGGTTAGATGACTTGGTACAAATATGTTTTAGAATATATCTTAAGTGATGTATTGCATATTTGTATTGCTGAATTTTAAGTCTAGTTAGAGATGCAACTAGTGATGGGTTTCCTTGACTTTGAGGTAGTTCTAAAATGTGATAATTAAATGTAATTTTCAGATTTGTTAAGTAGAAATAAAAGTTGGTTTTTAGAGATTTTAAGTGGTAGTTGAAAGCAAGCCTAATTTCTATGAAAAGTAGAATGGGTATATGGGGTCAAATAAGGTCCATGAAAGTCTATCCTATTGAGGAAAAGAGGGTAAATGAGGCTAAAATGTACAAGCTACAATGGCCCTATCCTTGTTGTCCCCCATTTCAGAAAATTTAACTAGGGAGATCCCAAGAGAAAATGAACTCCGACACTTGTGAAGATTATGCCTACCTAAAATGAAATATATGTGCACCTATCCAAGCATAGAGAAATATGAATCCATAGACAACATCCCAATGATAAACTAAAAAGAACAAGTAATGATGTTACCCTAATTCAATGCTTCAGAAACATATGTCAAGTAATTTCTGGCATAAGAGATAGCATCAAGATCTAGAATATCTCCTCGTCCATAAAGTGCCTTTTTCATCCATCCAATAGCTCCAATACAATTTGCTAAACAAGAGTATTAAGGGCTTCAGTACCCTAAATTTCCAACCAGTACAAATGGAGAGACCAAACCCTTATATAGGTTTGAGCTTGTTACCCCCATATTGCATGGGTGCCCCCTTGTGATTTTTATCACAAACTTGATGGGGGTGAAATCTAGATGATGCCTTGGATGCTAGCTTTGGGATGTTCATGCTTCATGCTTGATGATTGGTGAAGGTTTGGATGTTCATTGTCATATGATGTTGCTCCTTATTCATACAATTTCCTTGGTATTATGCATGGTTTCTCTTGAAGAGACCTTGTGTTTGTTATTTGGATTGGTGCTAGGGTGGCCTTTAAAGGCCTATCTAGCAGAGCACCCTAGTTTTTTATCATATGGATTCATCGATCTCCTTAATGGGCATTTAAATCAGATGAGAGCCTACTTGTATTATGGATTCTTGGCATGTGTGGTGTGCATATATAGTTTGCATGAAACGGGATTTTGTCTACTTCATGATGATGTTGTCTTTGCTGGTCACTTTCTCCTTGTTTTTGTTGCTTTTCTCATGGATGGATGGCCTATTTGGATAGCATATTGATGGTCATTTTGATTGTGTGGGGGAGTGTGATATATGGATGGAAAGCTTTTTCCAAGGGCTATTCTAAGTTGTAGACCGTTCAACAATATTCATAGGGGGTTGAGAGTGCCCAGCTCTTCTTTCTAGGTCTTTTTGCTAGTTTCTTGGTCGTTTTTCAATAGTTTTGGCACCCTGTGTTCAAAAGGGTCAATCTTACCCATCCTAGCTCTATTTGGGGAGTCCCATATATGGTTGGAAAGCTCTTTATGAGACCTTTCCAAAAAAGTATAATTATCAACAAGATTCCTATGGGTTTGGGAGCAGAGGTTCTATTCTTTAAGGAATTTCGTCCACCTTTTTGGAGCTATTTCCAACACTTGGGTATCATCTACATATTTGAGAGGTTATTTTGTGGATTTCACATTTATGGAGTTGATACATATTTTTATGCATGATGGTGGTCTCTAGGAGTGTTATTGAGTTAAATAAAGCCACAAAGTTGTGATGAATGTCAACATCCTTTAGAATCTGCAATTGCATGCTAGCTTGCGCACATCACGTTCCCAGCTGCCACTATTTTTTGTAAGAGATGGACTACTCCATATATACCCAGCATTAGTGCCCTTTGTAGCTTCGGATGCATATTATAAATTCCTTTCCATCAATTTTATAGGTGCAAAATATTTAGTTTTCAAACAATACTGTGGAGAGACTATGGTCCTCCTTTTACTTTGGCATAGTCCAGGTCCACTGATACCATCCTTTGAACGTAGTCAGAAGACACACCATTTTCTGTGCGAGGTGATCACTCTTGGTGAAAAAAATTGTTACTATTATTGATAGTTTTATGCACACATTGATAAGCCCTTTAATTCAAATTGTCTCTGGATGGCAAGATCAAATTATAGGATCATCGATTTTTTGTATTTTATTGGCAAAATTCGGTCATGTGACTTTGAAGCTAGCAGCTACACTAATGTTGTGTACACTTCCCATTCTGTTCTTTCCTTTTGTCCATTGCCTTCTTTATGTTCTTTTTTAAGATGACTTTTGAAGAAGCATTTTTATCGTTGTTGTTCATTTTGTATACAGATTCTTTTGGTGTGCCTTACCAAGAAGCTTTCAAAAGGTGTTTTAGATTGTCCCAGGCACCATGGAATAAATAATGAGTCAAATAATGCTTCTAAGCGATGTATAACTGAAAATTTAGGTAATTTCAGTCAAAAGACGTTATCAAAATTTTTAGTAATTTTATATTTATTATACAATGGGACAAAAAAGCATATTAAAAACAATTTTTTGCATGCAGATGAAACAAGACTAGATGCAATTAGGTGTGGATGAGTTCAATATAAAAGACAAGTCGTGATTCCTGGTAGTCTTTCCTTTATATTTCTTTATTTCAATATTTTTCTCTCTCCCTCTATTTCTACAATTGATTACATTTTTGTTGTATTTTGGTCTTGTTTGTTCCATGGTTGCTGCCTTGCTTGAATCACCATATCTACACAAGTTGTTTTAAAATTTCTATTCCTTTGCGGTTTTTGACAAGTCTTAATCCATTAGTTATTGGTGCATTCTGCAATATGTGTGCATTCATGGATTTCAAAACTACATTCATGTCATTCAAACTGGTGGAGAAGTTGGGCCTTCTAAACGTTAGTTTAGTTGTAGCTAGTATTTTCTCTCCAGCTCAGAGTGAATACTTTTGTTTGGAGATTTTATAGTTGATGGTTATATTTTTTATCCAGGGTTATTTCTTAACCATTAGTTTATGTTATTTTATGTCTGTAGGCAGGAGCAATTGGATTAATATTCCAAACTTTAGTACTTGGCATTGTGATTGTTATGTATTGGAGTTGTTCTATAACACAACATAAATTGTTTACCGTCTTTCTCCTTTTAGTAGTATGCAGTTTACACTGTCTCTAGACTTAATTTTTTAAGATAGTATGGATCGCAAATATAAAAAGTGCACAATCAATAAGAATGAAGGATAAGGGACATCCCTTTCCTATACAAGCAATAAGGCAAGCATCTCCATTTGAGCTCCATAATCAGAATCTAGGTTATAAACTTGAGTGACTAAGTCATTGAGAAATTTATGAGAGTCAACGACAAAAATATATTTTGGAACCATGAATGTTTTCATTACATCTAATTTTCCAAGGGTAAAAGAGGCATGTGAACCAAAGAACATCCTACAAAATCCATGTAGAATTTTACACAACTAGGGATAGTCAAATAGCACTGCCATCCTATGAATATGCCTAAAAAAAATTAAAATAGCATGGGACCATTGGTCAATATTAAGTCAAGATCCATGTAGACTATATTTGTTTTCCAAGGAAAAACTCACAATATCCTTCCCTCCTCTTCTTTGGAATATATGGATGGTGAGTGGCTCAACCACCATCAGCAATAGCAGTTGGTAACCCTAGTTCCCCAGGTGACTTGATTGGATTTGAACCTGTGACCTATGGTCTTCCTGTTGGAAACATGCCTTAGGAAGATGGTTCAACCAATTGATTTTAACCTTGGGGATCATGTAGAGTGTCTGTAAAACCATGGATTATCAAATAAGACTACCCTCAAATGGACAGGCCTACAAAAAATGCCATGGAACCATTGGCCAATGTGAAGTCAAAAATTCCTAACAAACTTAAAATCCTAGTACATATTTTTTAGTTTTTTTTATGCCGCATTATACAGGTCATCTGAGGGGCCATCTCTCGTTTGTGGTATGCTTGTTAGAGAGATCTTACACCAATGCATGCTAGTGAAGGAATCTTAATCTTAAAAGCACTATGTATACCTTATAGTTTAATGTAGCCCTTCAAAATATTGAGCCTATGTGGAGAGATTGTGTCTGGTTGAATGGTAAATCAATGTCATGTTTTCATTATCATGCTATGTACAATCACATCCAACTTAATATTTTTGAATTCTAGGTGGTTGACTATGGATTGGGGGGACTATTTCTAGATTTTTCATTTTGTATGCAACTTGGTTGTTTCTAATATAGAGCATATGATAAAAATTGTATGTATATTTGCACCAAGTGAAACGAGGTGCTCTACAGCCCAGTATGGGGGAGATGTTGTAACGTGTATGTAGCGTTACATCTAATAAAACGTAAAAAGTACTTTTTTTAATTAAAAAAATTCATGTTGGCTCATAAAATAAAAAATTATGGAAAGTATTTAAAAAAAATCCATGTTGGTTCATAAAATAAAATATTATGAAAAGTAATTAAAAAATAGATGTTCGTTTATAAAATAAAAACTTAAAACTTAAACCCGGATCTATAAATCAAGAGAGATCAAATTTCTTGAGTTTAAATTTAAAAAAAGAAATACAACTCAAGAAATTGGATCCCTCTCGGTGCTTGATAGATATGGGTTTAAGATGGATCTATGCTGGTGAAGGGACACAATCTACATTGGATGACCTTTCATGTTAGACCTACATAACTATGTTGTTTCCTGTGTGCATGTGTTATCAAGATTAGGTCACATGTATTATGATATAGTGGGCGTACATATACTCCATACTACAGTACCACCTTCGCAAGTAAACCTTATAGGGACAATACAAATTTCAATGACACGTTTAGCAAAACTTGTGATGTTAGGGATTAAAATTATTGCAAAGGATGTTTCACATTTTGGATTTCTAGCATGTTCTTAATGCATCCTCAACTATTGCCTCCCTGCAACAGACTCCTCTATGTTTTGCAAATGGAAAATTTATCCTGTTCTGAGCGTTGTATCATCCAGTCATTTGGACAAACAATTTGATGTTTCTTGTTTGCTTAGATCTTCCTTTATTCGAGATGTATTTACCAAAATATAGTCTGTTTGTAGAGTAGTATGTGTAAAGGTTGACCATGATCTGATTGCTCATTTTAATATATCAAGCATGTCAGGATTCATGATTCTTTGATTTCAAGACATTCTTAAGGGCTTTAAGATGGTCATTATGAAATGTACTCTATCAAATAGAGATCCATTGTCTTCTTGCCATCAAATTGATCATCTGTTGAATTATCTATGTTATGACATTATCTACATAATTCCCATGATGATTAGGTGTAGAATTTACAATATTATGATTTGTAATATCTTATGCAAGAGAAGATTAGAATTTCACTATTTATGTTGGATCAATCAAGAAAGGACGTTGAGTATTCCATGGAAACAAATTTTACTACTTTTCAGGTTTGTTTGCATGTTTTGTTACTCTTATCATAATTAATATTTGAAACATACACTATTGCATGATTGAATTTTCCCGACAATGGAAAATTTTGATTCATAAATTGATCAAATTATTGTGATAGAAATCTGCTATTTGACTTGAAAATCTCTTGTACATTTCATATGGAGATTTTTATAGGCTGTCATGGTAGACTAGCTTGTGTTCTCACACTAATATATGAACTTGTGTAAGTTTTGCTACAATGGGGGCATATAAATTTAGCTTATTTTCCCATATATCACAGCTCGAGAAAGGACTACCCTGCTAAGTGTGTGTACATAATCTTTGTAAGTGTTGCACATGGTCTTTGTGAGTACTACAAACATAACCATGAGCCTTTAGCCTCTTAATAAACCTAGTTGAAACAACTTCCCACCCATTGTAGAGTTGCACAAACCCAAACATTCCCCCTTGTAATACATCTAGGCACAGGTCTTTGAATGATCTTCCCAACACCATATCTTCATATAACACCAATCCTTCCTCTTGTGTGTCAAGATGGAGTCAATCACAGAATCAAAATCTCAAAATTGTGTCATTTGTCATCGCATTTTTGGATAAATTTTCTATTTTCCCTGCAACAAATGATCAATTTGGATATGGTTTGGATGTCTAAGCTTGTTTATGGCTAAATCTAAGTTAACTAGGGAAGGAAAAACAACATGATTAAAATTTCAAAAAACATTTGAGGGACTTTTAGGTAGGTGATGCTTGCCCAGTCTGATTTTGTATCTAGATGAATTATTGTCCCAATCCAGAACAATCTGGTGGGAAACATAACATGCTCCAAATGAAGGCAGCACCCAAGACAACATGTTATCCTTGGTATACTCCATTATTTATTTAAATTTATGGTTTTATAATGATATTTTTCTTATGTTGGCAGGTTGTTTATGATGTTACTGATCAGGAGAGTTTCAATAGTATGAAACAATGGTTGAATGAGATTGATCGCTATGCGAGTGAGAATGTCAACAAGTTTCTTGTTGGAAACAAATGTGATTTGACTGCTAATAAAGCTGTTGATTATGATACAGCCAAGGTAATGTTAAATGCTGAGTAGCTTTGGCATCATGTGCACTGCTATGTGTTTCACTGTATGCATAATTGTCATTGACTTGATGAGGATTTAAATATGAGTGTGCCTTGAAGTTGTTGGTGCTCTATTTTTTGTTAATTGCAACACTATGGCAGTTTTTGGTCTTAAGTTTGTTGACATGGCTTGTAGATTCTTTTTGTATTAATCTCAAGGGTTAGTTTTTTTGGTCACTTTTCAGTCTACATTTTTCTTGACATGCTTTGTGTATTTTCTTCTTCAAGGCATTTGCTGATGAGATTGGCATTCCATTTTTGGAGACAAGTGCGAAGAATGCAACAAATGTGGAGCAGGCTTTCATGACCATGGCTACTGAGATAAAGAACAGGTGCACTTTTTTGTTATGATGTTTTTCAACCTTTAACAAGCGCCTATATTATACAATTGTGATGTTAGATGTTTGTTTGACTCCCTAGTTTTAATTGTGTGTAATGGTGTAAACCTGTGCCGACAAATCCTAATGAATCTGATTGAGATTCTCCTTTTTCTATGATCATGTTCTTTTATGATAAAGTTAAGTGGTGATACATAATTCAAATTACATGTCCCGACTATTGGTAATCTTGTTGGTTTGAGACACGTTCCTATTGTCTATTTTATTGGGCATAGCTGATATAACATTGGGAAAATACTGGTTTTTTCAAGTCGTGATAGAGTGTTGTAACTATATACCTTGTCCATTCATTGCTTTGAAATCAACAATGTAGATGAACTCACAAATTTTTATGGCCAAGTGAATTGTATATAGAAGTTTGTATTTTGCAAGCATATAAATACTCATGCCTATCATGTATTTATTTGAAAATTTTGTTGCATATGTATCGAACCTTCATCTATATTCTATTATTGTTTTCTTGTTTACTTGTGTTGGCATTAACGTATGACTTGTCTCTGTTCTAGTGACTCATATATTTTAACATCAAATTTGATAAACCTCATTGATTTCATTTGAAAAGGGGCATTAAAGAACTACATCCCACACTCTACTTGTTATTCTTAAACAATTTATTTGTACAACCATGGATTATTGTACTCATGCGTAGTTTGTAAGATCATTCTTCTTTGAATTTTCATCATTGTCATAGTTGAACTGCTATATCTTAGAATTCTTTTAGTACTTGAAGCATTATTCTTGAATATATTTGACATTCATTTTGTTCCCATGCAAAATTTGTTTGAATATCATCATTGTCAAGCAATAACAACTTCTTAAAGGGTGCTAGCTCAATGGTAGAGCACCTGCCTAATTATAGGCAGGAGATTGGTGGTTTGATTCCTCCGTACCCTATCATAAATTAGTGACTAAGAAAACGACTAAATTCACATATATACGACTATTAGTAGCTAATTTCTAGTATCTTATAGCGCGACTAACGTTTAGTCGTATTTAGCTTAGTCATTAATATGTTATCATCTAATATTTTATTTAGTTGTATATTTGGTCATTAATTGTGACAATCAATGACTAAATCAATGACTAAACCAGTGACTAAATCAGTGAGTATCAATGACTAAATCAGTGAGTATCAATGACTAAATCAATGACTAATAAGTCAACCAATTAATAACTACTGAAATACGACTAGAGATAAGATAGTGGAAATCGGATACTATTAGTCACCGACTCAAAAATAGTCGTTTATAGTCGAATTTTAGTCATTAATTTCTCATTTGTACTAGTGACTTCAATAGTTGAACATTTAACCTAGCAAGAGATTGTTGAAGTGAGTACAAATGGGGCTAAAATTTGGGCTAAATCTAGAATAAAATCCACCTTTATTTTTCTGTTAATAATCAGAAAGGAAAAAAGATTATAGACTATCCTAGAAATCAGATTTAAAGGTTCAAGGAACAACCCTAATGATATGGTGTAAAAATCAAATGACATGTGTTGGGAATTAGAGCACAACCATAAGAACACAAGATAACCTAAAACCCCACATTTTATTGATCTTTATTTCTCTCTTAATAATCGAGTACAATTAGGTCCCTTTATATAAGAATATGTGACCATAACAAACATGCCACAATAAAATTTATGTTCAACCATATACATAACTTTCTTCCACAATATCTCTCCTTAAATCTCTCAAGTGATCCCATGAGATCCTCATTCCTAACTTATCTCTTTGTCTTCTTCATTCTTGAATTTTGTCACATACACATTTGTGCATAATATTCATTATCATTATAATGTCATGATCAGATATCATAAACATGGATTATTCCTTCAAGATGCAACCCTACCACAAGGTTCTAAAGATGCAATTTTTTTAGGGTTTTGCATAAATAATTTATGCATAAAAAGAATTAAATTTTAGATTTACAAACAAAAATAAAAAGGGGTTTAAATTAAATTTAAAATGGCTAAAAATGTTTGGCTAGTGCCTAGGGTTGAAGTTGGGAAAATGAGGTCAATTAAGGTTACTAATGAATAGCCTACAAACATCCAAGGATATATAGGATTTGAGAGACCATTCCTATCAAATCTAAGAAGGATAAATCTATCCTGATATCTACAAGGGAAAATACCTAAGTTGTATTTTCAAACTAACTTAGGCATAATTGTCATCAAGCATGAAATCTTGGGGCATACGATAAAGAGATCAAAATACACCACCTATTCAACTAGAAACCAAATAAATATAACTTTACAAAGTAAAGAGTTTACTTGCAAATCATCTTAAGCTAGAAACAATTATTGATCCAAAAATACGCTATAGCATTAGTAAAACTTTCTCAAGATAGCATTAACATCAACCATCCCTAAGAAAAAATTCAAAAGAGAGAGTTCTCAACAAGTTTCTAACAAGTTTTACAATGAGAGGAGGGTATCCTCATGACATGGTCAAAATACAATAATATTGACCAACTTAAGAAGTAAAACCTAACCTCGAAAGGCTCTCCTGAATGTAGTGATCCAAGAAAAAGGCCTCAAAATGTGGAGTGCTTCCTCAAATAAGGTTAATGATTTCCATTAAAAGGCTCCAAAAGGCACACGTGGAAAAAATACATAGCAACATTCTAATTCATTTTCATACCATTCAACAAAATTTGGGTTCACTGGTCTAAATGTGCAATTATTACAGTTGTATGATATACAATTTTTCCACATTGTTAGACCATATAAGTAATAAACCCTTCAACTCATGTATGTAATGACAATGTTTGGGAATCCCCTGGACAACATAAACAAGCATTCAGTCTTTGAAAACATAGTTTCGGTAAACATTCCTTTATATAACACAACATAGATTCAAGTTCTTCACGCGAAGCAAAACCATGAAGTGATAATGAACCTCATCATTCATTTCTTGATTCCACAAATTAAGAATGATTGGAATCATACATTTCAATGATACATAAGAAATCATATATCATTCTAACTTTTCCTCAAAGGCCTATCAATATCTCATCGTGGGAATCACATAGCATATCACATAGTTTAGGTTTTGTTTCCTCCTCAAAAGGCTAGATTTAGGATTTTAAGATCAATGGTCCCATTGTCATGGATTAAACACTTCAGTCCTTCCTTAAAAGAGTGATTCACCACCCTTTAAGGTTATGTCATAATTTAGAAATGATCGTTTAAGCCACATACCTCTACTTGTAGGGATTTCAAAACCCTAAAGATACATATTATTTAGTCTTGAAAACAAACATGGTCCAATTCATCATATACATTGGTAAATGATTTAAACCAATTCTTGAATCTATGCATGAAATTACATCTTAAACTATGGGGTAATGGATTTAGACCTTTCTCCCTTTAAGGATATAATATGAAAGTATAAATTATGATGTAATTCCATCTTAGAGAGAGATAACATCTTCTCCAACACTTAAAAATATCCCTAAACTATTTCAAATTCTCAATCATGCACAACAATCAAATTTGCATCGGTAAAGGTGATGTGAATAAGCCTTCTTCAAGGAAGTTAACAAATTAATATAAATGAATTATATCATATTCAAAAAACATCATTTGACATCATAAACTCATTTAATAGGTGCATCGCAACCTTACTTATGCTTAACACCCTGCTTACCCTTCATTTCAGCTCTCTAAACCCCAAATTTCTTCAAGAGGAGGGAATTTTTACCACTACATGTAGTACATGCAGGTGTTGTGAATTAATTAAGAGTGTATAACAGTGTACATGTAATCCTTTCCTTCATTAAACTTGTGTGTGCATGCTGCTTCCCTTCAAGCAAAGTGTGTGTATACCTTAGAAAGCTTAGAAAAAACAATAAAAGGGTCATGTTGCATAGTTAATATCTCTCAAATGATAAACTCGGATTTGACATTTTCGGGTAGCACTTTTACATGGATGTTTAGAATTATGTTGTGGGGGAGCGCCCCCCCGATATCGCTCCTGCTCCCGCTCCCGAAGCTCACTCACAAAATTCTCTAAGTTTTGGGAGCATGCTCTCGAGGCACTCCCAAGATCTCCTATACTAGGTTGATCATTTGATGACAATGTTATGGTACCTCCCTTCTTTGCCAAGGTCCTATAAAATTTGTTATGGTTGATCATTTGATGACAATATTATAAGTTATAACTTCTAGATGATTGATTTGATATGGTTTAATCCATGTTTTCTATATCGAATTCAACATCATATATGTTTTTTAGATATAAATCCATCAAAATGTATTAAAATATATACTATATAAAAAGCGATCTCAAAACGGGAGATTTTGAAATTTTCGCTTTTCGCTCCTGCTCCCCACTCCCAATAGCATTGGTTTAAACTTTAGAACCTTCACACAAAAATTCACACCTACCCCCTTTGTATTTTTGGGGATATAGATCCATCTTTAAAATGTGTTCCGCACATTCCAAAAATGCTCAAAATAGAGGATTTTTGTCCTTTTTAAAGCTACAAGTGTTATTCAACTTCAAACAACTTACTGTGTATGGATAAGGCGATCCTTATATAGAACTTAATTTCAAATAAAAATTTAATAATTGGCAAGATTCACATGCAAAAACTTAGAAAACATAGAGTGACGGAAAGAGGGTGCATCCATAGGAAAAGCTCCATTTTTTCCTTTATTCAACAAGGGATACTTACTTCCCACTCAAGAGTCAATACAATGTTTCAAGTCATTCATAGCACCCATTTATCAATCATAAATGGACAAGGAAACTTTTTCCTTATTTTGATCTTTTTTCAATTGATTGTAATACAAGAAATTGTAATGTTGCATCATACACTTTTTACACATGAATTCATTCAACTCAACATACATCATCTACAAGAAATTTGCATTCAAAATAACATGATAATTACATCATGTAATTATCATTCTATAGTAATAAATTCATAAATGAAAATTAAGCATGAGTACATTGTCTTTTTCAAGATGATGCTCCAAAGAAACTGGTTGTGGGTGGTCTGATTCCTCCCAACCATAGGCTATTCCGATGTAGAATACCAACCCCATGCTGGGCCATGAGACCACTAGGGAAAAGAAGATTGTTAGGGTGTCCAAAACCCCTTTTCTTTTCACTAAATGCTTCCAATATACCAACCAAGCAAGTCACTACTGGTTCTTTGTTCAACCTCCCAACTATCATAGCTCCTGGCACTCATCTCTTGCACCATACAACACAAGAAGTCATCCTTTATTTTCTCAACAGTCCCTTAGGCATGCCTTTCCTCTTAGTGCTCTTCAATATGGCCAATGTGATCCCAAGACATTTCAAACTTCAAGTTCTCATTTCCAGCATTGTGAAGCTTCTTGGGCATGGATTTTATGGTTCTTTTGACAACCTAATAGGCCAACAATATTTAGAGATTTACACTGGTATCTAGCTTCTCTCCAATGGTGTCTTATCTCACTCAACAGCCTTTATTTGATATCTCCATGGTTAATATGGGAGTTGGGTTGAGTTTTCTCTCTTCAAACTTTTCTTCTTTCCAAGAACCCTCTTTTTTCAAATCTCCTCTCTTCCAATTCGAATTTTTCCATCCATCAATTCTTGGTTCCTCAAAGGTAGGAGGTAGTTTTAAAGAAAAATGAGCTAGTCACTTTTCGCATAAGATTACTAAGTTCTCATATTCATATTTCCCTTTCATTTAGATAGTGTCTCAATTCAAGTTTAGCATAAAATTAAGGATAAATGGAAAATAAGGCAATCGCATGTATGAGGTTTAGGATAGGGTAAGGTTTTTTCATAAGGAATAGGTCATTCCCCCATTGATCCCCCTTACTTTCACTCTAGTGCAATCATAGACCCATCGGTGTCATCCCCATCAGTCAACCTTGGAACCTTTCATCAAAATTACAATGATCATGTTTATCAGTGTTCATAATCACCATGGCATCTACCTCGTGGTGCTAAGAAAAACATAATCAATAAAAATATAATTTCAAACTAAACAATATCAAGTTCAAAAGATGGCATTGAGATGGGGTTCTTTGTCAAAATATAACTACTCTCAAAGACATAAACACCCCTCCAAAACCAGTGTCCCATAAAAAATGTCAAAAGTTACCACATGCACCTCCAAATGTGTGAAGAAGGAGGGTGCTCCTCAAGTGTGGCATAGCCACCATCAAAACAACTTAATCCAAATGTTAGACCATGCATTATGTCTAAGGTGTTAGCTCTAGGAAGCCCAACAATGTACAACTAGGAGAAATACCATCAAATATGTAAGAAATAATACATGAAAAGGTTATCAAGTGCACTTTTCTAATAACCTAATGTCCTTTTAATGAATTATTCCATGAACCTTAGGTTCACCATGGTGTGACTATAATTAAACCCTTATGACATGTTAGATCCCTAAGACAAGATGAATTTCCTAGTTTGTAAATGAGGTGAGGGTGATGGAGTGAATTTGGCATTAGGGATAATGTGTTTGCGAATTGACCATCGTAGAAATGTGATTGAGTGTTAGATCTATCCCTTAGCATTCAAAAGCTAGGGGTTTTAGATTTTTATTCTACATGTGTACCTTTGAAGGGAGTGTTTTTTATTGAGTTACCCTTTCCTTGCACCTCTTTCTTGCGACCCCTTTATTTCCTTTTCTTTTTTCTTTTATTTATATTATTAGCCTTTTTTCACTTAGTCCCTTTGCTTTAGATTTGGTTTTGATAACCTGGTACGTAGGGAACTTGGCTTTTTGCAAGGGAGCATTGCTCATGTATATAACATTTATAATTTAGTTGCATAAACCGTACAGTACTTTGACACTTTTGTTTTGATATAGACATTCATACATGGGAATACTATTGAGACCTTAGAACATAACATATGTTAAGTCAATTATGAAAGGGGACTTGCTGAAAATGAGTGAAAAGGATAGTGGAATGACATAGCATGAAATATGGCTAGGTAAAGAGTGTGAAATCACATGAAATGAGTGTTACACCTACCTAAATAGTTAGGGATACACTTGACTCACAAGATTATACACTTTTAAAGGAAATTATGGCCACACCATGAGACATCCTTAGCTATGAAACAACAATTTAAAGTACATGAGCCACTATAGATCAACTTCAACAACCCCTCATGGTCATATCCCGCATAGAAGAAGACAATACCCATGTGTCAACAAGTATAGCATATGTCATAACAATGGCATCAACTAAAAATCCCCATCAACCTTTGGCACATAACATGATGATTTGAACTAGCTGGAAGTGTCTGTCAAATATCCATGATTTGAACAAGCTAGAAATGTCTCTATCAAATATCAGTGATTTGAACAAGCTGGAAGTGTCTCTAGTCATCCCTACATGTTAGGTGGTAAGAAGGCTAGATGCCTCTACCTGATGTATACATGCAACGTGATTTAGCATAAGAAGGCCCCAGTTTAACAAATTGTGTTATCACGAATAGAGGCATTTTTGTCTAAGTTGGGCTTCATACCTATGTTGTGTTAATCACCTTGTATATACATATAAACTGATAGCTCTCGTAGTAAGACTTAGGATTCTTTTCATACTCATAATTTTTTATGTGATCTCATATTTATTTCATGTGAATACACATTGTGTTTACTGTTTCATTTATCATTAAACTCATACCACAAGGAAAATCCATGCTCAACAAATTATCATATTCTTCAAGCAGTTTGCATGCAACAAATCATGATGAAAAACATGGCTCATATGATTATCAAAAAGAAATATGGAATAAACAAAGAGCACTTATGCAATCAAAGGGAAATATTTGTAGAGGAATCAGTAGCTTCCCTAACCCCAAGGGGAAAAGTTTCACATTTTCCTTATGTTGTATGATATAATCATTGGGTTTGTCATTTGGATTTTGAATCAATGGCTCGATTGATGTGTATGTTTTTGAAGTTAAAAAACCAAGTATCATCTTTGATTACTAGCAACAATACTCCAACATCCTTTGCTTCACGTGAAGAATCCCAAATAGAAACTTCTGGAGTGATTTGAAAACGTTTCATTTTGTGTCAATTTGCAAAACCTATTGCAAATATGCCAAAATGAGTGTCTAGAGCTCTAGATCATTGATTTTTCTTTGCATAGGCTTAAACAACTGACTTTTACCTGAAGCAGCGCATGCACAAAAAATTATCCTATACATATTGTTTGAATTGAAGAAGGTTTTGGCAAACTTTTTGTATTGTCTGACCTGATGGTTTTGTGTATTAGCTTTGTTTGTGATGTATATTTTCTCATAAATAATGATATTTGAGGTGGTTTAGGTCCACCTTTGTCTATTGTGTTTCCACATTTTTTTAACCACAAAGTTACCGTGTTCAATTGTTTATGATATTGTAAAGTGCATTTGTTGGCTGGATTGGCTCATGGGTATTAGACAAGCTACCATATGAATGAGTAGAAGTTAGTTTTATACCGGTGTGATATTAGCTTCATAAACTTAAACCTCAATGTAGTTTTTAAACATTTTTTAATTCTACAGGAGGGAGATGCTTTTCTTGAGAATATTTTGTTTAATCTGGTAATGAAATGAACTATCTTCAGGAATAACAGCTGATAGACCTGAGCCTGATAATTTGGTTTCTGAAGAACATTACATTCAGCTTTTCATTCCATCCACACAATCTGGAAAGGTGGTTAGTGATTCACAACAAACATTTCAAGAAGTCAATGCTTCTTATCGTTCTTGTGAAGTAGATGAATCATTAGCAAAGAAAAAATATTTATCTGATGAAGCCTCAAAGCACGAGTCCTCAGATGCAAATTTGCAGGATAAAGAAGCATCATTAAATGTCTCAAGTTCTTGCAAAACCTCACTGCATCGTTGGATTTACAATACAGGGTTTGTATCTATGAATCAATATAGTTGAAGTATAATTTTATCTCGCCCAAGTCTTCCTCTGTTCAATAACCTTTCTAGTGTTGTTACTTCGATGAATGGAAATAATTCACTAGAGGAAATTTCTAAGAAGCCAGTTTCCCCTCCCTTAAGGATAGGTAATTCAGAACATGTTGAATGTATGACTCCTAATCGTTCAAAGGAGAAATTTTCTTCTGGGATGTTAAATGTCATCTCTCCCCTTAGTAGTGAAAACCTGACTGTTTTTCTTGAGCAGATGACTCCTGAACAGAGCAAGGTATGCAGTCCTCCTAATGGTCTTATAAATGTGATTGATTCTCTTGAACTGTCATCACAAATCCTAGAGGTCAGAGGAATTTTATTTACTTCTTATGATGAAAGAGAATATGTTCAAATGCCCCCATTCAGTGATAAATTGTTTGAAATTCCTAAAGAAGTGGTGTTTGCAACACCTGATAGCTGTTTTCAAAACTTTACACATGATTTGAAAGAAAATATATTTCGACCTTTATCTACTGCTGATGAAAACTATGTTGACTTAAGTTCACATGTGACAAACCTTGCTGTAAGGGATATTGTTCCAGAGTCTCCCACTACGATAACAAATTCTCTGCAGCAACCTATCTCTAATTTGCATTTTGATAAAACTAGAAGTTATTCTAATTCCCCTTCCCGTGGAATTATAGCATCTTCATGGGACGAACAAGTCACATATCTCCGTTGGAAGGGAATGAATGAACATGGTGACTATAGTAATACAGAAATCTACAAGACTTCGAGAGAGAATCAATTTTTTATTCCTGCTGATGTTTCACCGGCGTTAGTGATGTCAAACAACATTGAATTGAAAAGTTTGACTACAAGAAACTGTTCACCAGAGCAGATAATGCAGAACAGTTAAATTTTGAGTGTCTTAGTATTTCAAAATCCTCTACAGTAAAGGAAAATCTACACCATTGATCACTCTATTTCAAAATCCTCTACAGTAAAAGGAAAATCTACACCATTGATCACTCAAATGAGCAATAGTTGTAGTGAAGATTGGCATTTAAGCACTGCTGGAACAGAAAAATCTATTCAAAGACAATGCAAATTTAAACGCCTATGCAAGCGCAAAGATGAAAGTGGAGCTCAGGTTTCTGCATCTCCATCTCCATCTCAGATACCTTATACAAGAAAGAAGAAACATGAAATTACCAATGATAGTATACAAAGGAAATCAAAGCTCTCAAAAGGTCAGCTATTTTGAGCTTGGTATTATTTTCTTATTTATCTGTTGTCTTGATATAGAGGTGAGAACTGAATGAAGTAGTGTAATTTTCTATTTTTGGACTAAAGGTTTGGTTTTTGGTTGCAGCAAAACAACATTCAAATATCTCTGCCCAGCTATTCATTGATGAGGAAGCAAAGTAAGATAATGACTTTGATGCCTAACTCCTCGTTTCTTTATATGTGTTGAGATGGAGTTGCGAACACTTCTGCTTTGTTAAATACCCAAGAAATTTATATTTGGCTACAAGATCAAATATGATTGGAAGAAATGTTGATTTGATCATTCTATATTTATTTCTCATTGGTAGCAAAATGTATTTCTTTTAGGTTGATGAACATGATACTGACATTAATGAAGGAGAATCGCAATCAGATAGCTTTATAGATGATAGGGTAGAACCAACACCATCATCTACTCAATCTGAAGGCGATCAGGTTGACATAATGGAAGTCTACAGGTTTGTTTGGACTAATAAAGAAATATTTTGGTTCATAGTTTTATGTTTTCTTTTTGCTATTCTATTTCCAAAGGAGCAATTTATCATCTTTCATAAACTTGTTGCTGCCTTCTAATTTTTCAGCTACACATTTCTTTAAGCGTGACTAATGGAATTCATTGATTTTAAATTTTTGCTGTGATCTGTCTTGACAGGAGGTACTTATTCACACAGTCATCATTAGATGAAGAGTTGAATCCCTGGGCTCATTTTTGTCGGCCACAGGCATTTACTGGAAGTGAAATTCTAGATCCTTCAGAAAGTATTACTGCTTCTGTAGATAACAATATTGGATCTGATACAATATATTAGGCTACATCATTTGCACCAACTCTGATTAGGAATACATATAATAAAACCTCCAGCTTCTTAAGAATTTGGAGAGGAGGAAGTGCAGAGCCCGAAGGCTCGCACACACAAACAGGAATGGTGTAAAACCAATTCAATTAACATATGAGAAATGATTACAATATATAGGTAACAACACTAAACCTTAGATCCATGATATGTGGATCTCAAACCTATGCATACCAAACATAGACAGTACACCTCAACACAATCCCAAGCAATCTGCCTAGCATTTCTACATTATCTCTAACATCCTCCCTTAATGTAGAAATTGATCAAAATATGCCTGTAATTCCAGGCTTACAAATAATCAAAGCAATTTAATAATTTAATCTTCTGGGACTCCAAACTTTGAACTCTATAATCCTCCTTCTTCTTCATTTTGACCTTAGTTGCTGTCAAATAATATTTGTTTATGTTTTCCCATTTCCTGCTCTTCTAGTTTGAGAGCTTGAAGTCTTCACACATTGATGTATAGTGCATTCTATTATTTGATTGGACCTCTGCTGTCTTGGATCTTCCTTCAGGTTCAACACATTCTGCAAAATTAGTAATTGACATCCAGGCTCGTCTACAATCAGCTGTATTCTGTACAGTGGAATTCTGCAACATTGGCTTATGGGTCAGCAGTGCCAATGTCTCTATTTCAACAGCACCTGCAAACATGATAGGTTCTCTATCGAAAACAGAGTCATCATTTTCACCGTCCTTTGGCTTTTCAAGCCAAGATGCAATAAACTTCAACTCTGCTTCAAAATCGACTATTGTTTCTTCAATTGCTTTAACTCCAGCCAAGAAGTTATCTATTAAAATTGTTTCCAACATAATTAAAATATGTTCTTCTCTGGAGAGGCATTCCTGATCATATAGAGGCTCAAGTGCAGCATCAAAAGACATATTTATCTTTTCTTTATTGAGGCAGTTGGACAAACCAGCAGCTTGTCCAGCTGCCACACCAAGTGTATTCTCCACGCAGCAGTGGCAAGTTAATCTCACAACATTCTATTTACTTGGACGTGGTCGAGAGGTTATACTACAACAGCTCGGACAAGGTAAGGCTTTGATTGAGAGGCCCAATGCACAGCAGCAGTAGCAATCTTAACGCCTCCCACATAAGCGTACAGTTCCTTTCAATGGGGATTCCCTCTCTACAACGGATGGAGACAGCGATCAACAATCCCACTTGCTAGCGCTCTCTTAGCAATCAGGAATGATCCAAATTTCCAGCGATTTGGCAGGAATCTTCTTGAATTTCCAGCAACTTCCTCCACGAAATATGACCGTGATCTCTACTTCATGTCCAGCAAGCTCCTTTAGCAACAATATTCACGGCAGACAGGAAGCTACGATTTCTAGAATCTCACAGACAACGCTCTCTCCTGAGTAGCCCGCTCTCCTTCCACACTCACTAGCAGATTTGGCTCCTTCACTGGCAGTGATCTCTCCACGATCTTCCAGATGTAGTTAGCAGTGCAGGAAGGGAATGGGAAGAGATCCCAATTTCAAGTGATTTATTCATGATCGCAGCAACAAAACCTTAAATTTTTCCATAGCAGCGATCTATCCCACACAACGCTTCTCCTTCAGCGATCTTCTCCTTCTAATGGCAGCAGTCAGTCTATTTGCGGCTCCTTTACTGCACAATTGGAAGCTCTCTACACCACACGGGTTCTTTGGCCTCCACGCACAGCAACAGGAATCTCTCCCCAATTTGGTGATATTCACGGTGCCTGGGCAAGAAGGGCATCGATCTCTCTTGGGAAGTCTCTCTCCCTGTTGGATCTGCACGCACTCAGCACTAGCTCTGTCCATGGCTGCAGCAATGTTTTCCTCTGTGGCGGCCCCTTACTGACCCCACAGCCTACTCCTTCAACGCAGCACCTGTCTTTAACAGTCACAGCTTCTCCTACTCCTTCAACACAGCGCCGATCTTCAACACCCAGCAGCCTACTCCAATGCAGTGGCTTCTCCTTCAACACTCAGGTAACTCTGCACAAACAGACAGGAGGAGACAGGAGGAGGAGGAGGTACACTCAACTCTACTCCACACACAGGAAGGCCAATAGGCTTTCTTCACAACATGCCACTATGGCTCTGATACCATCTTAAGAATTTGGAGAGGAGGAAGTGCAGAGCCCGAAGGCTCGCACACACAAATAGGAATGGTGTAAAACCATTCAATTAACATATGAGAAATGATTATAATATATAGGTAACAACACTAAACCTTAGATCCATGATATGTGGATCTCAAACCTCTGCATACCAAACATAGACAGTACACCTTAACACAATCCCAAGCAATCTGTCTAGCATTTCTACATTATCTCGAACACAACTCTATGGTACTATACAATGTTGTTGACGATTCAAGAGTAGTTAAACTCAAGCCTAGCTTAAGTGAGGAAAAACACAGTAAGATGGAATCTAGAAAAAGAAAACTAAGTTTTCAGCCAATTCATTCTACTAGAAAGTCAAATTTTGTTGAGAGCCAAGTACCACCATTTTTAGAGGTAAACTTGAGAGAGAATTTGAGTAGTTCATCATTTATATAAAATGAGCCCAATCAATCCTTGGGTTGCACTTTTGACAATGATCTTTTTTATGGCCTTGACCTTGATGCTCTAGAAGCAGAAGCTACTAAGATGGCACATTTGAGATCAAACATGGATGATGGGGCAGGGAAGATGACATCTCTAGTAAAATAACGTTTACCCAATACTCACGATCTGGACTTGGGATATTCTGTGAATCCTGTTTCCTTGAACATTGCCACTAACATCAAACAACCAAGTAGGACATCTGTTGTAGAAAATTGCATCAATGGAAAATATTATTCGTTTGCTAAACACTTGAAAGAAAACAGAATAAAATAGAAATGATTTTGATCCGCATTTTCTCTGCACGCCATCTTTTGACCTGGGCATATAATATAGGAATCCATCAAAGAGTCATTTTGGATTTCATATGGCATGTCATGAAGGATTTTTCTTCTCCCAAGATTCGAGAGTGAACTGTAAGCTCACTTTTTTATTTGGATGTGACTTCTGATTGTGCAACCATAAGATATTTATTTAGCTCTGCATGTGTTGACCACGATATCCAGGTGGATCATGCAAGGATTGGGAATTCTCTGCTGGCCACTGACAACTTATTTGGATGAATTAAATATGTACATGGGGTTCCCTGAAGCTTGAGGTTCCCTCGGATAACGAAGATATTGGCATTTTCTGGGACCATTCTTAATGTATTGTACAATCTGTACCATATTAAATTGCCATTAACTATATTCATATCCTTTGGAGTTTTGCTTACCTCGAGGATGTCAAGATTAGCAATTGAACCTTCCCCATAGGAAGATCAAGTGGGAAGCATTGAGGGATCTCAAATTTTAGACCTTGATAAAATACATTCATGTCCATTCTGGACATCCATCTTCTGTTATTTAATTTTGGGCTTGAAGGATTTCAAGAAACAACATAGTTGGGATGGTAAATATTGTTTATATTCATTTCGTATTAGGAATTCTATAAGGTGGGATTTTCAATCTTGTTATCACTAACTATATTCAAATTTTTTGGACGTCATACCCCGTGGTGTTAAGACCATCATCTAAAACTTCCCCATATGCAAATAAAGTGGGCAGCATTGAGGGATCACAAAATGTAGATCTTGATAAAATACATCAGTGTCCATTCTGGACATCCATCTTCCATTATTTAGTCCAAGCATGAAGGATTTCAATAAAGAGCATAGTTGGGATGGTGCTGGTTCTCCTCATCGTGTATTGGACATCAGTGTCCATTCTAGACATCCATCTTCCATTATTTATTCCAAACTTGAAGGACTTCAATAAATAATATAGTTGGGATGGTGTTGGTCCTACTCCTCACATATTGGAAATCATGTGAGATGGGATTTTTCTGGACATCATTCTGTATAGATATCCTCAAGCATATAGTGTTCAAACATGTTTGTAGCCACGTTCTAAATTCTTCTTAGATGGACGCATTCCATCCCATCTATAATGTAGTAGGTGTCATGTCAAGGATTTTAAATAACGAACCTCAATGGAAGCATTCTCTTTCAAGGCGGGAGCATTTTGTCAGTAAGATGACAAATGAATATCAAGTTTTTTAATAGTCAAGGTTTTTCAATTTTGTTGATTAGATTTGTCCAAATACATGAACATCAAGGTTGTTTAATAGAGGCGAAATCTAAGCATCGAGCTGCCCAGCATTTAATGCGGTGGCTCAATGCTTAGGGTCCGTTGGATCTGGAGATTATCCAGATCCAACGGACCCTAAGCATTGATCCGCCGCATTAAATGCTGGGCAGCTCGATGCTTAGCTTTCGCCATTTAATAGCCACGGTTTTCTTTTTCATGTGTTGTTCCATTACGGCGCATACATCAAATCAAATCATATGTTGCGTCATTATAGTGCATAGCATTAAATCATCCATCAAATCAAATCATATGTTGATTCATTACAGTGCATAGAATTAAATCAAATTAGATCAAGATGCTTATGTGGACATTGTAAAGTATAGTAGTAATATTCGAGTAATATAAATATGGATACAAATATAATTCAGCATTGAATAAATATGTGAAAAAAATATAATAAAATTAAAATAAGGAAGTAGACATTTTATAAATACAAACCATTCACAATTTAAAAGTAACATCCATTATTCATAATAAGAAACTTCAAACATATCTCAAATTTGTAACATAACATTTAGAATATTACATAAAACAATAGTCACAAATTTGTTGAATGACTTGAGTTTGTGTTGAGATTTACTTATATGGAAAGAAATATAGGTTGAATATTCACTAATGTGTTGGATTTTGTGCAACTTCATAAGATATTCTTCTTGTATTGATTGTACCTCCTACCAGAGTTGATCTTGATGTAATTAATAATATAAACCCTATAAATAACAATGTAAACCTTGGGGTGAAAATCAAATAAATAAAATAATTATTAAATGTATTTTTATATTCCCCCAAGACAAGTCGGCCCAGTCAAGTTAGACAAGTCGTCCTAGTTAGGAAAAAGTCCAGTTTGGAAAGTATCTTCAGCTAGGAGAAGATATTTTGGGGTTTCTACTTGGAAATTTATTCCACCTTTATCTCTCTCATCTTTGTACTATGTTCTCAGAATTTTTCATCTCTATACGAAGGTTGTTGGGTTTTCTCCTGATTGGGTTTCCCAGGATAAATTTTCATATTCTTTGTTTATGTGCTTTGTCTTTCTTCTAGTGATCCTATTGATCTTTTGCAATTGAATTATAATTATATAATTATATGAAAAACTAACACAATGTGGCCATTGTATTGTGATGGTGAAGTTACAAATAGTATGAGACTTGAGTTATAATTGAATAATTTGCTATTATAATTCCGCTCTTATAATAATATTAATTAATACTCGAATTATTAAAAATTAAAGTATAGCTTAAGCATTAATTACTCTAATTGAAATTCCACTTTTATCTTGACAATTACATTTTAATTATAACATTTTGTGAATTTTTAAAAGTTAAAAAATATAAATATCTATATTATATCTATGTTGCCAAGTGAGTGGTGATCATTACTTTGGCCAAAGAACTTTAATATTGCTATCACCATCTAATTGAATGAATGATGTAAGCCGTGTTATCAATTTCCCCTCCCCAAAACAAATAATTCATCCATGTCAAATTTCCAAAAAACACATTTGTATTTTATCCGTGTCTCACTGCTTTCTCTCGTCACTCTTCATGGTGGCCATGGAAATGTATATAGAAGTTCATGCAATGCAATTAATACCATTGTTATGGGGGAAGGTGTCCAACTCGACTCCAAATATTAAATAAACATGGATGTTATATGAAAAGACTTTTGTATGGATAAACATTCAATGTGGCATAGTTTATATCTCAATGTTGCCTCCATCTTGACAGTTGATTATATTCTAATAAAATAACCATTCAATGTGACATAGTTTATATCTCAATGTTGCCTCCATATTGACAGCTGATTATCTTCCAATAAAATAACCAACAAATGTATGTGATGGTACAAAAAAAATGTATTTGATGTTACAAAAGAATGTTGTGTTACAATATTATGTGATGGTACAAAAGAATGTTATGTTAGAATCTTTAGAATCACAATTATTCTCTTTAATTGTATTGGGTCACTTTTAGAATAGTGTAGTCTAGTATTGAAAAACAATGTGTATTGGAATATTAATATATTTAAAATTGAAATTTATTTTTATGTTATATAATAATTAATAATAGAATGAGTTAAATTTTTGGTAATTTTTTTGAGTGAGGAAATTTTTTGTCTTGATTTATTTATTATTTTTTAGATTTCAATAATTTGAGACTAAATATGTAAACAAAATATAAACATTCATGATCATAATTTGTTGATTATCATGACTTCGAAATTCTCACTTGTAATTGAGTATAGACAAAATATAAACATTGATTCTCTTACATGAAAGGAAGGGTATGTGTTATTGTTTTTTTCTCATTGCTTATTATTATAAATCAAACCTAATTTAATTTAATGCAAATGGCTCCCAGAGGATTTAATGTCTAGATAAGAAAGTCAAGGATAATAACAATCTACATAAGGGAATGTTTATTTATATAGGATTAGTGGTCTAATTACCTAGTGATCAATTAGATCCACCTTTAGGCATTGGATTGAAAACGTTTGGTGACAGCTAAATCATTTATGTTTCAATTGGCAAATCTGCTATATATTGTATGTTAGTTGTGAAATAACCAACAAAATAGTTGTTGCAATATTATGCTTGTCACTTGCAATGCACTCTATATATTTTATGAATTTTGAGTTTCTTTTGAATCATTGAAAAAATGAATAATTAATGTTTTGTGAATTTTGAGTTGCCTTTGATCATTGAAACAATGAACAATTAATGTTTTATGAATTCTTAGTTTCCTTTGACAATTGAAACAATGAAAAGTAAATGTCCAATTTAAGTTGTGCTAAATTATAAATGTAAAGAGTAAACTAAAAATCAAGTTTGAAAACTATTCCAAAACAACATGAAAACCCCATCTATCAACAAGATAAGATAATATGCAATATGATTAGCAATTCTTAGAAGGGCCAAGCCTACCTATACATCAAATTACACAAGATCTTCCATCATTGGTCAAATATAGGGAGCTTGAATATGGCATTGCTTCTATTCTCCATATATTTTATCTCTTATTGGTGCTCAGTGTTAGACATTAATTCCTACAAATAGGTTTAGTGGATTGTTAAGCTTTGTGTACATCAACAAGGTCTTGTTTTGGACTTCTTTGTAGTTTGGTTGTATAAGAAGGCCCCAATATAACAATCATTGAACATAATGCATTGAGAGGTTTAATGGGATTCTTGAATACAAGAACAATGGCTACAATGACCACTACCCTTTTCATTGTGTTACCCATAGTAAAAGTCAAGGGGTTGATTTCATCTGGTGCTTGGTACAAAGATTGGTTGTAGATATGATAAAATATTCTGGATAGAATGAACCAAATGTAAAATGTGGAGTTCACAATTGCTTCTATTTCCTTATGATACCCAAAACCATTGGACACTTTCAACAACAATGGGAGTGGAGAACAAATGAAACAAAGATAAATTTTTTATTCAATCATATAAATTCAATCCATCAATCTCCTTGAATTAACAACCAACAATATACCATTTTTCATGTGTAATTTCACGATAGGGAAAGGGAGTGAATAGCCCTCAATGAGACATTACAATAATAAATATCCTTCAATAAACACACTGATTGATAGGGATTCTTATGAATAGATATTTTTATCCAATACTTTTTCTCATATGGTATACGTGACATTATAATTTGTATTGTTTACAAATTATTGTGATTTTGAATGACAAAACTTTATGATTTCCTTCTTGTGGAGTAGTTGAGATAGTTTCCTATTTTTTTTTTCTTTTGACTAGTTGAGATATTATTATTATTGTTACACTTATAATACAATAAGGAGATGAACGTTCTGAGTTAAGGAGATAAGAACGTTATTGTTAGACGTATTGTTAGGGTTAGCTTTGTGATTGGTAAGGTAAGCCATAGGCTAACATAAGAAGCATACCAAGCATGGTTGGATCAACTAGCTATTCAATTATCTATATGTCCTAAGTCACCAATTCAAAACATCTACAATAACATGGTTTCTTCACATATTGTGGATAAAGATAACAATATATAGGTGGGTATGTGTTATGTTTGATTCCAATAAGACGAGATAGGGGATGATGCTCATATCATAGATACCTTCTTTGAAAGCCTAAAATTTACTTCCACCACCCCTCTCTTTGGACGTGAGTCAAGGTCTACCCAACAAGGGACAATATTGTTACTAGTGTATGTTATAATTTAACATAGCAACTTCAATTCAATGCTACAAACATCAAATAGATGTTAAATAAGTGACGTTTAGTATTTTAATCCCTACACACACAAAGGCATAAGTTCAATATATTAAGGTTTCCAACACAAGTTGGGAATACTATCCCTTAGAAAATTAGGAGTGAATGTGATAAACATGTTGATGTACACTAACCCAATTCAAATGCAATACACGGATATACTTCTCACAAAGAACTTAATTATTTTCATTTTAATCATTTGCATGTACAATTTGATATTAGAGTAGCTACGAAGCAATACAAAAATATTAGAATGGATCTTTTCTATGGAGCTTGTTGTATAGGAAAAGTCATGGAATTAACAACTATATATATATTCCCCTTGCATAAATGACTTTGTCAATGATGGCTATGATAGATAAATCCACCTATCATAATAACCATTTATTTGTCTTCCCATGGAACTTGTAGCCGATTTATTACATTAACCCAAATACACTAGTAAACTAAAATCACGTATAGATATGAAATTATGCATGTGTCTTCATAACTGCATAACTATTAGTCTTAAATATTATTATATTATATTAACAAATGTGGAGGAATATTAGGTATAGATATAAAATTCTGCATTTTTGTTCCTAAGTGCACAATCATTTTCAAAATTAAATATTATAATAAGATCTCAAAAAAAATATGGAGGGATAACCAACTATATTTTGGACATATAATGGTAATATGCACTTGAACTTGGATGAATAATTTGGCACTGTGGTTAATTGACATATATTTATAAGTACCCACAAAAAATAAGCAAAATATTACTTTGTTAAGCCCCTAAAAGCATACATAAAAATGTATTTTGGCCATAACTATACCATAAGATGTCTACATGAAATGAAATTTTGACAAGGAAAATATGTAACCTCTCCTTATATTTTCACCAAATTTAAGTAAATTCGATCATATGGTCTTCTGAAATGGGACAATGCAATTGGATCTATTGTCTTTTGGGAAAAATAAGGGTTGGAAACTTAGATTGCTTGTATGATAGAGTTTCCTTTATTTAAAAATTTTCTAGATATTGAAGTGGTGAATTAGACATATGCTCTAACAATATCGTAGGGGGTCTTTGTGGCTATAATGAGCCCATGTCATGACTATCATGTAGTTTTTGTTCTTGAAGGGGTTGATAGGTTTTGAAACACATGAAAGGCAGTTCGAAGTTGATAAAGAAGAATGGGAACATAAATTAACTATACAACTTTAGTGATCACCATGATTCTATAGGTAGAGGACCACTACTTTAAACATAAATTAACCAAAATAGATTCTATACATGCATGCTTGTAACTCATATTTTGTTCCATCCTACACCAACACATATGAAACATGGAGACATCTTATTAGGGTAAGATTAGCAAACACAATACCTCAATATGATTCACTGCTATAAATGTCCCTAGTTGGAGGTGAAAAATAATATCCCATATTTTTGCTTGATTTTCCAAAACATGGCCATCAACCAAAGTGGTGAAGACGTTAGAAATTTTTTTATATATCTAGACATAGAAATTTCTTACTAAAATAAATGAATATCATTACTTCCATGAATGGTTTCCATGTAAACTTTTATAGTTGACAATGTGACTACAACCTACCTCTTAACCACCAACTAATTGTTCCAACAAATAAGTTAAAAAACATAACTACTTGTAGATATTTTGTAGTCAATATCCTCAGTCGAGTTTACATTAAAAAAAACCCATATGTATATCTCTTTTGCGGTCCAAGTCCTCCTTGGTAGTGATTGCATAATCTAAAGTGCCACACAATTATATGAATACCCTCATTGTAGCTATCCAATGTTCCTTTCTTGGTTTTGACATATACCTACTCAAAAATGTTATTGCATGGACAATACCTAGTCTAGTACGGACCATAACATACATTATACTTCCAACAACACTAGCATATGGAACACATGACACGGCTTCTACCTCTTCTTGAGTATTAGCATACCGATCTAAAAATAACATTGTACTTATAGGAATAGGAACCTTTTATTGGTTGTGGAGCCTGATCTTCCAAATTCAAAGATGTTATTCAGTCGTGTTTGTACCCCAGGATTACTATACACTCGTTCCCGGATGGCTATTTCGCCAACAAATTTTGGGCCCATGGTTTTGGGTATCCCGTGGTATTTTCGCATTGTGTTTCTCTTATAAAATATGTATTAGGTATTATGCATTGTAAAGATCTCTGAGATCAAGAAGAGAGACTGTGAGACAGTGAAGAGGAAGTGCAGCAGATGTGCTGCAGGTTGTAGCCCTTCATTTTCTGGATGGTATAATAATAAGGAATGGCAATTTCAGTGTGGACGTAGCTCATCTTGGGTGAACCACGATATATTGGTGTCTCTCTTGTAATGTGTCTGTGTGATTATATTTTCATTTCTATTTATTGTTATTGCTCTGCGATCCTGTTTTTCTAACACCTTTACCATTTTATATTCTTGCATATTAAACATTTGCAAAATTGTCTTAACATATTTCCTTTGATTCAACCATAGTTTCCTATTTGCTCGATCTCTTTTAACTTCCATGCCCAAAATAAAAATTCTAGCACCAAATTTTTTCATATCAAAATTAGAAGGCAATTGAGCTTTAGTATCCTTGATTATATCCTTCTTGTTTCCAATCAACAACATATCATCAACATACAAGATCGCATAAATAAAATGGTCATTAAATTACTTGGAATACATACAGTGGTCAGCGTTACTTCTTGAGAAACTACGTCCCAAATTTTCATACCAAATTCTTGGTAATTATTTTAATTCATACTTGGACTTCTTTAACTTGCAAACCAACTCCTAATTTCCCTTTAGTTCAAATTCTTCTACTTGTTTCATGTAGATTTCATCTTCAAGATCACCATGTTGGAATGTGATCTTCACATCCATCTACTCTACTACAAAATCAAAAGAAGCAACAATAGACAAAAGAAATCTAATATAATTCAATTTAGAAATAGGAAAAATAAAGTCACCCAAACAATTCCCTATGAATATCCCTTTTCTACTAGGAAAGCTTTGTACTTCTCTACCTTACCTTCTACATTCAACTCCTTCTTAAACACCTAGTTTCTACCAGTGTTTTTTCTTCTAGTTGGAAACTCAACTAGATACCAAGTCTCATTTCATCCAAGGCATCCATTTCTTCAATGATGGCCTTCTTCCATATTTTTTTATCCTCTAAACCTACTACCTCTCTAGTAATTATAGGATCATCATCAATAATATATAGAACAAAACTAGATCATATATCAAGTGGGATATACATTTCTAGTTGTATTTTTCCCGGACTGATCTTCTCAAGGTTGGAGTCTGAGGTTATTCCTCTTCTCAGGTTCATCTTCTTTCATTGATTCTAAATATTCCCCTCAATTGAACTATACTGTCTCTTTTTATTCTTCCCTTGGTTGGACTTTCTATTTGGGAACAACTTTAGCCTCTCTAAATATAACATCCCAATTGTAAACACTCTTCTGAATTATTGTGTTCCAAAGTTTATAACCTTTTCTAGCATCTTTATAACTAGTAAAGACATATTTTTCAACTTTATTATCCAACTTACTCGTATTTTCCTTCGGAACATGTACATAAGAATCACATCCAAAAACTCTAAGATGCTAAAGAGAGTTTTTTTACCAATCCATGCCTCGTGCGTAGTTTTGTCAACTAGTGAAATGTAGGAAATTGATTTACCAAGTAACTTGCAGTATCCATTAGCTCTGCCTATAATTATTGTGATAACCCTACACCACTAACTGTCTGGCATTTTCCATCAGTGCCATGTTCATTCTTTTTGCAATTACATACTATTGAGTTGTGTGTGGAGAGTCTTTTTCCTTGCTATTCTGCACTTCTTACATAATTTATCGAACTCATTTCCATAACACTCTCCACAATTATTTACTTATCTACCTGGTTTTCTACAGAGCCTTGAATTCTTTAAATTTTCCAAAAACCACAAATTTCTTACAAAGGAAATAAACCCACGCGTTCCTCAATAAATCATCAATGGATGAAATATAATACGCATATTTATCCAGTGATGGAACAAAGATAGGTCCAAACACTCACTATGTATTGACTCCAAGATTCCTTTTGTTCATGTAGCACCATATGGAAATCTCACTAGGCTATATTTAGCATATATACAATGTTCATAGAAATTGAAACCTAATGAGAAATTAGACATACCTTTAACCATACATTTTCCATGTAATGCTCAATGGCCCTTTCTCCAACATGTCATATTCCTTGATGCCATAACATTTGTTGGGAAGATTAATTGTTTAAAGAAACAATCAAATAATTTATTGAACCAAGGTCATTGTTTTTGTTTCAAGGATGTCAACACTATATGTGTAGGCTGCAACTCTAATCATGCACTGATTTTACCTATTATGTAATGCAGTATAGTGGAGATTCACACACAATCATTCAATCAATCAATACCATTCTACAATTACTTAGAATCTTTCCAAAGGAAATCTACTGGTACCAGGCTATGATCTCCACACCACACCGTTTTAGTTATTATCAAGTGGCCAAAACACACCCTAACAATGTTACTTAGATCAATACCTTGTTACTATGGTGGAACATGGATAAGATCAGTGGGTTTCTTGTAATGATTACCACATAGTATAATAATTTTTAATTACACACCGATTGGAAACACCATTTAATAACTAATAGCCAACATTAATAATCCAATTAGAATCATGTATTTAGTATCCTTAACAAAGTGTGAACCAGAACAAGGGATTGTTACAAGAAATTTTTACTACTCACATTAATGTTTTCAAACCTTGTTCTCACAAAGAAAATGAAGCAAAAGAACTTATTATATTTACTTTAATGAAATCACACACATTAGAATCTTGCAATGCACACTCTTCACATAACAAAACTAAACATAAAATACAAGAATGATACTTGTTCTCAAGAGGGGTCCCTTACTCCCTTGAATAGATTATCGGGTTAACTCTTAAATCGCTAGCCAAAATACATCACAATCCACACATCAACACCATATTCAGGAAACAACACATTTTTTTTGTATTAAAGACATAATATAGCATATCCCCCACAATCAAAATAACAATACTTGATATGTATGGAGGATAGTCGAAGCCACATTTATATACAATGTTACAACACAACAATAAGGAATAAAATATGGAATCATGGATCTACAAGCATGCATAATCCATGATTCGAACTACCCAACTATCAATCTAAAAATATAAGAGCATTATAGTTTTGTTCACAAAAGGGTAAATTAAAGTTACATTGATGAACCCTTGAGATGGATCCTCTAATATAGGATCTAATCCAAACGAACAATTGCTTGGTTGTCGAGGTTGTTCCAATCAACCTCATGAAGAACATTGCCTTTGTAGATACCTATAACAACATTTTGCAGCTTTTGTGGCATCTGCTTATTTTACGGCTTCTGTGGCAAACCCTTAAGTTGAGATCTGCAATCACTTCATTTACATAGTCAAAAAAATATGAAATCCTTCTAACTATAAATCCAAAATGTAAAGAGTATAACCAAGAAAATACCTAATGTCAATGATTTAGCTTATCCATCAAAAGACTTGTTTTAGTAGGAAAATGTGGACAAAATGGAGCAATAGATGAGGGAAAAGGATGCAAAAATAATAACAAAATAATCCATTTCTCCAAAAAGAGGCACATATTTGACGATGTCAAAGGCGATATCCAAAGTTCATGCTTAAGAGTGATGAATATGATGTAGACAAAACGTTTATGATATTGGCTTGGCACAAAGAAATAAATAAATTATATTAATATTCACTATTGAAAAAAAAGGAACAAAACTCAAAAAGACATAAAAATAACACAAAACACTCTAGGCATCCCTCCTCCCTAAAGAAGAAAATGTAAATAGGCATTCTAAAATTGGCTTCTCACAATGACCGCCAATTTTTGCTCATGTTCTATTTCTTCTGGCTTTTGTTTTCCATGTATCACCTGTTGGAGTATAAAGCTATAATAGTACTTATAATCTAATGTAAAAGCACTTGATGTTTTTTCACTGAACTTACAACAACTATGAAAAAATAACGAGATTAACACCTTAAAATTGATATTGGATTTTATTACCTCATGACACATTATAGATGTGGGTTTAGGTTGGATGTATGCTAGTCTGATATGAAATTGAGGGAAAGTTCAAAACTCCCCCACCAAATATTTATGTATAATTAACAATGTCTATATGTTGTTACACATGTAGAGTCCATTGATATATTTTATGTACATATATTTTGTTTTGATTTCACGGGAATTCATGTTATCATTGTACCTTGAATGATGACTATCTGAATATATGACTAGTCTTAATAGTTGCATTCCATGCATTGTTGGAAAACTCAATAAAGTTAGACAATGATAATCTTGAATGGTCAATTTACCATTAAGATTATACACATATAAATGTTGGAATATTTAAACCCATCCATGTCATTTAATACCTTAGGAGAGCATTATTGATCATTTTTTATTAATTCCTAGGTGTTAGACTATGTAGTTGGCTAAATTATACATTGTGTGGACCATAAGCATCCTAGACTCACTTGGACGCATTTCTGAATATTCTGGATAAGATTTCCTAGGATTCTGGTTGATCTTATCCAATCCGGGAATAGAAAGGTGTAATACCCCTATTTTGACCCTTGGGATATATTGGATTTTAATGTAAATATTGTATACATGCGATGTATGTTTCCCTAGCGTGGAGCTCAAGGCCAAGGCCCCACTAGTGGATGCTCGAATTTTATTTAAAAAGGAAAGTATTTGATATTACGCTATCCATGTGCTATTAAGCCATGGAACATTGTAAAATGATGTAAATATTAATATTGCAATAAAATACCAAAAACTGGCTATGGAAGCAACTAATAAGAGGGGGCCATGTGTATCCACTAAGGAGTGGTGAGGGGGTTGTGGGGTTGAACCATATGCTTCCAAATGTCATATTGAGAACCCATTTGACTTTCCTTGCTGACATTTAATTCTCTTGTAAGGAAGTGGTTGAAGAAATCAGTCCATGGCTTCAATGGAGCATGGGCAGCCTAGAAATTCATATGGAAGGGTATGGGCTCTGGTTCCTAGATCCAAAAGGCACTCAACCTCATGGGAATTCATTTTTTCTCATTCCCATTCCATTTTTGAACATCTAAGCATCAGTTTTCATCCATTACACATGCCCAGCAAGGAGAAAAACTAGAAATCGCAACTCTGAATTAAACCACATTTTGAAGTGCCAAAAACACCCAGATATTTGTGTGGACTGTGAAATCCAATGGGGGATCCATAGACCTGAACCTTGGGGCAAATTTGAGAGTGTATGATGCCCATAAATCCATAGTAAAACCCATATTTGATAGCCCAAAAATCCAATTACGGGACACAGTCATTTGGCCATAGAATTGAGAAAATTCAAGAGTGAATGACAGAGAAGAAATAGAATAGAGGTTGGAATTGCTTGACAAACCCAGTGAAGGATATAATCTCAAGGATTTAGCAGCTTGGACCTTTTATTCCCACCCTGAAGATCACTGGAGGGAAGGGGTGCCTGAGGGACTGTGTAGTAGAGAAGGGGACCTTCCTTGTGTTGGGTGAGGTAGGTATTGTGGGTGCCAAGGCTGTTTGGATTTAGTTGAGATGCATGTAGATCTATGGTGGAGATCATTGGCTTAGCATTCTCCTCCTTTGTCTCTTGCATGCTTGATAAACCCAACTGTGTGTTGGCTTAGCATGACTGTTTCTGCGAAACCATGGCTGTGAGTGAGCTTGTTTAGTTCCTCCTTAGTGGATACACAACCCATCCAAGGGGTGGTCTCTCAGCTGAAAGAATATACGTTGAACACAGACCTATGGTTGGGTGGAACGTTGCTCTCACATAGCCAGTTGCTTGGACTGCTTCATCTTAAAGATAATTATTCTTTGTGGTTTAAATTATGTCAATTAGTTGATCTACAATGTTTTAATTTGATGACTGTTATTGATATGTTGAATGCCTGATGCAATTGTGTGTGGATAATGTTTTTATTCCGCTGTGTTTATTTGTTTATGAATCTGCACACATGAGTTTTATTTATTATGAATTTTGTTATTAATGAATGGGGATGAGTTTTCCAAATAATCCCAGAATGTCAGTTATGTTCCCTTCCTTGCATCGGATCAATGGGAGGGGACATGAAAAAAGGCGCCTTACTACTTTTTACTGATTATTACCACTTTTTGGTGAAAGGTGAAAGCTAGTTGACTAGTCTTAACTGTTTTTTGGCCAACTCCTTCTCCATGATGTTTCTTCCTTCCAAATTATGGATTTAGCATGATTTTCCATCATACATCACCATCTGATCACTAATTCAAAAATTCGTGAGCCTTAGAGGTGACTTGGAAAGCACACTTTCCACCTAGGGGGGTTTTGCATATTTTTAGTAAGCCTGATTTTCTGAGGATTCGAATGGAAACATTTTGATTTTGAATATCTTATGTAATCTTATATATTTGAATCCTATTATTTTCCCAAGGTTGTATGATGTATTATTATTCATGATAGTAATTATGTTTGCATCATACTTGACTTTTTTCAATTTTCTTGACTAGTTGTGTGAGATAACTTGTGAGAGTTGCAATTTTCTTGATCAGATATTGGTGTGAACTAAATTTCACATGGTATTGGAGTTATCAAGCTATTCTTTTCTCCTTTGATTCTCTTTCAGGATCCAACCAATCTCAAGGAGGGCACATTCAGTCTTCTATAGGGCGCATTCAATCACCCAGAGGGCGCAACTGAGCATCTTAGGGCGCACCCAAAGCACTCTAAAAGATATTTCAGAACTACCATGGATCAGTCACATGAGATCATCCTAAATCAATTCAATTATTTTGACTGGAAATCACAGATGGAGATCATGTTGAGGAGCAAAGGCCTCTACAGGGTGACTATGGCAACTGAAACTGAGCTGACCTCAACAATTGAGAAATCAAAGTGGCACAATAGAAGAGATGAATCCTATGGTATCCTTTGCCTCACCACATCCAGGAATATTTTATTCCATCTCGATGGTCTTACCACTCCAAATGAATTCTGGGTGAACCTCCAAGACTTGTTTGGAAAGACGGATGAATTAAGAGGCCACCAACTGGATAATGAACTTGTTTCATTGAGTCCACAGAATTTCGAGAACCTCCAAGACTTTTTATCAAATTTCAATTCACTTGTTCTACAATTGAAGCAATGTGGAATTGATAAAAAAAGATGAGCAATTAATCTTGGCCATCCTCTCCAAGCTTAGCCCTGATTATTCAGTCTTTGTTTCGACCTTCCATGCCACAAGGAAGGCAGTTCGAAACTGGAAGAGTCCTATCGAATTAGAATTCATGGAATCTCTTACACAAGAACAAGACAAGTTGGTCTTGATGGGAGCAATAAAAAATCCGTCAAAAGATCATTGCTTACCTGCTGGAGATTCAAGGAGTTCGAAAGGAAAGAAGAAGGGCAATTTCAAGAAACCCACTAATCAGAAGAAGGAGAAACAGAAAGTCCATGAAGACTCCTCAAACTTCAAGAGGAATCCAAATAAGAAGAATGAGAAGGAAAATTGCACCTATTGCAATAAGGGATTTCATCCTAAGAGCTCCTGCATGAAGAAGACCATTGATCAAATGGATCAACTCCTAGAGAAAGCAAATATTCCTCTTCCTGAGAGCGCAAGAAGGAAGGATGAAGGACAAAATTCTAAAGATAAGGAGCGTGTGCATGCACTAATGGAAAGCACATCAAGGCCTACCTCTTTCATTATTGATTCTAGAGCTTCAAGGCACATGGTGTCTACAAGAGAGATCTTCTCCTCTCTTGATTCTTCTAGTGGTCCAACCATTATGTTGGGTGATGATTCTGAAACCTCAAGCAAAGGTAAAGGTAGCATTGATATGCATTTTGGCTCATTCACTAATGTGTTGTATGTTCCAGGACTTGCTGCAAACCTATTGTTAGTATACTAGATGACTCACATTGGATCTCCTGAAAAGGTGATATTCACACCTAATGATGTTGAAATCTGTGAAATGTCAATAGGCCGAATTGTTTCCTTAGGTTCTGCTGACCATAGCTCAAAAATCTATAGATTCTCTCATTTATTGTGCCATTCCCCTCACCTTCTTCTCTATTTACCCATGCCAATGAGTCAATTAAATTATGACATGAAATATTTGGTCACCTAAACTACAAATATCTTTCCCAACTCCATGAGAAATAAATGGTCATAGGGCTGCCCAATATCAAGTTTTCTAAAGGTGTATGTCAAAGCTACATCCTAGGAAAGCACCCAGAGCATAAGTTGAAAGAGCCAAAACTAAGCGAACCTCAGCACCCTTGGAGCTTATTCACGGTGGCATATCAGGTCCACTCCCCCATGAGTCTTTTAACCATGCCAAATACATCCTAACCTTCATAGATGACTTTTCCATATATTGTTGGATTTATTTCCTCAAGTTAAAGTCTGAAGTGTTCAATTTGTTCAAGATTTTCAAAGTCTCAATTGAGAACCAGTTTGGTAGGCATATCAAGATCCTAAGATCTGATAATGGTGGGGAATATATTAAATCTGAGTTTCAGCCATTTTGTGCCTCTTCAGGCATACAGATGCAACACATTGTTCCCTATACACCTCAGCAGAATGGTGTTGCTAAGAGGAAGAACATATCTCTAAAGGAGATGGCCACATGCATGCTTGAGGCCAAGTCTTTATCTCCGATACTTTGGGCTGAGGAAATAAATTGTTCCACATACATACAGAATAGAGTGCCTCACAAAGCACTAAAATTAATCACTCCTTTTGAGCTTGTACTGGGCACAAATGTCATGTCCCAAATTTGGAATTGGGTCACAATGGCCTAATCACATTAGCCATATTCATTAGAGTTTGTAAAATTGATGTTAAGGGTCAAATAATTGCCAAGGAGGAAAATTACTAGTTTCCTAGGTTTGGGGTGGAAGCTTTGGGATTTGGAATAAAGGGGATAATAAATGATGTTTAGACATTATAAGGGTTCAAGTATTTAATAAATAGAGTGAATAAAGAAATTTAAGAGAAATCCTAGGTGACAAATGGTTTTGGAGACATATGGAGGATGTGGGACCCACACTAGCTTGATTTTTCATAATACATGGTATCTCTCTTTTGCAAATTCGAATTAATGGGAATGTGAACACTCTTGGGTGAGCTGGTAAGTTATAAAACATGTCATTGAGAATCTTAGGTCGAATTGGGAAGGATTGGTAACCTCCATGGAAGATAAAGAGTCAAAGTGGAAGTTTGTGGACACTTGGGCTAGATTCCCTAGCCCCTATGACACCAATGATGGAGCATATATGACAACTATGACAAATTGCAGACCTGACCTCTGACATCTGACCACTATGACATGTCATCCCCAAAAATAGGCTCAAGGAAGGCTAATTTGGGGGTTGGAGAAGCCAAAGAGACTCAAAATCAAATTTGGGAGAAGATGGAAGGTTGGAACTAGGAGACAAGTGGCAAATGTGGAATATTTCCTAAATGAAAATCTATTGAATCTATTGAGAGGATTTCGACCCTTAGAAGGCTAATTTTGGTTATAAAATGTAGAAATGAAGTATGAGAAGAGCTTTTGATCATTTGTAGAATTTGCAATTGCATTTGTGAAGAGGGAGAGCTTGTGGATGACTAGTTTCTTGCCTTAGCCAATTTCGAAGGTGAAAGATTCCCGTCCAAGTTGGTAATTGGAAAGGCCATTCAGAACTTTCATTTGGAGATTTAATGGAGTATTTATTTGTAGGTGTAAGCTACAGTGCAGCTCATGGTTTCTTCTATTGCATCTCACTCCTTCAACCATTTCCAGTTTTGATGGCATATTCTTGATCCTTGAGGGAGGGCGTTTTTGGTGAGCTATTGTACTCTTTGGGGAAGCTTTTAATGCCCCATTTCTTTTTTAATATGAATTAAATACTCTGTTCTTCATCTCCAAAAATTTTCAGGTCGAAATTCCAAGTAGAAATGTATAAATCTCATTTTTAATGGAAGAACAATGCCATTTCCCCACTACCTTGTTGTGAGCCAATGTATTGATGATGATTTCGAATGAATGGATTATTCTATGATATATTTGTGATAAATATACTGCCATGGATGTATTATACAAGTTTCATGTACTGTACTTGAGCATTTGAAGCATTTTTACTCAGTTTAGTTGTATTGGGAGGTGAAATAGTGCCATTTCCCCAAGGGTCGAATTGGGGATTTTTGCAGTTGAATGGGAGAGGGTGAGAACGGTTGTAATAATCCATTAATGGTGAATATGAGACTTTAATAAAATAATTAACACATTACATACCTCTGTTCATAAATTTGAGTGGGTTTGGAGGCATTTGGGAAGCCATTTTCAGTACTTACCCCAGGGGGATTTGAACCCCAAATTACTAGTAAAATTGCATAATTGGTCCAGAATATTAAGAGAGTTTGAAGAGGTCTTTTGGTGGACATATGTCATCCATAAACATCATATTCAAGTTCTAATATCATTCATACACCTTCCTTGAAGATTTGAAGGCATTTGGAGTCAATTTGAGACCTAGAGACCAATACTAGTCAAAGGAAAATCACTAGTAAAGTTACCTACATTGATAAAAATTGAAAGAGGATTTGCAGAAGTATTTTAAAGGTCCAAAGGAATCCCTGAAACACATATTTATGTTCTAATATCGATCATATACCTTCTCAGAAGATTTGGGATCATTTGGGGCAAATTTGGGACCTAGAGATCAAAACTAGTCAAAGGTCGAACTAGGCAAAAAAAGTGGAAAATTGCAATTTTAATAAAATTCCTAGCAAGGGACATTACAACAAACCTGATATTTCTCACTTCAAGATTTTTGGCTCCAAGGCTTGGGCTAGAATTCCACTTGAGAAGAGGAGGGCTATGCAGCCCCAAATCCAACCATATATTTTTGTTGGCTATTCAGAAGCCTCCAAGGGATACAAGTTGCTGATAATTCTCTCTCAAAAATCCTTCATTGAGAGGAGTGTTCAATTTGAAGAAGAGCCCTCACAGAGTGTTGAAATTGGAGAACCCTCCACACCACCACTTGAAGATGTAAGTGAACTTCCTTTTGAATTTTCGGATTCTGATATTTATAATTATGAAAACCATTTTATTACAGATCCTAATTCACCAACAAGGCCAAAGTGGGATGCTAATACTCTACAAGCAGCTGGTGAACTAGTGGGAAATCCTCAGGATACTAGGAGGACGAGATCACAATTTGAGAATTCTCTCAATGTGAATGATCCTTACCTTCCCGAGAGATTTTTTTATGGTGGATTTTGATCCTCAGACATATGAGGAAGCCTCACATGAACCAAGATGGCATGCTTCCATGTATGAGGAGTTTCATTCACTGCAAAAGAATGAGACATGGGATCTAGTCAAGATCCCCCCATGCAGAAAATTGGTAAGGTGTAAGTGGATCTTCAAAACCAAATTTGCAGCTGATGGCGCAGCAATGAAATATAAGGCTAGTCTAGTGTAAAAGGGATTATCCCAAGTCAATTTCCTTTACTATAATGATACTTTTGCACCAATTTCACAGAAGGATTCGATAAGACTAGTTCTGGAAATTTCTACAGCCAAGCGCTGGGAAGTACATCACATGGATGTCAAAAGTGCCTTCCTCCATGGAGATATTGAGGAAGATATTTATATGCAGAAGCCATAAGGCTATACATATGATCCTAACTATGTGTGTAGGTTGAAGAAGTCCTTATATGGGCTTAAGAAAGCCCCCATGCCTTGGTATGCCAAAATAAAAAACTTTCTCTTGTCACAATCTTTTGCTAGATGCAAATCTGATCCAAATGTTTACATGAAGCTGATTGAAGTCTCAATTCTAATTATTGTGTTATATTTTTATGACCTACTAATCACATGTATCTCCACTGATCAAATAGCTTCATTAAAGACTACTTTGCATCAAGTTTTTTCCATGATTGACTTGGGAATTCTTAAGCAATTTTTGGGGCTTGAGATTTCTCAAACTGAGATGAACTAAGGTATCTCAGACCAAATATGCATCTGACCTGCTAAAGAAGTTCAATATGGCTGATTTCAATCCTTCAAAGACTCCCTTCCTTTCAGGAGTCAGACTTGAAGAAGTAGATTCTACACCATTGGTGGACAACACCTTGTATAGGAAGCTAGTTGGCAGCTTGTTGTACTTGAATCATACTTGACTTGATATTGCATATGCAGTGAGTGTGGCCTCAGGATACATGGAGAAATCACATTAGTTTCATTGGAGGGCTGAAAAAATAATCTTGCATTATGTGCAAGGCACCAAGTTTGATGGGATTCACTATGTTACAGATTCTAGCCTAGATATTCTTGGCTTTACTAACTCGGATTGGGATAGTGATAGCCTTGATAGAAAATCCACTTCTAGATTTGTTTTCATGCTTGGAGGAGGTCCTATTTTCTAGTCCATTAAGAAACAAAGTGAAATTTCACTATCTTTAGTAGAGGCCAAGTATAGAGGAGCAGTGAATGCTGCTACTCAGTGTGTGTGGTTGCAGGGTATTCTTTCAGAGTTTGAGATTTCCTTTAGCACTCCCACAGTCATCCTTTGTGACAATCATATTGTTATAAGGGTATCAAGTGATCCAATACAAAGGCATAGGAGCAAGAATATAGAGATTCATATGTACTACATCAGGAGTTTACTACATGACCACATCATTGATCTACGGTATTTCCCAATAGCTGAGCAAACTGCAGACATCTTCACCAAATCTTTTACTGAGAATACTTTCAACTATCTGAGATCACTGTTTGGGATGGTTGAACATGTGGTGGAGTGAAGGATTGATCAGAAATATTTCAATTTTGATTATGTCCATTTTTTAGGGAAGGTTTTTCCCATGAGGTTTTCCTTCTTTCCTTGTTTCATGGACAAGGCAGTATGTTAAAGGGTGACCATGTCTTGTTACTGGGCCCTATTTTATTTATGACTTTTAACACATAAATTCAGGCTTATGGGGGGGTGTTGGAATATTTAAACCCATCCATGTCATTTAATACCTTAGGATAGCATTATTGATCATTTTTTATTAATTCCTAGGTGTTAGACTATGTAGTTGGCTAAATTATACATTGTGTGGACCACAAGTCTTCATTGTGTGGACCACAAGCATCCTAGACTCACCTGAGCGCATTTCTGAATATTTTGGTTAATATTTCCTAGGATTTTGGCTTATCTTATCCAATCCTGGAATAGAAAGGCGCCTTACTGCTTTTTACTGATTTTTACCACTTTTTGGTGAAAGGTGAAAGCTAGTTGACTAGTCTTAACTGTTTTTTGTCCAACTCATCCTCCATGAGGTTTCTTCCTTCCAAATTTTAGATTTAGCATGATTTTCCATCATACATTACCATCTGATCACTAATTCATAAATTCGTGAGCCTTAGAGGTGACTTGGAAATCAAACTTGCCACCTAGGGGGGTTTTGCATATTTTTAGTAAGCCTGCTTTTGTGAGGATTCGAATGGAAACCTTTTGATTTTGAATCTCTGATGTAATCTTATATATTTGCAACCTATTATTTTCCCAAGGTTGGATGATGTATTATTATTCATGAGAGTAATTATGTTTGCATCATACTTGATTGTTTTTAAGTGTTATTGGTTGGTTGTGTGAGATAACTTGTGAGACTTGCAATTTTCTTGATCAGATCTTGGTGTGAACTAAATTTCACAATAAATACAATGATGTGACCCTTGGTTTCATATTCCAAAATTCTCTTGGACTCTTGTATTCTTGATGATTCTTCCCATTCACTTATGACCCTTCATGTGAATAGAAAGATAATACAATACAATATACCATAACCACAAGGATTAAGTTTCAAACATCCCCCCCCCCAATCCAAAGGGGTGTTTGTGAGTGCAAGAATATTTCTGAAATAGAGCTGAAATTTAGAAGTGGACAACTGCCAAGGATAAACCCATAACATAAGCGATATCTGAATCGGTGGTTTTGGATGACCACAAACCAATACCAACTGGTGGTTTTAGGATGAACTCAAACAAAGTGTTAGAAGAATCTTATGCATTCTACTAAATAGTGGTTTTGCATGACCATAAACCTTGTATAGATTTTGGTTTCATATGACCACAAACCTAGTTAGCAAAAGTTGATGTCTTTTACTAAATGGTGGTTTTGGATGACCACAAAGAAATGTAGATTGTGGTTTAGGATGACAACAAACAAGTGATGCTCTAAAACTTGGTTGTATCTCTATCTCTTGGCTATAGCTCTAGCTCGAGACGCTGGCTACTACCACTAGTTCTAGTTGTGGCTCAAGCTCGCTTGTTACCACATGAAATAAGATCAATTAGTGAGCAATATGAACAATTGATACGGGCTTTGAAACTTTAAGCCTCACTATCACGCCATGATGTCCCCCCTTTCAAGTACAAGGTGAGAAGCAAGAATACTTTCTACTGCAAGATGTGTTAATACTGTAGATTGAGTTCTTCAGTATGATTGATATATTTTCTTGGCGGTTGATGACCATCACCAAGAGTTGATCCACCCATAGAGAATATTTAGTCTTGAAAGTTTCTTTAGTTTCGATGACAATGTTGGCACTAATGTTGAATTGGAATAGGTGAAGTTGAATCTTCTTCAAGGAATCCAAAACATTGACTCTGGATTGGTTTGGAATAATATGAAATATGAAAGGTCGCTTCCTTATCTTATCTTATCCAACAACTCTTTTGTGTTTGTTGTTCTTGATTTTTTCTTGAGTTTTGATGATGGGCTTGGAAAGGTTATGAGCATGAAAAAATAAGCTTATTATTCTATATTTGATTTTGTTTCACTAAGTTGGTCGTGTATGGAATAATCTGAAATATGAAAGGTCACTTCGTTATCATATGTTTGTTGTTCCTGATTTCTTCCCTATTTTTTATGATGGGCTAGGAAAGATTATGTTGGACATGGACAAATAGGCTTCTTCTATATTTGATGGTGTTTCACTAAGTTGATAATGTGCCGATATCTTATATCAATCATTATTGAGCTCAAAAATAGGATTGTTCTGGACAAGAACTAGTTCAAAATTATGATTCCTTTGTTGTATTTAATCATGCTGGAGTTATAATTGACTCTAAAGGAGGTCCAATTTGGCTTGTTAATCTTGCAAGGAGGTTAGCATAGAATGGAGAGTTGTTTTTTTATTGTGATTGTATCTTGTCAATGGTAGTGATTATTAAAGTGTTTAGTAACTCTAATAATTTTTCAATTCAAGCCATTTTTAAAGCCTGAATGAGACCTCATGGTGCTTTTTGCAACTCCATGCATTAACAATATGAGTCACAATTAAAATTCAAGATCTGAAAATAGACAACATGTATGAAAACACTATCATACATGAAACCATGCACACAGGCACATGACTAAAACGGTTTCTTACACCCAAAGGATATAACTACTGGCAAAGACCCTTTTATTGAGTACGATTACAATGTTATTGTCCTTTAAACAAGGAAATAGGAAAAGTCTTTTAACAAGCCTTCAAAATGATAGAGTGTAAACCAAAATTATTGGAAATACTATACAAATGAGTTTTGCACAATCCAATACAAATCCCTCACTAATGACCAGGGAAACGATATCCAGAGAATCATAATCCACATACATTTAAAATGAACCAATTCATAATTGACATTTTTTCAGCTGATAAGTATGATGACCAACTTCACCTATAAAGAAGTTAAATTTTCCAAATATACCTAAGTGAAATGAATGATAATAAAAATTCCTTCATGAGTTGGGGTTCAGCTTATGGATCCAATGCTTAGGTGTGACTCGGCTCTTGGGGTTAACCGAGATCCACTTCAAGTTGTTAGGTCCTTTGCTTTGGAATGCTCTCTAAACATTTTGCAGCAATCAATTTTCGGAAGAGTATTTATTGTAACTACTGGGAAGAGGCTTGTTGGCACCCCAACAAATTCCCCTTGATTTTGTAAAATCAAAAGGTCCCTCGTGTAAATTTTGTAAATATTAGTTTTTGGTTTTCTTTTATTTTATCTCGCTTGATTTAGTAGGTGTTTTCCTAGTTTAGTTTCCTTTCCTTTGGACACTCAATCGCTTGTTTTTTGGATTGGTTTTCATGGCTTTAAGAATTTGGTGATTTTGGTCATTTGACTCTTTTGGTTTCATGGTTTTTCAACAACGATTGCATTCTCTCATTTGACCTTAGCCGAGTTGATTATATGTCTCCATTTGAATATATTGATCTATTTTGACCTTGCGACAACCTTAGACGAGTTGATTATATGTCTCCATTTGAATAAATTGATCTATCATGAAGATTTAATATATTTTATTAAATGTATAGAATAAATAAGTGTTATGTTGGTATCAACTATAGAAGCTTTACATTTATCCATATCCATATTTATATTAATCATTATTTAAATTATTTCATGGTGAGACTTATTCATTATTTATATATTTAAAATGATTGATAATAATAAGAAATATTATTTAAAGTAACCATCCGCATGGCATTTACATTGGATTTTTTTAGTATCAAACTTTCCCATTAAAATCTAGTATTTCATGGTATTATTTTATTTCATCCTTTGTATATGAAAGAAACTTGAAGATTAATTTATAAAAGGGTTTGAATTGAGAAAATGATTTGGTGAGTATCTTCTCAAAACTATTTCCTTTTCACTCATATTCATTAAAGAAACTTGAAAATTAATTTATAAAGGGGTTTGAATTGAGAAAAATGATTTGTTAAGTGTCTTCTCAAAACTAATTCCTTTTCATTCATATTCATGATGTTTACATCTTATATACTTATTTAAATGGCTTTTGGGAAGTCTTCCTTATAATTCCACGTAACTTTTTTTCATTAATTATTTATGTTTTCCAAAAAATCAAAAATTAATGTTTACTCATGCTTAAGGGATATATATGTATAAAGAGGGAGACACATTTGCATAGTGATCGTTAAAGGGATAATTCAATCCTTTTGTTTTGTTTTACCTTCAAGATAACTTCACAACTTTAATAATATTATAAAAAAATTGTTACTTTTTTAATATATACATTTTGGTTGTGCAAGTTTAAAGGTGAAGGTCGATATTGAAATGATCATATAATGAGTTTTGTTAAAGAATGTTTTGTCCGTGCATGAGATATCACCAAAATTACTCTAACCACAAAATTTAGTATTTGCCAACACAAGATACCGGATCGTACGACGGAAATAAATGCTCCATTGTTTTTGGGAAGAACATTGTTGAAACAAAACCTAAAGTGTGTAGTTTCATACATTAACCATAAATGAAGAACAACGCAAAATTCATGTCATGAATTGATAGAGACCGGTCTTGTAAAGATGAGGAAAAAACGCATGCTCAAAGTAGGAGGATGTCATCAAATCACATTTAATCTTGACTTCCCTGCAACTTTGAAATTGTTCCTCCTCTAATCACTTAATTGTTCCACTAATTTGCAAAATCAATTCGCCGGATTTTATCGGATCTTGACCAAATCTGTTGCAAGAAGATTAATGAGACTGAGTTGCTTCATCTACCATAGCGCTCCACGTCAAAAGGAGAATTTACAAATGGATCATTAACTTAATTCAAATTGATTCCTCCTATTTCGCAAAAGTTGATGTCTTTTACTAAATGGTGGTTTTGGATGACCACAAAAAAATGTAGATTGTGGTTTAGGATGACAACAAACAAGTGTTGCTCTAAAATATAGCTCTATCTCTATATCCTAGATATAGCTCTAGATATAGCTTGAGACATTGGCTACTAGCACTAGTTCTAGTTGTGGCTCAAGCTCACGTGTTACCACACGATAGAAGTTCGATTAGTGAGCAATCTGAACAATTGATTTGGGCTTTGGAAGACTTTCTACTCCAAGATTTGTTAATACTTAAGATTGATTTCTTCAATATGATTGATATATTTTCTTGGCGGTTGATGACCATCACCAAGAATTGATACACCCATAGAGAATCTTTAGTCTTGTGGGTTTCTTTAGTTTCGATGACAATGTTGGCACTAATGTTGAATTGGAATAGGTGAAGTGGAATCTTCTTGAAGGAATCCAAAACATTGACTCTGGATTGGTTTGGAATAATCTGATATATGAAAGGTCACTTCCTTATCATATCCAACAGCTCTTTTATGTTTGTTGTTCTTGATTTTTTCTTGAGTTTTGATGATGGGTTTGGAAAAGTTATGAACATGAAAGAATAAGCTTACACTTTCTTTATTTCATGTTGTTTCACTAAGTTGGTCATGCATGGAATAATTCGAAATATGAAAGATCACTTCCTTATCATATGTTTGTTGTTCCTGATTTCTTCCCAAGTTTTGATGATGGGTTTGGAAATATTATGTTGGACATGGAAAAATAGGATTATTCTATATTTGATGTTGCTTCACTAAGTTGATAATGTGTTGACATCTTATAGGAATCATTATCGAACACAAAAAGAGGATTGTTATGGACAAGAACTAGTTCAAAACGATGATTCCTTTGTTGTATTTCATCATGCTAGAGATATAATTGACTCTAGAGAAGGTCTACTTTGGCTTGTGAATCTTGCAAGAAGGTTAGAATAGATTGGAGAGTTGTTTTGTTGATTGTGATTGTATCTTGTTAATAGTAGTGATTATTAGAGTGCTTATTAACTCTAATAATTTTTCAGTTCAAGCCATTTTTAAAGACTAAAGGAGGCCTCAAAGGGCTTTTTGCAACTCCATGCATTAACAATACGAGTCACAATTAAAATTCAAGGTCTGAAAATAGACATGTATGAAAACACTATAATACATGAAAATGTGCACACAGGCACACGAATAAAATGGTTGCTTACACCCAAAGGATATAGCTACTACCAAAGACCCTTTTATTGAGTATGATTACAATGTTATTGTCCTTTTAACAAGGAAATATGAAAAGTCTTTTAAAAAGCTTTCAAAATGATAGTGTGTAAACCAAATTTATTGGAAATATTATACAAATTAGTTTGGCACAATCCAATACAAATCCCTCACTAATGACCAGTTCAATGATATCTAGAGAATGATAATCCACATACATTTAAAATGAACCAATTCATAATTGACCTTTTTTCAGCTGATAAGTATGATGACCAACTTCATCTATAAAGAAGTGAAACTTTCCAAATCTACCTACGTGGAATGAATGATAATAAAAATTCCTTTGTGATTTGTGGTTCAGCTTATGGATCCAATTCTTAGTTGTGTCTCGGCTCTTGGGGTTAACTGAGATCCACTTCATGTTGTTAGGTACTCTACTTTGGAATGCTCTCTAAACCTTTTGCAACAATCAATTTTCGAAAGAGTATTTTTTGTAACTACTGGGAAGAAGCATGTTGGCCCCCCAACAAAGTCCCCTTGATTTTGTAAAATCAAAGGGTCCCCCATGTAGATTTTGTAAATATTTGTTTTTGGTTTTATTTTATTTTATCGCGTTTGATTTAGTAGGTGTTTTCCTGGTTTAGTTTCCTTTCCTTTGGACGCTCAATCACGTGTTCTTTTGATTGGTTTTCATGGCTTTAAGGGTTTGTGATTTTGATCATTTGACTCTTTTGGTTTCATGGTTTCTCAACAACGATTGCATTCTCTCATTTGACCTTAGCCGAGTTGATTATATGTCTCCATTTGAATAAATTGATCTATTTTGACCTTGCAACAACCTTGTCTGGTTTGAGGCATTTATTACATCAATGAATGAGTAAGCATCTTAGAGGATTTGAATTATTTGAATGAATACTTATTTTAATGATTTATATATTCGTCCTGAAAGAATCTGCATCAAGGATTGGAGAAGTAAGTTCGTAATTTGAATAATATCTTAAATTTTTATGAATATCATCTTTTCATTAAATATTTTGTTCAGCTCAAAATTTACTCTATTACAATATGAAACAATTTCAATCAGACTTATTTCTATACAACTCATTTTATGTTTAAAAGGATATGCAACAACATCACGTGATCATTCATTTGGGAAAATTATGATATTCTACCAAATCCTTTAATTCCATTTTAAAATATGAGTTTCCATTTGTTAAAAGTGCTTAATTGTTACTTTAATATAAAAGTTCCTTATATCATGAAGATTTAAGATATTTTATTAAATGTATAGAATAAATAAGGCTTATGCTGGTATCAACTATAGAAGATTTACATTCTGGGTTGGCAGGTGCGGGAGGGGTCATTTTTGACCCCAGGGGGTAACAGATTGAGTGACTATGCTTGGGGGATTGGAAACAAGACTAACAATGATACTGAATGGTTAGCCTTACTTAAAGGTTTAGAAATTGCCATTAGCGCTGGAATTAAATATTTGATAGCCATTGGGGATTCCTTTCTGATCGTCCGAGAAGCTCACAATCTCATCAGTAAATGCTCCACTCCTTCAAGCAAATACCAACACATTCTCAAATTCACCAGCAGAGATTTCAACTCCATTAATTTTCTCCATGTTCTCCGCTCAAACAATCATAACGCCGATGAAATGGCCAATAAAGGCGTGCTGCAAACCTATGGTTTTTTGGCTCAAAATGATGACCCCCCCTTCTTTGTTGGGTCCCCTAACCCTTTCCTACCTAGGGGTGTTCTCTCCCCCACTCCACGCTCTCCTTACCTTATACCCCTCGCCACCTTTGGGTTTTCGATTTGCATGTTTACATCTGTCGCTGGTTTCGAGGGCCGATGGAGGCATTTAATGCCATCACATGGCCTCACCTCATCTACCTCCACTCACTCGCACGCTTCGCCTCATCCTTCCTTCAGATGCTTCTCGATCTCGCCCTTGTTCACTCCAGTCCTAAGTATGGATGCTCATTGTTCTGGTCTCATTGTCTCCTCCCTGGGAAACAATTTTGTGCCGACTTTGCTACCCTCTTCATGCTTGCTCTGCAATAAACCTCTGCACAATCCCTCAATCATCTCTCCTCCTGATGCAAGCCTGTTGAAGCCTTTATGCCTTTTGTTAGAAGACCTTTCATCCATCAACCTGCGTGAAGAATAGATTTCTCCTGAAACTCCACCCTCTCTGCTTTCTCAGGGCTCTATGGTGGACGATATGGAAGCACAGGTGTGCAAGATTAGGATTGATGTTGCTGATATCAAGAAAAATATGATGAGAATGTATACACTTCTACACTCTCTCAGCACTGAAATAAGGAATAATAACGACCTCTTGAATGGTCGAATCTCCTCCATGTCGGAGGCGGTGGATTACACTGCAAATAGTATTTCTAATATGGACTGCAAGGTGGATGACAATTACAGGAACATCACTGACTTGGAAGGCAAGGTGGACAGACTGCGTGAAGACCTTGCTCGTTGCATTCCAGGGTTTCAAGACACAACTGGATCCAGCTCCAATCCGGACGACTCCATGGAGAGCCCAGACCCTCCTCGCCCACGCCATAAGTAACGCTACATGCTGGTTCTCCAAAATTTTGCGGTTCATATGTTTTATTTTTGCAGTAGCTTAGAAAAAAATTGGTTTTTAGTAGTTTAAATACGGGTTTCTATCAGCTTTTAATGGATTCCAAATCCAATTTTTGTAATGTATTGTTTCTGCAAGTTTATTTTGGGACCATTTGTAAAGGTTTACACCTACCATAGCACTAGACTGCTTAGAGTTAAGAGAAGAAGTAGTGAAGCAAGCAAGAAAAACTTGAATTCTGGTTTCTCTCAGAGGAAAATCAGAAGCTTATTGTCTGTATTTTTGAAGACTCTCTTTTAATATAAATCCTACAACCGATCTTGTAAAAAATAAAACTATAGAAGATTTACATTTATCCATATCCATATTTATATTAATCATTATTTAAATGATTTCATAGTGAGACTTATTCATTATTTATATATTTAAAATGATTGATCATAATAAGAAATTTGATTTAAAGTAACTATCTGCATGGCATTTACATTGGATTTTTTTATTATTATCAAACTTTACCATTGAAATTCAGTATTTCATGGTATTATTTTATTTAATCATTTGTATATGAAAGAAACTTGAAGATGAATTTATAAAAGGGTTTGAATTGAGCAAAATGATTTGTTGAGTGTCTTCTCAAAACTATTTCCTTTTCACTCATATTCATTAAAGAAACTTGAACATTAATTTATAAAAGGGTTTGAATTGAGCAAAATGATTTATTGAGTGTCTACTCGATACTAATTCCTTTTCATTCATATTCATGATATTTATTTAAATGGCTTTTGGGGAAGTCTTCCTTATAACTCCACGTAACTTTTTTTTCATTAATTATTTATTTTTTCCAAAAAAAAAACCAATGTTTAATCATGCTTAAGGGATATATATGGAGAAAAAGGGAGATAGTACGTTTTCAAAGTGATCGTTAAAGGAAAAATTCAATCCTTTTGTTTTGTTTTACCTTCAAGATAACTACACAACTTTAATAATATTATAAAAAAATTTGTTACTTTTTAATATATACATTTTGGTTGTGCAAGTTTAAAGGTGAAGGTCGATCTTGAAATGATCATATAATGAGTTTTGTTAAACAAGATTTTCTCCATGTGTAGGCCATGCATGAGATATCACCAAAATTGCTCTAGCCATAAAATTTAGTATTTTCCAACACAAGATGCAAGAGGAAATAAATGCTCCATTGTTCTTAAGAAGAATATTGTTGAAACAAATCCTAAAGTGTACAGTTTCATACATTGACTAAAAATGCGGAACAACGCAAAATTCCTATCGTGAAATGGTAGATATAGATCTTGTAAAGATGAGGAAAAACCACATGCTCATAGTAGGAGGATGTCATCAAATCACATTTAATATTGATTGCCCTACAACTTCAAAATTATTCCTCCTCTAATCACATAATTGTTCCACTAATTTGCAAAAGCAATTCGCCATATTTTATCGGATCTTGACCAAATTTGTTGTAAGTAGATAATGAGACTGAGTTGCTTCATCTTCCATAGCCATGGGGGGGGGTCAATTGGTAGGAAATATCCTATCACGTCCATTCATATTGGGGAATAAATTATGATACAAAAATGAGAAAATATATTTCCATGTATAAAGGGGCCAAGGGGGATTAATTATGTTATATGGAAATACAAATATTTAGGGTATATTTTATTACATTTTGTTTAGAAGCGTGGAGGAGAGGAAGAGGGAAAATCGGGGGACAAGGGCACGAGGTATTGAGCTTAATTGACAAGAGATACTCAATCAGGATTCAAGATGCATGGTATTTTTTAAGGATTCTAATAGTATACATAAGTATAGTATTATATATATATAGGAAAAAATTAAAAATGAAACATATAATTTACTACTAAAAATTGTAAATTTTGGTGAATATTACAATAAAAAAACATATTTTATGTAAATATAGGCTATTTTAGAGAGTAAAAATGACCAAATAGCGAATTTATTTTTTGAAAAAACCCAAAAAATAGCCAATTGGCGAAATTTCACCCCTAAAAATGGCCTTGGTAGGATGGTTGATGCTGGTGCTCTATTGAAGGGTTTTCATGTTTCTCATGTGCTTGATTAGTTAATGGATCTTCAAATTGTTAATGGAATTGAGTTAATGAAGGATTATGCTTTCTATTTTTTATATGATTTTTATCAATTGGAAGTGTAGTTTAGGTGCATATTTCAGGTCTACAAATCATGTGTGTTTTTATGCCTTTCAATGTAGCTTTCCTCCTTGAGTCCATCTGAATTTTTTTGCTCTAGAAATTTCCTTTTGAGTAATCTATAAAATCATCCCATCCACTAGACAACATCTAGGTTTGTGCATTGCAACCTTGTCCCTTTCTAATCATCCTAAAGAAAGCCTCATGCAATCCTTGGTTGACACCATTTTCCCATTGTATAAAACACTAGTCTCCAATTCCTTCATGACTCTTATATTTTACAAAAAACAAAACACTTCTTTTTTCTAAAGTTACTCTTCATTTTCACCATGTACTGTGAGATTTTCAATTGCTAGGAACTAGATTCATATGACAATTTCACATGGAATATTTCAGACAATGAGAGAAGAATAATAGAGAAGATAAATTGTGGAAATCACTCTGTATTTTATTCATCAATATGATAACAATATATAATACACCTTCCATGGAGAAAATTGAATTCCTTGGAGGCAATTTGGAAAGAGCAAAAAGAAAAGGCTTAGAAAAGACAAAAAAACCCCTAGGTGACAAAAGCAATTTCCAAAACTGTACTAGAGGCTCACGAATTGGATAAGTATAGTATGGAAGCTCATGAGTGAGGTAAATAGAATGTATTTATGGCTTTAGGAGAGTATATATGATGTGGATGTCGAATTGGTCAAGTGGAAAAAGATTCTAAGTCAACTAGCTTTACCTTTTCCACTAGAAAGCAGAAAAACAGGACAAAGCTAACTAAATCAGGAAAGCACCTTCTAAACCAAAAATGGAAAGAAATCAGACAGAATCCAGTGAAATCTTATCCAGAATCTTCTCTAAGGCTCCCTAGTGACTTAGGATGGCAAGTGGCCCACTAAAAGACAAAACTGGTCTATTTTACGTAGTCAAAACTCAAGAAATTAATCATAAATTATTAATTAATTTATCCTAAGTCTAGAATGGTATAGGTGGTTTTTTAAATATTCCAACACCCCCCCTTAAGCCTGAATTTATGTGATGGGAATCAGAAAAATATCAGAAATATAGGACCCAAGCAATAAGGCTTATGGTCACCCCAATACAAAAATAACTAGGCCATGTAAATCGAGGAAACGGGGAAAACCTCATGGGAACAAAACCCTCCCTAAAAAATGGACATGCTTGATGTCTTGATACTGTCATGTTGCTCATTTGAATGATCTGAAAGAGATGGATGAGATGAATGGGTTGCTTCTAAGTAACAGACTTGATGAAGAGATTGTGGATGTCATGATCATGCATCAGTGCATCAATGTTATGTAGACAAGAACTATGTGTAGAAGCTCCATGAAGCTCATCTTCTGATGATGGAGGAGCATCATATGAATTTTTATTGCTATTGTAACATACATAATCAGATCTGAAAACATAATCAATGATGGAAAAGAGATCTAGGCATACTCCTTCCCAAGGAGAAACAATGAACTCAACAGGATCAATTTCTTCTGTAGCTGCAATGTGGTGCACTAGTTCTTGTACTTTCTTCTCAAACTGATGTAGAACCTTTCTGATATTGAAAATGACATCATGCAGCTCTGAAATATCATAATGTGATTCATATGGAGAAGCAACCAGTAAATATGTGGACTCTCTATGATCGAACATAGTTTCAGTAGGAAAAGTGTGAGAAACTCTATCACCCTGACAATTGAGCGAGCCTGGAGAGTGTGAGGACTTGAATTTTGAACCATGAGTGACGGGGTCAGGTCCATATGTGTGAAATATTAGTCCAAATATGGCCAAAATCATGGATTTCCAACCAATGAAAGATATGAAAGACAAAATTGCAACAGAGGCAAGTGACACAGTGTAGGAAAACATGGAATTGTGTAGTTTCTTAACTAGAGAACTTGGGGGTTGTAGGGTCTTTTGTGCATCCAATGGTTGGAAAAATGGTGTGGGAGATTTAATGACCTACATATCAGACTTTAAATCATCTTCTAAATCAGAATCTAAAATATTTGAATGGTAATGGAAAGACCTTTCAGAAGACAAGTCAAAATCTAGTAAAAAATGACTAGTTTTGAGAGTAGGCTTGGATGAACTCACTGAAGACTATTCCAAAGAAGAAGTGGAGGTTTCTGATTCTGATGTATCAGAATGTGAATAAAAATCAAATATATTAGAATTATATTTCACTCTAGTACACAATTCATAAGCATGATTACCTTTGGGAGAGGCTTGGAAACAGTGTTCTTGTTCTACAACAAGCTTGCCTTGTTCTTTCTTTGCAATGTCGGGAACACCTATGTTATGTTCTTCAAGCATTTTGGCCATGATGTCCAATTTCTTATTGAAGAAAGATTTATCAATATGAGTTCCTTTGCAGCAATAAGAACACTTGGGCTTCTCCTTCTTTATCTTCTTGGATTTGGAATCTCCATCAGAATCCTCTTCATCTAGCAATATATTTTGCTTGGATTTTCCATTCTTCTTTGCTCCATGAGAAACAAGTGCAAAGTATTTGGAGGGTGTTTGATCCCTCATTTGGACCAGCTTGTCCTTCTCATGAGTTATCGAATCAATGAATGCATCCAAGGTTGGCATCTTCCACTTGGGACTGCAAGTCTTGTAGAATGAAAAAGTACACACAAATATTGAGTATTCAGAGCTCAGTTTTGACAGAATGGTAAGGATTAATTGCTCCTCCTTTTCTATGCCACATTGCTTGAGTTGAAGCACTAGGTTCTTGAATTTTGACATAAAATCCTCCATAGAATTGAAATTACTCGGACTAAGAGATATCAGCTCAATCTCCAACAAATGACCTTTGAGCTCGTCCTGTTTTCCAAAGAGAGACTAGCTTTTTCCACACTTCATTTGGAGTGGATAGAGAATCAATATGGAATAGAATATCTAGAGATACAGAGAGATAAATAAACACATAAGCTTCATCAAGACTATTGAACCATTTTGATTTTAATGCAATAGCTCCTGGCTCAGTTTCAAGCCCCATAGTGACTCTATACAATCCTCTGCTTCGAAGTTGGATGATCATATGCACCTTCCAGTCAAAGAAATTGAAGGGAGTGAGAGTCACAGCTTTGGATTGATTTTTATCCATACTGATGCGCTCCTGGTGATGGAAATACCTACAAAAAACACTCTTGTAAATTTTTTTGAATAAAGCTAGATTTGATACCATCTGAGATTTTCAATTGCTAGGAACTAGATTCATAAGACAATTTCACATGGAATATTTCAGACAATGAGAGAAGAAGAATAGAGAATATAAATTGTGGAAATCACTCTGTATTTTATTCATCAATATGATAACAATATATAATACACCTTCCATGGATAAAATCGAATTCCTTGGAGGCAATTTGGAAAGACAAAAAAAGAAAAGGCTTACAAAAGACAAAAAAAACCTAGGTGACAAAAGCAGTTTCCAAAATTGTACTAGAGGCTCACGAATTGGATAAGTATGGTATGGAAGCTCATGAGTGAGGTAAATAAAATGTATTGATGGATTTAGGAGAGTATATATGATGTGGATGTTGAATTGGTCAAGTGGAAAAATATTCTAAGTCAGCTAGCTTTACCTTTTCCACTAGAAAGCAGAAAAAACAGGACAAAGCTAACTAAATCAAGAAAGCACCTTCTAAACCATAAATGGAAAGAAATCAAACAGAATCCAATGAAATATTATCCATAATATTCTCTAAGGAACCCTAGTGACTTAGGATGGCAAGTGGTCCACTAAAAGACAAAACTGACCTATTTTACCTAGTCAAAACTTAGGAAATTAATCATTAATGATTAATTAATCTATCCTAAGTCTAGAATGGTATAGGTGGTATTTTAAATATTTAACATGTACTCCATTGTTAAACTCTCGTAATCCTACCCTTGGGACTCCACCTTTGATCTAGACAAGAGATAGCCTTAAGAGACAAAAAAGGTTAGGTGTGGTGACAATGGCCTCCCTCTTAGTCATCCATAAGCTATCATTGATTTTAGGAATTCAATCTTAAGATGCTAGTTTGTGTGCTAACATGGAAGAACAAGCATCTCTAAGATGATGGATATACTCTTAATGGTAGAAAAATTGGTGGAGGAGGTTGAAAGATACAACTATTGGGTAGGAAAAAATGGCTTATATGATCATCTACTTATTCTTATACAAATAGAAAAGGAGGATAGAAAACCTCCATTTCCTTATAAATTTAATCATGATTGGTTGGATAAGGAATAGTTTAGACTTCTTATTACAAAAAATAGAAATTTTATGATCCTTGTTGATGAGATTCAGTTATGCTTCAATTTGCCTCCAATCTCAAACAAGTCAATAAGTTAATTGTAGGGAGTGCAAAGATGAAAAAGGAAGAAAATCAAGTAGACCTAGAAAAGATAGAAGAAACATAACCACTATTTTTCAAAATAATGTCAGTGCGTCTTCCAATGATGAAGATTTGCTAGATTTAAAGATAGTAGAGGATTAAAAATAAACTTTTAGACAAAAAGGAGGTAGAGTGGATGCTCACAAGTAAGGGGCATATTAACACTAAGTTGTTTCACAAATATGGTAACTTTAAGAAATGTGTAAATACAATTTGGTGAATTGGTTTGTTTTATGGGTCAAAGGAAAAATAATTTGAAGAGATTGTAAAAGTTAACGAGGTTCATTTTTAAGAAAAAATCTCCAAACATAGAATAATTATGAAGGTGATAAGGATTTTCCTTAGAATTTTTTACCAAGGGGTGGATGAGAGCATAGAGGCAGAAGTTACCAAGGATAAACCATCCACCCTTGGAAATATAAGATAATTTGTGATTTCACACAAGCTCTATTCTAAGATCAACCAAATATCCTAATCGCCAACATGATATAGGGATGGTATCCATTCTTTATTAGAGAATGATTTAATTTATAAGAAAGTTGCAGCAGATTTTACCACCTTTGAAGGGAAACCTCAAATTTTAGTCTTCTTGGATCTTTGTAACGTCCCCCTCACCCAATCCGACCATCGGAAGGGGACTCTAGGAAAACCCAGGCTTTCAAATTTTTCCCCAAGTTCATAATACGTTTTTCAACAATGCAATGTGTGCAGAAATGTAAATAAACATGCACATCGGAATTCAAATCTATCCACACACAAATCTAATATGAAATTACAAGCATAAACATTACAGGCATCAAATAAAACATTACCATATTTAAATACATAAAAATACTTATCTTTATCCAATGCATATCCAAGAAAATGGTTGTGTAAGAGCGTTTTTCCACCGAACCATAGTCACTCAGTCCAGCATATAATATTTCTACTACTGAGGCCACCCCCAAGCTGGGATGTGAGGCCACCAGGGCGAAGGAGACACCTATATGCTTCTATCTCTCATCCCACAACCAATTCTTCTCTCTATTATTAGCCAAATTCTCATACAGAGCTCTACGGGGGTCTCACTCAGCCCTCACAGCCTTGGCTTCCACAATACCTGCCCCACACAACACCCTTCTAGCTAAAGAATCCCCTTCACCGATCCATGCTTCTCTTAGGAGATCCATCTTGTCGGTGCTTCTAGTGTGTGCATAGAAGAAGTCCAACTTGGTATTGGCTGCTATAGGACCTCCTGTAGAATCAAACTATGGCTTCTCAAGCACCTACAAGCAGCAGAACTCAAGGGTAAGGGTTCCTATCTTGCCCAACCTCTCTGCTCACCTACAACCATAATACCCACTTCCAAATCTGCAACAGGGTCTCCAAATTCGAATTTATGGGTTCAAAACAGTATGGTAAGTTCATGGACAGCAATGGAGAGTTTTGCAACCTCTAAACCTACATGAGAGAATGAGACAAATGAGGGTTGACTCTAAGGGATATGGGAAAATGGTGACAAGACAATTGACATAAATTCTGGCAGTAGGGGAAAGGACTCCTGATAGCTGCAGACTGACTTCTGTCATGATAGAACTGTCACAAAAGTGCAATCAGTCCCATGCTACAATAACTACATGAGGTGACTTTTCCCACCAACCACACACATGCACTAATGATTGGAAAATGATCAAAAAAGGAGATATTTGGCTTATTCTCATCACATGATAGAATTTAGGTGTGATTTCTAAGGTTGAAACTTGGAAGCAAGGATTTAGTCACCCATGGACCCCCTTCCTCTTACCCTTGGTGGAATCATAGCCCCTTTGATGATCTTTACATAACCAGTTTTGGACCATTCTATTATTTATGCACATAATATTCCAAATCAACATAAAAGCCAATTAAACAGTCCAAATGAAATATAAACATCATACATGCCTAAACATTCACTAGTGGGGCCTTGGCCTTGAAATCCACACTAGGAATTCACACTAGCATATTTACATCATTTACGTAATTTGGATAAATACATTCCAAGTCAAAACTAGGGGTATTACACTCTTTTTCTAGCTTGAATCATCATATCTAGGGTTGTGTTGTGTAAAAGTGTTTCGTTGGAAGGAATTTGATTAAGATAAAATATGAGGGCAGAGTAGAGCATGTAAGTCTTCAGCAAAGGCATTGATGGGTGGTCCTCTAGTGCTTTATGAGACAAGTAATGATTTACATGACAAGTCATTGGCACTTGGAAGGATGCCATAAAATGTTTTGCATAACAATGTGTTTGAAAACCATCAACCATACATACACTTTCCATAAATGTGTATCATAAATATTGTTGGAAGGTACCATTTTTTATAATCATTCTATAGGATCCATTTAGACCATCTAACACCGTCGACATAATAAGCACTAGATCCAAAATTTTATGAACACTCTATTCTCAATGATTGGATGTTCTCGCGAAAATCCATGTCATCTTTTCTTCATACAATTTGAAATGCTTGAATGACTTGATATTTTGACCCTTAACTAATAAAGTAATTGCAGGGATATGAAGGGGACTAGGTTGTACATGAAATAAAAGGATAGATTCTTTTCATTTCCCTTTAGGAATTGTTGCAATTCCTTCCTCGGATGTAGATTAAAAAATGATCGAATCTTACAAAAAGAGATCGGATCTAATAGAGCCACTATCTGGAATGAAAGAAATGATTTGTTGCAACAATCATGTACAAGTCTAGGAAAATATCCGAGCTAGACCAAAGCACCCCAATGCAATGATGCTTCAATTTTCTTCTCGGCCAACTCACGGATTGTTGGCCATCCGAGACGTTGGTAGGCTTTTCTCATTGATCAAGAGATTTTCATAGATTTGATAAAATTCTAAGAGTTATGTTCACTTGATCGTGTAGCTTTGGACTAGGGAGGTCGAGTGATCTAAGGCCACATGTAATCGCAATTGCTCATTGTATGGATCACAAATATGAGTATGAAGGCGGCAATCTACACCAAAAAATAGAAAGCAACATATTTGAAATGGTTGATGATCATTTGAATCTGATATGTCAACAATCTTAACACAAATTGCAACACGGTCATATTTGAGGCTATTATTTTATTATTCATAGATGTTGATGGTCGTATGGATGGGGAAGGTAATCCCAAAAGAGAAGTTGTGATTGGAAAAATTACACGCAGTACCCATGGTAACAAGGAAGGACACATCACTAATTGGCAAAAAGGACAAAATAATTGTCAAGATTAGCTCTGAGCCTACCGAACCCCTTGAAGCAACTTGATCAATGAATCACCCGACTCATTGAAATGGACAGAGGGGGTCGCAACCTTCTATTATGTAGGTATAGGATAGATAAATACTCTAAACCCAAACAAATCCTATGTAGAAATCCACCGAACTATAACAATCCTACATTTGTAATATATATATATATATATATATATATATATATATATAAGAAAGATCATAAACTAATAAAAAACATGTTTAGTATAATCTTGTGTATATTTATTCATGTAAATATAATAGTTAGGATGATATCCTAAGTATTAATATAAGTTATAAGATGGGATGTAATAGAAAGGAAAGCACTGTAAAAGTTATCACTTTAATAGTCCAGGAACTACGTTGCATGGATAATAATAATCCAAAGTAAAAACATTAGTCCATGGTTATGGACTCAAGTCCATCCAGACATATTGGCGTTGATGTTTTATAGTCTTAATTCAATCCTTAGAATCGTGCAAAAAAGTTATCACACTATATTGTAATGGTTTCATTCTACATAATAATAAGAATAACTTGGGAAGTATTATAATACAAGAGCCACAATGTGGCAATGTCCCTGGGCTATAGAAAATATGTTATTGTGAAATTCACAAAATAATTTTAAGCCATAACTAATAGATCTTCAAGAATTGATGAGGTACAATTTTTCATGTGTTCACATGCATAGGCTATCCACACATTCACTATGTTACTATCTTTTTGAAAGCGGACTCCAATGACAAACATTCTTGTAAACATACAATTAATCATAAAGATCACTAATTTTTATCTTATAACATCCTCTTATACAACTAAGGATCTTGTGAGCGTCATACATAATTTTTACATGTAAATCCACAAAATTCTAATATGCAAAAGCATACTACTTTCCTCAGTGAATACAAATATTTGTAATGTAATTACTATAATAAATTCAATAACTTGAATGCAAGCACACATACACATCCTCTCCTTGTGACAACCTCATAAACCATGATCTTAAGTTGGTGCATACAATTAAAGGTGTTGAAGTGACCCATATGGAGGATGCTTATGCGAAGGATAAACTTTTTCTAACATGTACGACACTAGGCACGAGATCCTTATGGCTATGATAAAATCAAAGAGAGAAGATTTTATGATGTTTCTTCACCTTATATTTACTTAGTTGTGAGTAAAGGAGGATGTTGTTTCTGGAAATAAATATTGTTTTCACTCATTAATTTTAAATTTATTTATTTGAACCTATACATATTTTTTTTGCATGTGTTATTCTTCAACTAATGAGAAGAAAGTGAAAAGATTAATCCATAATTTTTTCAAACAAATAAAATGAAAAAACTTTAAAATGTTTAAAGTTTGATTTCATTATTTGAAGACACTTAATTCAAACTCTATTAAAAAAATTTATGTTTCAAACTTGTCATATACCTTGGTTAAGGGAGAGACACCTCGATATTTAATTTTTTAAATAATGAAAAAATTTTAAAAAACAAAATCATATATTTTATTTTTAAAATAAAAACAAAATGTAAAATTAATAATTTTTTATAAAAATAATTACTCATGTAAAATTAATAATTTTTTTATAAAAGTAATGACTAATATAAAATAAAGCCCGCATGGGTGTGGCTCATTGGCGATCGCTTGATATGAAGTCACATGTTGTAAATAGAGGTCACAAGTTCAAATCACACCCGGGCTTACCCGTGTCGCATGCTTGCAGGAGGTTGTGGGGCACCTACGGGTATAGTGGTAGCGGGCTTGGATCTCTGGACCCCATGTCACGCGAGTACCAACCCAATCTCCAATTGTCAATTCCCCTAGTGAAAAAAAAATAATGAATATAAAATAATAACAATTTTATAAACAAAATGTAAAATAAAATTATATTAAAAATTCTTGGAAATTTTAAATAAAGAAAATATTGATGTTTAATTAGTTTTGAGATAAAAAAAAGGTGTTTGAATGGTTTGTTTTGCCTTTTTTGTCTTTATGAAAAGCGTGAGACAAAAATAATGAAAAATAAAATACAACATCTATTGTAATTTGACTCTTATAATGGTTCCTATTACTTTACTCTTAAAATGGCCTTCATTACTTTAAAACCTAAAATCTTATTCCTTGGGATTTTTAAATTACTTTTGTTTAATGAACATAATATGAAAGCCATTTGCAAGTCCTTGCTTAACCTTCAAACTTGAAAAGAAAAAAAAAAAAGTCCTTGCTTAACCATATCATGTTCGTGTCAGCGTCGTATGAAGAGCGAATTTTAGGCGGAATATACACATAAAATTATAAATTCTATGTGATTCTAAAGCATTCACAGTCATGGGAACCGGATTCCAGGTGACATTCTCTTCACCGAAAAATGGTAAATAACTCTGACTGGAAGGGGTCAAGCTCCACTTGGATGATCTGATTTTTCTTGACGAGGACACAATCCACATTATAATTGAGAAAGTCTTCTGCACGATATATTTTTAACCACGGTAATCAAATTATCAACCATGAATTCTCGTTCCCCAAATTAGATGAAAGTTGGGACTTGGGATGGGCTCTACTTCTACATTCATGTTAGTAATTAAGTAATAATCAATAATCTCCATTAGTACATACATAGTGAGAAGATCCTCGGGACTCTACGGGCATCGAGAGAGTAGGCATATCGACAAGACATTTTAGATGGCTGTGTATTTTCCCCTTGATAGTCGCGGGCCTGGAATTTGACGTGGTATAAGAAGTATTGAGCAAAATAAAACGTATTTGGCACATAATATTAGATGCTACACGTCCACGTCTACATGTACGAAAAAAAATTAGGACCTTCAATTTGACGTGTGTTCTCCATCTGTTATACTAATGTCATAAATATAAAAATTGCACTTCGTAATTTATCACTACCCGATGCAGATTCATCGAATGCGCGTAGGATCAAAGGCACTTGCCACTTGGTAGGATGGTATGATGGAACTTAGCAATGTTTAGAAACTCGAGGAGATGGTGCAATTAAACTGGGTATCATAGTGGTTAATGGAATTAATGGCTGGGAGATTTGGACCTTGGTAGTTGGTAGCTAGTAGCTGCAAGCTGCAGCCTGCTGGTTGCGAATCGCATTTGAGGATATCCGCTCTCCCTTCAATGTCCCCGAGTAAGCTCCCTCCTCCATTTGAGGCTTTGTCGCTCTCCCTTCAGCTTCATTGAGTCTCATCTATTTCTCACCTGGTGAGACGCTTCTGCTTGGGATCAATCCCCACGTGTGCTAAATCAGATCTCAACGACAGGTACTCACTACCTACCATTACATTTCATTATTATTTATCTTCCTTGTGGACAATGGTTGTGTTTTTTAACAGTAGGTTTTTTGCTGCAGTCTTCCCCAAGATAATTGGTTCAAAGTTGTTGGCACTGGAGGGTGGACATGGAAGTTGGAGAAGCGTAGAGACCTGGAGTTGGAGTCTGTCGTTTCAATTCTCACCAAGCATAAGCAGGTAAGTATTCGAATCTCACTTCCCTGGGTTCCCTCCCCTTGGATACAGATTCTAGGACCCCTCACGAATCCAATGACTGGAAGCATTTGAAGTTCAAGATATTCCCATCATCATGATTCTCTAGATTCGATTATGGTTATCATTGTTCGAGAATACATATTTAAAATCATCTCTTTTTTGGCGAGTTGGGTTGCAATCGCCTAGGTTTTAGATGTTTAAGAATATGAGGTTAATGAATTTTTGTTTTCAAATTGGGTAGAAATAACAATAAGGTTGTAACTGTAAGCAAACCAGAACATTAAAAAACAACAACAATGGATTCAAAAGTTTAAATATTTTTTATACCTTTTGAATCCATATGGATTTAGGTTTAATTCCTAAACATGGAACCATTGCAACAAATATATTTTTTGTTTTTCAGTTGAATACATATCCAAGGAAACATGTAAGTGTAATACTTAACCTCTAGAGTTGAGAGTTTCGTGGCAAAGTATTCAAGAGCTAAATTCCATTTTCAATCAACGATCATAGCATCAAGAATTCATCCTTTGTTATGGTAGATAATCTATTCATTCTATTGGGTGTAGTTTCAAGGTCTTAGAATCTATTTTTTGGGGTATTCATGTGAATGTTCCATTTGAATTATTGGATTTGAGTGGGAGCATTGGAATTTGGAACATAACCATTTATCAATAATTAGTTAAATGAATAAACAGTGTGCTTTGGGTGTAATTTGATGGGATTATATTATTCTATTGAGTATAATTTGAAGGTACTTCCCCCCCCCATCACATCACCCGATTGTGGAAACTTGATTCCACAACCACCCCCTCAGCTTCACCTCGGATGAGACCTCAGGCTGCGCGCAGCCTGTTGATCCTTCCAATCCCCTCAAAGGATACCTCATAATCATTTCCCATCAAGATTGAAGGGCCAACTATGGACTCGAAATCCACGTCGGGTACTTCGACGCGCAATTGCGCTTGCGCACTTGCAACTCTAATGACGGTGCAATACAGGATACCTTGGCATTATGATAGTAAGCTATCAACAACTTACCTCGCGACAACCTTCAATGACTTGGCGCATCAACAAGACTGCGCGTCCTTTCCAGGAAGTTTAATGCTAACCAATCTACTTAGAATTCCTTATCTCTTCAACTCGTTCAAATTCTTATCATTATATTGCAGGTGGTTAAATAAACATATGTTACTGTGTGCTCCAACACTGCGCTTAAAATCAATGTTCACTATTTGACCAATTGATAGATTCATACATTCCAATTGACAGATTCATACATGTTGAATACTTAACATTCCTCCACGCATCTATTACTTGAACATAGTATTCCCATTCTTTGCGGTGAATACATATAAAAGCAATCACATAACAGAAGTTTCCAGCATTAAACATTCATATCAAGCAATTGAACAATCATAAACACACAATAGTCACATAACACAGAATTTAACATGGTTCACCCCCCGGATGGAGGCTACTTCCACAAGAACGGTTGTTAGTATTGCTCTTAATGGGAAGGGTACAACCATTCTTAGTCTGTGCACTCAGTTGCAGACTCTCTTCTCTCTCTCAGATAGGTCTCTGCGCACTCAGCTGCAGAGCCTTTACAATGGCTTTTCTAAGCTTAAGATTTTACAATACCCAAATACTTAACCAAAATTGAAGAGTAACCCTTCCCTTACAATATTGTGCCTTATTTATAAATCATGCCCATAGGTCATGTCTTTACAATCATTATGCCGAAACCCTAAGGTTTCCAAAACTAGTGTGGCTAACTGTCACCCTAGTTGTCACCGTCGAAAGCCTGCTCTGCCTACTCCAGCTGGGCCACTCGTGGCTCACACACTCTTCTGACAGCCGCAATCCTTGAAACGGTTACAACTGCATCATGGCCTGTCCCTTTCCACTCCTTCGCCTGCCTGTCACCATCGGTGTCATGGCCTAGCTTCTCAACTGCTTGCTACCACACATTCGAATACGTTGCTTTCATCTTCCATCCACCTGTTCCTTACCCAAAATAGGTCATGTCCTCATCTCACCTTTACCCATGTTCTGAACCAAAATTAGCTCATGCGCTACCATGCGCATCGTCCTACTGCGCGACCGTGCCTTAGTCATTGCCGTCGTGCAACACGCGCAAAACCTCAAAATTGTTTGTCGCCTGCCGCCACGCGCAATGCGCTCTTAACAAAACTGCTTGCTCTTTCTGCCGTAGCGCGCAGTGCGCAATTATCAAAATTGCCTTTTCTTTCTGCCGCAGCGCACAATGCACGATTTTCCACACTTGTCTATTTTTCCAACTCAATTGGGCCCCACCCAACAGGCCCCTAACACTCACCTGTGGCTCGTCCCTATCCACTTCCACCTGCAGAAACTGGTGCCGCATCTTCCATTCTCCCAAGCTTTAATGTAAAGCTTTGCAGAGTTCCTGCTAACTCTGCAACTATTTCATTGGTTGTTCGTTCGAAATCTTGAAGCATCTCCAGAGTTTCCTGCGAGACCTTCTCTCGAGCCAGCTGTTCCTGCATAGTGCCTTCTGTCATCTAAAGTTCTACGAACTTCACATCGAATTGATGCATCAATTTGAGGCCTTCTTGCTCAATAGGCTGCAGCCTGACCGATGTGGCAACCTCTTTCTCCCTTAGTGTTTCCAACTCTTTTTGTAGGTCCTTGACCTCATTAAATTGCTGTACTTTCTCTCTAGCCGACGCATTCCTCATCTGCATACTTGCAGCATCTACCTGCTGCTGCTTTTGTTCTACTTCTTCCCTTACCTGCTGTAGCGCAGGATCCTCACTCAACCCGGTTACTACTGTAGTTATCCGCTCAAGTAAGTCTTGGAATTTCGTCACTTCCGTCGAAATGCCATCCATGGTTGCTTTTACGTCCTCAGCTAGAGTTGGGCACTGGTCAGGTGGAATGGAAGGGTGCCTAGCCTCTAGCTCTGTGATTTTTCCTTTATACGAGGTTTCCATTTCCATTTTCTCAGCAGTAAGGGACTCTACCTTGGCCCCAATTTTCTTTATAGTATCCTCCATATCATCTTCTTCTTCGCATTCTTCTATGTTTGCGCACATAGCTGAAATGGTTTACTTCAGCTTCTGGCCCTTTTCCTTGGCTGCGCTCAGTTCTTGCTTACTGTTATCTGACTCCTACCTTAACTGCTTGATGTCTTCAGTTAACTGTGCACAATTATCATATGAGGCGAGGCCTCTCTCGTGAATTTCTTTCGCCACTCTGATATGCAACTCGTTCGGGTCCTCCAGGGGCAAGGCCCCAATGTTCAGGTCGAGGCGCCCAGTCTTTAGTGCCTCCTTAACCGTTTCATTTGGGTAAATCAGGTATCTTGGTTCAAGGTTCAAGACATGCAGATACTTAATTCCAGTAATAGGTGGTCTTCTTTGCATGCTCAGCTCTCCTGATTTCCTGTCAAGACCTGAACCTGACTGCCCCAATCCCATATGGGATACCAATGTCTTGACCTCCTCCAAAGCTTGGATTATGGTCAACTACAGTTGTTATTGCTTGGCTTCTTTCTCAGCACAAGTCTCTTCCCATGCTTCCTGCAATTTGGTTGCAATGGTCTCACAATCATCGGGATGTAGTTGCGGCCCGAGCTCGGGTTTTTCGGCCTTCCTTTTTGTGCGTCGGTCCTGTGATTGTGAGGGGCCTTCAGTGGCCTTTCTCTTTGCTGCTGATGAGGTGGAATGTTGAATCTGCGTGTCAGGATACCAATGTCTTGACCTCCCCCACAACTTGGATTATGGTCAACTACAGTTGTTATTGCTTGGCTTCTTTCTCAGTGCGAGTCTCTTCCCATGCTTCCTGCAATTTGGTTGCAATGGTCTCACAATCATCGGGATGTAGTTGCGTCCCGAGATAGGTTTTTCAGCCTTCCTTTTTGTGTGTCGGTCCTGTGATTGCGAGGGGCCTTCAGTGGCCTTTCTCTTTGCTGCTGATGAGGCGGGATGTTGACTCTACGCGTCATCCTTTTCTTCCTCAATGGGTGTGCCAGTCGGTAGCCCACCCTTCTTTCCCTTCTTTGCTATTGTTTCTTCCTTGTCTTCCATATCTGTGTCTATGTTATCTTCATCGGTGTATTTTACATTGATCTTCTCCCGAAGAGGTTCTACGTTCTACTCGTAATCTGACGCATCATCGCATGAAGCGAGAACTTTCCATTCCAGCTCCCATCGCTCCATCATTCCTTTGATCGCCTACTCATCTAGTTGGAAAAATACTAGATACCATAAGTCATGCTCTGTTATGTCACCTCTTGGATGAATAAATGATTGGTGCCTTTTCGCTTGAAACCTCATGATGCAGGTGTTTTCATCAGTTAGTGGTTTGGAAATGCACGGTGTTTCCAAAATTGCTTCACGCAACTGGTGATAGTAAACATAAAACACTTCAGTTGTTTGCCGCTGCCTAGATGCCTTTGGGCTCACCCATAGATTGGCAAAGCGCGTTCCTTGGCCTTGTCTTGCTAAAGTGGCAACTGCCTGGTAACTCTCTGGCTCCTTCCAGCTGACAAAGGCTATCAACACTAGCATCCAACTAAAATGGAACGTTGTTCCATCATCTTGGGTATCCTGAACATCTGCTAAGAACTCGTTCAATAAGAACTGGCACCAATTGTATGCTTTTCCATGCAATACATTAGTGGCTTCCCTGATTGCAACTGCAGGTACTTCAGGTGGTCTACACTTGCGCAACAGCTTGCCTGCAAGCAGCTGGGTCGTAAATTGTGTGGCGCGGTCATTGATGTTGACCATTGGGAACCCTCGTCCCTTGCGCACTACGCCGAACTCTTTTGCTATTTTGGTGCTAAGGGATTTATCGTGCGCCTTCTCTATGATGAGGTTAGCAGGGTCCTCACCTCACTTGTTTAGTCCAGTGATCTGATGGACCAGGTCGATACTAATATCAATGCGCGTGTCCAACCATAGGAATCCATCATGCACGCAAGTAAGCAGTGTGTGCGCTATGGCGAAAAACTCAGCGCTCTTAGTAAAGTGTGGCATTTGCAGTAAATTTAATAAGCCTAATGGTCGGATGGCCCTTAGACATTCTTGAATTTCCAGCCTTCCGGTGTCGGTCTGTGCGTCCTTGACCCAATTGTTATAGGCGTCCGGTCTAAACTGTGGGTAATTTTTTGGCGTTACCAGCATATTCTCCAGTAAGTCTTGGTCATCTAGCTTGCAGCCTGGTATGCCACCCATCAAATTCTCCTTAATCTTTACCTTGGTAGAGATAGTGGGTAGTGGGATTTCGTATTTGAAGTTTTTTTCTTTGTTGACTGGTGGGGTTTTAAGCTTCCTTGGGGGAATGTAGTCGGGCACAGGATAAAACAACAGGTTTGGAGCCGAGGGTTTCTGCTGTAATGGCACTTCGGACCCCCCTGATCTTAAGTTGTTTCTTTTCCCTTGCTGCTTCCTACAGCCTGTCGTGTTGAAATTCTAGATGCACCTACTTTCATTGCCGTCATTTCTACTGGAATCCCTACTTGCTCGAATAACCATGAGATATCTGCTAGCTCAACCAGTTCACTCATACAATGCTCTGGTCACTTGGCTCTTCGACTAGTTCAAACACTTTGTAAAAATGGTTGGTGTCCGAGCGAGGTCTATTTATAGCCGCTGCTGGTTTGCTACATGGCCTTCCACAGTGCCAGAGGCCCTTAAATCCATATTGATTTCCAATTCGTGCGAATTATCTTGGTGTTGTCAGCCGATCCTTCTCATGATGCGAATGTTGTCTCCTTAAATGCCAAAAGGTTGCCTGGCAAGCCAGCTTGTCAACTCCGTTGAATCCACGTTAATGGCTTAGCCTGCTAGCTGGATTTCAGTATAAACTGGTCACTTCTGCCTTCAATAGGTTCCAAGATGTCACATCCACCTTTAAATTGTGAATTTCCCTAGTGCCGCCAATTTGGTTAACGGCCCACTAACCGGCCGACAGATGTCATGGTGATGGTTTACATCATAATGTGTTGGCGGTCTAACAGGATGTTTGCTACAGGACACGCATTGGGTGTTACCTTCTGCACGATTGTTGTTCCATCTTTTCTACGTGATGAGTATCTGGGCTTGCTTTGCGCGGCTGCTCTTCTCTTCCCTCTTCTCTCTGTTCTTTTTTTTTTCGCGCAACTTCAGCAGTGTTGCGCAGTACACTTACCCTGATCATAGAGAACTCTACGCAGCCAGACTATCGCGGTAAAGCTTTAGTCTGCTACCATTTATCGAACTTGGTAAGGTATCTCCGACTAATGTAGCTAACTGGACTGTGCCACCATTAGTAACATGCATTACAATATATGGTCCAAGCCAATGCATTTTAAATTTTCCAGGAAATTTCATGAATTTTCTATCATACAGGAGGACTAGATCACCTACCTGAAAGTTCTTGTTCTTGATGTGGTGATCATGCCATGCTTTTTCGTGCTATTTCTGGACTTGTTGGTGGAAGCCTGTGACGAAACGATCTTCCTCTAGCCCAACCAAGTGTAGGATTCTTTCTTCGAGTGCTGTGCGATCTGCCATGCCTGTAAACGTTGTTATTCTCAAGCTGGGAACAATGTACTCCATTGGAATTATTGCTTCTTGCCCATAGGCCAACCTAAAAGGTGTATGGCCGGTTAGTTTCTTGCAAGTAGTCCTGTATGCCCATAGTACAGATGGATGAATAGGTCCCAATCGTCCCAATTGACATTACATATCTTGGTTAGCGCATTCTCCAACACTTTGTTAAATGCTTCGACAGTTCCATTCGCTTGTGGATGATAAGGCGTGCTGCGCTGATGATGAACGTGGAACTCTTCAGTCAAAGCCTCAATGGTCTTATTCAAAAAATGAGTGCCTTGATCACTCATCAATATCTTCAGGCATCCAAACCTTGTAAGGATATTCTCATATATAAACTCTGCAGTTGTAGCTGTGCTACAGTATTTGACTGGCTTTGCTTCTGCCCATTTGGTGAGGTAATCGGTAGCAGTAATGATATACCTCACACCAGTTCTTTTTCCTGGTGGGTTAATAGGACCCAAAAAATCAATGGCCCACTTCTCAAAGTCCTACAATGTTAGCTGTGCATTTAATGGCATTTCATCTCTACATGACGGCTTCCCTGTCCTCTGATAGACATCACAATTCTGGTAGTGTTCCTTCGAATCTTTATGAATTGTAGGCCACCATAGCCCTGCGCACAATATCTTATGTGCAGTAGCTCTTCCTGCATAATGGCCTCCTGCGATTCCTGAGTGCGCATCAGCTAGTATAAACGGTTTCTCATGTTCTAGCACACATCTGCGCAGTACTTCATTCGGTCCCAGTTTGTATAGCTGACCTGCAATTATGGTGAAGTTTGTTGCGCGCACTACCAACTACTTCTTCTGCTGCGTAGTGAACTCTGTAGGTGAGAATCCAGTGGTGAAAAAATCAATGATGTCCTTGTAGTACTCATCTGCAACTTGTATGGTGAACAACTGCACATCAGGCATATTGTCCTCCAGATTCGTAGGTTCTTCTCCTGACTCGATTCTTGACAGATGATCAGGTCCCAAATTCAATCTGGCTAGCTTAACAACAATCTCAAAATCGTACTCCTGAAAGAGTAGTAACCATCTGCATATGCGCCCCCCTAACACTGGCTTATTAACAAGGTATTTCAAGGTAGAATGGTCAGTGAACATGGAGAAGTGCGCACCAAGCAAGTAGTGCCTGAACTTCTGTAGTGCATATACCATTGTGAGTCCTTCTCTTTCAGTAGTAGTATAGTTCTTCTCAGCGGAAGATAACTTTCTATTGGAAAAGGCAATGGGATGATCAATACCTCCCTCCCCTGTTTGAGCAAGAACAATGCCCAATGTTATACATGAGGTGTCCATGTGGACATGAAATGGCTTCTCCCAGTCCGGAAAAACTAGGATCGACGTCGTGGCCATTTTATCTTTTAATGTGTCAAATCCTTTCTCGCAATCCTCATTCCAAATGAATGGTACATCTTTCTTCGGCATCTTTTCCATTGCTGTAGTTATTTGTGCATACCCTTTTATGAATTTCCTGTAATAACCGGTATGCCCCAGTGTAGTGTGCAATTGCTTAACTGAATTGGGTGTAGGCAAGTTTACAATGACTGCGATCTTAGCAGGGTCTACCATCAAGCCCTGTTTGCACACAATGTGTCCCAACAAGACTCCATAGGGAACACAGAAAACACACTTCTTCAAGTTTAATGAAATTTGGTGTTGTCTGCACTTTTCCAGCATCATCCTGAGGTTCGCGGCATGGTTCTTCAATAAACCGAAAATGGTCCAATCATCAAATTAAACCTCTAAAAACGTATGTATAAAATCCTTAAATGCTGCGACGACCACTCTAGAGAATATTGCGGGCGCGTTCTTCAGGCCAAAGAGCATCACTGTGTATTGGAATGACCCCCATTCTGTAGCAAAAGTCATCTTGTGCCTATCTGCGCAATCAATCCTAATCTGATGGTAACCAAAGAATCCATCAGTAAAAGAATAGGCCTCATTCCCTCCAACATTATCTAGCACTTCATCTGTAAAAGGTGTAGGGAATGGGTCATGCATTGAAGCATCATTTAGTTATTTGAGATCCACACAAATTCTTATCTCGCCCTTTGTTTTCTTGTCTTGGATAACCATCAAGATTATCCATTTAGATTCTTCGACTGGCTCAATGATACCTACATCGAGCATCTTATTGAGTTCTGCCTTAACTCGTTCTTTATAGCGCGAGTTCAGTCTGTATGGTCTTTGTTTCACAGGCTTCGCGCCAGGCTTAAGAGGAATTTTCATCACTCCTAAGTCTCCCAAGATACCTTTCATCTCTGTGAACTTGGTCGGGAATAGTTCTTGATATTCCTTTAATATACCCGCAACCTCCTCAACTGTATCTTCGTCCCAATAATCTCCAATAGCTGCGAACCTTGGCGCTTCGTTGGTGCCAATGTTCACTTTCCTTGTTTTTACGGGTCCACTCATATCTAGAATTTCCAGTGGAGGTCCTTCTACCTCGCGCGATCCCTCTGACTTAGGTATCTGTATGTTGCGTGGGTCCTCCTCATCACTATCTATTGTATCCTTGGTTTCTCCATCGATGTGATAAAAATCAAGAGCATGCTCTAGCTGCTCCTCCCATCCAGGTTGTAGGCGCGTAGGTATGCTGTCTGCACCAAAGAATTCTTCTAGTGTCATGTTTCCTTGTGTGCAATCTGGACTAAATATATTTTTCTTAATGACCTACGGCGCATCATTGATACTTGGATGCTCATCTTCGAAGCTGAAATCCTGCTGGAAGGTCGCAGTTAGGACCGACCAGTCCACTGTTCCTCTGCGCAACTCCAGGTCTAGGTACCACTTCTTTGGAATCGGTTCTTCTAATGTGTGCACAAACATATGCACCCATTCTGTCTGTGGTCTTTCTGTCCATGCTTCAGAACAGACTCGAATATGCTCTTGTGGATCTGTCTGTCCATTATATTTCTCAAAGGATAGGGTAACCTTATCAACAAACCTGATTTGCATCTTAATTCTACATTGATCCCATGTTGTCAGTATCTTCTTATGCGCAGCCCACCATCTAGCAGGTATAACGCGCAGTGCCATGTCTAGAGCGGAGACACGTTATTCATCCGGAACTGCTGCAGTATATTCTTTGATAAAAAAATAAACATTAGATAAACCATCAAAGGTAGGGATTGGAGTTACCTCTTTCCCAATCCTGTGGAGTGACTTCATGATCTACCCGCATTTCCTGGCAGATACTTCATGTCACCTGCTTTGCCAGTTTTCTAGTCCTGCATCAAAATTTGAAATGCAAGAGCTGTCACAGTGCCAGCTGAGTGTGCCATCCGTAGTTGGATTAATATAGTCAGCAATATTGGTTGTCATCTTGTAGATACGGTCCAAGTCTTGAGCTTTGGATTCCTCTTGAATCGGTTCAACATACCGCTCGCCCTGCGAAGGGTCCAATGGAGCGATGACCCTGATATCATTTCCTTCAAATATCATTTTCATGGTCTTTAAATCAATAATGGCAGAGTTAGTCATTTCCCAATCGATACTCAGCAGTGCTAGATAAGGATGGCTGTCATCCACTATTTCAATTACTTCAAAATCGGCATAGTTGCACACTCCATCAATGTCAACAATGGTGTTGGGTAATCTTCCCAAAGGTATAACTATCCCTTGATTAACCATCCTCAACTGTAGAGGTGACCACTGTAAATTGATTTTACCCATCTGATGCCATGTCTGCTTGGTCAAGACATTTACTTCGGATCCAAGATCAAGAATGATCTCATCCATCTCATAGTCCCCAATCCGTGCACTGAGTCTCATTTCCCTTCCTGTTCTTTTAGGACTCCTAATATTGTGGACTGCGCCATTGGCAGCCCCCTTCTCACTATTTGGCTCATACTGCCTTAGTAGCTTTTTGAATTTCGTAAAAGCATCTGCGCTCTTTAGTAATTTCATGCAGCTGCGCAAGAACTGCGCAACAGAGGTCCATGTATCTGTTGCGGCATTTGTCTGATCTTCTGTCGTTGACATGTTCTCTCTTTGTGGTACTTCACTAAGCAACTGTGTTCTGGGGAAGCCAGGTGGTGGTGCCCTGAACATGTCCCGCGCTTCCTCAAATGCTCCCTTATTTTTCCATAAATCTAGACCCGGTTCTTTCCCAGGAGCTTTCCTAATCCATACCGACTCTCCAGGATTCTGTCTAGGGTCGCACATTCTGGAGGTCGAAGCTTTTGCACCTCCATCCCTTCCTGTATCAGCGCCACTGCGTGTTACCATGTTTACACTTGGATCCACAGTTCTACTCTCTACTGCAATCAACTGAATATTGGGATTTGGTGGTTCTGTCCTTCTTCTTTTCTGCATTTCTACCTCAAGCACAAGGCAGTCTTCAATAACATGCTCAAATGATTTACAGTAATTGCAAGTAGTGCATGGGTTGGTACAATCTCTAGAAACGTGACCTGGCTCGCCACAGTTGTAACAGATTACTTGGCCACGGCCTCTCCCTTGCACTGGGTCGGCATTTCTTCCTCTCCCGCGGTATCCACCACCACGGCCTCTATATCCTCCCTGTTCATAGTGGGTGTTTTCTTGCTTTGGCTAATTTTCCTCTTGGACATGATACATCCCAGCACCTCGCATTGCATCTAGGTCGCACTTTCTTTCATTCATGAGCTCATATGCGCGACAGTTGGAATCGTCATGTCCCATTGATTTACAAAAATTACAATACAAGCTCTTAGGTGTTCTTACATATTTCTGTATTAGGTAACAGTCTCCAGGCCTGTGTCCTCTGGTTCTGCAGATTTCACACCACGGCGCCTAATTGTGGTTCATATTGATTGGGTTTGGTGCACCACTGTCAAGATAATCTTGAAATAGAGGGCAATGTTCTCTAGTATGGCCTTCTCCTTTGCATCCGGTGCACCAAACTTCACGTCTGTGTTCATATCTTTGTTCTTTTCCGTTCTTCATACCTTGTAATTCTAATGTTAGTGTATTCAGCGGGTTCTGAATCTGTGACATCCCAGCGCTACTCTCACCAATCGATGAAGCTTCCAACTTCATTGCAATTTATAAGGCCTCTACCTGTGACACAACCTTCTGTTGCATCAATGGTTGTCTGATGTGGGGCAACAGCGCAGCGATGGACCATTCCTTGTGTTTTTGCATAGCTATCACAAAGATCACTTGATCTAACAATGTTTTAAATTTTTGGTCAAATTCCCAGACCGATTCGGTAGGCTTTTGCTTGATTTCCTTTAATTCCGTTATGCACTATGATTCTGACTTGGGCTTCTTAAACTCTGCGACCAGTGCAGCCTGAATTTATGTTAGGGTTCTCGGTTGTGCCTGAGAATATTTCATAAACCAATGCAACACGCGGTCTCTGAAAGTAGTGATGAGTTGTGCTCCCTTCATAACATCATCCTGGATTTGCTTTAAACTCCATATGGCTTCACATAGAAACTAGTGTTGGTCAGGGTCTTCTACACCTGTTCCTCTGAATATCAACAGTTTTATATCATCATTCTCCTTCCTAGTTGTGCAGCGCTTTGGGTAGTGTTGACTATCTGCACGGAGAAAATAAAGGGAATATTTGGACTACTAGGGTTCTATGGAATGGGCTGCATGACACTCGCAGCGGGTGTATTCCGATCTAAGGGTAGCGTGGTTTCTGCAACCGACGAATCCTGAGGTGTGATAGGATGAATAGTGGCTGATGGCAGCGCGATCTAATTGTTAAGGTCACATGGGAGTTCGTATTCATGTGGAGTCCAAGTCCTCCGGGATTCTTTTCTTTATTAAACTTATATCTCTTTCCACTTCTTAGATTATGTGTCTCTTCATCAGAATCACTATAAATGCTATTGACCATGACAGATGTAAAAATCTTACTGCATTCTTAAAACTCCTTTTTTCAGCTAAAAGCATTTTAATGTATAGACTGAGGTTGTTCAGGAACGTACCTCTGAATCCTTCGAAGAAGTATGCTTCAGCTTGACTGTAGGACTTCAGCGTGTTTACACCAGAACATTAAAAAACAACAACAATGGATTCAAAAGTTTAAATATTTTTTATACCTTTTGAATCCATATGGATTTAGGTTTAATTCCTAAACATGGAACCATTGCAACAAATATATTTTTTGTTTTTCAGTTGAATACATATCCAAGGAAACATGTAAGTGTAATAGTTAACCTCTAGAGTCTAGAGTTTCATGGCAAAGTATTCAAGGGCTAAATTCCATTTTCAATCAACGATCGTAGCATCAAGAATTCAGCCTTTGTTATGGTAGACGATCTGTTCATTCTATTGGGTGTAGTTTGAGGGTCTTAGAATCTATTTTTTGGGGTATTCATGTGAATGCTCAATTTGAATTATTGGATTTGAGTGGGAGCATTGGAATTTAGAACATAACCATTTATCAATAATTAGTTAAATGAATAAACAGTGTGCTTTGGGTGTAATTTGATGGTATTATTATTATTCTATTGAGTATAATTTGAAGGTATTAGAATGTGTTTTTTTGTATTTATGTGAATGCCCAATTTGAATTACTGAATCTTAAGTGTGAGAATTGGAACATAGCCATTTATCAATAATTGTTGGAATATTCTCACCATCATCATTTGTATTTGCATGCATGCATCCAGTCAACAGTATGGTAGTCTCCCCGGCACATAGAGCTTATTTTCAGCCCCCTGGAGCCCAATTTTAGCCATTAGTAGTTGTCCTGCCAACCTAGTGCGCCTTGTTTTCATATTTTGGATACTAATGTGGCCTACTACATGCCTCTTGGATTCCAACAGTTAGTTCATGCATTGATTGCTCAGTTCATGCATTGATTGATCAATTCATGCATTTATTGCTCAGTTTAACTACCTGTAGCTTCCAGTTGTCTGTATCGGAGTGCCCCTTAACTACTAACAGTCCTCATGCACCCTCCTTGGAATCTCCTTCCCTACATGTGTGCTCACATGACTCAGTTAGACTCATTTATACTCACATTGACTAATATTTGACTATTTGTGACTACTACCACTAACTGGGTGATGTCTTCAATGTTGTCCAAGCCACACCTTGAGGATAATTCAAATCACTGTTGGGGTAATCGAATTCATTTTATCGTACTCTCATATTTTTTCCATCTTACAACTGATGAATGACATTACAGCAGTTTTCCACATTCTTTTAGTTTCATGTGTGAATATTGATTCAATTCTTCTTCTTCTTTTCTGCAATTCTTTTAGTGAAATTGTGAATTTCGTTCAAGCTGAATGATATAAACCTGTAGAATATCACATGGTATCAGATCTTGATACAGCTATTTGAATTTCAGTAGTTGCGGCAGTTTATTGAACAACTTTTTTTCAGTAGAGCACCAAAAGCCTCTGGATTTCCACAGCAAATCCTGGTGCCATTGCATTGTATTCACTGGAGAAATCCAGTGAGTTCTAGCCAGGTTTCAAGGATCCAGTCACATGTGCTCACTGTCCTAAATCAGTGTTCTTTAGATTCTACAACAAATCTCCATCAAAATTTCCTTGTTTTATTGCAGGTTATTCCATCTTCAGCAAATTCGACTTCAACATCTACTATGGATTTAAAACTCACGTCCTTCAACTATTTCGAATGGAATTCCAAGATGAACATCTTCATGAAGTCCAAAATCCTTTCCAAAGTGTTGAATAGTACTGCAGTTGAGCCCATTGGAGTAGTTGAGAAATCAAATTATCTTTATAAACTTGATGAAGCAGTTGGACTGCTACTCCTCAGTATTTTCGATGATCTACATTTTCATGTCATTGATATCAAAACTCCTAAAGAATTTTGGGACAAGATTGAATTTATGTTTGGGAAGAAATATGATTTGAAGGTATACCAATTGGAAAATGATCTTATCTCTCCGATCCCAGTAGTTTCGACTCAATCAATGATTTCTTCACCAAGTTCAAAAATCTGATTTCACAGTTGAAGTCATATGGAATAGAGAAATAAGAGAAGCAACTTAGCCTTTCCATTCTGTCAAAATTGGGGGCTGATTACTCAGTATTTGTCTCCACCTTCCATCCAGTTATGTTATCCATTCCAAATTGGAAAATTCCCACTCTTGAAGCCTTCATACAGTCTCTCTCAAAAGAGCAAGACAAACTAGCGCATATGGGAGTGATCAAACCAAGGATGGATTCATCTCTTCAAGCTGCAAAAGGGAAGAATGAGAATGCCAAAGGGAAGAAAAAGGTTAAAGAAATAAAGTCGAATCAGCATAAGACAAGAGAGGCTCCCTATCAGTTAGAAGGGGCTTCGAATTCTAAGAGAGGAAAGAAATCTCAAAAGGAGAAGAGAAAATGCCCCTATTACAATAGGGGCTTCCATCCTGAGAGTGCTTGTATGAAGAAAATAATAGATCTTATGGCACAACTAGTGAAGAAGAACAATATTCCAGTACCAGCGAATGCTAGAAGAAAAGATGATCCAAAAGATGAGGACAAGGAGAGGTGCCATGCACTTATGGCTGGTACTTCCAATGATTCCTCCTTCATCATTGATTCTGGAGCATCAAGACACATGTCTGCTTGTAAGAATCTCTTATCTGATTTCGAATCCACAGTTGGCCCTTAAATCTTGATGGGAAATGATTATGAGGTATCCTCTGAGGGTATTGGAAGGATCAACATTGAGAATGGGTTTTTCAGTGATGCACTCTATCCTACTCTTGCAGAAAATCTACTTTCTGTCTATTAAATGACTCATACAGGAGTACCCAAGAAGGTCATCTTCACTCCTAATGAGGTTGAGATCCAAGTGATCTCAACTGGAAACACCATTACAAAAGGTATTGTTGATCATCATTCGAAACTCTATGAGTTTTCTCACTTCCTACCTTACTCAAATTCGAATGCATTGCTCACACATGAAAATGAAGAAAGTATACTATAGCATGAAATATTTCGGCACCTCAACTACAAGTACTTGCAAGACATGCACAATCAGGAAATGGTTAAAGGTCTACCCAAGATCAAGTTTTTCAAAGGAACCTGTAAAGGTTGCTTGATGGGAAAGCATCCAGGGCATACGTTTGAGAAAGGGAAGGAGAGGAGAGCCTCTCAACCTCTTGAGCTAATTCACAATGATGTTTCAGGACCACTTCCAGATTTGTCTTTGAACAAAGTGAGGTATATCTTAACCTTCATTGATGACTATTCTAGATTCAGTTGGGTGTACTTTCTTCAATTAAAATATGAATTTTTTGAATACTTCAAGTTCTTCAAAGCTTCTGTAGAAAGGTTCTTTGACTGGAAGATCAAGATCCTCTACACTAATAATGGAGGAGAGTATGTGAAGGGTGAGTTCCAAACCTTTTGTGCAAATGAAGGTATATAGATGCAACACACTGTTCCCTACACTCCACAACAAAATGGTGTTGCAGAGAGAAAGAACAAAACCTTGAAAGAGATGGCAACCTGCATGCTAGAGTCTAAAGGATTGCATCCTAGTCTTTAGGCGGAAGCTATCAACTGTGTTTCTTACCTTCAGAACCGAGTCCCTCACAAAGGACTAAAAGGTATGACTCCCATCGAAGCATGGATGGGTTACAAACCTGATGTATCTCATCTTAGAGTATTTGGATACATAGCTTGGGATAGGATTCCAACAGAGAAAAGGAGAGCCTTAGATTCACGAAGCAGAGAGTGTATATTGGTGGGTTATGCACTGAAAGCAAAGGCCTACAAACTTCTTGATCCTTCTACTATGCAAAAATTCCTTGAAAGGAGTGTTTAGTTTGAGGAATGGCCTCTACATGATACTAATCCTTCTGAGAAAAAACAACTTGCCTACCTGTTAGCTGTAGATCACCTTCTTGAGGCTTCCAGTGTAGACCCGGGTACTTCACGGTTCAAGGAACCAACAAAACCCCTATTCACCGACCCTTTCGGCAACAGGATACGTGCAGCTTGAGGTCTCACCCAAGGCAAAGCTGAGGGGTTGGTTGTGGAATCAAGTTTCCACAATCGGGTGATGCAAAGTGGGGAGGAAGGATGATAAGCAGCGCAGCGCCTTGCGGGATGCTGCGGACAACAACTGCGTGAACCTTCTGTTCTGTGTCGAGTACTTCGGCACGCAATTGCGCTTGCGCACTTGCACCTCTAATGGCGGTGTGATACAGGATACCTTTGCGTTACAACAGTAAGCTATCAACATCTTACCTCACGGAAACCTTCAACGACTCGGTGCATCAACAAGACTGCACGTCCCTGCTAGGAAGTTTAATTCTAACCAATCTACTTAGCGTTCCTTATCTCTTCAACTCATTCAAATTCTTATCATTATGTTGCAAGTGGTTTAATAAACATATGTTACTGCGCGCTCCAACGTTGTGCTTAAACTCAATGTTCACTATTTGACCAATTGATAGATTCATACATTCCAATTGACAGATTCATACATGTTGAATACTTAACATTCCTCTGCTTATGTATTACTTAACATATTATTCCCATTCTCTGCGGTGAATACATATAGAAGCAATCACATAACAAAAGTTTGCAGCATTAAACATTCATATCAAGTAATTGAACAATCATAAACATACAATAGTCACATAACACAGAATTTAACGTGGTTCACCCATCAGATGGAGGCTACGTCCACAAGAACGATTATTAATATTGCTCTTAATGGCAAGGGTACAACCGTTCTTATTTTGTGCACTCAGCTGCAGTCTCTCTTCTCTCTCTTAGATAGGTCTCTGCGCACTCAGCTGCAGAGCCTTTACAATGGCTTTTCTAAGCTTAAGATTTTACAATACCCAAATATTTAACCAAAACTGAAGAGTAACCCTTCCCTTACAATATTGTGCCTTATTTATAAATCATGCCCATAGGTCATGTCTTTACAATCATTAGGTCGAAACCCTAAGCTTTCCAAAACTGGCGTGGCTAACTGCCACCCCAGCTGTCGCCGTCAACAGCCTACTCCGCCTTCTCCAGCTGGGCCACTCGTGGATCACACGCTCTTCTGAAAGCCGCAGTCCTTGAAACGGTTACAACTGCATCATGGCATGTCCCTTTCCACTCCTTCGCCTGCCTGTCTCCATCAGTGTCATGGAATAGCTTCTCAACTGCTTGCCGCCACACGTTCGAACAGGTCGCTTTCATCTGCCATCCACCCGTTCCTTACCCAAAATAGGTCATGTCCTCGTTTTACCTTTACCCATGTTCTGAACCAAATTAGCTCATGCGCTACCATGCGCATTGTCCTACTGCGTGACCATGCCTTAGTCATTGTCGTTGTGCGACACGCGCAAAACCTCAAAATTGTCTGTCGCCTGCCGCCGCGCGCAATGCGCTCTTAAAAAAACTACTTCCTCTTCCTGCCATAGCGCGCAGTGCGCAATTATCAAAATTGCTTTTTCTTTCTGCCGCATCGCGTAACGCGCGATTTTCCACACTTGTCTATTTTTCCAACCCAATTGGGCCCCACCCAATAAGCCCCTTTTTTGGCTGTAGATCACCTTCTTGAGGTTTCCATTGTAGACCCAAGTACTTCGCAGTTCAAGGAACCAACAAAACCCCTATTCACCGGCCCTTTTGCCAATAGGCTGCGCGCAACCTAAGGTCTCACCCGAGGTGAAGGTGAGGGGGTGGTTGCGGAATCAGGTTTCCACAACCCGGGTGATGTGATGGGGGGGGAAGGCTGATAAGCAGCGCAGCGCCTTGCAGGATGCTACGGACAACAACTACGCGAACCTTCTGTTCCGCGTCGAGTACTTCAGCACGCAATTACACTTACGCACTTGCACCTCTAATGACGATGCGATACAGGATACCTTGGCATTACGACAGTAAGCTATCAACAGCTTACGTCGCGGCAACCTTCAATGACTCAGCGCATCAACAAGACTGCGCGTCCCTGCCAGGAAGTTTAATTCTAACCAATCTACTTAGCATTCCTTATCTCTTCAACTCATTCAAATTCTTATGATTATGTTGCAGGTGGTTTAATAAACATACGTTACTGTGTGCTCCAACACTGCGCTTAAAATCAATGTTCACTATTTGACCAATTGATAGATTCATACATTCCAATTGACAGATTCATACATGTTGAATACTTAACATTCCTCCACGCATCTATTACTTGAACATAGTATTCCCATTCTTTGCAGTGAATACATATAAAAGCAATCACATAACAGAAGTTTCCAGCATTAAACATTCATATCAAGCAATTGAACAATCATAAACACACAATAGTCACATAACACAAAATTTAACGTGGTTCACCCCCTGGATGGAGGCTACGTCCACAAGAACGGTTGTTAATATTGCTCTTAATGGGAAGGGTACAACCGTTCTTAGTCTTCGCACTCAGCTGCAGACTCTCTTCTCTCTCTCAGATAGGTCTCTATGCAATCAGCTGCAGAGCCTTTACAATGGATTTTCTAAGCATAAGATTTTACAATACCCAAATACTTAACCAAAACTGAAGAGTAACCCTTCCCTTACAATATTGTGCCTTATTTACAGATCATGCCCATAGGTCATGTCTTTACAATCATTACGCAAAAACCCTAAGGTTTCCAAAACTGGCGTGGATAACTACCACCCTAACTGTCACCGTCGACAACCTGCTCTACCTGCTCTAGCTGGGCCACTCGTGGCTCACACGCTCTTCTGACAGCCACAGTCCTTAAAACGGTTACAGCTGCATCATGGCCTGTCCCTTTCCACTCCTTCGCCTGCCTGTCGCCATCGGTGTCGTGGCCTAGCTTCTCAACTACTTGCCGACACACATTCGAACAGGTCGCTTTCATCTGCCATCCACCTCTTCCTTACCCAAAATAGGTCATGTCCTCGTCTGACCTTTACCCATGTTCTGAACCAAAATTAGCTCATGCACTACCATGCGCATCGTCCTACTACGCGACCGTGCCTTAGTCATTACCGTCAGGCGACACGCACAAAACCTCAAAATTGTCTATCGCCTGCCGCCGCACGCAATGCGCTCTTAAAAAAACTGCTTCCTCTTCCTGCCGTAGCGCGCAGTGCGCAATTATCAAAATTGCCTTTTCTTTCTGCCGCAGCGCGCAACGCATGATTTTCCACACTTATCTATTTTTCCAACCCAATTTGGCCCCGCCCAACACTACCACACCACCATTGCTTGATGAGCAAGAGAGCGAAGCTTCATCTCAAGAATGTTCAGATTCAGATTCTGAAAGTGAAAGTGATGAAGAGCGAATGCTAGATCCAGATCCACAAGAACCTGAAGATCTAGAAACTGACAATGAAGATGAGTGAATGTTAGATCCAGATCCACAAGAAACTGAAGATCTAGCAATCGATGATCCGGGCCTCTTCCAAGATGGGCAGCCACAACTCTTAGATCTGTCGGTGATCTTGTTGGAGATCCACTTGATCCAAGGAGAACCAGATCTGATTTTCAGAATGGAAGGATTCATCCTTCTCACATTGATCATTCACACATTGATCCATTTCTTGCTGATAGATCCATTCTCGATAAACAAGGACACTTGCCTGCTCTTAGGGTGAGTGATGCACATGCTTGATTATCATCTTACAGTCTATCTTGAGGGGGGATTTCTTCCCACTGGGTTTTCCCTCTTTCCTCGCATTTTTTTTTAGATTATTGTACGGGGTGACCTTTGGTCTCAGTTACCAGGGCCCTATTTTTTCAGTTACTTCCTCATAGTCCGGCTTGCAGAGGGGTGTTGTAATATTCTCACCATCATCATTTGTATTTGCATGCATGCATCCAGTCATCCATATGGTAGTCTCCCCAACACATAGAGCTTATTTTCAACCCCCCGGAGCCCATTTTTAGCCATCAATATCCCTCCTACCTACCTAGTGCACCTTTTTTTATATTTTGGATACTAATGCTACACACCTCTTAGATTCCAACAGTCATTCCATGCATTGATTGCTCAGTTTATGCATTTATTGCTCAGTTTAACTACCTGTAGCTTCCAATTGTTTGTATTGTAGTGCCACTTGACTACTGACAGTCCTCATGCGCCCTCCTTGGAGTCTCCTTCCCTACATTTGTGCTCACATGACTCAGTTAGACTCAGTTAGACTCACATTGACTGATAATTGACTATTTGTGACTACTACCACTGATTGGGTGATGTCTCCAATGTTGTCCAAGCCACACCTTGAGGAGAATTCGAATCACCTTTGGGGTAATTGAATTCATTCTATTGTACTCATATTTTTACCAGCTTACAGCTGATGAATGACATTACAGCAGTTTTCCACATTATTTGAGTTTCATGTGTGAATATTGATTCAATTATTCTTCTTCTCTGCAATTCTTTGAGTGAAATTGTGAGGTTTTCTCAAGCTGAGTGATCTACACCTGTAGAATATCACAATAATTAATTAATTGAGTAAACTGTGTTTAGGGTGTAGTTTGAAAGTATTATTATTATGATTGGTGAATACCAATCCACTTGCGGCGTAACTATATTAAATCCAAGTCTGTCATCAATTTGGGCAATTGTTTGTTCTGGAGTTTTAAGGAGGCTTTTGCTTCTGCATCTGATTTCAAGAATGGCAGTGAGGACTTTCAGTCACATTTACTTATTCATGGCAAATTTTGGGTTCATTAATTATTTTTTAAATGGCATATATTTGGTCCATTCAAATATTTAAACATGGTTCATTCAAGAAATTATTCACTTCCAATTTTGATTTTGGAGGCACATATTATACCAGTAAAACTAGTGTTACATACTTGTATTGGGAGGTCAGTGCTTCATGAGAATGGTATTTCTTCCAAAGCTACCTCTTAGGCCAATAGGTCACAATAATTTCACTGTGTTCAAGTCTTTACATATTTTTCTTTTTTACAGGAATGGTTAGAGTTTATATTGATGAAAACCAACTGCCTCGGCACTGGATAGTTACATTTTGTCTTATTGGCTCCATCGTGCCCACTATGATCAACATTATGTTTCTACAACGCTCAATACAAAGCTTCTTATCTCCCAAAACTTTGGCTAAAGCCATCCTGCTAATCAGGCGTCTAATACAAACAAACTGTTTCAATAAAATGCAGAAAAACATGAGTGAACAGGCTTAAATCTAATGACCGTCTTGGTTGAATCCTGTAGCTGACTTGGGAGATGCATCCTCCTTAAATTATTGGGTGTCGACTCCAACCTTGCCCTCATTTTCTCTCCTCGTGCCATAAGAAGATCGAGATCAAACTCCTCTGCTCCTCAGTCATGTCCATATGTCTGGATTCGTGGTCTATCTCCATAATCCACAGCATGGCTCTATCTAGTTCTCCATGTATCCTGCTATGGGATGGGATCCCTTTCATCCACTTCGCCAATACTTAGAACTCCCTATCCAAGTCGCACTACCCTGTTGGCCTCCCGATTAGCCTCTGTGTTGTTAGCTCTGAGCACATGGAAATACTCTAGCATGGTAAAAGACTGACTGAGTTTTTTTATCCTGAAAACAATTCTATTCAAATTCATATCTTTGGAAGGTAAGTTTTTGTAATGTCCCTTGTTAGGAATTTTATTAAAATTGCAATTTTCCACTTTTTTCCCTTGTTTGACCTTTGACTAGTTTCGATCTCTAGATCCCAAATTTGCCCCAAATGATCCCAAATATTCTGAGAAGGTATATGAATGATATTAGAACATAAATATGTTTTTTAGGGATGCCTTTGTACCTTTAAAACACTTCTGCAAATACTCTTTCAATTCTGGTCAATGTAGGTAACTTTACTAGTAATTTGCCTTTGACTAGTATTGGTCTCTATATCTCGAATTGACTCCAAATGCATTCAAATATTCAAGGAAGGTGTATGAATGATATTAAGACTTGAATATTATGTTCAGGGATGATATATGGCCACCAAAATACCTCTGCAAACTCTCTTAAGATTCTGGACCAAGTATGCAATTTTACTAGTAATTTGGGGTTCAAATCCCCCTAAGGTAAGTACTGAAAATGGCTTCCCAAATGCCTCCAAACCCACTCAAATTTATGAACAGAGATAGGTAATGTGTTAATTATGTTATTAAGGTCTCATATGCACCATTAATGGTTTATTACAACTGTTCTCACCCTCTCCCATTCAACTGCAAAAATCACCAATTCGACCCTTGGGGAAATGGCACTATTTCTTCTCCCAATGCAATTAAACTGAGTAAAAATACTTCAAATGCTCAAGTACAGTACATGAAACTTGTAAAATACATCCATGGCAGTCCATTAATCACAAATTCATCATAGAATCATCCATTCATTCGAAATCATCATCAATACATTGGTTCACAACAAGGTAGTGGGGAAATGGCATTGTTCTTCCATTAAAAATGAGATTTATACATTTCTACTTGGAATTTCGACCTGAAACTTTCTGGAGATGAAGAACAGAGTATTTACTTCATATTACAAAATAAATGGGGCATTAGAAGCTCCCCCAAAGAGTACAATAGCTCACCAAAAACGCCCTCCCTCAAGGATCAAGAATATGCCATCAAAACTGGAAATGGTTGAAGGAGCGAGCTGCAATAGAAGAAACCATGAGCTGCCCTGTAGCTTACACCTGCAAATAAAGACTCCATTAAAGCTCCAAATGAAAGGTCTGAATGGCCTTTCCAATTGCCAACTTGGATGGGAATCTTTCACCCTCGAAATTGGCTAAGGCAAGAAACTAGTCATCCACTAGCTCTCCCTCTTCACAAATGCAATTGCAAATTCTACAAATGGTCAAAAGCTGGTTTACTTCTTTGTTATTGACATTTATAAACTTCTAATGTCCTCCATGGGTCGAATTCCTTCCAAGAGACTCATGCCAACTCAAGTTGGGAAGAGATTCCAAAGAACGCCACTTGTACAACAATTCCTAGTCTCCCACTTCCACCAAATCACATGTGGAAGCATCTTAGCTGCCCTAACACCCTTGAGCGCCCTCTTGGAGTCTATTTTTAGCCCTGACATGTCATATATGTCATATGTCAGCCTTCAGGTCTGATTTGTGTCATAGGTGTCATAGCATCTTCATCATTGTTGTCATAGAGCTAGGGAATCTAGCCCAAGTGTCTCACTAGCTCCAAATTGCCTCTTCCTCTTCCATGGGAGTTACTCTTCCTCTATATTTCGACCTTGGATGAGTCATGCAATGAATAATGCCTTTTGGACTCCCCCAAGTATGTTACCATTCACCTTGAATTCGAATTGGTGAGAGAATGATGCCAAATGTAGTGGGGAAATCTAGCCATATGTGGGTCCCACTTCCTCCATGTGTCTTCATCATGAAATGCCACTTTGATTTTCACTTGTATATATTTATTTAGCTCCTTTCTTAAATATTTATTCCATTCTAATGTTCAAACATCATTTATTATCCCCATTATTCCAAATCCCAAAGCTTCCACCCCAAACCTAGGAAACTAGTAATTTTCCTCCTTGGCAATTATTTGACCTTTAGCATCAATTTGACAAACTCTAATGAATAGGTCTAATGTGATTAGGCCATTGTGACCCAATGCCAAATTTGGGACATGACAAATCCTCCCTTCCCAATATTGCTTGTCCTCAAGCAATTTTAAACATGGGTGTTGAAGAACCTGCTTTCTGTATAATTCTTTGAAGTTGCCATTGAATTGCCCAACCTTGAGTCTTTGAGTTTCCATGAAGATTTTAGAGAGGAACCACCATGCTTGCTGCTGCACTACTTTGATAAAAATCACTTTATTAAGTGGGGAAATCCATCTCCCATACTGCTTGTTTTCCCCAAAAAAATTTGAAACCAATGAGATAAAAATTATTCCAGGGTCCCATTGCTTGTATTGCACCCCAATAATTAAGAGTGCTCTCCAACCCACACCATTAGTTAAGAGGATTCCTGGATCCCATTTTCTTGTATGCATCCTTCCAAACATCATGAGTACCAAATATATATCATCAAAGTACATAACAACATAATGAAAATGTACATCAAGGATATGTTTCATCAAAGAGTCATGAAAGTGCTTATACCTCCAAGCAAGTAGACCACCATTTTCCAAGTGCATACAAGCTTCAAGTGACCAATCAAATCTACTCCAATGACATAGGTGAGGATCCCATGTCCTATAATGCTGCTCCAAAAGGATGTGATATGCATCAAAATATTCAACCATGTATTCTTTCATCCAAGAAGTGAATGAAGAATCTCCACTAAAATCTGAACCAAATAGTGAGCAGAAAAAACAAGGAGACTTCAAATGACTCAAAGAAGTCTCACCCATACATCCTTGAATGTGAGAGTCATAAAGATATAACAAAGTATGTGGCTGCCAACAAAAATGTTCTCCCATCATAAATCTATTCACCCAAGTGTTGGATGAAGTTCCTCTAACATCGAATGAACCCAGTGTTGAGCAAGAAAAACCATGAGTCTTCAAGTGACTCAAATCCATATCATAGGTGCATCCATGTAGATGTGAATCATCATAAAGTGACAAATTATGCTGCTGCAAATGTGAATAAGAATGTGCTCCAACCATGTCATCATGAAAGTTAAATCTAGGAGTTCCATACTCCTCATGTGGCACCATAAAAAAGAACCCTTTCACCCATACTTCATTGAGACTAATGTTGCAAAACATGGAATTGTAGGATGTAGGAGAATGAACTAAATCACCCAAATGATCAAAAAGTGCAGAAGTTTCATCATGGGAAGGATCCATGTGGGTAGTATCATGCAGCTCCTTCAAAAGTGGGAAACCTTTGTCATAGATTGGTTCCAATGTAGAGGAATCATGCTCTTCTTTAAAAATTGCATAAGCTTCATCAAGAGACAATTCAAGTTCCTCTTCCACCACATCAAGTGTTTGGATCTCTTCAAGTTCATCTTCAAACACACTAAGCACATTCAAATTTCCACATTTCTCATGATCCACCATGTCATGAGAATCCTCCAAACAATCTACCATTTGACAATCTGAAACATAGGAGGAAAAACAAGTATCTTGCAACTTTTCAAGAAGTTGCTCATTTTGAATTGTGAGCTTATGATTATCCTCATTATTCTTCAAGTATGCATCATGTAACAATTCATTAAGCTCAAACAAATGGTTTCTATCAAAAAGTAAAGACATGAAATTACCTTTAATGTGACACATTGCTCTTTGAATCTTCTCCATGTCTTCAAGGAAGGATGTTTCCTCCAATGAAGTAGCTCTCCAACAAGAATTTGACACCAATGCTTGAGTGTCATGGAGAATGTTGAGGGACTCTTGGATCTTCTTTTCATTCATCTTTAAGGACCCTTCAAGAAAATGAGGCTCTTGCAAATGAACCTCCTCATATTCTTCATTTTTTCTTGGAGCAACTTCATGAAGCTCAAGTGGTGATGGAGAAGTTGATCTTGGTTCTTCTTCAACTGCTGCAAGGTCTTCATTATCATGATTAATGGAACTGGGGCTTGCAGCAACACTTTCAAAAGTGATCTCTATGTCACCAACATAGAGGTGTGAGCACCCATCAGTAGGTACTCCTTCATAGTTTAAGCATCCATCAGTAGATGCTCTTTGGTTCATGTCTAAGCTAGAAGGTGTCTCGAAATGATCTTCCATATTTTCAATAGAATCTTCTTCATGATCTTGTGATGTCTCTTCCTTTTGCTCCTTCAAGCAAGCTGATGCATTTTTCCCCTTGGTTTCCTCAAAATCAATAATTTTTTCCACAAGTTCGATAGAAAACAATTCGAATCCTTCCTTAATTTGCTTGGTCATATCTTCAAATATTGTTTTCATAATTTTTATATGCTCCTCACCATCATATGAGGCTCCCTTTTCATCCCTAGTCATAGTTTCCTCAAAAAATTTGCTCTTCTTCTCCTACTTTTTTTTTTCTTCAACAAAGGCACTTTTGGTTTCAATATCTAATGGTGGTACCTGAATTATTGTCCTCATGAATATTATACCACATCAGGTGCCAAGATCATGCTCTGATACCACTGTAATGTCCCTTGTTAGGAATTTTATTAAAATTGCAATTTTCCACTTTTTTCCCTTGTTTGACCTTTGACTAGTTTCGATCTCTAGATCCCAAATTTGCCCCAAATGATCCCAAATATTCTGAGAAGGTATATGAATGATATTAGAACATAAATATGTTTTTTAGGGATGCCTTTGTACCTTTAAAACACTTCTGCAAATACTCTTTCAATTCTGGTCAATGTAGGTAACTTTACTAGTAATTTGCCTTTGACTAGTATTGGTCTCTATATCTCGAATTGACTCCAAATGCATTCAAATATTCAAGGAAGGTGTATGAATGATATTAAGACTTGAATATTATGTTCAGGGATGATATATGGCCACCAAAATACCTCTGCAAACTCTCTTAAGATTCTGGACCAAGTATGCAATTTTACTAGTAATTTGGGGTTCAAATCCCCCTGGGGTAAGTATTGAAAATGGCTTCCCAAATGCCTCCAAAGCCACTCAAATTTATGAACAGAGGTAGGAAATGTATTAAGGATGTTATTAAGGTCTCATGTGCACCATTAATTGATTATTATATCTGTTCCAACCCTCTCCCATTCAACTGCAAAAATCACCAATTCGACCCTTGGGGAAATGGCACTATTTCTTCTCCCAGTGCAATTAAACTGAGTAAAAATACTTCAAATGCTCAAGTACAGTACATGAAACTTGTAAAATACATCCATGGCAGTCCATTAATCACAAATTCATCATAGAATCATCCATTCATTCGAAATCATCATCAATACATTGGTTCACAACAAGGTAGTGGGGAAATGGCATTGTTCTTCCATTAAAAATGAGATTTATACATTTCTACTTGGAATTTCGACCTGAAACTTTCTGGAGATGAAGAACAGAGTATTTACTTCATATTACAAAATAAATGGGGCATTAGAAGCTCCCCCAAAGAGTACAATAGCTCACCAAAAACGCCCTCCCTCAAGGATCAAGAATATGCCATCAAAACTGGAAATGGTTGAAGGAGCGAGCTGCAATAGAAGAAACCATGAGCTGCCCTAAGGGAGTACAGAAACAACTCTACAGTCAACCATCGTGGCTCGGCACACTTTAACAACTATTACACAGTTTTCTTACCCATCATTTTAAAAACATAACTGTCCATTGCAAAGAAAACAAGCCATTGTTTTAAGTGCAAAAGAACCCTCGATTCTTGGTTTCCATTTAAAGTATATAACAAAGAAGTACATTACGGCCTTACAAGGTTCCCAACAGTACACAGAGTTACCCTCATCATCTTTAACATTAAGTTGAGACTGTGGAACAACCAAACTACACAAGGTTTTACCCTGGACTTTAACAACACGAAAACGAGAACCAAGTTCTTATCAACAACACAGCCAGGCATCAAATATCCAAGTGGCAACTTAAAAGATTGAGAGGTTACCCTCTGTACAGTTTGAATCAAAACAAGACAAACTTAAAACTTCGCATTCGGCCATCACTGAAACAAGTCGAAGGTTTCCAACTCTCGGCACACAGAAAACACCATCAAAGGCACCAACGAGGTTTTCGAGAACCACCAGAGCTTACCAGGAAGTCATAGCAACATTCCATTCTCCAAACCTTTCGTTTACAAGTCTCATACGAAGCGGGTACCTGCCAAAACACATGGTGAAAGGTTAAAACAAGGAATTGCAAGATTGAAAGCAAACATTGCAATATTAATTCTGTCACAAAAACACTTACCTCTAAAACAAAATGATACTTCGTAGCATCGACACACTACACCAGTAAACGACGAAGCATATTGATATGTGACAGCAACCCTAAGTTAACATAGAAAACCATTCTCACCCATAGGAGAATCAAACCCAGTCCAAAATTACATTCAATACCCTGGTAGGAGAAACCCCATCACTATTTTGGCATCATGGGTTAAGTGCAGAAAGCTTAAGCCTGCAACTATTAAAAAAAACTACCTCTCATAGGTCACAGGATCGAAACCCCTGAGGGAAACTCTCTCCAACACTACATTTTAGCATCCTGTCAGCCTCAACTTTAACGTAACAATGAAGACCAGGAAACTCACTACCATTACATACAACGAGGTTTAGGGTTTCAACTTCAACGATCAAGATCTAGTGAGATCGACGAGAGAGGAGATGCCAACAAGCTACATCGAAAGTCGGGCAACGAATGCATTGATATCTCATTAATTACAATAACCACAGCATTGCCAACACTGCCTGCTAAGGGACATTTCCGTGTACAGCTCGGAGGAGAAGCGTTATGGAAACCATGCACAGCTAGGATTTCTAGTTGTATCATCAACCAAAGTTCACATGGATGGATTACGTGGGTTGACAGCCACACCTTCCACTATGGAGTTTTGGTTAGAACATTTAATACCTGATCAGGACACTGTCAACCTGTCAACAGTAAATTTAATACCCGTCAACTCATCACTTCTTAAACGAGTTCGTTGTGAAGTGCAATATCATACCTTATCATTATTTAGAACAAGAGCTAGGTCGTATAGCATAGTTCCTTCCATTGCTATAGTCTTAGTTTTTCAAAGGTTTGAATACATCACGTAATTAATAACAAGTCATTGCTAAAGTTTAAAAATAGATAGAATTACATCGTATTCAATTGTTGGCATATTATAACCATATCATTGCATATTGTAATCATATCATTGCATATTGGAAACCATATCATGGTAATATTTAGTGCATATTTTATATAGTTCCAAGTTTAAACTTAGGCATTGTAATATTTGAATTACATGCCCATGCAATATGTAGATGCATAACAACTATAAGATATATCTATTTCATTTCTATAGTTTTGTATAAGCATTAGAATGAAGTTTTATGATACTAGTTCATAGCATAAATACCATAATTACGATAAATTCCATTTGATTAGTGTATTGGAGAAAACTCACTATGGCTTGGGAATACCACAACAGACAGATGACTACCAGAAATCAACTCAATTCTCAAAACAATGCTATTATAAATTATAATGTTAAGATAATGGAGAAATGTAACCAACCTCGATCTAAACGTTTGAAGTAGATCCCTGTTGGAGCTTTCAATCCATGCACTTGAAATCTGCAAATTAGTCTTGACAACCAATATCCAACAAGCACATATAATATATAAATGACATTAACATTATCAATAACAATGGTCCATAATATCACAAGCAAATGTAACCAAATGTATAATAAACAACATTCACAACATGATGGACGAGAATATGAGTATTTCTATTAATGAACAAGAAGAAGTACAAAGTGATACGACCTCTTGTCAGCAACCAATGTGAACCAAGATCTAGATCAATCCACTTGTGCCTCCACCACTTCAATCCTCCATGAATGGCAAACTCAAACTAGAAAGGAGTTTGGAAGGTGAACATAAGGGGTTCACAACTACAAGGATCAATGAGTGCAGACTCACGATAGGGTAAAAATCCACTAGAGTTCTCTTACTATTCTCTTCTTCCTCCATCCATAAGACATATGTGCTCAATATATAGTCTTCTCAAAGGTAGGTGAAAGGACACATCGAGGCGTTACTCGGGCAGATGGAGAGCCAAAGGTCACCCAATGACCACTTTTTGGGAGTAAAAAGTAATAATTAGTGATTTTTACCATTTTACTGGATACCCGCGGGCTATAGTGATGCAACTCGCTGGTACGCATGCTATAATGATGCAACATGCGGGTAGGAATAAAAATAGGGAAAAATAGTGTCTCTGAAGGATATGAGTGGATCTGAGTAACTGAAATGGATCCTATAGGCCAAATAATGTTGATGCTCACAGGGTGGAAGATTACGATGTAACAATTAGCCATTTAGTGCAAAGACTTTTGTATCATCATAGATATAGTTTAAGTGTTGACGAGATACACTCTAAAGCTACGTTCTTAGTACAAGCACTAGTCATTATGCTTTATATATGTTAACTGTGTATTCATTTGTTAAATACATGACTTAGAGTAGTCTAAGTTTTGTTCAAAGATACAAATACTATTTCTATAAGTTTCCTAATAGCATTATCAATAGATATTGGTATTACTGATTTGATAATAATGATGATATTCATATGATAATAATTGCAGCATTATAACAAGTACTTGGACAACATGAAATCATAACACTGAAGAGTTTTGAAAGCCAGCATACAAACTAGATTTAGAACCAAGTATCCATACCTCCGGTAATTGGTGTCGCAAGAAAGTACTTACCATTCTAATTTTACATTGACGATGAATTGAAAGACACATATACTCTTAACACATGTTGTCGTAGAATTTCTTACCTATGGCTGCACACAGAAACAGGATTCAAATGCCTTAGCTAAATGTAGCTAAGTAAACTCTAGGGTACCTCGTAGGACCCCTTCATCATCACACAAAAAAACTGTCAGCACTTCATCAAGAATATCATAATAGTACAAACAATGTACAGCATGTAATTGTATTTAGAACTGAAGCAGATCGGTAAACTATATTTCTATGCATAATCATAAAAGGATCGTTCGTTAAGAAGTTTAGCATCCATTTAAATCTGAAATAGCAACTACAAATATATCATGTTTTATTTAGTATGACGTGTCATCGTTATTGATTACCTTAGTTAAGAAATTTAATTAATTTATATGTTCCGCATTAACAACTTCGAAAATTATTGCTATTATAAAAAAATTTAAATTTTGGTATTTTTACAGGATGTTACAAAGAGTCTGATGAGATTTTGCGAGTCCCCCACAATTCTAGCTCTCTCAATTCCATTCTTTTTGAGTTGTCTAAGCCCCTGTAGGAGCGCAAAAGCCTCTGCTTGATTACTGGTAGTGGTACCCAATCCCCAAGCATACTTGATCTCAATAGTGTCTTTAGAATTTCATATAATCCCTCTCCCTCCATCATCCCCAGGGTTTCCTTTGGCTGCCCCATCGAAAAAGAGACTAGAGAGGCCTGAAGTCCTCCTCCATCTGACGAACTCATCCCCCTCCAATCTGATTTTCCAAGCTTCCAACGTCCTCAGGGTACCTTCATTTGTTGGTAGAATCAAGCCCAACTTATTCCCCCAATCCATTTCCTCTTGAGTCAGAGTGCAAGTTACTTTTAGATCAGTTTTAGTCTGCGGAAATTCCCTTAGAGTGCATTTTGTTTTTGTCCAAACTTGCTGAGGGTTAAGAGATTTGTCTTCAAAAATTATGGTGTTCCTCTCCAACCAAACTTTCCAGCAAATGAATTTTGGGAGCACCATCCACCCGATGTTGAACCATCCTTTTAAATTGAGTGACCCAGGATACATTGATCTCCAATTTTCAAATAAGATAGTGATCGAGCTAGGGACAACAATTTTCCAAGCATCTAAAGCTTCAGACCAGATTTCCTTCTAAAAATGGCAGCCTAAAAAGAGATGCTCAGTGGTTTCATAATGGCTTTGACAGAGAGGGCATCTGAATGGACCAAGGAATCCCTTCTTCGACAGATTTTCACCAGTAAGAAGACTATTGTGAGCAGGGGTCCAGGTGAATAGGTCAATCTTGGGAATACTTTTGACTTTCCAAATTCCTATCCATACAGCTGGATTAGTAGGGACAGTGGAGATGTTTTTCAGTACTTTGTAGCCTTGTGAAACAATGTATAAACAAGAATTGGCTCCCCAACCTCTTTTATCTTGTTTTCTTTCTGATAAAGGGGCTTTCCCTGTCAGTCTCTCTATGAGCTGCTGCCAGGCATTTGACAGATCCGGAGGAATTTCCAAGGGTTTCCAGCCTTTCCACTGTCCAGCTTCCCACTCTGAAATGTCCCAAAGGGTAATCAGCCTGTTCTGAGTCATACAATGGCTTAGCTCTCTCAAATCTATGACATCTGATAAAGTTTCCCCATTCAATATTCTGTCATTCTAGATACTAATGTTTTTCCCATTTCTAGGGATCTAGTAGAGGTTATCATGGAACAGAGGTATGGCATGCTTGCAGAGATTGAAAATGGGAGAGCCAGAGTGAGCAACTGGAGGAGAATCGAGGCTCCTCATTCTAGAGTTATGGAAATATTTTTCACATAGCTTTTTGTGCCCAGCCCAGTTTTTTGCCAATTTTTCTCCAGAGAATTTTTGCACCCAACGTAATATTTTGAGATTTTAAGTCTTTTATCTGCAGTCCACCTTGTAAGAAAGGTTTTGTAATTTTTTCCCATCTCACCAGCAGTATTCTGCGTTCGTTATTTCTCCCACCTTTCAAGAAGAAAATTATTAAGAGTTTGTCCATTTCGCAAATGATCCCAGCTGGGGCCATCAACAAGGAGCCTTGGAAAATAGGGAGACTTAGAAGAACAAATTTAATCAAGACCAACTTACCTACTAAGTTGAGCCAGTTGGTTCCCCAGGCTTGCATCTTTTGTTTGAATTTGTCCACCAATGGAAGCCAATCAAGTTTCTTGGGCCTATTCTTGCAAATTGGGAGTCCAAGGTATTTGAACGAATTCCAGTTTGTGGTGCCTTGAAACCCAAAGATTATTATTATAGAGCTTAACTCCAACCCAGTCAGATTCCAGCCATAAATTTGACATTTACCAACATTCACACTACTTCCCGGAGTAGTGCAATAGTGATCAAGATCAGTTTTGAAAGTTCTAGCATTCAGTACCGAGGCACCTCCTAAAGGAAGAGAGTCATCAGCAAACAATGCATGGTTTAAATCCCGAACTCCTCTTGCTATGTTGAGATCCGTGAGGACTTGATCATGCCTTCTTTTTTCTAAGAGAAAACTGAAAATAGAAGCTTGAATAACAAAAAGGAGGGGAGAAAGAGGACATCCCTGACAAAGCCCGCAAGAGGCTTTGAAGAAGTCAGCAGCTCTTCCATTGACTAATGGGGCAATCCAAGGTTCTGCTATGCAGGATTTTATCCATTTTATAAGATGCTCATCAAACCCGAACTTCTTAAGGACTTCAAACAAGAAGTTGTGCCTCACTCTATCAAAGGAATTTGCAAGATCCAATTTAACCACCATTCCTTTTTCATTTCTTTGAAGACTGGAGTGGATTGCCTCTTGAACCAGGATGAGGTTATCAGACATTTGTCGCCCTTTAATAAATCCTCCTTGGTTTTCCAGGATCAGATCCGGGAGGATAAATTTCAATCTGTTAGCAATAATTTTGATGATTAGTTTATAACCTATGTTGCAAAGAGAGATTGCCCTAAACCTGCTGAAAGTAATAGCTCCCTTTTCTTTGGGGATTAGGGCAAAAAAAGAAGAGTTCGTACTTCCCCCCAACTTAAGAGAGTCTTGAGACTTAATCACCATTATGAGCAGATCCTTTTTGATAGTCTGCCAATAGCATTTGACAAAACGAGTGGTAAAGACATCAGGGCCTGGGTCCTTGTCCGGGTTCATTGCTTGAACAGCCTCCTTTAATTCCTTTTTACTGACCGGGGTAGCAAGCTTTTGATTCATCTGGTGTGTGACCTTGCTATGGACCAGATCTAGCAGAGCAGAGGGTTGCCTATCTACTTCCTCTTCAGAATAGAGAGCCTTGAAGTGAAGATGTCCAGCTTCTTTAATGTTGGAGAAGTCCGAGATAGTGTGAGTTCCAACTGAGACCTCGATGATTGCATTGAATCTTCTTCTGGCTTGGGCCTGCTTGTGTAAGTAATCAGTGTTTCTATCACCAGCTTGAAGCCATAGACTTCTAGATTTCTGCCTCCAGTATTCTTCTTCATGCAGATAAGATTTGTGTACCCTTGCTTGGAGGTTCTCTTCAGTTTTTAGAGCTTCAATAGTTATGTATGTGCTTTCCATTTGCAGCTAGTGAGAGTTTAATAAGTTTAGGGATATCTTTCTTTCATCCTCCGGAGTTGAGAAACCCTTATCCCAAAGCTTGAGCTCCTTTTTCACTCTTCTAAGTTTTTCTTCCCAAACAAAAAAGGGAGAGCCTTGGACAGGCAACTTCCACATGCTTTCCACTTTGCTTGAGAAGTCCTTATGTTGAATCCAGATAGGGATAAATCGAAAAGGAATAGGCCCTAGATTTCTTTGCATTTTAAGTTCCATCATAATAGGTCTATGATCAAAGGTCCCTGTTAGGAGGATGGAAGAACTTGCATCTAGCCCTAGCAGCAAGAAGGAGCTCTGGATCTTTTATTAGACCAGGTGAAGTTCCCTTTGGAGGGCTTGATGTCCAAGAGATCCCAGCCTTGGATTAGCTCCTCCACCCATTCTCTTGCAGGATCCTTAACAATAGTGACTCTTCTTTTTTCAGAGGTGGCCAGAGTTAGATTTAAATCTCCTGCCAGGATGACATTTTCCAATCGAATTTCTTCAGAGACCTCCCACACCGATTCCCAATAGAGTTTTTTTTCCCCATAGCTGACTGGGGCATAGATGTTGAAGATACTTACAAATTATTTTGATTCCTGATGGAAAAACTACACTAAGATCCAGTGCATGTTTTTTCTTTTCAGATATTTTAATGATCGAAGATTCGTTCCAAAGGATGCCCAATCCTCCAAACGCTCCCCTTGAGGAGACTGTTGAGCTCCCCCCTTTTTTCCATATTTGCTTACTTCTTTCGAGAAAATCCACTTCCTCCATTTTAGTTTCCCGGATGAGAAGGATGTCCGGGTTTTCAGTTCTGATTAACCCTTTCATTGAATCTTCTTTTAATTTGCTGCCCATCCCTCTGCAGTTCGAGGATAAAACCTTCATTACTTACTTTCTGAGGTGGCTCCTTTAGAGCCCAATCCAAGAGCTTTGCCGGTCTTAGGAGTTTTGGCCAACGGATTTTCCAATGCAGGTTGATTTCCTTGCATTTTGTCCTTATAGGTTTCCATTTCCCTCTTCTCCTTGTCCATTTTCCTTCCTCTAGTAGATCTTCTGGTAGTGAGGTGCAATTCTTCTATTTCCCCTTCCTCCTCTGAATCTTTTGTGTCTTGTTCTTCCTCCCCCACCCTTGAGGTCGTTTCTTTCGAGTGTTCCTCAACAGAGTCTCTATTGTTCAGGGATACTATCTTCTCATTTGAAGAGGGGGAGGCCTGCTCAGGGTCTGGCTGCTGGACAAGATTCGGGACGGTTTGCTAAAACTGGCTCAGGTCCTCTTCCTGATCTTCCTCTGACCTTAGTTCCGAAATAACAAATATGTTGTTTGGGTCCCTCTGAGTTCGTTTCGCCTTTCTAGAAGTTCCAGGGTTTCCTTGGTTTTGTTTTCCTTTTCCCATCCCCTGACTATTGATACCTGTTTTCGAGTTGATTTTCGGCTTCTTGGCTTGCTGCCATCCTTCCTCTTTTTCTTTCTCTGAAATTGCTTTTTTTGGACAACTTTTGGAAAAATGCCCATATTCATGACACTCATGACACTTAAATGGGAGTTGCTTGTAGTCTAACTTCTGAAGATGTGTCCAGCTTCCTACTTTAATTTTGATGGCCTCTGGTAGTCCGACTTCGAGGTCAACCTCCACACAAATTCGATCACACTCATACTGGTCTTTGGTGTTTTCCCTGTCAATAAAATTTCCCAGTGTATTCCCAATATATTTCAGGGATTCCCAGTTCCAGCAATGGACTGGAAGATTCGGGAGCCGAACCCAAAATGGCACAGCGTTTGGGACATCCTCCGAGGGGTCGAAATCCGGCATCCAACGGTTCAGATAGAGCCCTTGAGGCCCCATAAAATAGTGCCCATTTCGAAAGATCATATCTCTATCCTCCCTAGAGATAAATTTAAATAGAGAAAACCCTCAACCCCGGAAGTAAGAAGTTACGCTATTAGCGATTAATGGTCTCTAGTTTTTATGCACCCAAGATTCAGTGGATTTGGGGGAGGGCCACAAACTCGTGAACTGACCAAATAAGGCCCTGTCATCCAGTGAGAGCGCAACCTTCATCGGATCTTGAAGGGGGAGAGACACCTCAGGTATTTCCTCGAGTTGTTTGACAAACTTGGAAGAATCAGGCATCTTCTTCTTGGGTTAAGATGCTATCAGTCGACTGAAGGCTTCAACATCTGGTGGTAATAGAGATGGTTGAGCCTCCCCCTTGACCTCCATGGCACACGAATAGGGCGCGCAGGGCGAACCCTAGCAGCGCCGGCGGCAGCAGGATCAAGGCTCGCAGCAAGGTCAGGCTCGTCTCTTATTTTCTAGTTCAAGCTGCCATAGCCTACTGTGTGTGATTTAGGAGGGATGCATGCCCGCAAGGGAAAAATGTCCAGTTAGCCTTCGATGTTCCAATATCTTCCATTAACATCCAAATGGATCATCATTAAGTCTTTACATATTACCCTATACATGGGGATATTTATTGTCAAAATCCCTCGCCCTCGACGAGAATAGGAAGGGGGGAATTATCATTATACAATATATTTTTTTATGAAAATTAAGTGTTCAGTTTATCTATTATGGCTTCATTATATAGGTGGAAAAGTTTCGTAGATGACAAGTAGGTGGCCCGACTCAATCACTTTTGAAATACCATTAGTTTGGAAAACTAGATCGAGGATTTGTCATTGGTTGTGGCCTAGAGTCCATGAGATGGCACGATATGGAAACTTCAATGCCCTTGTCTATATTATAAAAAATATCTTTCTAAAATTTGTATTTGAAATTGACATGAAGGTGATTTCTTCTGGTTAAAAAATGTAAATGTGCTACAATTACTAGGATTTATGTTAAATTCACGTGTGATTTGAGAAATTTGACCATGAAAATAACACGTCTAAATTTTTAATACAAATATTTGTGTGCTTATCTTAAAAAGGATCACACTAAGTCACTGGCCACACAAATCTCAGTAACCCAAAAACTACCATTCCCAATCCAACCTTCCCTCATTTTGAGTACCTAGGATAACTGTTTTATAATTGGACTTTAAGGGAGTTTGTTATGAAAGGATTGAAATTACATATTCTAATCAGATTTAGCAATCAAAATTTTATTAAATTGGTATTATGTTATTTATAAAAAAAAAATCCACAGGAAAAAGAAATATATCTAATATATTTATTCCTATTCATATATATAAATATAATATCATTTCCAATTTATAAATATTATTATCTTTACACTACTCCCATATATATATAAATCTAATATTATTTCCAATTTAAAAATATTATTATACAAGTTACAAAGCAAAAACAACAATCATTAAACACCAATGTGCAAAACTTTACAATTAATAGATGTTTCACCCATGTTATTTTATTCCTATATCCTACTATATAGAGAGATCTAATATCTATATCCTACTCCTATATATAGAAATAGAAATCCTACTATATATACTCTAGAGAGATCTAATATCTATATCCTTCTCCTATATATAGAAATAGAAATCCTACACCTGTATATAAAAATCTAATATCATTCCCAATTTAGTAATATTATCATCTTTACAACCTATGATGATCACTAAACACCTGTACCTTTACCGTTGGCTCTAAAAATTCACCCTAGACTCATTGTTGGCGTATATAACTGAGCTATAGGTTTCCGATGTAGACCCAGGTACTTCGCGGTTCAAGGAACCAACAAAACCCCTATTCACTGGCCCTTTCGGCAACAGACTGCGAACAGTCCGAGGTCTCACCCAAGGCGAAGTTGAGGGGGTGGTTGCAGAATCAGGTTTCCACAACCTAGTGATGCGAGTGTTTAAAGCAACTAATGGACAGCGCAATAAGAGACTCTTACTACGGACAAATGACTGCACGAAGTCTCTACTTTGCGGTGGATACTTCGTCAAACTGGGGTGCCGCACACCTAGCGCATCCAAGGACTGTGCAGTGTTAGAATTGCTTCGTGTTACGACAATAAGATATTAACAACTTATCTCGTAACACTCAAGATGGGTCGGCACGTCAGCTAGCCCACGCAGCTACTTCAGGACTTGATCAACTCTAATTAATCCTTATGTAGCGATCTCGATCCGTTCGTCAACATTTAGCTACTATCTCAATGGCGTATTTATTTGAACAAAATACACAGTACTGTGTGTTCCAACACTTATTCTCAGATCCAGTGCTTAACTATGTGATTATCCACAGATTCATACATTCAAAGGCTTAGACGATCTAAATACTTAACATTGATCCATTCATGCATTACTTAACATATTATTCCCATCATTTCCTGCGGCGAATACATATAAAAGAAATCACATAATAGATAATAGCAGCATCAAACATCCATACTAAGCAAATGAACAAACACATCAACACAATCAATCACACTACACAGGATTTAACGTGGTTCACCCCCAAAATGGAGGCTACATCCACAAGAACGGTTATTAATATTGATCTTTTTGGGAAGGGTACAACCGTTCTTAGTCTATGCACTCAGCTATAGAATCTCTTCTCTCTCAGATAGGTCTCTGTGCACTCAGCTGCAGAACCTTTACAATGGCTTTCAAGCTTAATATTCTACAATAATCAATACTAATCAAAATGAGAGCTTCTAACACTTTCCCATACAAAATTGTGCCTTACTTATAGATCATGCCCATAGGTCATGTCTTTGCAATCCGCAGGCCAAAAACCCTTAGGTTTACAAAAATGGTTACAGTTTCCATCTCATCGAGCTAGCTGGCGTTTGGTAGAGAATCTTTCATCGTGGCCTGCCCTTCGTGCATGTCCACGTCGTTATCGGCCTTCCTATCGCACACGTGCCAACAGGTCGCTTTAGCCGAGCCATTCTTCCTCTAGCGTCCTCGTGCAACTGGTTCAGGTAGTGGTATCTTTTGTGTGTACGACCAGTCGCTTTCCTCCCAATCCACTGCTGCCCACTGCTTGGCACTCCTGGAGCATCTTTACCAAAATTAGACCGTCGACGATCTACTCGGAACACGTGCCATCTTCCCTGTCCAACACTCTGCCCTGCTGGATCCCTGTAGAATGGACACTTCACGGCATTGCATCCTCCCAGCAACGATCTCCACATCTCTTCCGACACTGCGCTGCGTGCAACTTCGCAGCATCCCAAAACTTATACAAAATAGTATTTATGTTGAACTGCGCTCAACTTCGTAGTTCCAAAAATCCTTGTTCAAAATTTCCCCACTTGGGCCAGGCCCAACAGGCCCCTAACACTTACATGTGGCTCGCCATCGAGCCACCTGCAACTTCACCAGGCCGTGCCTCCGGCTGCGGAGCTAACTTTGTAGCGAACGAACTCATTGTATGTGACGAACAGCTTGTCGACCACTTGCTTGGTGTCCTGCTCGACTTGTCGGACTATGTCCATTATTTCAAGTGTAATTTCGTTGTCGATCTGGCCTTCCACCTGCGCTTGATTCTCGTGCAACTCTTTTAACTTATCCTTGATCTCTTGCGAGATCGTGCTGGAATCCTCCAACAAAGATTGTGACTTGTCTCCCAGTTCACTTTCTTTTTCCCTCAACGCCTGCACTTCCTTTTTCAGCACCTTGATTTCTCCATACTTTGGCAGCCTGTCTCTTGGTAAAAGAGCTTTTACCTCTGTATCCAGCTGCTCCAGTGCAGCCTGCTTCTGCTTTATAGCATTCTTCACATCCTGCAATGTTGGGTCTTCTTCGAGGGCAGTGAATGTTGTCGACGCTGCTTCCAACAAACCTTGGTACTTAGCCACTTCCGTTGCAATGCTCTCTGCTGCGGCCTTCACCTCCTTTGCTCTCAACTGCTGCTCATTTGGTGGGGTTTGTGGATTGATTTTCTCCTTCAAGGCAGCAATATTAGCCTCATGGAGAATCTCCATGTCTTACTTCTCTATCTTCAGATTGGTAACCAGCTCGCCAATTTTAACAACAATATCAGTTGGTTCTGCTTGTACCTCAAGCTCCTCTATGTTGTCGGCAACCGCAATGATCGTGGACTCGAGTCTCAGCCGATGATCATGCGCATATTGTAGCTCCATAGCTCTCCGCGATCTATCTTCCTCCAATTGCTTGTTAGTTGCTTGCAGCTCAGCCTGTCCTTTGAGAGCATCAATGGTTCTTTCATGCATTTCCTCCACATACTGCAGGTGTAAGAAGTGTACACCTGGTAGTGGTATTTTTGCTACGTCAAGCTCCACACGCTCGACATCCTTTGTGTCTAACATCAGTTGCTTTAGCATCGGCAAAGTGACATTGCTCGTATCCAGATGGACGATATGTGACTTCGCAGGGATGGTCATGGTCAACTGCGGCTGCTGCGAAGTCCCTCCTGACTTCCCTTTTGACTCGGAGTCACGCGACAGGGGTAATCTCTTGTGCACTTCCTCAATCTTTAGCGTGATCCCCTGTAGCGTGTTAAGATTTAATATGCTAAGACAGAAAATAGCAGCATTACATTCCATTTCACAATAATAGCATATACAAGATCACTGAAGAAACAACAATCATAGCATAAACACAAGAGACAGAGATTTATCCTGGGAAACCCTCATGGGGTAGAAAACCCAGCAAAGCTTCCTCAATATAGATGACCAGCAATATACAAAGATGAAACCCTGAGACATGATCTCCTCCTCCACAATAGCAGACCTCTCCTCCACAAGTGCGCTATCCTCAAGTGAGTGAGTGTGTCAAATGAGGAACACACCTCCTCTATTTATACACTACTTTGACATATCTTTTACACAAGTACACGTAGGCTCGTATTTAACCAATGGGTTAAATACCCCACTACAACTGACTGGGCCGGCCCCTCTAGGGTGGTCTAATAACCCTTTGACACACATAACACATACAGGGCCGACCCCCACTAGGGAAGTCTAATAACCCGAGTTACCACATTCCGACGGAGGAATAAACATCTCCGGATATACAATAAGATCTTCATGGAGGAATGAAACATCTCCGGAATAATAAAGTACAAATATAATATTCTTTGAAGTTACAATATCTCAACACTCCCCCTTAACGAGAAGGATATTATAACAGCATCTGCACGAGCAAGGAGTCATCAACATCATACATGATACATCTATAAATCATTGGAAGCTTTCTCAACATCATCAGTAACTCAAGCAGTTACTGGAATATCTTCAATATTGGAGCATCAACATCTTCAGTACCGAGTCTTTATCTTCTGCAGCACTCGAACAGCTACAACACCATCAACATTTGGATCCTCACGATCATCAGCATCGTCATCATATGATTATCAGCATCAGAATCATCTCGATCTACAGCATCTGGATCATCTCGATCTACAGCATCTGGATCATCTCGGTCTACAGCATCTGGATCATCACGATCTACATCATCTGGATCATCTGTATTTGTATCCACGCCAATACATCTATCATCAAAACATGTATTCTTACTAATACATATATCATCAAAACATGTATTCTCACTAATACATCTATTATCAAAAGCATGTATTCTCATTAATACATCTATCATCAATAGCATGTATTCTCACTAATACATCCATCATCAAAAGCATGTATTCTCACTAATACATCCATCATCAATAGCATGTATTCTCACTAATACATCCATCATCAAAAGCATGTATTCTCACTAATACATCTATCATCAAAAGCATGTATTCTTACTAATACATAGCAGCATATCCTGCAACACACACGATCATATTACAGGATGATCAATCTCGCTCTCTTTAGGACATAGGTCCATGGATGATACAATCCAGTCATGTACCTTTTGAACCGAAGTCCAGGGACGATCCAGTCCTATCATGTACCTTTTGAACCGAAGTCCAGGGACGATCCAGTCCTAACATGTACCTTTTGAACCGAAGTCTAGGGACGATCCAGTCCTAACATGTACCTTTTGAATCAAATTCCAAGGACGATCCAGTCCTATCAATTCTCGGAGACCTCATGTCTACGGCTCAGTTCACAGGACCAAAGTCCAAGGATGATCCAATCCTTACCGTACATTTAGGACCGCGTCCAAGGATGACTTAATCCTCAACCATACATTTAGGACCATGTCCAAGGATGACTTAATCCTCCACCATACATTTAGGACCACGTCCAAGGATGACTTAATCCTCCACCGTACATTTAGGACCACGTCCAAGGATGACTTAATCCTCCACCGTACATTTAGGACCACGTCCAAGGATGACTTAATCCTCCACCGTACATTTAGGACCACGTCCAACCACCGTACATTTAGGACCACGTCCAAGGATGACTTAATCCTCCACCGTACATTTAGGACCACATCCAAGGATGACTTAATCCTCCACCGTACATTTAGGACCACGTCCAAGGATGACTTAATCCTCCACCGTACATTTAGGACCACGTCCAAGGATGACTTAATCCTCCACCGTACATTTAGGACCACGTCCAAGGATGACTTAATCCTCCACCGTACATTTAGGACCATGTCCAAGGATGACTTAATCCTCAACCATACATTTAGTACTACGTCCAAGGATGACTTAATCCTCAACCGTCCACCAAGGACTTCATTCTCGAAGACATATGTCTACGGCTCTTCTTTCGGACTGAAGTCCAGGGATGATCCAATCCCCTCACATGTTCACCAAAAACTTCATTCTCGAAGACATACATCTACGGCTCTTCTTTAAGACTGAAGTCCAGGGATGATCCAATCCCCTCACATGTTCACCAAGAACTTCATTCTCGAAGACATACGTCTACGGCTCTTCTTTAGGACTGAAGTCCAGCGATGATCCAATCCCCTCACATGTTCACCAAGAACTTCATTCTCGAAGACATACGTCTACGGCTCTTCTTTAGGACTGAAGTCCAGGGATGATCCAATCCCCTCACATGTTCACCAAGAAATTCATTCTCGAAGACATATGTCTACGGCTCTTCTTTAGGACTGAAGTCCAGGGATGATTCAATCCCCTCACATGTTCACCTAGAACTTCATTCTCGAAGACATACGTCTACGGCTCTCTTGAGGATGATGAAATCCTATCATGTCCACCAAGGACTTCATTCTCGAAGACATACGTCTACGGCTCTCTTTAGAACATGTGTTCAAGGATGATGCAATCCCCTTGTCACCTTAGACCCTGTCTAAGGACCATCCACCAACCTCTCTATAGGCATCACCAATATAGGTAACCATATCATTGACCCCACTGTCGATGCGGGAAATCTCATCATAAGTGATCACATCACTCCCCCTTTCGAGGAGGGTCCTTCTTAACTATTTTAAGTTTGTCTTGGAAAACTTTACTTGAGGTAGAGGTTTGGTTAGTACATCGGATCGGTAGAGGTTTGGTTAGTGCATTGAATTCGAACATTAACCATATCTTGTATATAGAAATGTCAGATCTCTATGTGCTTTGACTTTACTGGATTCTCTGCCATTTTGGTACAACTCTGTTTTTCACATAGGATAATAGTTGGGTCTATCTCTAAGTCAAACAATCCTGAAGCCATACTGTTTCATAACTTAGCAGAGCAAGAAGCCATATATTCTGCTTGTGCTAAGAGCCACACTATATTGCTTCCTTCTAAACCATGAGATCATCGCTGATCCCAGATAGTAACATCCTCTCGATGTGCTCTTCCTGTCTGATACAATTTCTGCCCAATCAACATCTGTGTAGCCATCTGAAGTCATGATCTCTAAGATAACATAGATCAAAATCTATCGTATCCTTTAGGTATTTCATCACATGCTTTGCAACTAACAGGTGAACACATCTGGTTTCCACTAGATACTGACACCACAGCAAAGCATATATTTGACCTAGTATTTGTTAGACACATAAATGACTCAATATTTTGTCTGTACAGAGTTCTATCCACTAACTCTGATGAGTCATCTGATAACAACTTCAAGAGTGGCCATTCCAACACATCAAGTCCTTTTAATATTTCTCAGCATACTTTCCCTGGTTGAGAAAGATTCCTTCTAAGCCTTGTCATACTTCCAGACCTAGGAAGTAATGCATCAATCTGAGATTTTTCATTTTCATTTCTTCAGCCATCTTCTTCTTTATTTTCATGATCTGTTTCTCATTCCTTGTCAGAAAGAGATCATCGTCATACAATAATGGTATGATAGGTTCATCATCCACAACCTTAAGGTAAAGGTTAGGAACAACTTTACTTTTCGTAAAGCCCAAGCTTATCAAGAAACTGTCAATTCTCCCTTTGTGACTGAACATCATGCACACTCTTCATTGAATGATCTTCTACATATCTATCTGTGCCATCTCTCGTTAGATGGGTCTACTGATATGAGCCTCAATATCATTTGAACTCTGTGGTGAGTTCCTTCTTGCATCCATGTTGTCTGTGTATAGAAACAATATTCAACCTTGTAGCAAAGGTTGAGATCCTCATCACCCATGGTGATCATTAAGCTCATCAATTGATTATCGATCCTGGGTACCCATACAGAACCTGATTCACACTTCTTCTTTAATTACACCATTAAGAGAATGGTCTTATCTAGCCACTTGGAGCAAACATCTTATCATGATTCTCTTCCTCTTTCTAAGAGAATTTTCTAGCCACAAGCCTTCTATAGTGTGTTTGATTTGTAAATCCTTTTGTTGAACATCCATCGCTTGTTCAGTGTTCATCATTCATCATGATCTTTCCTACAAATCAAAATTAAGTACATGATTAGTAATACTTCATAATCATCAAATTATATTGACATGATAACCTATTATGCATACAGATATCATTTACATAGTTATGTAACTATTTTGACCAATACTTTGGCACAACACTTTCCCATATCCTGTATGCATACAGTGGCTATCTATATGCCTTCCATCTCTGCCAGAACATACTATTGAGAGTGTGCATAGCTCTCAGCATGTCAGCAAAGAGGTTTCATTCTAGACAAGCAACAATGGAATGTTTGTCCAACTTACCAATCATATGCATATTAGTAGTATATTGTTCAATGCTCTATGAATGTTTACACTCAGCATGATATATTCTAGGAATACAAATATGCATACAAGCAATATAATTTACTATTTCAAATAACTACTCAAATACTTATCTTTTATGTTTGTGTGGTTTCCTCCCGCTTGATTTTCTATATGTCTTTTGAACTTCTATTCATTCTGTACCACTGTGCATGCTCAAGTGTGCACTAGTGTCATCCTCATGATCTCATACACAAACATACATTCATTAGTATATTCTCAAAACATTCTAATTCTAAATAATCTTGAATATATATATAGTCATGATCATTAGTATTCATAGTTTCAAGGAAGTCTTCTTTTACTCATGCATATTCTTGTTTGATCATAGTACTCTTCAGGCTAATTAAATCATCAAGATAAGAGACATAGTATGCATAAACCCTTGATTACTAACTTTATGAATAAGCATAACCAATCATATCAAGTATACTTATATAAGGGATCCTAACACAAGGTAAGATTCTAACTTGACATAGGTAAACATACCTGGATTAATATACCTACTTAGTTATGTACAACGTACCTAAACAATCTCTTCAATGATTTAGAGATCCTGAGCTAGAACCTGCATGTCTCATAGGTTAAGCATAATATAACAAAGTCATACATACCTCGTAAGTAGAACAAAGATTATGGATGAGCCTTTGTCTTCATGTTTTCATGGTCATGGAACTTGATTTGTCTTTTGTGATGTACCTGTATCTTGTGAGCAGACAACATCAACCTCACACAACACCATAATGCATTAGTACAATCATATAGCTCTAATCAATGAATGTATTCGATCATTCACATGCATTCATACTGTTACTAGGGTGATAAGACAATTCTAACATTAATCAAGATTGTATTAATAAATAATATGAAGACAAACACATCATGAACTTAATCAAGAATCAGATTTCAAGACATACCTGAACCTCCTTAAGTCATACTTGTCGAGACTTCTTGTAGTCTTCTTATGTAAGGCCTTAGTCTCAACTCCCCCTGAAACTTAATCTGGAGCTTGATTAGGGTTTGCTAGAGAAACCCTAAAAATTCAATCTTTGAATTTCACACTTCCGAATGAATGGAAGGATGTGTCTTGTTGAGCTGATCAAACTAGCATACTTCAATTTTGAAATCTCCAAAATTTGACCCCTCAAAATTGCCTTTGAAACTTCTGGATCTTCTGGACATGATCCCGAACTAGGGTTTAATGAAGCCCACCCTTCTGCTCAATCAAAAGGTTTGATCCAAGGCTCTAAACTCTTATTTTTCTGAGGAGCTTCCAGCCGTGGTTACAGACTTCAAAAATTCCAACTTTTGCTGAAGCCCTAATTTTCCATCTTTCCGATCAAAATCCCGAGCTAGGGTTTAATCCAGCCCGGTCTTCTACCCAACCAAAAAGTTCGATCTTGGTCTCTAAATTTCAATTTTCCTGAGTAGCATTCAGCCGTGGATTCCAATTCCAAAAATTCTAACTTTCTCCGAAACCCTAAATTCCGGAAGCCATGAATAAAGGTGCTCCAAAAATAATTATGTTTTGACAGAAATATGTACCTGATTGTTTCTGCTATAACTTCGAAATTTTCGCTCCACGGGGTCTGAAATTTGTTTTTGCAGTAGCCTGACCTGTCATCTTTCCATCCTGACAGGTCTGACCTCAATTGGATTTTCTGAGAGAGAGTTATTCCAAATGTCGCAACGTGACCTGTTTTGGGATAATACAGGAGAGCGAACTTGTACAACGTGCCACGTGTCACTGTTTGAACTTCAGCATCTGAAAACTTTTCCTGAGATAGCTCGCCCTGTTATAGTTCCATCCTGACAGATCGGACCTCAATTGGACTCTCTGAGAGAGAGTTATGCCAAGTGTCGCAACGTGACCTGTTTATGGGATAAAACAAGAGAGCAAACTTGTACGGCTTGCCATGTGTCACTGGTTCAGTTTCAGCCTCTGAAAAAGGTTTTTACAATAGTAAAATCTGTGTACTACCTGCCACTTTTTACGAAATTTCATTTGGATCTTCCTAGCCCAAGTTATGACCTTTTTTCCTAGGTCACCTGATTTTGACTGAGATCTAGAAGAGGCAGAAACCCTAACTTGTACTGATCATAACTTACAAAGTACAACGAATCTGAGGGTTCCCTTTGGACACAAGATACCTGGAGATGTTATCTACGACCTGTAAAGGTTTCAGATCCTGAACCTTTGCCCAAATGGATTTATAGCGAAAGTTCCATGATGACTGGTTTTTGCTATATAAAACCCTAACCTTCAAATTGTCGTAAGTAAAGCAAGTGTCATAAGTGCCATACCTTGCCTTCCTTCAGTTTAGCTCTGATACCATGTTAAGATTTAATATGCTAAGACAGAAAATAGCAGCATTACATTCCATTTCACAATAATAGCATATACAAGATCACTGAAGAAACAACAAGCATAGCATAAACACAAGAGACAGAGATTTATCCTGGGAAACCCTCATGGGGTAGAAAACCCAGCAAAGCTTCCTCAATATAGATGACCAGCAATATACAAAGATGAAACCCTGAGACATGATCTCCTCCTCCACAATAGCAGACCTCTCCTCCACAGGTGCGCTATCCTCAAGTGAGTGAGTGTGTCAAATGAGGAACACACCTCCTCTATTTATACACTACTCTGACATATCTTTTACACAAGTACACGTAGGCTCGTATTTAACCAATGGGTTAAATACCCCACTACAACTGACTAGGCCGACCCCTCTAGGGTGGTCTAATAACCCTTTGACCCACATAACACATACAGGGCCGACCCCCACTAGGGAAGTCTAATAACCCGAGTTACCACATTCCGACGGAGGAATAAACATCTCCGGATATACAATAAGATCTTCACGGAGGAATGACGGAATAATAAAGTACAAATATAATATTCTTTGAAGTTACAATATCTCAACATAGCGCGGTCGAGTTCTTTTCCAGAGTATCCTATATTTCTTTATCTTTTTTCTCCTTGTCAGTCATGAGATCCTCCATCTGCTCCGTGAACTTTGCCGTGATCATTTCATAATCGTCCTCCTTGAGTACTGTATCTAACTTGCCTTTATCAACTTTATGCTTCTTGCATGCTCCCTTTTTCTGGCCAGGACTCTCCGGCTCCTTCCTCTTTCCTGTCTCCTTTTCTTCAACTATCGGGCATGGACGTGGAATTGGTACATCTTCCTCCAAATCGCTAGGGACATCGACAACCTCTACATGGAACTCAGCAGGCCATTCCTTCATTATTTGGTCAATGTCCTCTTCATACATGTGGTAGCTTCCTACGTACCACTCCGCCTTCTTTGTCTACGCTTTTGGTGAAATATGGATTCTACGCATGTGTAATGTCCCCATTCAAATAATTGCATAGTAAGACAATCCCACCATTCCTACTAGTTTCCTAGGTTGGATGGGCACATGTGGAATTGTAATAAGGAAGTTAATAAACTATGTTTAGACATTAGAAAGTTCAATTATTTAATAAATAGGTTGAATAAATAAATTCAAGAGAAATTCTAGGTGGCAAGTGGTTTTGAATACATATGGAGGATGTGGGACCCACACTAGCTTGATTTCTCAAGGACACATGGCATCTCTCTCTTGCCAATTCGAATTTATGAGAAGGTGAACACTCTTGGGTGAGTTGGTAAGTCATAACACATGGCATTGAGCATCTTAGTTCAAATTGGGATGGATTGGTAACCTCCATGGAAGATAAAGAGTCAAATTGGAAGTTTGTGGACACTTGGGCTAGATTCCCTAGCCCCTATGACATCAATGATGGAGCATCTATGACAACTATGACAAATTGCAGACCTGACCTCTTACATCTGACCATTATGACATGTCAGCCCCAAAAATAGGCTGAAGGAAGGCGCTCATGGGAGTGGGAGAAGCCAAAGAGACTCAAACTCGAATTTGGGAGAAGATGGAAGGTTGGAACTAAGAGACAAGTGGCAAATGGGGAATATTTCCTAAGTGGAAATATCTTGAAGCTGTTAGTTTTTCATAATTCACTTCAATCTGATCTATGATCTTAACTGAGAGAACAACATGTACAGCATATCTACAGCATATCAATCATGGACACAATAATGCAAGCACACAAGAGACACAGAGTTTACTTGGGGAAAACCATAAAGGTGAAAAACCCCAATAACTTCTTCAGAGATAAATAGAGCAATGATACAACCCAAACATAAGAGATAGACATCTCCTAGCAGCAGCTTCTCCTCCTCCACAAGTGCGCCACTCTCCAAAAAGTGTGTGTGAGAATAGAATGATCAAATAGAGTGCCTCCCGCACTCTATTTATACTTGACTTGACTTGCCCAATAACCTTTACTAGGTCGGCCTCAACTTAACCACATAACACAATGCTGACTGGGCCGACCCCCAATAGGGTGGTCTAATAACCCTTTTACCCACATGGTCGACCCCCAATAGGGTGGTCTAATAACCCTTTGACCCACATGACTTATACAGGGCCGAGCCCAACAAGGTGGTCTAATAACACATCAAGTATAAGTTACAACACTTACAATATAAATGACGACACTTCCGTATAGAGGAATAATAACATCTCTATAGGAATACAAACACTTCCATATAGAGGAATAATAACATCTCTATAGGAATACAATATAGATATATGTGAAATACATTCCGAAGTTACATATACATCAACAGAAGCTATGGAGAGGATTTTGACCCTTAGAAGGCTAATGTTGGTTATAAAATGAAGAAATCAATTATGAGAAAGGATTTTGATGATTTGAGAAAAATTGCATTTGTGAAGAGAGAGCTAGTGGATGACTAGTTTCTTGCCTTAGCCAATTTCGAGGGTGAAAGATTCTCATCCAAGTTGGTGTTTGGAGAGGCCACTCAGGTCTTTCATGGAGCTTTAATGGATTTTTATTTGCAATTATCAGCTACAGGGCAGCTCGTGGATTTGTTTAGTGCAGCACCATCTCTCAACCATTTCCAGTTTTGAAGGCATATTCATGCTCCTTGAGGGAGGTCATTTTTGGTGAGATCTTGTGCTTCTTGGGAGAGCTTCTTATTATGTATTTCTGATTGTAATAGATTCAAATCCTCTATTCTTAATATTCATAAATTTTCAGGTCGAAATACCCACTGGTTGTATGCAAAAATGTTGATTAATGAGCAAACAATGTCCATTTCCCCACTACATTGATGTATATCATTATAATGATCATGATTTCGAATGAATGGATGATTATACGATAAATTTGTGATTAATAGACTGCCATGGATGTATTTTACAAGTTTGATGTACTGTACTTGAGAATTTGAAGTATTTTTACTTAGTTTAATTACATTGGGAGAAGAAATAGTGTCATTTCCCCAAGGGGCGAATTGGGGATTTTTGCAGCTGAATGGGAGAGGGTTGGAACATACATAATAAGCAATTAATGGTACATTGGGAACCTTATTAACATCCTTAATACATCCTATATCTCTATTCAGAAATTAGAGGGATTTTGGAGGCATTTGGGAAGCCAATTTCAGTACTTACCCTAGGGGGATTTGAGCCCCAAATTACTAGTAAAATTGCATACTTGGACCAGAATCTTAAGAGAGTTTGAAAAAGTATTTTGGTGGCCATATATCATCCTTGAAAATCATCTTTAATTCCTAATATCATTCATTAACCTTCCTTGAATATTTGGGACCATTTGGGGCAAAATTGGGACCTAGGCATCAAAACTAGTCAAAGGTTGAAATTGGGGGAAAATTGGAAAATTGGGAATTTTCTTAAATTTTTGAAAAAGGGACATTACAAGTGGTATCGGAGCATGGCCTTGGAACATGAATGTATTAACAATAATCCAAACAAATAAACCACCACCCTTTGAATCAGTAGTTGAAGAAGTTTTGGTTGAAGAAGAGAGTAGTAGAAAAAGAGTTTTTTTCTAAAACTATGGGTAGAGAGGAAGAGGAAAAATTAAGACATAAGGAGGAATTTATTGACGCCTTAAAACCATGTTTGATGGAATTACCATGTTTATGCTAGAGATGAGTAGACAAATGATGAAAAGTTTCGAATTGTTGGGTAGCCAACTTTCAGGCAAAGGGATGATAGGAGATAACAGTGGTTCACATTCAGGGGAAAAGATAAAAGGGAGTGAGCATATTTTTTCAAGAACAGGACCACATAATAGACCTGATGAATTCCAAAGCACAAAAAGGCATACTACACCTAAATTTCTCACACCCAAAGAAGAGCCCAATATTGAGGTGGATTATAAGAAACTAGCAAACGATTCGAATTATTTGAATGAAGAGTGTAAAAGAGGTGTACCACTCAGTGACTACATTGATGCTATCCAAAAAATTAAAAGGAGGGAAGACAATAGGATTCCATTCCAAAACAAAGAATTAAATAGTGCTATTGGAAAAATGTCACTTCCTACTTTTGATGGTTCTTCTCAAAATTATGCTAACACTTGGGTGCAAAAATTGGATGTATATTTTCAGTTGAATCCTATGTTGGAAGAGGATGCATTAAAAATGGCCATTTTGCATTTGGAAGGAGATGCCAATGAATGGTGGTTTCATGGGTTGAAAACCTTGGGTCATAATCAGGTTAAAACATATGGAGAATTTGTTGACAGGGTACTAGAAAGATTTGAACAAAAAGATCCAGAATTGCCTTTCAAAGAACTAGCTTAATTGAAACAAACTGGGACCCCCACTGAATATATGTTGGAATTTCAAAAATTATCAGTCAAGGTGGCTGATGTATCTATGGGAAGGTTGGTATTGCTGTTCACTAAAGGTTTGGTTGAACCCTTAAAAGTTTTGGTCAAAGCCCACAAGCCAACTACATTAAAAGATGCAATGAGCTTGACTAGGGATCTCCAAAATGTGCTTCCTAGAACAAGATTTCCTCCCAAGCCTGACTTCAGAATTGAAAAGAAACCTTGGCAAAGAGATGCACCTGATAAGAAGCCATGGCAAGAAGATGAATATGCAAAGGATAAGAAAGAGGAACTAAGCAGGGAAGATCTCAGAAGGAAGAAATTGTGTTACTCATGCTTCCAACCGTGGGCACCAGGACATAAATGTGCTAAGGGAAAGGCCCAATTCATTGAAGTATTTTGTGATGAGGGATATGAAGGGGGCATGGAGGAAGAAGGACATACTTCAGCCCAAGAAGAGGGATATACTACAGTAGAAGAATGGAAACAAGAGGTGAAGCATCCCTCACCCACCAAAGTGAGAATGGCAGTACTTTCAGCAGTACCTCGATATCACACAATCCGATGCAAGGGTGTGGTACTAGGACAAAGAACTTCATTTTTGGTAGATGGAGGAGCCACACATAAATTCATTGATGCAGAAATGGTGGAGAAAAGGAAGATACCTATTGAACCATTCGATGGCTTCACAGTTGTCATTCCCGATCACCACACAATGGAGTTCAAAACATGGATTCCACAGCTGCAAGTCACCGTAGGCAACTATACTTTTGTTGATAGTTTTTATGTGGTTGATGTTGCTGAAACTAATGTTGTTTTGGGAGTACAATGGTTGTATTCAATAGGAGATCATACAGTAAATTATCAAATTCCGGAAATAAAATTCCAAGATTCAAAAGGAATACTAAGGGTTGTGAGAGGGCAGCACACCTATCCGAATCAGGTAGTTTCTTCCCATAGCATGAAGCACCGGAATAGAAAGGTTTTGGGAAACATTACTCATGGAAGGCCACTTGATAGAGGAGGGACAAGTTTGCAGCATGGTAAATTGATATTGCTTTAGGGCAAGCAATCTTGGGTGGGGAGGACTGTAATGTCCCCATTCAAATAATTGCATAGTAAGGCAATCCCACCATTCCTACTAGTTTCCTAGGTTGGATGGGCACATGTGGAATTGTAATAAGGAAGATAATAAATGATGTTTAGACATTAGAAGGGTCAATTATTTAATAAATAGTTTGAATAAATAAATTCAAGAGAAATTCTAGGTGGCAAGTGGTTTTGAATACATATGGAGGATGTGGGACCCACGCTAGATTGATTTCTCAAGGACACATGGCATCTCTCTCTTGGAAATTCAAATTTATGAGAAGGTGAACACTCTTGGGTGAGTTGGTAAGTCATAACACATGGAATTGAGCATATTAGGTCGAATTGGGATGGATTGGTAACCTCCATGGAAGATAAAGAGTCAAATTGGAAGTTTGTGGACACTTGGGCTAGATTCCCTAGCCCCAATGAAACCAATGATGGAGCATCTATGACAACTATGACAAATTGCAAACCTGACCTCTGACATCTGACCATTATGACATGTCAGCCCCAAAAATAGGCTCAAAGAAGGCGCTCATGGGAGTGGGATAAGCCAAAGAGACTCAAACTCGAATTTGGGAGAAGATGGAAAGTTGGAACTAAGAGACAAGTGGCAAATGGGGAATATTTCCTAAGTGGAAATCTCTTGAAGCTATGGAGAGTATTTCAACCCTTAGAAGGTTAATGTTTGTTATAAAATGAAGAAATCAATTATGATAAGTTCTTTTGATGATTTGAGAAAAATTGCATTTGTGAAGAGAGAGCTAGTGGATGACTAGTTTCTTGCCTTAGCCAATTTTGAGGGTGAAAGATTCCCATCCAAGTTGGTGTTTGGAGAGGACACTCGGGTCTTTCATGGATCTTTAATGGAGTTTTATTTGCAGGTATCAGCTACATGGCAGCTCGTGAATTTGTTTAGTGCAGTACCATCTCTCAACCATTTCCAGTTTTGAAGGCATATTCATGCTTCTTGAGGGAGGGCGTTTTTGGTGAGCTCTTGTGCTTCTTGGGAGAGCTTCTCATTATGTATTTTTTATTTTAATAGATTCATATCCTTTTTTCTTAATATTCATAAAGTATCAGGTCGAAATACCCACTGGTTGTATGCAAAAATGTTGATTAATTAGCAAACAATGTCCATTTCCCCACTACATTGATGTATATCATTATAATGCTCATGATTTCGAATGAATGGATTATTCTATGATACATTTGTGATTAATAGGCTGCCATGGATGTATTTTACAATTTTTATTTATTGTACTTTGTAATTTCAAGTATTTTTACTCAGTTTAATTACATTGGGAGAAGAAATAGTGTCATTTCCCCAAGGGTCGAATTGGGGATTTTTGCAGCTGAATGGGAGAGGGTTGGAATAGACATAATAATCAATTAATGGTACATTGGGAACCTTATTAACATCCTTAATACATCCCATACCTCTGTTCAGAAATTCAAGGGAGTTTGGAGGCATTTGGGAAGCCAATTTCAGTACTTACCCTAGGGGGATTTGAGCCCCAAATTACTAGTAAAATTGCATACTTGGACCAGAATATTAAAAGAGTTTGCAGAGGTATTTTGGTGGCCATATATCATCCCTGAAATTCATCTTTAAGTCCTAATATCAGTCATTAACCTTCCTTGAAGATTTGGGACCAATTGGAGCAAAATTGGGACCTAGGCATCAAAACTAGTCAAAGGTCGAAATTGGGGAAAAATTGGAAAATTGGGCATTTTCTTAAATTTTTGAAAAAGGGAAATTACAGCATGTCAGCATAAAAATCAATGATGCGAATGTATTTTCTAGTTACCTTCTTTGTGATCCTAGAGTTCATTACAATCGCGTCACGCATCTGGCTATAGTACTGGTACAACACTTCAGCTGTCGCGTGCTGCCTCTGCGAATTCATATTTGCCCAAAGGTTTGAATAACGGGCCCCCCTGCAATCATTAGGATCAGTGGATACTCAAACGTAATCCTTTGGCTCTTTCCATACGACAAGAGCAATCAATACTATAATCCAAGTATAGTGAAAATTGCCTCCATTGAGCTGCGTGTCGTTGAGTTCCTCCATGAACTCGTTCAGCAGATACGGTGACCAGTTAAACTGTTCCCCTTATGCTGCCGCGGCGCTAAGAAGTACTTCGCCCGCACTTACCTCTAGAGGTTTGCATTTCCTCATGATTTTTCCACCTAGCAGTTGGGTGACGAACTTCATCGCCCTATTCTCAATGTCTTCTATCTGAAAACCCCTCTTTCCTTTGACGACATCCTGGGTTTTCTTCATCATAGCCACAGCTTCTCTATCCTTGCTTTTTCCTTGTAAGTATTGTTTCGGATCTACACCCCTCTTAATTAGGCCGGTGATACAGTGAATTAGATCAATGTTTAGGTCCACATTGCGGTCCAGCCACAAATAGCCCTAATGCATTCGTGCCATCAACGCTATTACTACCGTGTTCAGTTCCGGGGTTCTATCAAAATGCGGGAGCCTGAGTAGGTTGAGCAACCTAGACTGGACTACTCATGACAACCAACTTTCGAAAACCAAGTAATCACACCCTTTGCATCCTTCTTCCAGCACATGTACTGGTCAAGCTGGAACTGTGGGAACTTCAGGTTGTTGGGCTCCTCCTTCTGCATCGCCAGCAGATCATAATCCTCCCACTTGCAATCTGGGATTTTTCCCAGCAGATTCTTGTCTACCTCCACATGCTTCGATATCGGCAATAATGGAATTTTGTACTTGGCATTTTTCATCAACTTAAAGACCTGTGCATCCAGAGCACGCGGTGAAATGTAGTTTGGAGTCATAGTCAGCGGTATCTCTTTATCTGCTACCGGTGGCTTTTGCACTGTGGAACCCATCTTGGGTACCTTTGTTCTCGGTGCCATAGGATTTTTCCCCTTATCTTCCATCACTGGACCGTGCCTTGGCGACCTTCTTGATCCCTGACCTGGTTCAAGGACAACCTTCTTGGTCGGGGTTCTCATTAACCCTTCAATCCCCCCATATTGGAATACCTTCACATTCTCTTAGAGAGTAAGTTCTTCTTCTATTAAGGTCCACTTAGACATCCACTGGCTAAAACTCACAATATTTTCAAACGGCTTACAGAAAATAGCTCACACAGAATTATTCACAGAAAATTCTAAGTGTTTGGTAACGCCCGTGAGACGATATGTAGTGTTATTTATAGGCGCTACGGACCCTCCTTCGCACCCCACAAAGGCTAGATAAGCATTAATGGCGGTATCCGTTGGCCAAATTCGGTGGGTCCTTCGATCTTGTCCTTCAAAATTATGTTCAGAACGGCTATCTATACATTAAATTCCCAAGCGGTCGCTGGAAACGGCTATATAATGGCTATTTTCTCCAACCGGCATTGTAACGGCTATTTTTCTGAGTGTTGCGTCGAACTGCGCGGCAGGTCCTGATCTCTCCTGCGCAATAGCTTCGCGGTGCCTAATTTCTAGCTTCTGAACTGAATGCCTTTCCTTGTGTACTTGCTAAGCGCAATTGCCTTTTGAACGCCGCAATTGCGCATCTCCTTTTCTCTTTTGCTTTTCTTCTTTTTTTTTCTTTTTTCTTTTTTTTAACAACATTTTCTAACAGTGCTGCGCAGTATATACAGTTTCCTTACTATACATCGTGTATAGATTGCTTCAGCTTCTAGTGCCCAATTTCAACTGTACTTGGCACTTAAAACTTTCTTCTGCCTGATCATCACAGATTCTGCGAAGTAGGACTATCGTTTTAAAGCTTTAGTCTACTTCCATTTATCAAGGTTGGTAAGGTTTCAGCGGCTAAGGTGGCTAACTAAACTGCGCCACCATTAGTAACATGCATTACAGTATATGGTCCAAGCCAATGCATCTTAAACTTTCCAGGAAATTTCATGAATTTGCTATCATACAGGAGGACTAGGTCACCTACCTGAAAATACTTGTTCTTGATGTGGCGATCATGCCATGCTTTTTCACGCTCTTTCTATACTTGTTGGTGGAAGCCTGCGACGAAGTGATCTTCCTCCAGCCCAACCAAGTGTAGGAGCCTTTCTTCTAGCGCTGCGCAGTCTGCCATGCCTGTAAACGCAGCTATTCTCAAGCTGGGAACAATGTACTCCATCGGCATTATTGCCTGTTTCCCATAAGCCAACGTGAAAGGTGTATGGCCAGTTAATTTCTTGCATGTAGTCCTGTATGCCCATAATACAGATGGAATGCGCAAGTCCCAATCGTCCCAATTGACGTTGCATATCTTGGTTAGCGCATTCTCCAGCACTTTGTTAAATGCTTCAATAGTTCCATTCGCCTGTGGGTGATAAGGCGTACTATGCTGATGATGAACGTGGAACTCTTCGGTCAAAGCCTTAATGGTCTTATTTAGAAAATGAGTGCCTTGATCACTCATCAATATCTTCGGGCATCCAAACCTTGTAAGGATATTTTCATAAATAAACTCTGCGGTTGTAGTTGCGCTACAGTCTTTCACTGGCTTTGCTTTTACCCATCTGGTGAGGTAATCGGTAGCAGTAATGATATATCTCACACCAATCCTTTTCCCTTGTGGGTTAATAGGACCCACAAAATCAATGGCCCATTTCTCAAAGGCCTGCAATGTCAACTATGGATGTAATGGCATTTCATCTCTGCGTGATGGCTTTCCTGTCCTTTGACAAACGTCGCAATTTTGGCAATGTTCCTTCAAATCTTTATGAATTGTAGGCCACCATAGCCCTGCACGCAATATCTTCTGCACAGTATCTCTCCCTATGTAATGGCCTCATGCGACTCTTGAATGTGCGTCAGCCAATATGAACAGTTTCTCATGCTCTAATACACATCTGCGCAGTACTTCATCCAGTCCCAACTTATATAGCTGGCCTGCGATTATAGTGAAATCTACTGCGTGCACTACCAACTGCTTCTTTTGCTGTGTAGTGAAATCTGCGGGTGCGAACCCAGTAGTCAAAAAATCAATGATATCTTGATAATAATCATCAGCAACCTATATGGCGAACAACTACGCATCAGGCAGATTGTCCTCTAGATTCGTAACCTCTTCTCCTGACTCAATTCTTGACAGATGATCAGGTCCCAAATTGAACCTTCCTGGCTTAACCAAAATTTCAAAGTCGTACTCCTGAAACAGTAGTAACCATCTGCATATGCGCCCCCCTAACACTGGCTTATTGACCAGGTATTTCAAAGCAGAATGGTCAGGGAACATAGAGAAATGCGCAACAAGCAAGTATTGCCTGAACTTCTACAGCGCATATACCATTGCGAGTCCTTCTCTTTCAGTAGCGGTATAGTTCTTCTCAGCAGATGATAATTTTCTACTGGAAAATGCAATGGGATGATCAATACCTCCCTCTCCTGGCTGAGCAAGAATGATGCCTAATGCGATACATGAAGCATCAACATGGACATGAAACGGCTTCTCCCAGTCTAGAAAAACTAGGATCGGCGCAGTGACCATATTTTCTTTCAGTGTGTCAAATCCTTTCTCACAGTCCTCATTCCAAATGAATGGTACATCTTTCTTCAGCAGCTTCTCCATAGCTGCAGTTATCTATGCATACCCTTTTATGAATTTCTTGTAATAGCCGGTATGCCCCAATGTAGTGCGCAACTGCTTGACTGAATTTAGTGTAGGCAAGTTTACAATGACTACGATCTTCGTAGGATCAACCATCAAGCCCTGTTTGCACACAATGTGTCCCAACAAAATTCCATAGGGAACACAGAAAACACATTTCTTCATATTCAATGAGATTTTATGCTGTCTGCATTTTTCCAGCATCATCCTGAGGTTCGCAGCATGGTTCTTCAGTAAACCGAAAATGGTCCAATCATCAAAATAAACTTCTAAGAACTTATGTATAAAATATTTAAATGCTGCGACAACCACTCTAGAAAATATGGCAGGTGCGTTCTTCAAACCAAAAGGCATTACTGTGTACTAGAACGACCACCATTCTGTAGCAAAAGTTGTATTTTTCCTATCTGCGCAATCAATCCTGATCTAATGGTAGCCAGAGAATCCATCAGTAAAAGAATACACCTCATTTCCTCCCACATTGTCTAGCACTTCATCTGTAAAAGGGGTAGGAAATGGGTCATGCATTGAAGCATCATTCAGCTTCCTGAAGTCCACACAGATCCTGATCTCACCCTTCGTTTTCTTATCCTGGATAACCATCAGGCTTATCCACTCAGATTCTTCAACTGGCTCAATGATACCTGCATCAAGCATCTTACCGAGTTTTTCCTTAACTCGTTCTTTATAGTGTGGGTTCAGTCTATATGGTCTCTACTTCACAGGCTTCGCGCCAGGCTTAAGAGGAATTTTCATCACTCCTAAGTCTCCCAGAATACCCTTCATCTCTGTGAACTTGGTTGGGAATAAATCTCGATATTCCTGTAATATACCCGCGATCTCTTCAACTGTATCTTCATCCCAGTAATCCCCTATAACTGCGATCTTCAGTTATTTGTTGGTGCCAATGTTCACTTTTCTTGTTTTCACAAGTCCACTCATATCTGGAATTTCTAGTGGAGGTCCTTCTACCTCGCGCGATCCCTCTGACTCGGGTATCTGTATGTTACGCGGGTCCTCCTCATCACTATCTGCTTTATCCTCGGGTTCTCCATCGATATGATAACAGTCAAGAGCGTGCTCTAGCTGTTTTTCCCATTTTGGCTGTAGGCGCGCAGGTACATTGTTTGCTCCAAAGAATTCTTCCATTGTCATGTTTCCCTGAGTGCAGTCTGGTCTGAATATTTTTTCCTTAATAAACTACAGCGCATCATTGATACTCGGATGTTCATCTTCAAAACTGAAATATTGCTGGAAGCTTGCAGTTAGGACAGACTAGTCCGTTGTGCCTCTGCGCAACTTCAGGTCTAGGTACCACTTCTTCAGAATTGGTTCTTCCAGTGTGTGCACAAACAAATGCACCCATTCTGTCTGTGGCCTTTCCCTCCATGCTTCTGAATAGACCTGAATATGCTCTCTTGGATCTGTCTGTCCATTATTTTTCTCGAATGATAGGGTAAACTTATCAGCAAAGCGGATTTGCATCCTAATTCTGCACTGATTCCATGTTGTTAGTGTCTGCTTATGCGCGGCCCACCATCTGGCAGGTGTATCACGCAATGCTATGTCTAATGCTTGCAAGCGGTGTTCTTCTGCAATTGTTGCAGTATATTCATTGATAAAAGAATAAACGTTAGAGAAACCATCATAGCTGGGGATTGGGCTTACCTCCTTTCCAATCCAGTGCAATGACTTTGTGATCCGCGCGCATCTCCTGTCAGATATTTCATGCAATCTGCTTTGCCAATTTTCCAGTCCTGCATCAGATTCTGAGACGCAAGAGCTGTCACAGCGCCAACTAAGTGTTCCATCCGCAGTTGGATTAATATAATTAGCAGCATTAGTCGTCATCTTGTACATACAGTCCACGTCCTAAGCTATGGATTCTTCCTGAATCAGTTCAACATATCGTTCACCCTGCGAAGGGTCCAATGGTGCGATGACCCTTATATTATTGCCTTCAAATATCATTTTCATAGTCTTTAAATCAATAATGGCAGAATTAGTCATTGCCCAATCGATACCCAACAGCGCTGGATAAGGATGTCTGTCATCCACGATTTCAATCACTTCGAAATTTGCATAGTTGCGTACTCCGTCAATGTCAACAATGGTGTTGGGTAACCTCCCCAAAGGTATAACTATCCCTTGATTAGCCATTCTTAACTGTAGAGGTGACCACTGTAACTTTGGTTTTCCCATCTGATGCCATGTATGCTTGGTCAAGACATTTACTTCTGATCCCAGATCCAGAATAATCTCATCCATCTCGTAGTCCCCAATCTGTGCAGTGAGCCTCATTTCCCTTCCTGTTCTTTTAGGACTCCTAATATTATGGACTGCGCCATTGGCATCCCCCTTCTCACTCTATGGCTCATACTGCCTGAGTAGTTTTTCAAATTCCACATAAGCATCTGCGCTCTTCAGTAGTTTCATGCAGCTCCGTAAGAACTGCGCAATAGAGGTCCCTGTATCTGTTGCAGTGCTCGTCTGATCATATGTCGTTGGAATATACTCTCTTTGCGGTACTTCACTGTGCAACTGGGTTCTCGGGGAGCCGAGTGGCGGTGCTCTGAACATGTCCCGTGCTTCCTCAAATGCTCCCTTATTTTTTTGTAAGTCCAGACCCGATGCTTTCCCAGGAGCTTTTCTAATCCATACTGGTTCACCAGAATTCTGCTTAGTATCGCGCACTCTAGAAGTCGAAGCTTCTGGGCCTCCATCCCTTCCTATATCAGCGCCACTGTGAGTTACCATGTTTACACTTGGATCCACATTTCTTCTCTCTGCTGCGATCAACTGAATGTTGGGATTCGGTGGTTTTGTACTTCTTCGTTTCTTCATTTCTACCTCAAGTACAGGACAGTCTTCAATAACATGCTCAAATGATTTACAGCAACTACATGTAGTGAAAGGCTTGGTACAATCTCTAGAAACATGACCTGGCTGGCCACAGTTATAACAGATTACCTAGCCACGACCTCTTCCTTGTGTCGGGCCAACATTTCTTCCTCTCCCGCGGTATCCACCACCACGGCCTCTATATCCTCCCTGATCATAGTGGGTGTTCTCTTGTTTCGGCTGATTTTCTTCTTGGACGCGGTACATTCCAGCACCTCGCATGATTTCCATATCTCACTTTCTTTCATTCATGAGATCATATGCGTGACAGTTGGATTCGTCATGTCCAACTGATTTACAGAAATTACAATACAAGCTCTTAGGTGTCTTTACGTATTTATGTATGAGATAACAGTCCTCAGGCCTATGGCCTCTGCTTCTGCAGATTTCACATCATGGCGCCTGATTGTGATTCATATTTATTGGGTTTGGTGCGCCACTGTCAAGCTAATCTTGAAATAGAGGGCAATGTTCTCTGGTGTGGCCCTCTCCTTTGCATCCTGTGCACCAAACTTCGCATCTGTGTTCATATCTTTGCTCTTTTCCCTTCTTCATACCTTGCAATTCTAACGTCAAGGTAGTCAACTGGTTCTGGATCTGAGACATCCCAGAACTAGTCTCACCGATCGGTGAAGCCTCCAGCTTCATTGCGTTCTCTAAGGCCTCTTCCTGCGACGCAACCTTTTGCTGCATCAATGGTTGTCTGATGTGGGGCAACATCGCAGCGATGAACCATTCCTTATGCTGTTGCAGAGCTATCTCAAAGCTCACTTGATCTAGTAATGTCTTAAATTTTTGGTCAAATTCCCAGACCATTTCAATAGGTTTCTGCTTGATTTCCTTTAATTCCGTTATGCACTGCGATTCCGATTTCGGCTTCTTAAACTCTGTTGCGAGCGCAACCTTAATTTTTGTTAGGGTTCTCAGTTGTGCCTGAGAATATTTCATAAACCAATGCAAGGCGCGGTCTCTGAAAGTGGTGATGAGCTACGCTCTCTTCACAGCATCATCCTAGATATGCTTTACACTCCATACAGCTTCACATAGAAACCAGTGTTGATCAGGGTCTTCTAGACCCGTTCCTTTGAATATCGGCAGTTTTATATCATTATCTGTCATTCTCCGGCCTGGTTGTGCAGCGGTCTGAATAGCACTGACTATCTGCACGGAAAAAATAAATGTGGTACTTAGGATAGTGCTAGGACTACTGCTCTGTGGAATATTCTGAGATTGGGTATTCTGAACTAGAATAGTCTGAGTCGAAATGGCCTGAGCACCTACTCCTGCAGTGTTACCAGTATTGACGTTCTACGGACTGGGCTGCACTACACTCGCAGCGGTTTGATTCTGAGGTAGGGGTTGCGTGGTATTTGCAACCGGCGGGTTCTGAGGTGTAATAGGATGAATAGTGGTTGATGACGGCGCGGTCTAATTTTTAAGGTCACATGGGAGTTTGGAATTCACACAGAGGCTAGGTCCTCCGGGATTCTTTTCTTTATTAAACTTATATCTCTTTCCACTTCTCAAATTATGTGTCTCTTCGTCAGAATCACTATATATACTTTCTACCATGACAGATTCAAAAATATTACTGCATCCTTAAAACGCCTTTCTCAGCTAACAACATTTTAATGTATAAGCTCAGATTGTTCAGGTAAATACCTCTAAATCCTTTGAAAAAGTATGCCTCAGTTTGACTGTAGGACTTCAGCGTGTCTACAGCAAACTCGAACACAAATCCTTCAAGTATGCTATCAACCCAGAAGTCAACTGCTCGCGTCAGTGGGTTGTCTATTGCTTTGAGCTGCGCTGTGAGCTCTGGAGTCCACTCTGTAGGTACTCCTCCTTGAAAACAAGTTTTCTTCTCTGCGAGTCGCGAGATCCACGCGTGCAACTCGTTTCCAAACGAAGCCCATAATATCTCGTGAATATCTCTCCACAAATATCTGTTCAACCACGCTACGTCAGATAGACGCGGATGTCTGTTCTCTGTCTTTGCAAAATATTTTCTGGTCTTGTCACACCAATCCCAGATCTCTTTCTTTTCAGGATGCCAATTGTCTGAACCCAACGGGAACTGATACTCTTCGTCACACATTACTTTTCAAAATACACTATCACATCACTGGTCTTAGCCGAACAAAGGAACCATTTGTTGGCGTATATAACTGAGCTAGAGGTTTCCAATGTAGACTCGGGTACTTCGCGATTCAAGGAACCAACAAAACCCCTATTCAACGGCCCTTTCGGCAACAGACTGTGAACAGTCCGAGGTCTCACCCGAGGCGAAGCTGAGGGGGTGGTTGTAGAATTAGGTTTCCACAACTTGGTGATGCGAGTGTTTAAAGCAACTAACGGACAGCGCAATAAGAGACTCTTACTACAGACAAATGACTGTGCGAAGTCTCTACTTCACGGTGGATACTTCGTCAAACTAGGGTGTCACGCACCTAGCGCATCCAAGGACTGCGCAGTGTTAGAATTGCTTCACGTTACGACGATAAGCTATTAACAACTTATCTCGCAACACTCAAAATGGGTCGACGCGTCAACTAGCCCGCGTAGCTACTTCAGGACTTGATCAACTCTAATCAATCCTTACTTAGCGATCCCGATCCATTCATCAACACTTAGCTACTATCTCTATGGCGTATTTATTTGAACAAAATACACAGTACTGTGTGTTCCAACACTTATGCTCAGATCCAATGCTTAACTATGTGATTATCCACAGATTCATACATTCAAAGGCTTAGACGATCTGAATACTTAACATTCATCCATTCATGCATTACTTAACATATTATTCCCATCATTTCCTGCGGCGAAAACATATAAAAACAATCACATAACAGATAACAGCAGCATCAAACATCCATACTAAGCAAATGAACAAACACATCAACACAATCAATCACACTACACATGATTTAACGTGGTTCACCCCCTGGATGGAGTCTACATCCACAAGAACGGTTGTTAATATTGATCTTTTTGGGAAGGGTACAACCGTTCTTAGTCTGCGCACTCAGCTGCAGACTCTCTTCTCTCTCAGATAGGTCTCTGCACACTCAGCTGCAGAGCCTTTACAATGGCTTTCAAGCTTAAGATTAAAAAATAATCAATACTAATCAACATGAGAGCTTCTAACCCTTTCCCATACAAAATTGTGGCTTACTTATAGATCATGCCCGTAGGTCATGTCTTTACAATCCACAGGCCAAAAACCCTTAGGTTTACAAAAATGGTTACAGTTTCCAACTCATCGAGCTAGCTGGCACCTGGTAGAAAATCTTTCATCGTGGCCTGCCCTTCGCGCATGCCCACGTCGCTATCGACCTTCCTGTCTCACGCGTGCCAACAGGTCGCTTTCACCGAGCCGTTCTTCCTCTAACGGCTTCATGCGACTGGTTCAGGTAGTGGTATCTTTTGCATGTGCGACCAGTCGCTTTCCTCCCGATCCGCTCCTACCCACCGCTTGGCACTCCTGGAGCATCGTTACCAAAATTAGACCACCGACGGTCTACCCGAAACACGTGCTATCTTCCCTGTCCAACACTCTGCCCTGCTAGATCCCTGTAGAATGGACACTTCGCGGCACTGCATCCTCGAAGCATCGATATTCGCAGTTCTTCCGACACTACGCTGCACGCAACTTTGCAGCATCCCAAAACTTATACAAAAAAGTATTTATGCTGAACTGCGCTCAGCTTCGCAGTTCCAAAAAGCCTTGTTCAAAATTGCCCCACTTGGGCCAAGCCCAACACTCATTTCCCGCCCAGGAATGACATTACTCATGACTGATCAATAAGTAGCCCTCGATAATACCATTAGCTCGACAAACAGATTTCCTTCCTTCCAATGCTTCCATACCGAAACAAACAGCTTCAATGCCTAATTCCCAAAAAAAAAAAAATGGTACGAACGTGAGTTTAATATCAATTTGGATTAATAGGTATTACGAAATTTGGCCATAAGATTTGTTTAAGTTTTTTTTTTATTTACAATAAAATTATGTAAATGTTGGACATTTTCAAAAGAAATGTCCGAAAAAAATTAATGAATTTATCTAACTAAATCCCTATATCAAACCCATAAATCCTTTATGAAAGAAACTACAACTTATAAAACTATTTGTTCTTCACGGGTTTCAAGGTTTTTTCATCTGAAGACTTGCTGAAAATGAAACAGTTTTTGTGTCTCATCCTTCACACAGCGTTCAAGATGGCAGGATTCACAACTTGTCTCATCTGGAGTCTGCAATCCTAATTCAAGATCAAGTTATGCCTAACTAAAAGTAGTTAAGCCCTTAAACGAAAATAACTTCTCCACTGTTGTGGGAATTTAAGCGCCAAAACACTTAAACCATTTATTTAATAAAACCCAGATCTCTTAGGGTTTTTCGAGAACCTTTACTCTAGGCTTAAGGTGCCTAAATAGCCAACACTTACTCTTTTTGCTAACCATTATTTCCGAATACTCTTCTCCTCATCAATGCTTGGAACTATTCACATGCCATCCATTTCACTCACAGTTCGAGGTTAATAATAGATCTCATTTACAAAGGATCGAGTCTCCATTTCAATGGTGATTACTTCCCTTTCAGAGGGAGATCACCCTAGTATCGCAGTAGGGTGGAAATAGATCTCGATTCTCAAAGAGATCGAAACCTCTTGACAACTCCTTTGTAACTCAACGCGGACTTCTGTTCTAGAATTGAAAACAATGGAATCCTCAATCTTATGAGTTGACTAACCTTTGCAACACATTTTCACTACAGCGATTTAAGTCGGAATCAGTCCATGTTTTGGTAACATTATTCTTGCTGGGTTCTTCCATTTTCGATGCCAATTTATCATGGTTTTAGTCCACAATTTGAGGTCGTCGTATTGCCCAAGCAATATTGGTCCACTTTCCAGAATTTCAGTTTCAAGTTGTAATTTTGACCTTGCTCAACGCAGACCAATTCCTAGCAAACCAAATCCTCAATTCAAATGCATTCAATAGAGCTCAACCCTCCATATCCTTCTTTCAATAGCGTTTAACAATATAGAGAAACAGATTAGCATCCATTCCATTCAGCTTAACCTTTGACAATCGAATCCATCCACTCGTACAGAGATACTCATTAACATAGAAACAAATATTTCAAATCAAAAGCACACGAAGATGGTATCCTTTAATCAGTTTCAAATACATATAAATATTGAAATTATGCCAATTAACTTCATATTCACACAGAGACTGAAATAAAACAAATTCCAGATTTCAAAGACTGGAATTCTTCAAATAATCACGCACACAGATAATTCATACACAAAAATTATGAAACTTTATTTCATTAATCAAAATCGGTAAATGCATCTATCTTCACTCAGGAACTCGTTCCTTTTTTTTGGCCAGATTTACATTCGTTTGACCATCTGATGCCCATAGGGTGACATTGCGTATATACACACAATTGTTTCCAGCTCACTAACAATATTCCTAAATTACAGAAACTGACAATCTTCCTAAGCTACAGAAACTGAATCCTATATTCCTGCAACTATCTTCTAAAAATAGAAGTTTGACCCTATCTTCTAATGAATCACCCCTATATCTTTTAAGACTTCCTCGAGTGCTGCCACCAATTGTGAATTTGGTTACATGACTCATCACCCACTTGACACTTATCACTTGATCCTGATGACTAATAACTTGACTATCACCTCGCTAACTATTTAGAACCTTTTAATCTTAACTTAACACTATGAAGAACAAATGTTTTACAATGAAAACCCCTTCCCTGGGAAAATGTCAAGACCCTAGGTCTGATCAACATTAAAATTGTTGATGAAAGAAGATGCTCCTGCATCAGTAGAGTTAAGAAGTGGCTTGATGACTCCTACGAATTCCATTAGAACATTTTTCGCCTCTAGTCATGCGGTTTTTTATTTAGAAAGTCCACATTCACCTTCATTTGATTGGGTTGTCATGATGATGTGTTTCCATAATAGTGATGGTTCATTCAAGGTTCTCATCCTGAACCCCTTGTTCATTTTGGAACCAATATCCAATCACCTTGCCAAACCAATCCTTTCACACCCCCATTCTTATGGATCCCATCACTTCTTGTTTTCACCTCATCTTCCTGGACTTTTCAAACTCCTACCTTGGAGCTTTGACCTGTAGGAAACAAAAACTTAATTGATCACTGGAGACCATGGGTTTAAGAAAAAAAAATTTAAATTGAGGAGGCCGGGGGATTTCAGGGAACATGAAAGAATCATTTTTCCTTCCTACGCTCTTTTACCAGTATGCACTAGAATATGCCAAGTAGGTTGACCTAAATCAATTGGGAAAATAAAATGTGATGTTTATTTTGCAATGGCACGTGTTATTGTTCCTCGCGACGTTCTTGGCTGGGGAATAGTGTTGAGGAACTCTATGGAGGCAAAGAACCTCCCCTCTATATCCCTAAAGATAGGTCTTGGACCAAAGGGGGTAACCCTCAAATATGTTCATGAGCTGGATGCCCGATGTTACTTCAACAACAACTTACTTCCAAGAACTTCAGTTTCAGATTTAAAGATTGGTAGCAAGAATAAATATGGTGGAGTAATGCAGGATAGGCACATACAACCATATTCAAAACTTCAGACCAGAGCCTTTCCAATGGGTACCTTAATCCCATGTTGTAGAAACATAAAGACGACTGAGTTAAATATACAGAAGAAGTTGAAAGAACAAAAAACTTCAAATATCAGCAAGACATATTGAAGAAAAACATAAATGTCATAAACATTGAAGGGGTATGAAAGTCTTCAACATTCACTGATAAGAAAGAAAACGTTATGGGAATTGGATAATGAATCCAATAGTTTATATATATATATATATATATATATATATATAAAGTAATTGAAAGAAAACAATCTTGTAGATAAAACATTTTTGTAATTAGAGAGATATGTAATTTCATATATAAATATATATATAAAGTAATTGAAAGAAAACAACCTTATAGATAAAAAAAATTGTAATTAGCGAGATATATATAATTCCTTGCGTGTTCAACATGGAGTTTACTGGTGGCAACAAAGAATAAGTAATACCAAAAAAATGTGTTATATTGAGTATGTTAAAGGTGGAGTGAATTACATTACAAATTGAGGTCAAACGGTTATAGAATGAAATGCAAATAGATATCTGAGAAACATAATGCTACTACAACCAGCATAGATCCATCTTAACTATGGATCTATCATGCACTAAGTGAGATCAAATTGCTTGAGGTGCAAAGAATTTTTAGAATGCAAAGATTGGAGGATAGGCTTACACCTCAAAGGACTTGATCTCTCTGGGCGCATGATAGATGTAGAATTAAGATTGATCTATACTGGACATAACTCAACACAATATATGGAAAGACTAGAAAGTATTAAAGACTGTATCGTTGTTTGGAGTCATATTCAAACATAGTTACAAAGAAAATACTAAGAACAAGTCTGAAATAACAATCTCTGCAACTAAAATCTCAGATGTCTTTCATACATTCATAGACAACGAGAAGAAACAACTTATGAAGAACTAAGAAGATTACATAAACTAGAGAAGTACAAATTATGCATATTGTTGATGGATCCTTTGCACAGAATTCATGATCCCCTTGCATAAATGACTTTGTCAATGATGACTATGATAGATAAATCCATCTATCATAATAACCATTTATTTGTCTTCCCACGAAACTTGTAGCCGAGTCATTACATTAACCCAAATAGACTAGTAAACTAAAATCACGTATAGATATGAAATTATGCTTGTGTGTTCATAAATGCATAACTATTAGTATTAAATATTATTATATTATCTTAACAAATGTGGAGGAATATTAGGTATATATATATAATTTTGCATTTGTGTTCCTAAGTGCACAATCATTTTAAAAATTAAATATTATAATAAGATCTCAAAGAAAATATGGAGGGATAACCAACTATATTTTGGACATAGAATGGTAATATGCACTTGAACTTGGATGAATAATTTGGCACTATGGTTAATTGATATATATTTATAAGTACCCACAAAAAATAAGCAAAATATTAGTTTGTTAAGCCCCTAAAAGCATACATAAAAATGTATTTTGGCTATAACTATACCATAAGATGTATACTTGCAATGAAATTTTGACAAGGAAAATATGTAACCTCTCCTTATATTTTCACCAAATTTAAGAAGTAAATTTGATCATATGATATTCTGAAATGGGACAATGCAATTGGATCTATTGTCTTTTGGGAAAAACAAGGGTTGGAAACTTAGATTGCTTGTATGATAGAGTTTCCTTTCTTTAAAAAATTTCTAGCTATTGCAATGGTGAATTAGGCATATGCTCTAACAATATCGTAGGGGGTCTTTGTGGCTATAATGAGCCCATGTCATGACTATCATGTAGTTTTTGTTCTTGAAGAAGGGGTTGATAGGTTTTGAAACACATGAAAGGCAATGCCAAGTTGACAAGGAAGAATGGGCACATAAATTAACTATACAACTTTACTGATCACCATGATTCTAGAGGTAGATGACCACTATTTTAAACATAAATTAACCAAAATGGATGTTATATATGCATGCTTGTAACTCATATTATGTTCCATCCTACACCAACACATATGAAACATGGAGACATATTATTAGGGTAAGATTAACAAACATGATACCTTAATAATATTCACTACTATAAATGTCTCTAGTTGGAGGTGAAAAATAATATCCCATATTTTTGTTTGATTTTCCAAAACATAGCCATCAAGCAAAGTGGTGAAGACATTAGAAAAACATTTATATATCTAGACATATAACTTTCTTACTAAAATAAATGAATATCATTACTTCCATTAATGGTTTCCATGTAAACTTTTATAGTTGACAATGTGACTACAACCTACTTCTTACCCATCCAACTAATTGTTCCAACAAATAAGTTAAAAAACACAACTGTGTGTAGATATTTTGTAGTCTAAACATAGAACTTTCTTACTAAAATAAATGAATATCATTACTTCCATTAATGGTTTCCATGTAAACTTTTATAGTTGACAATGTGACTGCAACCTACTTCTTACCCATCCAACTAATTGTTCCAACAAATAAGTTAAAAAACACAACTGCGTGTAGATATTTTGTAGTCAATATCCCCAGTCGAGTTTACCAAAAAAAAAAACCCATATGTATATCTCTTTTGAGGTCCAAGTCCTCCTTGGTAGTGGATTGCATAACCTAAAGTGCCACACAAATATATGAATACCCTCTTTGTAGCTATCCAATGTTCCTTTCTTGGTTTTGACATATACCTACTAAAAAAAGTCATTGCATGGACAATGCCTAGTCTAGTATAGACCATAACATACATTAGACTTCCAAGAACACTAGAATATGGAACACAGGACATGGCTTACACCTCTTCTTAAGTCTTAGCATACCGATCTACAAATAACATTGTACCTGTAGGAATAGGAACCTTTACCATTTTATATTCTTGTATATTAAACATTTGCAAAATTGTCTTAACATATTTCCTTTGATTCAACCATAGTTTCCTATTTTCTCGATCTCTTTAACTTCCATGCCCAAAATAAATTTTCTAGCACCAAATTTTTTCATATCAAACTTAGAAAACAATTGAGCTTTGGTATCCTTGATTATATCCTTCTTGTTTCCAATCAACAACATATCATCAACATACAAGATCGCATAAATAAAATGGTCACTGAATTACTTGGAATACATACAGTGGTCAGCTTTACTTCTTGAGAAACTATGTCCCAACTTTTGATACCAAATTCTTGGTAATTGTTTTAATTCATACTTGGACTGTTTTAACTTGCAAACCAACTCCTCATTTCCCTTTAGTGCAAATTCTTATGGTTGTTTCATGTATATTTCATCTTCAAGATCACCATGTTGGAATGTGATCTTCACATCCATCTACTCTACTACAAAATCAAAAGAAGCAACAATAGACAAAATAAATCTAATATAAGTCAATTTAGAAATAGGAAAAATAATCTCACCCAATCAATTCCCTCCACATAGGAATATCCCTTTTCTACTAGGCAAGCTTTGTACTTCTCTACCATACCTTCTACATTCAACTCCCTCTTAAAAACCTAGTTTCTACCAGTGTTTTTTCTTCTAGCTGGAAACTCAACTAGATACCAAGTCTCATTTCATCTGAGACATCCATTTCTTCAACCATGGCCTTCTTCCATAGTTTGTTATCCTCTAAACCTACTACCTCTCTAGTAATTATAGGATCATCATCAATAATATATAGAACAAAACTAGAGCATAAATCAAGTGGGGTATACATTTATAGTTGCATTTTTTCCCGGACTGATCTTCTCAAGGTTGGAGTCTGAGGTTATTCCTGTTCTCGGGTTCATCTTCTTTTCTTGATTCTAAATATTCCCCTCAACTAAACTATATTGTCTCTTTTTCTTCTTCCCTTGGTTGGACTTTCTATTTGGGAACAACTTTATCCTCTCTAATTATAACGTCCCAACTGTAAACACTCTTCTGAATTATTGTGTTCCAAAGTTTATAACCTTTTATAGCATCTTTATAACTAGTAAAGACATATATTTCAACTTTATTATCCAACTTACTCCTATTTTCCTTCGGAACATGTACATAAGAATCACATTCAAAAAATCTAAGATGCTAAAGAGAATTTTTTTTACCAATCCATGCCTCGTGCGTAGTTTTGTCAACTAGTGAAATGTAGGAAATTGATTTACCAAGTAACTTGCAGTACCCATTAGCTCTTCCTATAATTATTGTGATAACCCTACACCACTAATTGTCTTGCATTTTCCATCAGTGCCATGTTCATTCTTTCTGCAATTACATACTATTGACTTGTGTGTGGAGAGTCTTTTTCCTTGCTATTCTACACTTCTTACATAATTTATCGAACTCATTTCCACAACACTCTCCACAATTATTTACTTCTCTACCTTGTTTTCTACAAAGCCTTGAGTTCTTTAAATTTGCCAAAAACCACAAATTTCTTACAGAGGAAATAAACCCATGTGTTCCTCAATAAATCATCAATGAATGAAACATAATACACAAATTTACCTGGTGATGGAACACGGATAGGTCCAAACACTCACTATGTATTGAATCCAAGATTCCTTTTGTTCATGTAGCACCATATGGAAATCTCACTAGGCTATGTTTAGCATATATGCAATGTTCATAGAAATTAGAATCGAATGAGAAATTTGACATGCCTTTAACCATACATTTACCATGTAATGCTCAATGGCCCTTTCTCCAACATGTCCCAGTCCTTGATGCCATAACATTTGTTGGGAAGATTAATTGTTTAAAGAAACAATCAATTACACAATCAAATAATTTATTGAATCGGGTTCAATGTTTTTGTTTCAAGGATGTCAACACTATATGTGTAGGCTGCAACTTTAATCATGCGCTGATTTTACCTATTATGTAATGCATCATAGTGGATAATCACACACAATCATTCAATCAATCAATACCATTTGACAATTACTTAGAAGCTTTCCAAACTCAATCTACTGGTACTAGGATATGAGCTCCACACCACACAGTTCTATTTATTATCAAGTGGCCAAAACACACCCTAACAATGTTACTTAGATCAATACCTTGTGACTGTGGTTGAACATGGATAAGATCAGTGGGTTTCTTGTAATGATTACCACATAGTATAATAATTGTTAATTACACACCGATTGGAAACACCATTTAATAACTAATAGCCAACATTAATAATCCAATTACAATCTTGTATTTAATATCCTTAATGAAGTGTGAACCAGAACAATGGATTGTTACAAGAAAGTTTTACTACTCACATTAATGTTTTCAAACCCTATCCTCACAAAGAAAATGAAGCAAAAGAACTTATTCTATTTACTCTAATGAAATCACACACATTAGAATCTTGCTATGCACACTCTTCACGTAACAAAACTAAATGTAAAATACAAGAATGATACTTGTTCTCAAGAGGGGTCCCTTCCTCCCTTGAATAGAGTATCGGGTTAACTCTTAAATCGCTAGCCAAAATGCTTCACAATCCACACATCAACATCATATTCAGGAAACAACACAATTTTTTGTATTAAAGACAAAATATAGCATATCCCCCCACAATCAAAATAACAATACTTGAGATGTATGCAGGATAGTCGAAGCCCCATTTATATACAATGTTACAACACAACAATAAGGAATAAAAGGTGGAAGCATGGATCTACAAGCATGATCCATGATTCGAACTACCCAACTATCGATCTAAAATATATATGAGCATTACATTTTTGTTCACAAAAGGGTAAATTAAAGTTAGATCGTTGAACCCTTGAGCTTGATCCTCTAATCTAGGATCTAATCCAAACAAACAATTGCTTGGTTGTTGAGGTTGTTCCAATGAACCTCATGAAGAACACTACCTTTGTAGATACCTATAACAACATTTTGCACCTTTTGTGGCATCTGCGTATTTTACGGCTTTTGTGGCAAACTCTTAAGTTGAGATCTGCAATCACTTGACTTACATAGTCAAAAAAATATGAAATCCTTCTAACTATAAATCCAAAATGTAAAGAGTATAACCAAGAAAATACCTAATGTCAATGATTTAGCTTATCCATCAAAAGGCTTGTTTTTGTAGGAGAATGTGGACAAAATGGAGAAATAGATGAGGAAAAAGGATGGCAAAATAATAACAAAATAATCCATTTCTCCAAAAAGAGGCACATATTTGACGATGTCAAAGGCAATATCCAAAGTTCATGCTTAAGAGTGATAAATATGATGTAGACAAAACATTTATGATATTGGCTTGGCACAAAGAAATAAATAAATTATATTAATATTCACTATTGACAAAAAAGGAACAAAACTCAAAAAGACATAAAAATAACACAAAACACAATTCCTAGGCATCTCTCCTCCCTAAAGAAGAAAATGTAAATAGGCATTCTAAAATTGGCTTCTCACAATGACCCCCAATTTTTGCTCATGTTCTATTTCTTATGGCTTATGTTTTCCATGTATCACCTATTGGAGTATAAACCTCTAATAGTACTTATAATCTAATGTAAAAGCACTCGATGTTTTTTCACTGAACTTACAACAACTATGAAAAAATAACGACATTAACACCTTAAAATTGATATTGGTTTTTATTACCTCATGGCACATTATAGATGTGGGTTTAAGTTGGATGTATGCTAGTTTAATATGAAATCGAGGGAAAGTTCAAAACTCCCCCACCAAATATTTATGTATAATTAACAATGTCTATATGTTGTTACACATGTAGAGTCCATTGATATATTTTATGTACACATATTGTGTTTTGATTTCACATGAATTCATGTCGTCGTTGTACCTTGAATGACGACTATATGAATATATGACTAGTCTTAATAGTTGCATTCCATGCATTGTTGGAACACTCAATAAAGTTAGACAATGATAATCTTGAATGGTCAATTTACCATTAAGATTATACACATATAAATACAATGATGTGACCCTTGGTTTCATATTCCAAAAGTCTTTTGGACTCTTGATGACTCTTCCTATTCACTTATGACCCTTCATGTGAATAGTAAAGATAATACAATACAATATACCATAACCACAAGGATTAAGTTTCCAACACCCCCCACCAAATACAAAGGGGTGTTTGTGTGTGCAAAACTATTTCTGAAATAGAGCTTAAATTTAGAAGTGGACAACTGCCAAGGCTAAACCCATAACCGAAATGATATTTGAATCGGTGGTTTTGGATGACCACAAACCAGGACCAACTGGTGGTTTTAGGATGACCTCAAACAAAGTCTTAGAAGAAGCTTATGCATTCTACTAAATGGTGGTTTTGTATGACCATAAACCTTTTATAGATGGTGGTTTCAGATGACCACAAACCTAGTTAGCAAAAGTTGATGTCTTTTACTAAATGGTGGTTTTGGATGACCACAAAAAAATGTAGATTGTGGTTTAGGATGACAACAAACAAGTGATGCTCCAAAACTTGGTTGTATCTCTATCTCTTGGCTATAGCTCTAGCTCGAGACATTGGCCACTAGCACTAGTTCTAGTTGTGGCTCAAGCTCGCTTGTTACCACACGATAGAAGTTCAATTAGTGAGCAATCTGAAAAATTGATATGGGATTTGAAACTTTAAGTTTGACTATCACACCATGATGTCCACCCTTTCAAGTACAAGGTGAGAAGCAAGAAGACTTTCTACTGCAAGATGTGTTAATACTTGAGATTGAGTTCTTCAGTATGATTGATATATTTTCTTGGTGGTTGATGGTCATCGCCAAGAATTGATCCACACATAGAGAATCTTTAGTCTTGCAGGTTTCTTTAGTTTCGATGACAATGTTGGCACTAATGTTGAATTGGAATAGGTGAAGTTGAATCTTCTTGAAGGAATCCAAAACTTTGACTCTGGATTGGTTTGGAAAAATTTGAAATATGAAAGGTCACTTCCTTATCATATCCAACAGCTCTTTCATGTTTGTTCTTCTTGATTTTTTCTTGAGTTTTGATGATGGGATTGGAAAGGTTATGAACATGAAAAAATAAGCTTATTCTTCTATATTTGATGGTGTTTCACGATGTTGGTCATGTCTGGAATAATCCAAAATATGAAAGGTCACTTCCTTATCATATATTTGTTGTTACTGACTTCCTCCCGAGTTTTCATGATGGGCTTGGAAATATTATGTTGGACATAAACAAATAGGCTTCTTCTATATTTGATGTTGTTTCACTAAGTTGATAATGCGCTGATATCTTATAGGAATCATTATTGAACTCAAAAAGAGGACTGTTCTGGACAAGAACTAGTTCAAAACGATGATTCCTTTGTTGTATTTCATCATGCTGGAGCTATAATTGACTGTAGAGGAGGTCCACTTTGGCTTGTGAATCTTGCAAGCAGGTTAGCATAGATAGGAGAGTTGTTTTTATTGATTGTGATTGTATCTTGTGAATAGTAGTGATTATTAGAGTGTTTAGTAACTCGAATAATTTTTCAGTTCAGTCCATTTTTAAAGACTGAATGAGGCCTCAGAGGGATTTTTGCAACTCCATGCATTAACAATAAGAGTCACAAATGAAATTCAAGATCTGAAAATAAACAACATGTATGAAAACACTATCATACATGGAAACATGCACTCAAGCACACGACTAAAATAGTTGCTTACACCCAAAGGATATAGATACTGCCAAAGATCCTTCTATTGAGTACGATTACAATGTTATTGTCCTTTTAACAAGGAAATAGGCAAACTCTTTTAACAAGCCTTCAAAATAATCGAGTGTAAACCAAAATTATTAGAAATACTATATAAATGAGTTTTGGACAATCCAATACAAATCCCTCACTAATGACCAAGGCAACGATATATAGAGAATGATAACCCACATACATTTAAAATGAACCAATTCATAATTGACCTTTTTTCAGCTGATAAGTATGATGACCAACTTCACCTATAAAGAAGTGAAATTTTCCAAATCTACCTACGTGGAATGAATGATAATAAAAATTCCTACGTGAGTTGTGGTTCATCTTATGGATCCAATGCTTAGGTGTGACTCAGCTCATGGGGTTAACTGAGATCCACTTCATGTTGTTAGGTCCTCTAATTTGGAATGCTCTCTAAATCTTCTGCAACAATCAATTTTCAAAAGAGTATTTTTTGTAACTACTGGGAGGAGGCTTGTTGGCCCGCCAACATTGTCCCCTTGATTTTGTAAAATCAAATGCCCCCCCATGTAAATTTTGTAAATATTAGTTTTTGGTTTTCTTTTATTTTATCTCGCTTGATTGAGTAGGTGTTTTCTTGGTTTAGTTTCATTTCCTTTAGATGTTCAATCACTTGTTCTTTGGATTGGTTTTCATGGCTTTCAGGGTTTTGTGATTTTGGTCATTTGACTCTTTTGATTTCATGGTTTCTCAACAACGATTGCATTCTCTCATTTGACCTTAGCCGAGTTGATTATATGTCTCCATTGGAATAAATTGATCTATTTTGAACTTGCGACAACCTTGTTTGGTCTTAGGCCTTTATTACATCAAAGAATGAGTAAGCATCTTAGCGTATTCGAATTATTTGAATGAATGCTTATTTTAGTGATTTTTATATTCGTCCTGAAAGAATCAACATCAAGGATTGGAGAAGTAAGTTCTTAATTTGAAAAATATCTTAAATTTTTATGAGTATCATCTTTTCATTAAAAAAATTGTTCAGCTCATAATTTACTCTTTTACAAGATGAAACAATTTCAATGAGACTTATTTCTATACAACTCATTTTATGTTTAAAAGGACATGCATCAACATCACCTGATCATTCATTTGGGAAAATTATGATATTTTCCCAAATCCTTTAATTCCATTTTAAAAGATGAGTTTCCATTTGTTAAAAGTACTTAATTGTTACTTTAATATAAAAGTTCCTTATATAATGAAAATTTAAGATATTTTATTAAATGTATAGAATAAATAAGCCTTATGTTGGTATCAACAATAGAAACTTTACATTTATCCATATCCATATTTATATTAATCATTATTTAAATGATTTCATAGCGAGACTTATTCATTATTTATATATTTAAAATGATTGATCATAATAAGAAATGTTATTTAAAGTAACCATCTGCATGACTTTTACATTGGATTTTTTTATTATTATCAAACTTTCTCATATGAATCCAGTATTTCATGGCATAATTTTATTTCATCCTTTCTATATGAAAGAAACTTGAATATTAATTAATAAAAGGATTTGAATTAAACAAAATGATTGGTTGAGTGTCTTCTCAAAACTAATTCCTTTTCACTCATATTCATTAAAGAAACTTGAAAATAATTTATAAAAGGGTTTGAATTGAGCAAAATGATTTGTTGAGTGTCTTCTAAAAAGTAATTCATTTTCATTCATATTGATGATATTTACATCTTATATACTTTTTTAAATGACTTTTGGGGAAGTCTTCCTTATAATTCCACGTAACTATTTTTTCATTAATTATTTATGTTTTCCCAAAAAAAGGTAATGTTTAATCATGCTTAAGGGATATATATGGAGAAAAAGGGATACACGTTTGCATAGTGATCGTTAAAGGGAAAATTCATTCCTTTTGTTTTGTTTTACCTTCAAGATAACTTCGCAACTTTAGTAATATTATAAAAGAATTTGTTACTTTTTAATATGTATATTTTGGTTGTGCAAGTTTAAAGGTGAAGGTCGATCTTGAAATGATCATATAATGAGTTTTGTTAAAGAATATTTTCTCTATGTGCAGGTCATGCATGAGATATCACCAAAATTGCTCTAGTCGCAAAATTTAGTATTTTTCAACACAAAATGCTAGATCGTACGACGGAAATAAATGCTCCATTGTTCTTTGGAAGAATATTGTTGAAACAAAACTTGAAGTGTGCAGTTTCATACATTAACCAAAAATGAAGAACAACCCAAAATTCCTGTCGTGAATTGGTAGAGACCGGTCTTTTAAAGATGAGGAAAAACCACATGCTCACAGTAGGAGGATGTCATCAAATCACATTTAATCTCGACTTCCCTACAACTTCGAAATTATTCCTCATCTAATCACTTAATTGTTCCACTAATTTGCAAAAGCAATTCGCCAGATTTTATCGGATCTTGACCAAATCTGTTGCAAGAAGATTAATGAGATTGAGTTGCTTCATCTACCATAGCGCTCCACGTCAAAAGGAGAATTTACTAAGGATCATTAACTTAATCCAAATCGCTTCCTCCTAGTTAGCAAAATTTGATTTCTTTTACTAATTGGTGGTTTTGGATGACCACAAAAAAAAATGTAGATTGTGGTTTAGGATGACAACAAACAAGTGATGCTCTTAAATTTAGCTCTATCTCTATCTCCTGGATATAGCTCTAGCTCGAGACACTGGCTACTAGCACTAGTTCTAGTTGTGGTTCAAGTTTAGTTGTTACCACATGATAGAAGCTCGATTAGTGAGCAATCTGAACAATTGATATGGGCTTCGGAAGACTTTCTACTGCAAGATGTGTTAATACTTGATATTGAGTTCTTCAGTATGATTGACATATTTTCTTGGCGGTTGATGACCATCACCGAGAATTGATCCACCCATAGAGAATATTTAGTCTTGAAGGTTTCTTTAGTTTCGATGACAATGTTGGCACTAATGTTGAATTGGAATAGGTGAAGTTGAATCTTCTTGAAGGAATCCAAAACATTGACTCTAGATTGGTTTGGAATAATCTAAAATATGAAAGGTCACTTCCTTATCATATCCAACAACTCTTTTGTGTTTGTTGTTCTTGTTTTTTTCTCGAGTTTTGATGATGGGCTTGGAAAGGTTATGCACATGAAAAAAGAAGCTTATTCTTCTATATTTGATGTTGTTTCACTAAGTTGGTCATGTATGGAACAATCTGAAATATGAAAGGTCAGTTCCTTATCATATGTTTGTTGTTCCTGATTTCTTCCCGAGTTTTGATGATGGGCTTGGAAAGATTATGTTGGACATGGACAAATAGGCTTCTTCTATATTTGATGTTGTTTCACTAAGTTGATAATGTGATGGCATCTGATAGGAATCATTATCGAACTCAAGAAGAGGATTGTTTTGGACAAGAACTAGTTCAAAACGATGATTCCTTTGTTGTATTTCATCATGTTGGAGCTATAAATGACTCTAGAGGAGGTCCACTTTGGCTTGTGAATCTTGCAAGCAGGTTAGCATAAATTGGAGAGTTGTTTTGTTGATTGTGATTGTATCTTGTCAATAGTAGTGATTATTAGAGTGTTTAGTAACTCCAATAATTTTTCAGTTCAAGCCATTTTTAAAGACTGAATGAGGCCTCATACAGATTTTTGCAACTCCATGCATTAACAATATGAGTCACAATTAAAATTCAAGATTTGAAAATAGACAACATGTATGAAAACACTATCATACATGAAAACATGCACACATGCACACGACTAAAATGGTTGCTTACACCCAAAGGATATAGCTATTGGCAAAGACCCTTTTATTGAGTGCGATTACAATGTTATTGTCCTTTTAACAAGGAAATAGACAAAGTCTTTTAACACGCCTTCAAAATGATATGTAAACGGAAATTATTGGAAATACCATACAAATGAGTTTTGCATAATCCAATACAAATCCCTCACTAATGACCAAGGCAACGATATCTAGAGAATGATAATCCACATACATTTAAAATGAACCAATTCATAATTGACCTTTTTTCAGCTGATAAGTATGATGACCAACTTCACCTATAAAGAAGTGAAATTTTCCAAATCTACCTAAGTGGAATGAATGATAATAAAAATTCCTTCGTGAGTTGTGGTTCAGCTTGTGGATCCAATGCTTAGGTGTGACTCGGCTCTTGGGGTTAATCGAGATCCACTTCATGTTGTTAGGTCCTCTGATTTGGAATGCTCTCTAAACATTTTGCAACAATCAATTTTTGGAAGAGTATTTTTTGTAACTACTGGGAAGAGGCTCATTGGCCCCCCAACAAATTCCCCTTGATTTTGTAAAATCAAAGGGTCCCCTGTGTAAATTTTGTAAATATTAGTTTTTGGTTTTCTTTTATTTTATCTCACTGGATTTAGTAGGTGTTTTCCTGGTTTAGTTTCCTTTCCTTTGGACACTCAATCACTTGTTCTTTGGATTTGTTTTCATGGCTTTAAGGGTTTGGTGATTTTGGTCATTTGGCTCTTTTGGTTTCATGATTTCTCAACAACGATTGCATTCTCTCAATTGACCTTAGCCGAGTTGATTATATGTCTCCATTTGAATAAATTGATCTATTTTGACCTTGCGACAACCTTAGCCGAGTTGATTATATGTCTCCATTTGAATAAATTGATCTATCATGAAGATTTAATATATTTTATTAATTGTATAGAATAAATAAGTCTTATGTTGGTATCAACTATAGAAGCTTTACATTTATCCATATCCATATTTATATTAATCATTATTTAAATGATTTCATAGTGAGACTTATTCATTATTTATATATTTTAAATGATTGATCATAATAAGAGATATTATTCAAAGTAACCATCCGCATGGCTTTTACATTGGATTTTTTTTAGTGTCAAACTTTCTCATCAAAATCGAGTATTTCATGGTATTATTTTATTTCATCTTTTGTATATGAAAGAAACTTGAAGATTAATTTATAAAAGGGTTTGAATTGAGCAAAATGATTTGGTGAGTGTCTTCTCAAAACTAATTCCTTTTCACTCATATTCATTAAAGAAACTTATTCATTAAAGAAACTTGAAAATTAATTTATAAAAGGTTTGAATTGAGAAAAATGATTTGTTAAGTGTCTTCTCAAATCTAATTCCTTTTCATTCATATCCATGATATTTACATCTTATATATTTATTTAAATGGCTTTTGGGAAGTCTTCCTTATCATTCCACGTAACTTTTTTTCATTAATTATTTATGTTTTCCAAAAAAAAATGTTTACTCATGCTTTAGAGATATATTTTTAGAAATAGGGAGACACGTTTGCATAATGATCGTTATGTTTTCCAAAAAAAAATGTTTACTCATGCTTTAGAGATATATTTTTAGAAATAGGGAGACACGTTTGCATAATGATCGTTATGTTTTCCAAAAAAAAATGTTTACTCATGCTTTAGAGATATATTTTTAGAAATAGGGAGACACGTTTGCATAATGATCGTTAAAGGGGAAATTCAATCCTTTTGTTTTGTTTTACCTTCAAGATAACTTCACAACTTTAATAATATTATTAAAAAAAATGTTACTTTTTAATATATACATTTTGGTTGTGCAAGTTTAAAGGTCGAGGTCGATCTTGAAATGATCATATAATGAGTTTTGTTAAAGAAGATTTTCTCCATGTGCAGGTCGTGCACGAGATATCACCACAATTACTCTAACCGCAAAATTTAGTATTTGCCAACACAAGATGCCAGATCGTACGATGGAAATAAATGCTCCATTGTTCTTGAGAAGAATATTGTTGAAACAAAACCTAAAGTGTGCAGTTCCATACATTAACCATAAATGAAGAACAACACAAAATTCCTGTCGTGAATTGGTAGAGACCGGTCTTATAAATATGAGGAAAAACCACATGCTCACAATAGGAGGATGTCATCAAATCACATTTAATATTGACCGCCCTACAACTTCGAAATTATTCCACCTCTAATCACTTAACTGTTCCACTAATTTGCAAAACAAATTCGCCAGATTTTATCGGATCTTGACCAAATTTGTTGCAAGAAGATTAATGAAACTGAGTTGCTTCATCTACCATAGCGCTCCACGTCAAAAGGATAATTCGCTAAGGGATCATTAACCTAATCCAAATTGCTTCCTCTTAGTTAGCAAAAGTTGATGTCTTTTACTAAATGATGGTTTTGGATGACCACAAAAAAATGTAGATTGTGGTTTTGGATGACAACAAACAAGTGCTGCTCTAAAACTTAGCTCTATCTCTATCTCCCGGATATAGCTGTAGCTCTCGCTCTAGCTCTAGCTCGAGACATTGGCTACTAGCACTAGTTCTAGTTGTGGCTCAAGCTCACTTATTACCATACGATAGAAGTTCGATTAGTGAGCAATCTGAACAATTGATATGGGCTTCGGATGACTATCTACTGCAAGATGTGTCAATACTTGACATTGAGTTTTTCAGTATGATTGATATATTTTCTTGGCGGTTGATGACCATCACCAAGAATTGATCCACCCATAGAGAATCTTTAGTCTTGCAGGTTTCTTTAGTTTTGATGACAATGTTGGCACTAATGTTGAATTGGAATAGGTGAAGTTGAATCTTCTTGAAGGAATCCAAAACATTGACTCTAGATTGGTTTGGAGTAATCCGAAATATGAAAGGTCACTTCCTTATCATATCCAACAACTCTTTTGTGTTTGTTGTTCTTGACTTTTTCTCGAGTTTTGATGATGGGCTTGGAAAAGTTATGAACACGAAAGAATAAGCTTACACTTCTATATTTCATTTTGTTTCACTAAGTTGGTCATGTCTGGAATAATTCGAAATATGAAAGGTCACTTCCTTATCATATGTTTGTTGTTCCTGATTTCTTCCCGAGTTTTGATGATGGGCTTGGAAAGATTATGTTGGACATGGACAAATAGGCTTTTTCTATATTTGATGTTGTTTCACTAAGTTGATAATGTGTTGACATCTGATAGGAATCATTATTGAACTCAAAAAGAGGATTGTTCTGGACAAGAACTAGTTCAAAACAATGATTCCTTTGTTGTATTTCATGATGCTAGAGCTATAATTGACTCTAGAGAAGATCCACTTTGGCTTGTGAATCTTGCAAGAAGGTTAGCATAGATTGGAGAGTTGTTTTGTTGGTTGTGATTGTATCTTGTCAACTGTAGTGATTATTAGAGTGTTTATTAACTCTAATATTTTTTCAGTTCAAGCCATTTTTAAAGACTGAATGAGGCTTCATAGGGATTTTTGCAACTCCATGCATTAACAATACGAGTCACAAATAAAATTCAAGACCTGAAAATAGACAACATGTATGAAAACACTATCATACATGAAAACATGCACACAGGTACACGACTAAAATGGTTGCTTACACCCAAAGGATATAGCTACTGCCAAATACCCTTTTATTGAGTATGATTACAATGTTATTGTCCTTTTAACAAGGAAATATGAAAAGTCTTTTAACAGGCTTTCAAAATGATAGAGTTTAAACCAAAATTATTGGAAATATTATACAAATGAGTTTTGCACAATCCAATACAAATCCCTCACTAATGACTAGGGCAACGATATCTAGAGAACAATAATCCACATACATTTAAAATGAACCAATTCATAATTGACCTTTTTTCAACTGATAAGTATGATGACCAACTTCACCTATAAAGAAGTGAAATTTTCCAAATCTACCTACGTGGAATAAATGATAATACAAATTCCTTCATGAGTTGTGGTTCAGCTTATGGATGCAATGCTTAGGTGTGACTCAGCTCTTGGGGTTAACTGAGATCCACTTCATGTTGTTAGGTCCTCTGCTTTGGAATGCTCTCTAAACATTTTGCAACAATCAATTTTCGGAAGTGTTTTTTTAAATTACTAGGAAGAGGCTTGTTGGCCCTCCAACAAAGTCCCCTTGATTTTGTAAAATCAAAGGGTCCCCTATGTAGATTTTGTAAATATTGGTTTTTGGTTTTCATTTATTTTATCTTGCTTGATTTAGTAGGTGTTTTCCTGGTTTAGCTTCCTTTCCTTTGGACGCTCAATCGCTTGTTCTTTTGATGGTTTTCATGGCTTTAATGGTTTGGTGATTTTGGTCATTTGACTCTTTTGGTTTTATGGTTTCTCAACAACGATTGCATTCTCTTATTTGACCTTAGCCGAGTTGATTATATGTCTCCATTTGAATAAACTGATCTATTTTGACCTTGCGACAACCTTGTCTGGTTTGAGGCATTTATTACATAAATGAATTAGTAAGCATCTTAGCGGATTGGAATTATTTGAATGAATGCTTATTTTTATAGTGATTTCTATGTTCATCCTGACAGAATCTGCATCAAGAATTGGAGAAGTAAGTTCTTAATTTGAATAATATCTTAATTTTTTATGAGTATCATCTTTTCATCAAATATTTCGTTCAGCTCAAAATTTTACTCTTTTACAAGATGAAATAAATTCAATGAGACTTATTTCTATACAACTCATTTTATGTTTAAAAGAATATGCATCAACATCACGCGAACATATATTTGGGAAAATTATGATATTTTTAAATATCCTTTAATTTTGTTTTAAAAGATGAGTTTCCATTTGTTAAAAGTACTTAATTATTACTTTAATATAAAAGTTCCTTATATCATGAAGATTTAAGATATTTGATTAAATGTATAGAATAAATAAATCTTATATTGGTATCAACTATAGAAGCTTTACATTTATCCATATCCATATTTATTATTATTATTATCCTTGCTGCTAAGGAAATACTTTTCATTCACAAGTCAAAGCTTGTTGACTTATATTAGTTTTATTTTGAAACAAAAATTTTTATTATGTTTTATAATGTTTTGAATAATTTTAATATTAAAAATAATATTATGAAAAATAAAATAATTTTTACAATTTTTACAATACAAAATTTTGATTTTGTTATTGGATGAGGATTACTCCAATGAAACATAAATCTCAGCAGTTTTTATTTTCATAATTTAAAAATAAATAAGAATAATTTTTTAAAATAAAAAATAAAAAAATGCCACTTGTCCCGTCCTGTCCCATCATGTTGTTCTTTACGGGGCGGTCCAGTTTGGTCCTGTCCTGTCCTCACAGATCCTGGTCAGACAAAGAAATATCCCTTCCGAGGGTTGTTAAATGTATTCAGATGAATACTAATACTAATTCAATGGACGCGCAAGAAGAACTAACAGAACATGAAAACTTGGGTATCAGTGAAGAATGCCAAAGTACTATTGATAATTTCAATACTGATAAAATTTACTTTGGCTTCCATAAAATTGCTTTGAACGCCTGAACAGCCTTGCAAATATGCTTGGTGAGCCCTTCAAGTCACAGCTTCATCTATTGTTTTCCACTAAGAATGACGAGGCCACGAGATTGTCTAGATTCAGTAAGTCCAGTAGAATAACCACTTGCAAAGAAAATGGAAATTTCACGACTAAAATCCCTCGAAGCAAATTCATTGGATTGCTTATGAAGAGCCTGAGTTTTAGATCAAGGACAAGAATTAGCAATATCCAGACTAAGTCACCAAGCATCCTTATGTGATACAAGGTCTGTAGATGACAAGTACCTTAATGGGTATCAGAAGGAATTGCAGATTCTAAGTCACATTAACACTAGAAGGGAAGAAAACTCTCGGCCGGCTAAAGAAATGATGAACGACGTGGGATCTGGAGAAAGAAGAGAAGAAAACATTAGACCATAAGGTAAAGTATTGAAGGCTGATTTTATTGTCAGTACAGTATATTCTACATGGCTACATGGTTTTAGAAGAAAGCATGTTTAAATGTTATGATAGAAGGCTGATTTTATTGTCATTACAGTATATTATACATGGTTTTAGAAGAAAGTATGTTAAAATTTTATGATATCCACCGCTTCGAGTTTACATTTCAAACCATTAATTTATTTATTGTAAAGTTTGAGGATGAGCCAAAGTTTTTGCTGTGTATTTACATTCAGTTTTCTGGAATTTTGTTTTGTGATTTTCATTCACTTTTCAACATGAATTTCTATGTGGATGACATATTGTGGTCATTTTGGACCTATTAATCTGAAAGTACTGTCTCAATTTTTTCATTAGGTAAAGTTTTGCAAAGTTTAAATTGTCTCGAAGTTTGGAGTGGGGAAACTGGTCGCCATGTGTCCTGGTGACATCAGCCATGGTCATGATTATTGTACGCGAGTTGTCTGTCCACTGAGCCTCGGGCTAAGGGAGTGGTCGAGGTAGCCTCCGTGCAAATATGGACGGCCGCGAATGGCCACACTTGATCTAGACGGAACCCACGCAAAACTGCAGTTATGATCTGTATATGTATAAATATATCCCTGTTTGGAAAATAAGCCTCGGTAATTTCAATCCACAGCATATCTGTTGAAGCAACCATGACGGCTGTCATGACGTCTGTGAAGGTGGCAAAGGTGAAAGAATGAGAAGTAATTACGAATGGCATTGTCATCATAAACATTGACATTATATCCTATACTTGTATTATTTTTGTATTATTTTTTCCCTTGTGATGTGTGGTTCAATGTGGCATGTATAGATTTGACTAGGATTAGAATTAGATGGGAAAATTACACACAAGTATAATTATAACCCCATAACCATGTTCAGAATTCCACATAGGTGAAGCTCAATGTGACTGAGCCAACACCATGAAGATTAAGTAGCTTTATAGCTGCTCATTTAGTTTTCTCTTTTAAATTAAATAATGTTTCAATTTATGTTTCTCTTTACTTTAATAAACGCGAGAGAAACTAATTATTTATTTGACAAGTCCTCTCGAGGATCGACACAACTTGGAGCTATTATTGCCACGTCACTCCAATTCAAAACCAAAACCTAACCACTATACTCACCCTGATAATCCAATTGAAAGGTCCATTTTAGAGCTGTCAGTAGATAATCCAAGTGACAAGTCCATTTGAGGTCGTGGGTTGCCAATTATCACTTTGAATTTTCAAAGTGGGATGTTTGTTTCGTATAATAAGAAACCTGAGATTTATCACAAGACCTGACGATGATCCATTTAGTTATCGCAGACGCCACCACAGTATGTTCCTCTTCTAATATACATCAAAATAAACTTTCTAAGGCCGTATAATATTCATGGTACAAAAGTTTGAAAAAACTAATGACTGCGAGTAATCATATTTTGTTGCGAGAATTCCCACATGAATATAAACCTTAGGTTGTTGGCCTCTTATTGCTTCGACAGCTAGATCGATTACATCACAAACTTCTAACCAGCCCTCTGCTTTGGCAAGCTCAGCAAGAAAATTTCGTTCTCATGGCTTGTAAGCGATAAGGAGCCGATCCAAAATGTCAACTATATATGGCACAAAAAAACAAATAGATAAATCACGGGCCTTCTCGCCTGCATTAGTTACAAATATAGAGTTCTGCCTTCTATATCGGAATTCTCCAATACCCACACCAAATGCTCGAACAACGCCACCTCCGAGGCAACTAAGAATCCATCTCTTAATTTGTCGATGATGAGAACCACAAAAAATGGATGGCGTATATACTATGCACTTATGAAATACCGTTTCCTACTATTCCCAACATACACTGCCTTCGATCCATCTGGTGCTTCCTCTTCTTTGTAATCCTGATCTGCATGGACAGGCTCGATGGTCTCTTTTCTGCAAAATCTGACATCCCTAGTCTTTTATCATGAGATATAAGATGCAATGCATTCATATATTTTATTTTTATGTGTAACAATATATCTCAACCTCCAACCTATAAGTAAGGGTGACATAATCACAATAGATCACGAAGAGTCTCAAGTGTATTTGGCTCATAAAGAGCAAACATGGCATTAGAAGGATTTGAACTTAAGTGACAAGGATCACAATTCTTCCTCTCAACTACTTGAATTAAACCCAGTTGTCACAACAATTATGTGCCTCTTCATGTCAAACTAGAACTAGGTGAAGATTTAAATTTTGTATTTTTTATTATGAAAACATATGATATCATGTTCATCAGCTTCATCATGTTCATGGCATTTTCCAATTAGATGAATTTTTAAATTTTATGAGGTTTTCAAAACAATGAAAATAAAGGATACTATTATCATCGTGTTCTTATCGATGTCCAAAATGCAAGAGTTGTAACTAAGGACTTCATGGATGTGCTACTCCAGATGACAGCTGAGAACAATCATATAATGGGAGATACCAAATCGACACGGGAAACAATTACGTCAATTATGCTTGTATGTCAATAGGGCTCCCGGTATTTTATTTCTAAGGTATCTAATTATTTTAAGTCAATATTAGATTAGTTTTTAGACTTCAATTGACAAGATATTTATTGCTTTCCTAGAGGATATGTTCACCACTAGAATGGGTATGTCTTCATGGACATGGACACCTTTTCAATAAGCTGCCAAATCTCAATAAAACTACACGCCAAAAATTAGGTGAAGTAACGAATGGCGTACACGAGATGGAGGATTTATAGGATATTTATCAATGATTGGATCGGAGGATAACTACCTCATCTTTCCCAGGCCAATGACTTGTTAACACCACACCAAACTATACAAGAATAGTTGAATTAATATCGACGTATCAAAAAAATTGGGTCCCTCTCATGAGGATGGACAATGATGCTTAATAAAAGGAATGTCGTGGTGTGTAACCTGGCCACTCACAAATGGGAACCACCTGCTATATTTTTAATCTTTTATTTGCTCTTTTGTGTGCTCCACCACATGATCTTAATATGTCTTTCCTTCCAATGATGCGCCAATTTTCTTTTAATTCAATGAACGTTGTCGTGTGTGGGGAGTGGGCTCAAAGGAGCAGAACCAAATACCACTAGGAAGATGATTCGTTTCAACTTTCAAGGTATCCACAGCTAAGGTCGTTGGTTTAATTTCAAAACCTAACGACTTTCGCCCTCCCCATGGGATCATTGCGTATATTTTCGTTCACAAGCTTACCATGTGCACACAGTTAAAGGCCCTTCTACGAAGCTTCCCCATTTGGACATGGTATATGTTGTTTTAGGCTTTACAAGTGGAAACTCTAAACTTTTGTAACAGGATTTCTACAACGTAAGTACATTAGCTCCTTAATACTTGATATGGCCAAAGAACTCTCACACCATCTATTCACATGGATCAAATTAGACCCTCAATACTTGCTATGGCAAAAGAACTCTCACATGGACTAAATTTGAAGGCCAGAGTCATATTTCAATTGCAAAAGGATATTTGATTTATGATTGTGTGGACTTTGAGTCTTTTCATAACCCATCGAATCAATGCACCTTCTTTGGAAGCAAGGTGCTTAGTCATAATAGCGAATGCACACCCAAATTTTTCCATGCTTTTTTTCTCATTTATATCTTGCTATTATCATCGACATTGTAACTTGTTGCTCTTGTTTAATATTGTAACTTAAGAGATTTTAACGAATAACTATGCATTTTTATTATAAATATTACTGTGTTGTGCATTTTTATTATAAATATTACTGTGTTTATTTCATAGTTATATTTTTAATTTAATTTTTAATATATAAGTATATATATGATTTTAACTAAATAAGCCTTTATTATGGTCATTTTCCTTTACCGAATGAGCATATTGAATTTCTTGACACGAATCATCATAGTTAGTAATATGTTTTTGATATTGGATAAATGTTGTAATAAATTTTATATTTTTTAATATTGTGGATATTAGTTTGAGTAATGGATACTTATTATTGTCTCTTCCAACATGGATATACTTTTCAGTAGAGGGATATACTTTTTATTAGAAGTAAAAGCTTTTTCACTTATATTAATTTTATTTTGAAACAATTTTTTTTTTTTATTATGTGTCTTTTCATTAGAGGGATATACTTTTTATTAGAAGTAAAAGCTTTTTCACTTATATTAATTTTATTTTGAAACAATTTTTTTTTTATTATGTGTTAGAATGTTTTGAATAATTTTAATATTAAACATGATTTTATGAAAAATAAAAATAATTTTAACAATTTTTAAAATATAAAATTTTGATTTTTTGATTGGATGGGGACTATTTTCATGGGACATAAATCCTTGTAAAAGTAATTTTTATTTTCATAATTTAAAAATAAATAAATAAAATTTAAAACAAAAAACCAAAAAAATGTCACATGTCCCATCCCATCTTGTCTGGTGCGGTGCGGTCTTGTCCTCTCCTGACATTTCGTCTCATTTCTTGGACATTCACGGCATCTGCAACTACCTTATCCAAAGCCACCAAGATATCAACGTTGAAACAACGACCAACCCACCAAACCTTGTAAGTCGCTATTCTAGCCCATGAGATCCCTTTTTCGTTTGTTGCTCATTAATAGTGTTCTAAAAATATTTAGTATGAGATTGTCATCACAGCACATACCAGTTATGTTGAAAGATTCTCGGCAGCCTCGCTAGCTTTCTTATCTTCAAAGATTATCTTCAAGATTCTCGATAGCCTCACTCTCTATTTAACTTCTCATGTAATGCTTCTGTATTAGTGCAACTATCTCCTCTAAAATGGAAAATGGTGGCATTGAAAAGCGGCCCAATTAAAGTGAATCCCTCACAATGGCAATGAATAACGACACTTTACTCAAAATCAGTGTCAATAATCTCCACGGAGTTCTTCACATGTATTGAGGTAGTGATGATGCAAGTTACGCTGAGAACTCTCACAGACAGGGGTACGTTTTCCGTATACTGCAGCCGCTCTTTTAGGTCATTTTTCCCACCAAATCAACATTCAAGACATTGACACCGAAAGTCGTCAAAGCAGTGTGAGTGCCATGGTTGTCTTGGTCACGGGGGATCCGATCAGCTTGGGTATTAGAAGTAATGGCTCTTGCTAGGATTGATGCTTTAAATCAGAGTGACTCTATTGTTGGATATTCTGAGGCTAGGAATCCTTTATCAATTGCGCTTTCCTTTAAGGATTACTTCGCACTAAACAACTAGGTGCATGAATTTGAGGAACACGTTGACAAGTGGGTGGCAGCTGCTATAGATCAAATAGGTTTGGATAAGGATAATGAATGGAAAACCTTGAAGAGATTGGATGAAGCAAATAAAGAGATAATAGCAAGGAAGGAGGCCCTTCAAGTTGCATCACAGAAGGCAGAGAGGGAACATGCAGAAAGTTGATAGTTGAGGATCAGCTCAGAAAATGGAGAGCACAAAATGGACATCATAGAAAATTTGGTGATTTAGCTACTGTGGAAAAGAGATATGGTGCCTCACACAACCGAGTCAGTGATTGGAAAAACCATGCATGTTCCCATCCAAATAATGTGGACAATAGTAATGAGCAAGAAAATACTCTTGTCATGCCAATAACATCATTGGGTCAGGTGTTGAGCATGAAAGCTTCCATGCCTAGCAATTTTAAGGATGAAAGGCATTTAGATAAGCAACTTGTGTCTAAGGGGAAGAAGTTCCAACTTCCACAGTTTATACTATATGTGGAAAAGCCAAAAAAACACCCATTGAGCTGAAAAAACAGTTTGCATTTTAATGAGCAAGAAAATACTCTTGTCATGCCAATAACATCATTGGGTCAGGTGTTGAGCATGAAAGCTTCCATGCCTAGCAAGTTTAAGGATGAAAGGCATTTAGATAAGCAACTTGTGTCTAAGGGGAAGAAGTTCCAACTTCCACAGTTTATACTATATGTGGAAAAGCCAAAAAAACACCCATTGAGCTGAAAAAACAGTTTGCCTTTTTTTTAAGAAGAACATTTGGGCCACTTATATTTAAGTTGATGTGCCCCTGGGCTATCAAGGTCACGGGGTCTTTCATATGGTTGCAGATGCAATTTTTACAAGATCTGGTACTTTTCATTAGACAACAGTATGACGAACATGAATTTGCATCTTTTGAAATCCCTTCATTGTTTATGTTTTGCATGTACCGTAAGGAAGACAATTTTACAAAACTATCTATTTGGTAGGTAAGCATTGAAATTTACTTAATTTTGGGTTTCTATAGGAAGTGCCAAACATTTTTTTCTTCTATAAGGAAGAAAACAATAATAGTTTGGAAAATGAATCATAATCAGTCACATAACTCATGTTGTATATAAGAATCCAGCCAAGATTGTTTTCCAGTTTTCATGAGAGTTGCGGGAGGATTCTGCAATGCACAATGAATATATTTGGCAATTCCTTGACTAAGTACATTTAGAATATTTTATGAGTAAAATACTCCATTGTTTCTTTAGTTCTATATTTTTCTCTATATCGACTTATTTTACTTGGATAGATTTACACATAAACTTATTATGACATATTTTTGACATAATCATCATACAATAACGTGACATAGGTTCCTATGTTATTAGTCAAGTATATGTGGTTGCATGATTAAAATATCAACCCAGGCTTCAATCATTTGTATATTCTTATCTTAACTTGCTGAAATTTTCATTTTTGACTATCTTCCTAAGATTTAAGCATGTCAATACATGCACAGTTATAAAAGTTACCATTTTTTGGAGTTGGAGAAGGTTAAGAATTCAGACAGTGTTTTGAGATTTCTATTAGTTTTTTTAATCATCTTTTTCTTGAGATTTATATTAGTCATGTAGTAGCTTGAAATTTTGTGTCAAGTTGTCGTCAAGTCCAAGTCATACTCCTACAGTTTAGATTTGTTGAGTTGTTCCCAAGTCCAAGTCATGCGAATATGTCTTTGAGAGGTTATATATGATGCTATCATTTGTTATTTTCAAAATCATTTTCTTTATGCATGGCTTGTTTTGGTTAGTCAAAAGTTACATTTTTCATCTACAAACAATCTCCCTAGGATCATCCCTCATGCCTTAGTTCTATCACTTAATGAGCCAAAAGATTTGGATTTTGCTTGGTGTTTTGGGTTGATCATTTGCTTAGAGTGTCTATCTCTTTAATATCCTTGATGGATCTTGATCGATCTCAACTTGTTGATTGAACTTTGACATTTGGCATAAACTTGACTCTTGATTTTTGACTCAACATAAGAACTTCCATATTCGTTTGATTGGCTTGAAATATAAACCATTATACACATTCAAATATTATTGCAAGTGTTTGAAACTCTCTAACTACTTTGAGCATGCATAAATACATAAAAGTATAAGCACATTGGTTGATGTTATCATTTTTTATGTTAGTTATGTTTCCCTAGACTTGTTTTAACTTATACAATCCCCTTTTGGACTTGGCTCATATTGCATTTATACTCTAATATATCTGAAACTTTGTACTTAGATATAATACAACGTGTTTCGTATAACATAATGACATGTTGATTTTTGAGCATTTCTACTTGTATTGTTTTGATTTTTTCCTTACAATTCCAAATCAGCTTCCTATGCATTGCTTCCATACCTAGATGATTGCTAATCAAAATCCTCTTCAAGACCATTTTGATATTCTTTCAAGGGAAACAATAAAACAATTTGATATCTATTTGGTTTCTGAGCTTGGGTACAAGCGTTGAAAGTGAATATAGATGCTATGCGATTCATTTCATTAGTCTCAATCCCACTTCACCCCGTGAACATCACCCAATACAATGACTGTTAAGTGGACAATTTAAAACCATGAGAAATTGGTCAGCTGCGACTATACTCATAAGATATCTAGGTCATAGCTTAATGGCTTACTCTACATAAATAATCCCAAAATAATGATATATTATATGTTGGATTGCAAAAACCTCTCAATAATTAAATTCCTTATATGTTTATATAAGTGATTAGAATATAAAATCCTAGCTTTCTTTCTATTCTATCAATTATTGAACCATGACCCCTCTCGAGTTTAGGGGATGCCTCGTTATCCATTTATATTAAGGAGGCAGCTGCAGGGAAATAACAGTGTTGCTCTTTCTCTATTTAATAATTGTGTTGTGGGTGTCCCACATGTTTAATATCAGCAAAGGATGGTTGCAGCAAGGTTGAGATGTTGTAATCATAAGATTTCGTGCAAAAGTCCATATCAAAAGATTGTAGATAATTGCAGTATTTTCTGCATGGTAAATCCAATCACCCATGAAAGACACTATGGTGCAGTTTCAATGCGAGTGAGTGCTGCAATTGAAATCTTCGAGTATTAGTGTTGCAATTTCGATGCATTGGTACAGTGTGGCATTCAAATCTCTAAGTATAAACTTCAAAAAATTTATTTGTTTGTATAGAGTACAGATAGGTATAATATATAATTTGTGACCTTTTATTTATGGATATGCGACATTATCCAAAACATAAATTATATTTATGACAAAGCTATTTATTATCCTAGTATATGGGATTTATTATTTATTTATATAAATTATTTGTTTAATTATTCATAAACAATATGAATATATAGCCTGGATATGAATGCTTAATCAAAACATAAAATGTATGTATTCAATCACAAATATTTGACAAAGTTATCTTTTATTGTTGTATATATAATTGTCATGGTAAAGTTAAAAAAATTTTGTTATCATTATCGAGTGGAGATTGAGATTACTCACAAAGTTATCTTTTATACTTTTATCCAATTCCTTTATGTTTGATAATATACAAAGTTATCTTTTATTCTTTTATTTAATTATTTTATGTTTGACGTATTACAAGGACCCATTCCTATCAAATTTATTAAGACCCAATGATATACTTATTAGTAATAGATATACAGATTAAGATTTGGATACTACCATAAAATATTTATACTGCCTATGTGGCCTACAACTTATCCTTTTCTGCTCCGGCATTACGTAACCCACCACTTATCCTTTTCTACTCCAACTTCCTTTTGGCAGGAATATGCTGCAACGCAGCTTTTTCTTGTTTTAATCATTATTCCAAATCCTTATGATATTTTTCCAAATCCTTATGATATTTTTCCAAATCCTTTAATTTTGTTTTAAAAGATGAGTTTCGATTTGTTAAAAGTACTTAATTATTACTTTAATATAAAAATTCCTTATATCATGAAGATTTACGATATTTTATTAAATGTATAGAATAAATAAGTATTATGTTGGTATCAACTATAGAATCTTTACATTTATCCATATCCAGATTTACATTAATCATTATTTAAATGATTTCATAGTGAGACTTATTCATTATTTATACATTTAAAATGATTGATCATAATAAGAAATTTTATTCAAAGTAACCATCCTCATAGCTTTTACATTGGATTTTTTATTATTATCAAACATTCTCATTTAAATCCAGTATTTCATGGTATTATTTTATTTCATCCTTTGTATATGAAAGAAACTTGAAGATTAATTTATAAAAGGGTTTGAATTGAGCAAAATGATTTGGTGAGTGTCTTCCCAAAATTTATTCCTTTTCACTCGTATTCATTAAAGAAACTTGACAATTAATTTATAAAAGGGTTTGAATTGAGCAAAATGATTTGTTGAGTGTCTTCTCAAAACTAATTCCTTTTCATTCATATTCATGCTATTTATATCTTATATACTTATTATGTCCCTGACATATATGAATCGGGAAGATGGATTAATCTTCAGCTATAAATTTTGATTTTTTATTTGGTTAAAGTTAGAGTATAGTTTAAAAAACATTTATTTATTTGAAATTTTAAAAATTATGTTTAACTGCTATTTCATTGGTCACGTACAAGGTGACGTTGTCCTGGGGCTTTGTGCCCCAGAACCCGGCGGCATTGTTGCGTCATCCTCCCTGGTGTCTCTAGTGGGTGCGGTATGGCGTTTGTAGAAGTTTTAATGCTTGCGGTATGGTGTTTGCAGAGTCTCTTATCAAAAACAAGAATCGATCCGTATCCCAATGCCGAGTGCTTGTAATATGTGAATCGATCCATATCATGTATCTCGCTCACTACTAACTGTTGCCCATCTTCCAACTGTATTTCGATATATACAAGCAATGTAGGAACAAATGGTGGACTCTCTCTCCACTACACTGGTTTCACTTCAATGCATACGCGGAATCTTGGACGTAGGGAAAGCATTTCGTATGCGGGTATTATAAGATGTCTTAGAACTTTTTAGCAATCGACTGTGACCATGGAAAATGAAGAAAGCATGAAGGGATTGGAGTTAACGAATGAAGGTATGAATTTATTTTAAAGGATGACTTAATGCTTGTAGTACTTCCTGTAATAGCCAGGAATGGAACATAAAAGATAATTTAATGTTGAATCTGTAATTTTTTTGTGAACTGAATTGTATTAGGATTTGGATTTGGCAGGTGGAATAGAAAAAATAAAAGAAGAGAGAATATCGGAGGTCGAGCAATCCCCAATAGAAGAAGTAGCATTGACGGTTCCTGCAACAGATGACCCGACCTCACCTATGTTAACATTTCGTACGTGGGTGTTGGGATTGACATGATGTGCCGCGTTAGCATTTCTGAATCAATTCTTTGGCTATAGAGACTTTCCACTCACAATAACTTCAGTGTCTGCTCAAATAACAGTTCTACCAGTCAGTCGTTTTATGGCTGCAACTCTACCCACCAAAGAGTATCGTTTTCCCGGAACAAAGTGGACTTTCTCATTGAATCCAAGACCGTTTAACATGAAAGAGCATGTGCTCATCACAATTTTTGCCTCTGCCAGAAGTAGTGGTGTCTACGCAGTTGGTATTGTCACAATAGTAAAGGGATTCTACAAGAGAAGCCTAAATCCTTTAGCAGCATGGCTATTGGTAGTAACTACACAGGTATGTTCACTAATGCCATTTATGATCAGCAAATCCTCTACAGGTGAGTTTATTGTTTAATTTTTATTGTTAATTACTAGAGTCATGATGACTTCCATTTGCAATTGAACACCACTAGATGCTTGGCTTTGGATGGGCTGGGATGTTTAGAAAAATGTTGGTTGAATCTACCTACATGTCGCGGTCCTCAAACCTTGTCCAAGTTTCCATTTCCAGGTGAGTAGATGATCAGACAGCTAATGTTAACGTTGAACTGCACCTGTTGTCTCGTGAAAAAACAATAAAAATTGTCATATTGATGTTGATGTTGTTGTAGGGATTTGCACGAGCAAGAGAAAAGGCCAAAGGGTGGCTTGACAAGAATGCAATTTTTCATGATGGTTTTAATATGCAGCTTTTCGTATTATATAATTCCAAATTTTCTCTTCGGCACGATTTCTACAATATCCATTCTATGTTATATATGGAAGAATTATGTGACCATGCAGCAGATTGGATCTGGTACTAACGGCCTTGGTATTGGATCTTTTGGGTTAGATTGGGAAACGGTTGCATCATTTTTAGGGAGTTCCCTCTCAACTCCTTGGTTCGCAATAACTAATGTTCTGGAAGGATTCTTTTTCGTAGTCTATGTTCTTACTCCAATCGTATATTGGGGGAATCTTTACGATGCCAAATTATTTCCCATTATTTCATCTAGTGTCTTTCTAAAGACTGGTCATATCTACAACACATCATCGTTGCTAACATAGTAGTTCACCTTTAGTGAGGCTGCATATAATCACCATGGAAAATTACATTTGTCTGCTTTCTTTGCAAATTAACTCATAAAGCATGGGCCTCAAGGGGCAGTCTAATGGAAAAGGACGCATGGGCCTGACGCTTAACTCTCTTAACTCTTGGCATATGATAGCATTTCAAGAAGACTCCCACCGATTCCTCAATTGCATATTCATCACACCAGTGCAAGATGACTCCCTATGATTCTGCAACTACATATTCACAAGAACGGCTCGAGAGAATTTTTGGAATGAATTTTCTATTAACAAAAAGTGAAAAGGAATCCGATATATACAAAGTATAAAAATCCTATGGAAAGGGTTCAAAAGACAACAACTAATAAAACAGGAGAAATTTTTCAGGGTTCAGGGTTTGTGCAAAGCCATACTACTACATTAGCCTTTCATAGATAGAATTTCCAGCAAGTGTACTTGTTAATTAATCGGTAGTTGATGCTACGATGGACTAAACTGAAACCTGTGATTTATTTTCTTTCTGTAAATACAATGAAAAGTAAAACTACTTGAACGGTTTCGCATGTAGTTACTCTAACATTTAGTCATTTCAGACATGATAATAAAATACTTGAACTGCATATATATTGAACTACATATATATGAAGAGGACCTTACTTAAATACCAAAAGCAATAGTAGTTATGTGTAACTTAACATGAGCGGATATGCGTCTTGATCGAAGATGAAGCTAAGAAAGGCATCAACAGTTTCAAACCTGACAGACTGACCTTCCCAATGCCCGCCATGATGACAACTCCGTGACAGCCATTTCCAATGGCTTGACCATTCCTCTGCATTTGAGCAAATACGCAATGCCTGGAATTCTTATCAAACATTGTACCCATGCGTCTCAGTCCAAAAAACTCAGAATGAACTGATTGCGATGCATTGGAGAAAACATACAACCTCGATGAAGCATCGAATTAGCTAGGTAAGCGTTTCAATTCACATTTTATATTCTGCACACAGGAAGTTATGTTTCTAGAAAAAAGACTTCGATTTAGTACTCTTTATTTCTTTGTCATATTAATGTGCTTGCAAAATTGCAAATTGTATAGGGAACTGCTCTTAGATTCTGCTTGGGTTCTCAGAATGAGTATGTTCACAATGCAGAGTAGGACTATTTTTCAACTTGATGTCAATTGATTTAGTGATTATCATGGCCCAGCCTATGGTTCAAGAATGAGTAGAATAGATCCATACTTGTCTAATGTGCTCAATTTGTTGGCATCAATGACATTTACTACTGATTATTATCAGGAAAAAACTAGTGTGAATGGAATCGAGAAGCTATCCTATCCATTATCCAGGATTTGGGAATTGAGAAATGTTGTTTTCCTTTTGTATCTGTTTGCTCATCATTCTTCCACTTTGGAAGTATATTTGTTGATACATTATATATCAATCAAAAGTCCATGTGCATGCAAAAATAAATAGAATTGCCGAGGGCCTCATTGTATTTCCATCATTAGTTGGGCTAGCAATAATTGTTGATTAACAGTCCGTGTCATTCTCATCTCCATATGTACATCAAAGATGAGACAGATGGAATATAATTAGCTACTGCACTAATGTTTTAAGTGGTTCACTTTGCCTGTTGTTCAACTGCTCGCCTTTCTTTATCAAGAATGAGTGTGCCCAGTTGTAAAGGTCTAGATCAACCGTTAAAGGTTATGTTGCAAGCCAATTCAATTATTGGTAACTGTTTCATGCATTTAAAGATATTTTATGGTCGCAGGATTTTGGTATCCTATTTTTTTCATTTGCAAAGTCATAAATTATAATAAAAAAATAATATATATATATATATATAAATAAAAATATTGCAACATTTTCAACCAGCTACAATCACCAATATTAACTCACAAATTATAATAATAAAAAATAAAAATATATATATATATATAAATAAAAATATTGCAACATTTTCAACCAGCTACAATCACCAATATTAACTCATAAATTATAATAAAAAAATAAAAAAATATATATATAAATAAAAATATTGCAACATTTTCAACCAGCTACAATCACCAATATTAACTCATAAATTAGAATAAAAAAATAAAAAAATATATATATATAAATAAAAATATTGCAACATTTTCAACCAGCTACAATCACCAATATTAATTGCTTTGGATCATTGCAAATTACAAAATGCATTGCATACAAGCATAATTTTCAACTTTCAACTGCAATGTCAGGGACATTGCCACCTCGTGGCTCTTGTTTAAATGGATTTTGGGGAAGTCTTCCTTATAACTCCACGTAATGTTTTTTCATTAATTATTTATGTTTTCCAAAAACAATTTAATGTTTAATCATGCTTAAGGGATATATATGGAGAAAAAGGGAGACACTTTTTCATAGTGATCGTTAAAGGGAAATTCGATCCTTTTGTTTTGTTTTACCTTCAAGATAACTTCCCAACTTTAATAATATTATATAAAAAATTGTTACTTTTTAATATATACATTTTGGTTGTGCAAGTTTAAAGGTGAAGATCGATCTTGAAATGATCATATAATGAGTTTTGTTAAAGAAGATTTTCTCCATGTGTAGGCCGTGCACGAGATATCACGAAAATTTCTCTAGCCGCAAAATTTAGTATTTGCCAATACAAGATGCCAGATTGTACGACAGAAATAAATGCTCCATTGGTCTTGAGAAGAATATTGTTGAAACAAAACCTAAAGTTCGCAGTTTCATACATTAACCAGAAATGAAGAACAACGTAAAATTCTTGTCGTGAATTGGTAGAGACCCGTCTTGTAAAGATGAGGAAAAACCACATGCTCACAGTAGGGGGATGTCATCAAATCACATTTAATCTTGAATACCCTACAACTTCGAAATTATTCCTCCTCCAATCACTTAACTGTTCCACTAATTTGCAAAAGCAATTCGCCAGATTTTATCGGATCTTGACCAAATATGTTGCAAGTAGATTAATGAGACTGAGTTGCTTCATCTACCATATCGCTCCGCGTCAAAAGGAGAATTTACTAAGGGATCATTAACTTAATCCAAATGGATTCCTCCTAGTTAACAAAAGTTGATGTCTTTTACTAAATGGTGGTTTTGGATGACCACAAAAAAATGTAGATTGTGGTTTAGGATAACAACAATCAAGTGATGCTCTAAAACTTGGCTCTATCTATATCTCCTGGCTATAGCTATGGCTCTGGCTTTATCTCTAGCTCGAGACACTGGCTACTAGCACTAGTTCTAGTTGTGGCTCAAGCTCACTTGTTACCACACGATAAAAGTTCAATTAGTGAGCAATCTGAACAATTGATGTGGGCTTCATAGGACTTTGTATTGCAAGATGTGTTAATAATTGAGATTTAGTTCTTTAGTATGATTGATATATTTTCTTGGCAGTTGATGACCATCACGAAGAATTAACCCACCCATATCTTTAGTCTTGCAGGTTTCTTTAGTTTCTATGACGATGTTGGCACTAATGTTGAATTGGAATAGGTGAGGTTGAATCTTCTTGAAGGAATCCAAAACTTTGACTCTGGATTGGTTTGGAATAATCTGAAATATCAAAGGTCACTTCCTTATCATATCCAAGAATTATTTTGTGTTTGGTGTTCTTGATTTTTTCATGAGTTTTGATGATGGGCTTAGAAAAATTATGAACATGAAGAAATAAGCTTATTCTTTTATATTTGATGTTGTTTTACTAAGTTGATCATGTTTGGAATAATCTGAAATATGAAAGGTCACTTCCTCATCATATGTTTGTTTTTCCTGATATCTTCCCAAGTTTTGACGATGGGCTCAGAAACATTAATTGGACATGGACAAATAGGCTTCTTCTATATTTGATGTTGATTCACTAAGTTGATAATGTGCTAACATCTGATAGGAATCATTATCGAACTCAAAAAGAGGACTGTTTTGGACAAGAACTAGTTCAAAACGATGATTCCTTTGTTGTATTTCATCATGCTAGAGCTATAATTGACTCTAGAGGAGGTCCACTTTGGCTTATGAATCTTGCAAACAGGTTAGCATAAATTAGAGAGTTGTTTTGTTGATTTATGATTGTATCTTGTCAATAGTAGTGATTATTAGAGTGTTTAGTAACTATAATAATTTTTCAGTTCAAGCCAATTTTAATGGGGCCTGAGAGAGCTTTTTGCAAATCCATGCATTATAATAAGAATCACAATTAAAATTCAAGATTTGAAAATAGACAACATGTATGAAAACACTATCATACATGAAAACATGCACACACACACGAATAAAATGGTTGCTTAAACCCAAAGGACATAGCTATTGCTAAAGATGATTTTATTAGTCCCTGCTTCGCGGATTATAGCGATCGGTTGGTCACCCTTTTCCATTGACCAACTTTTGTTTCAATTTTTTTAATCTAAGTCACTTAAAGTTTTTTAATTAGTTGATATTAAAATGAATTTTTAAAATTTTTTCCAAATTAGATAATCTATTATTTTTGTGATTGGTGTAGTACATAGATTTGACTATTTTTATGTGGTGTGCAAAATATTTATTGTATTATAAAATAATAAAAAATTAAAAAATAAAATAAAAAACAAAAGCTTGCCACGTAAACAAGTCTAAACCGTCATTCATTAATTAATGAAATTATGTCACATTTAATTTGATGTCCTGTCAAGGATTTAATCTTGATCTTGATTTTGCAAATATGTTAGATAATACAATCTCGAGATCTTCGAGATATATACCCAAGTTCATTAAAATAAACTTAAAACTGCTATAAATTTGACTCTGGAAACTTCAACATATATACCAGATGTCATTAAAATAAACGTAAAATTGCAATAAAGCTGACTCTCGAAACTTCTTCAATTCTCGATTTGTGCATTCATCCCCTCCCTGTCCATATTCCATTGTTCCTCCCTGTCCATATATTCCATTGTTGGTATGATACATTGTTTCCCTCACATTTTTTTTAAGAAAACTGAGACCTCCAAGGTGTGTTGCTCTGAGACGTCCCTGTCTATATTGCATTGTTGCTCCGAGACATTGTTGCCCTCAAGTGCGACACATTGAAGTATGTATTTTCAATATTCCTGTGACACATTGAAGTGTGTATTTTCAATATTCCTGCAACATTACCTTTTTTTTTAAATTGAGAAAACTAGTCATTTTGTAGAAATTTAAAGAATTTAAAAAAACTAATTATAATAGTACAGAATTCATAGCATTGCTTCATGTATATCTTAAGCTTACATGCTTAAGCAGTTAATATTTAGTTTTGTATCAGTGTTACAGCTAGCAATTTGCATTTCCTCATGCATGCTCTGCTTTGAAAGTGATTTGGCTAGAAGAATCTCTCTTCGGGTGCCTAGATTAAGTGTATGACAGGTTTCATCTAACCTTCATATCAAGCATGGGCTCAAAGGACATGGTATGTATGCTTTCCATGGCAGAGTGCTTTCAAAGCAATGCAATTCCAAAGAAAGTTGTTTGATATGATGGAATACTATTAAATAACAACACTTCTATCAAACTACTGTCATTTCTATTTGTTCTCCTAAGAAAGTAAAATCTATAGGGATGAAGCGCCTAATTTACCTTGATATAAAGCCAACCTCCCTTTTTGTCAAATCTCCCATAATTGTGATATGTAAGAATTGCCTTTGTTGGTACAAGAAAACCATGAATGAATAAGGAACCGAGAGCCTTGTAGAGAAAGAGAATGTTTTTGCGCGCGGAAAATCAGTTGGAGACCCAGATCGGGATCAAAATCCCCTATATTTTATTGCAGATTTAGTAGCTAGCCATGGAAGCAAAGGCATCGATAGTGCGCAGCACCCTTTCCTGTCCCGGGCGTATCCCTTCCAGTGAGAATTTAATATCCAAATCCATTGAGTGGACGATTATAGAATGTTGACGACGACCTGCAGTTTAAGTTGCAGAGAAAGATCCAATTCCATAGAAAGTGGTTTACCCATCAGTAGAGACAGAGCTAGTACAAGTTGGTAATTACCCAGTAGCAAAGACGAATATCAATGCATAACCTCCTTATGAAGGGAAAGTTAACTGAGTAAACTAGGTTGAGTAAAAACCCGTTTATCTTTGTTGGTACAAGAAAAACTTGAGATGTTGTATATAATAGTTATATTTCACCAATCTTGCTATCCACTACTATCGTATATGCTCTGCTATCCATCTCCATAGTAATAACACTAGAATAGTTCTTGGCAAGTTTTATATACAGGTTTCCTTTTTTATTTATTTATTTTCTCATACTTTACACACTGATGATGCTACCAGAGCTTTGTTGTCTTTCCACAATTCCATAGCTTTGAGGATCATTTGCAACGCTAGAAGTGGATGCTTCATTGCAATCTGCAAAGTTGTAAGTATTGTGATAAATATTGCTAGAAACATTAAGTTTTATGTGTATTGCAAGGGTTTTGGCCAAAATACTCTAAGTCCTTAGTATCAGAAAGTCAAATGAGATAGGTCAAGGTTTAAAGTCAAATAGGAAAGTCATGTATGGATGGAGTCAAGTGAATATGGAGCCTACACTAGCAGACAACTGGTGTCAGGAAAGACCATATTTATGTAAGGTGGAAAACCAGTGGGTTTTGTTAAATGACCTAAATGTGCAAGCAATTGTGTTGGAGCATAGGCCGCAGCTATGGCAAAGCTGCCAATTTTGGGGAAAAAGCACTAAATTTTGAAGGAGAAGTGCTAATTTTGAGGAAAAGCACCAATTTTTATGGAAGTGAACAGTGCGCGGTACGGCGCCAGATGGACGAGCTCACCGCAGAGTGCGGACCGGAAATCGCGGAGCTCTCGCGCACAAGTCAAAGAAAGGAGTAAATAAGGTGGCCGAGTAGAAAGCTCAACCACCACAATAAATGAAGGAAGCGACGGAATAGAGGGCTCAGCTACCCTCATTTAAGGCAGAGTACAGAAGTTATGGTTGCTCGGACCAAGGAAGAGCAACGGGCCGAAGCATTGAAGGCAAAGGACGAGGAGCAGAGAACGATGAAGCGGCACCCATACCCGCGATCTGCGCCGGAAATCACGAAACCTGCAGGAAGCTGCGATGCGACTGCAAGAGGCGTTTAAAGTACACCTAGCCGTCAGTGGTTAGGGTTTTTGGGGATCACTGTTGGGAAAGACCCACAGTTTTGTAAAGGTGCGACCCTCAGGGCCACCTATATATATGTGTAATTGTAAAGGGAAAAGGGTTAGATGGGTCAGAGATAGATTGGTTAGAAGGTCATTGTAAGTTGATGTCTGAGTTTGCAGGCAGTCTAAGTTGATGTCTGAGTCATTGTAATCTCTGTAGAAGAAGAAAGTAGATCTAAGAGAAGGGCTCCCAGCTGTGTGCGTGGAGTTTCCCAGAAAGATCTAAGGCTGTAGCTGTGTGCGCAGCGGAACTGTGTAATTCCCATCTCAAGATAATATAAGATACAATTTCTGTGGACGTGATTTACCCGTGGAGGCAAACCACGTATTTCTTGTTGTTATGGTAATGATTTACATGAATGCATGTCTGTGTGTTGCTATCTATGTTTACATGAATGTTTCGTTATCTTTATGAATGAATATGTAAAGTAAGTCCTTGAAGCTTCCTTAGAAGTGATACTCATGCACTGTCGGAGGAGTCTGTAAGAACACTATCGCCGCAGCGCTTAAGGAGTGTGTTGCTGCGCTGGGGCGCGAGAGCAGAGACGATACATTGTGTAACGAACGAAGCGGGTAAACGCCTCGTGCACAGGTGCGGAGATACCACGCAGCTAGGCTAAGGCGAGTAAGCTCCAGCGCTGTTGCGCTGTATGACCTGTTAAAGAATCAGACGCTCTGTTCAGAAGTTACTGCGTAAGAAGGGAAGAGAGAAGACTGTGGATTCCACACCACCCCGGTTAAGGAAACCTAATTCCTTAGCCCCCCCATAGCCACTTCGGGTGAGACCTCGGGCTGCTGCACAGCCCGTTGCCGAGAGGGCCAGTGCGCCAAGGGGTGTTTGTTGCTGCTCCTCCTGAAATCCCGGGTCTGTCCAAAAGCAGCCAACAAATTGTCCATTTTATGATTTATAGTTCATTTTAATCAGTTTGCCACATCAGGAATAATATACCAAGCAGATGCTGTGAACATGATTAAATCAACAAGATAATAATCCACAGTCAATGATAAAATATCCATACATCATACAACATCATCATAGTAATAAACATCATATACCATCTGAAACATTGCTGCAATACATCTCTAAGCACTGAACTGAAACTGTATAGGATAAAGGGTCACATCGGTCGTCAAATCTGAACTCTCAAGGCTCAGCCTTGACACGAGGTCTAACATAAGTCTGAATAATACATTGCTCTGATCATGAGTGATCACAAAATATACAATCATCATAGCCATGCTCTGAATAATGGAAGCTCTGGAATGTGCAGATATCTGCTAAACAAGAATAGTAGCCCTGCTACTATGGTGTGATAGCAGGAACCATATCTCGTCTATGACACGTATGGACCATATCCATCACAAGAAGACATGACAACTTGATAAAAGGTCATGTAAATCTTGTGCCCATAAAGAAAGGGTCATAAAGACTTTGCACCCACCTAGAAGAGGTCATGGACACCTAAACTCCCAAGTCAAGTAAATAAAGATAATGAACCTTGAGTTGGCATGTGTGGGCCATAAAGACCAAGAGAAGGGTCTATAATGACTTGGTTAAAATATATTGGTCATGGAACCACATTAAAGGTCCAAGAAACCCATTGAAGGTCCAAGAGCCCACTAGTAAAGGACCAAAGGACCAATAGCCCACTAGTGAAGGACCAAAGGTCCAAGTAAAAGTCAAAAGGGTCAAAAGTGAAAAATAAAATAATGTAACTGTTATCACACCATAGTAGCAGGGCTACTATTCTTGCTTAGCAGATATTTGCACATTCCAGAGCTTCGATTATTCAGAGCTTGGCTATGATGAGTTTATTAGTTTGAGATCACTCATGATTAGAGCAGTATATTGTTCAGACTTATGTTATACCTTGTGGCAAGGCTGAGCCTTGAGAGTTCAGATTTGATGACCGATGTGACGATTTATTCCATACAGTTTCAGTTCAGTGCCCAGAGATGTATTGCAGCAGTGTTTCAGATGGTTTATGATGGTTATTCTTATGATGATGTTATATGACCTATGGATGTTTGATCATTGACTGTGGATTATTATCTTGTTGTTTTAGTCATGTTCATAGCCTCAGCTTGGCATATCATTCATGATGTGGCAAATATTGTAAAACTTGAAATGGACTATCTTAATGATGAATTATAAAATGAACATTTTACTTGCACATTTAGGTTGTTTGACAAAACTCACTGGTTCACTACCTTGCATAGATATGGTCTTCCTTGACACCATTTGTCTGCTAGCTTAGGGTCCACCATCACTTGACTCCATCCATCCACGACTTTCCTTGTTTGGCCTTAACCCTTGACTTGTCTCACTTGGCTTTTTGATATTGAGGACTTCCCCTTTTACTACCTCTGTGTTTTTACCGCATCCTTGTTTGTTTAGTGTCTCGGCTCTGAGTTGGTGACAGAACTTGGCTTTGGTAAGTTGGATTGTAGGCCTAAATAATTCCGGTCGGTTGTCCCGATGTTTGGCACTGGCTCGAACTCCCCGTAGTCACTTGAGATGTTGTTGGCTAAAACTGAAAGCTCATGTACTACTTATGGAAACTTATATAGATTCACCCATGGAAACTAAAAAGGGCAAGAGTGATGAACTGCTAAAAATACTCCTCGAAGAGTATACGAAAGGTCCAAAAAGCAATGGTTCTTAAATTCTATATCTAAACAATTGCTGACCTTATATATGTATAAACATGCCCTGGATGCAAGCTGCAATTAGTTGTGTTTATTAGCACACCTAATGAAATGAAATCAATGGATCCTAATGAAACTGGATCGTCTTTTATAAAAGTAGACATGATGCCTAAGTTGAATAAGCACTCTCTAAACAACTTACCCATTTGTGAGGTACAACCATTCCCCGTGTTTATTTTGTCAAGCACAGAGTTTGTAGCTTCTCCTTTCTCCCAGTCCAAAGTGTCTTTTAGTTGAGTTTAGACAAGTCACCCCCTTTGCCCAACCTTGTTCCTAGCGTTCATCCTTAGCTAGCAGTTAGACCATGTCCAATGGGCGAGTTTGTCATTTAAGCTATTGTGCAAGTAAATATAAATAACAACGAAATGAACGAATATAATTAATGCCACTAAATGATGTTATGCTTTAAGTTAAGCTGTGAGTATGATTAGAGGAACATGTCTTAGTCTATTGATATGATTTATCCTTGGTTATATATTGACCTAGTCAAACCCAGTTTGACTATGGTCATTTCTTGGGATTCGTGATGATGTGGGCCATGTATGCTTTATGGATGATGATTGATGGTCCCACATACTCTTGATGATGATACTATATGATGGACATATAATTCAAATGATGATTGATGCAGTTCAACAGGTTTTATTATTACTTCAGATCGTCAAATTATGCACTGTTCATATATGGTGGACCCTATAGCTAGCCCATCTGGGAAACCCATGGTGTATGAGTACACATTCTTAGTAGATTTGGGTCTTCTGGATCCAATGAGACACTTATCTTTTAGTTATGGGCACTTATGACAGTGATAGATGCAGTTTTCTACTTGTTGACCAGATTTGGGGCTGATTTCCCAGCCTGAGCAGCAGGGGCCGTGAGAGGCCAATTCACCTAGGGCGCTGTATGAGGAGGGGGTGGTCTAGCCACTTGATATTACCAGTTACCCCCCCTTCTGGAGAGCCTAGTGGGCTCAGTTTGACAGCGCAAGTGCCCTAGGAGGCAGTTTTAGCACTTTCACAGTTACCGAGGCTGTCCAGAAATGGGATAAAAGGGTCACTGATGAATTCGATTTGGGCAATTGAGGCAAGGTTTTGGCACTTGGTTTTCACAGAGGTCTTCTAGGGTGAACCCCCTATCTTCCAGCTAGTTTTCATCACTTGAGTGGGTCCACAGAGGCCACAGGAGGCCATTTACTGCATGTCTCTCACAGATTTTGAGGATAGATTTGATCATTTGTATTTATTTTGGACATATTATATTATATTATTTTATTGTGGGAAGATTTAGGGGTTGCTCACATCCTCGATGAGCAAGACGTCTTCATAGAGAGGGAGTTTTTCAATTGTGCTTTGTCCATTGATTACTTTCTTGATATGACATGCTTAGATCTTATGGATTTGTGGATCAAATCTAACTTGATGTAGTTTGATTTGCAGGTTTTCATGAGACATATTTCCTCCTAGGACTTGGTGCTTTTGGTTGAAGACACTTGGACCAAGCTTGGAATTGTAACTAGGGCAAGAATTCTCCATATGCTAAGAGGTCGCAAGCTTTTGAGGTAAGATCTACAAGGTGCGTATTGATTTCGCTTGCTATCCACCCCATTGGTCAAAAACTACATTAAAATCAAAACCCTCATTTTTTTTCTTTCTTAGATCTACTTGGATCTAGCCTAGCCTTCGGAAATATTTTGAAAACCCACCTCTATAGTATCCACGGCAATCCGGATCTATAGTTTGGTGGTGATTGGGTTTCTTTTGACACACTTTCCAAGGCACCTAGCCCTCTTGAAGGCAATTCGCACCCCTTGGGAGAAGCTAGTTTGGTTGGTTCAAAGACATGGGTAGGTGAGATCCCACTTGATTCATGATTCTCACACTTGATAACCTACCCCTAGTGTTTCACTTCTTTGATTTTTCCCTTGTGGGCCCCACTCCTCATTTTGAGGGTTGTGCCCCACTTGGATCAATTTGGTGATGCACTTTCAATCTCAGATCCATGGAGATCTAGCCATTGGATTCCCTTGATTTTCAAGATCCACATTGATACTTGCCTAAACTACTTGGATCTAAACTTTGGTGGCATTTGGACTTGATTTGACACACCATCCCACGCATTTAGGCCTCATTGGGCAAGGTTGCACTTCTTGGGGGTTTGAGTTTGCCCACTTCTAGGACATGGGTGGTTGAGATCCCATTGGATTTGAAACGAGCATACCTTGAAACCTACATCTAGTGTCTCACTTTGTGAAGTTCTGCCTTGGGAGTAACATTCTTTGTTTTGGGGATTGTTGTCCACTTGGGTCACCTAGTGAAACATTAGATCTAGTAAGATCTAACCATCCAATCTACTTGATCTTGAACAATACCCTTGATTTGGATCTTAGGTGTCTCGATCTACATTCTCACATATTTTTGACTCCATTTTCCCATCCATTTCAAGGCACTAGTCCACCTAAGGCAATTCACACAACTTGGGAGTCGTGTCAAGTGCTAGATCCCATATGTGGGTATCCCTAATTGCATCTTAGATCCATAGATCTAGTCTTTACATACCCCTTGGTACCATTTGCACCCTTAACTTCACCTTATGGGTCCCTTTTGAACCATTCCCATATCCCAAGGAAGTGGGTCCCACATGTGTCTTTTATGGTACTAGATCTTGTTATCTAATTTCATTATGTGGCCTAAATCACTCATTGGTTGAAACACTAGTCACTCCTTAAGCCTCTTTCAACAATACTTCAACTTCTAGGTCCACTTAACCTTGCATTGGTTTTCGTAACTCACCTTTCACATTTCCATAGAAACCTTTGTCTTGGTCCAATCAGCTTTGATTATCTATAGGGTCTCCCCCTAGGTCTTGTTTGTCTTGATCTAAAGTGAAGAGTGCCTCGGTTGACGTGACTCCCAGCTTGTATTGGGAACCGTGGCATCTCTTGGGTCACCTCTTTAGTTGTCCATCTCCTCTACCATCCTGGATGGGATACCTTTAGGGACAACTACAAGTTGTGTGATAACAGTAACCCTAACTAAGAGTATTTTTATTATTTGTTTATTCCTAATATTATGGAATTGGTTCTCAAGGGTGAAATATAAATAGAGAAGCACTCTCACTTGAACATAGAATATTCAAGACATCTTATCTCTGATTTTTAAAAAGGAAAACTCGTGGGGATACAAGTTAGCATTTTTTTCTCTCCTCCTATCCCAAGTGTGAATTGGTTCAGCATGTGAAGATAGCCGCGAAGGTTTCCTTGTTTAATTGAGAGGTCTGATCAATTGGTTAAGGAAGCGAAATTTGTTGAGGTCTATTCCCAACCACACGAATTTTGCTCCTGTCATTCAGCAGCCCTGTTTAGGGTCTTTCTCTCAGGAACTGCAGGTCTGTATAGTGAGCTGGAAGTTGGTTGAGCTCTTCCCAAGGCCTGTCCCATGTAGTCGTGCCCTGATTAGGGCCTGTTCTATGCAGCTAAGCCCCAACTAGGGCTTATTCCATTCAGCTCAGCCCTGTTAGGGCTTGGTGAAGGAAGACGTCAGCTTTGTAAAGGATGATACTTAGCCATCGAACCTACTGGACATTCAATCAGTCAATGACAACCTTCCTCCAGTCAACAATAGCTTCAAACAATCAATAGAAATCTCGCCTTTGGTCAACAATTAACTTAGATCAGTTAATGAAGAAGTTTAGGGTTTGGGCAAGTTGATTTTGATGGCAATAGTCATCATTTATAGGTTGCTTCTTCTCTTGGTATATGTGCAGCCTCATTTGGTCAACAACATGCCTCAAACAGTTAACCAAGTAATTACACCAGGCACCGAGGTTTTAATCAGTCAATATAGTGGTTAGCAGCAGCCTCAGTATTGTTCATCACAGTCATTGTTTTGCTGATTGCAGAAGGTTAGGGTTTTATCAGTCAATGACAAGTTGACAACATTTTAGATCCAGTACAGATCGAATGCTACAGTTCATATCTAGTTCAAATCTACCATCTACAGTCCAGATCTATCCTACTACAGCCCAGATCTGTCATCATTGATATACCACCATGGTTGTATGTGTGTGATATGGATAGAGGATAACACTATGTGATGAAGAGATAAAAACGTTAGCTTCTACAACTAGCCTAAGTACTGGTGATAACTCTCGAGGATGATAGTACTTCTATGTTATTGAGAATGCTAGAGTTGATACTATAGCTTCATGAAAAGATAAGTACTTGGACTCACTATTTATGTACCAGTGTTATAAAAACCTGCTCGGAACCGGTAAAACCGGTCGGTCCAACCGGTTCCAAGGGTTCTCCGGTCCGACCATTTGATTCAACCCGTTTTTGACCGGTTTTGTACGGAGTCTTTCTAGGGCAAAAAACCGACGTTTTGAATTTTTTTTAATTAAAAAACCAAAAAATTTGGGCACATCGGCCACATTCGCTAACCTAATTATCGTACAATCACTATATATTGACGCGGGGACCCTCAATTGCAATCACGATTCACAATCATCTTTGGATTTTTCTAGGCTGAGCATGCGAATTACGGAATCAGGGCAGCCGGGCGTTCGGGGGTTTGGAATCGAATATCAATTGTGGGCCATGGCACAATCAAATTTTGGTTTTATACACTGTTACTTGCTATATACATGAGAAACTTTGCAGATTTGTGTATAATGGTTTGAATTCACATGGATGCACATGAATATATATTTATTTTTCGAAAATATGAATATTTTATGTATTTTTGCTCAACCGGTTTTTTGATCTAGTTTTTTTTCTCGGTTTTGGTCCAGTTTCGGTCCAGGTCCTGGGGCCGTCTGGTTTGACCACTGGTCCGGTTCTGATAACATTGTTATGTACACCCTCATGTGTTAAGGGTTTTTGATGTTTATGGTCATTTGTATACTTATTCTTCTATTATGAATCAATCATAAGAAAGGTTGTTGGGTTTTTCCCCTCTAAAGGATAGAGGGTTTTTCTAGGGTAAATCATGGTGGCTACTGTGCATAACTAATGTGATGCGATTTTTTGACTTGCATTCGATGTGTTTATTTTCTTCCCTATGTTTGTTTACTATTACATATGTTAATGTTATACTGCTCTTACATATAGTTAACACTTTCATGTGTAACTATGCAAAATAAATTTTTTAAAATTACATTCATAATTACTAGTTTATAAAAGTAGTCTAAAATTCAACAGTTTATAAATGAACAAATTAACATGAAGAAGGATCAACAGAGGTACCTTAATCACCCCACTATTGTAGAGGACCAGAAAGGTAATATATTCGTGGCAACAGATAAGTAAAGAGTGGAACAGACCCCCAATGTTCAAGCTTGGACTGTAGAATGGTCTGGTATATTGATGTTCATTTGTTACTCTCCCATAAAACGCCCCAGCAGTAGATGAAAGAAGCCTTGTACCCACTACACGAATTGTGGAGTGCTGTAGGAGCTCACAAAGAGGAGAAGAATGGTACACTGCTGTAAAAAGTCTCCCTCAACACCACAGTTCCAATATACATATCTGATTTGCATTAACATAGAGAGTAGTCCTTCACCAATAGGATTGTAGATGACCCATTCAAACTGGAAATTGATGGCAACGGTGAATAAAAACAAAATATTGGTTCTACTTCCTGTTATCAACTAAGTTTCACTTAGGTGATTTCAAGTGAGCCCGTGAAGATAGAATAAGTCTACTTGTTCATAATCAGAAGACTAGAAGTCCTAGCAGGCCACCTTGGCCCATTTTTTTAATAAAATCACATGTCCATGCCCTGCGTGGAAATTGTAAAAAATGTCATAGCATGATGGTTTTGTAAAGGACTCTGCTTTCCTAGGACTTAGTTATCAGTCCGACTAGCCCATAGTGTTTTTTCCCTTCTCAATTATATGTTGTTGAATAAATGACATATAATGTTCGAGTTTTTCACTCATACCTCCAAAATTGGGGTGATCGACATGATTTCTCAGTGTTGGGAAGTTTAAAGCCCAAATGTCAATGTATATTACCATGCTAGATATTAAAATTGAGTCGTATGGACATGTGCTAGGTTCCCCTAAGTTTTTTTTTTTTAAATTTCGAGGAAAATAAATTATTTTTTTTTCTCCGTAAAACCATAATATTTTTTAATGGTTTAAATGGAAAAATTCAAATTGTAGTAAAAGAGTGGTCTGGAGGCGGAATTTGGTGTGGGTATGCTCGTTTTGACGCTTAGAGCATCCTCTTTACCCTAGGGACCCACTTTCTCCATGTTTTGGGTAGCAATGTCGTCTCTGGGAGCATTTTTCCTTAAAGATGCGATAGTTTGGAAATAAATGCTAAAAAAACCCAAAATGCACCAAAGGAAAAATGAGAAAAATATAAAAAGTGAGTCATTAGGCATGTGCCAAATGAGTTGGCATGCCATGTCATGTGGAGGGTGATCTCATTAAAGTGATTACGACTTAGTTGGGAGTCAAATCAAAGGATGTGCGAGTCATTCCTTGTTAAGTGATGTGCCTGTTATCACACAACTTGTAGTTGTCCCTAAAGGTATCCCATCCGGGATGGTAGAGGAGATGGACAACTAAAGAGGTGACCCAAGAGATGCCACGGTTCCCAATGCAAGCTAGGAATCACGTCAACCGAGGCACTCTTCACTTTAGATCAAGATGAATCAAGACCAAGGGGGATACCCTATAGCCAATCAAAGGAGATTGGACCCAAACAATGGTTTGTAGGGAAGTGTGAAAGATGAGTTACAGAAACCAATGCAAGGTTAGGTGGACCTAGAAGTTTAAGTGTGGTTGAAAGAGGCTTAAGGGATGACTTATGTTTCAACCAATGAATGATTTAGGCCACAAGATGAGATCAAATAACAAGATCTAGTACCATAAAAGACACATGTGGGACCCACTTCCTTGGGATATGGGAATGGTTGAAATGGGACCCACAAGGTGAAGTTAGAGGTGAAAATGGTACCAAGGGGTATGCAAAGAGTAGATCTATGGACCTAAGATGAAACTAGAGATACCCACATATGGGATCTAGCACTTGACACTACTCCCAAGGAGTGCGAATTGCCTTAGGTGGACCAGTGCCTTGAAATGGATGGGAAAATGGAGTCAAAAGGATGTGAAAGTGTAGATCGGGACACCCAAGATCCAAATCAAGGATATTGTTCAATACCAAGTAGATTGGATGGTTAGATCTTACTAGATCTAATGTTTCATTAAGTGACCCAAGTGGACAACAATCCCTAAAAACAAGGAATGCTACCCCCAAGGCAGAACTTCACAAAGTGAGACACTAGACGTAGGTTTCAAGATATGCTCTTTTCATATCAAGCGGGATCACAACCACCCATGTCCTAGAAGTGGGACAACTCAAACCCCCAGGGAGTGCGACTTTGCCCAAGGAGGGCTAAATGCATGGAAAAGTGTGTCAAATCAAGTCCAATGGCCACCAAACTTTAGATCCAGGTAGTTTAGGCAATTATCAATGTGGATCTAGAAAATCAAAGTGATCCAATGGCTAGATCTCCATAGATCTGAGCTTTAAAGTGCATCACCAAATTAACCCAAGTGGGGCACAACCCTCAAAATGAGGAATGGGGCCCACAAGGTGAAAATCAATGAAGTGAGACACTAGGGGTAGGTTATCAAGTGAGGAGAGTATGAATCAAGTGGGATCTCACTTACCCATGTGTTGGATCTAACCCAATTAGCTTCTCCCAAGGGGTGCGATTTGCCTCAAGAGGGCTATTTTGTCTTGGAAAGTGTGTCAAATGGAACCCAATCACCACCAAACTATAGATCCGAATTGCCGTGGATACTATAGAGGCGGGTTTTCAATATCTTTCCAAAAGCTAGGCTAGATCCAAGTAGATCTAAGAAAAAAAATGAGGGTTTTAATGAATTAGGGTTTTTATGATCTAGAAGTTATGGATAAGCCAAAGAAGAAGAAAACCATACCTTTGGAGCATACCTGGATGAAGAGATGAATGCTAGTTGAGATGAGGATTACTTTTTCCAAAGATCAAATGAAGAATTTTTGAAGCCCTCTTGCCAAATCAACTTTCTCCAAGCCACACATATGTCCCTCTAACCTGTCAAAACCAAGGAGCAAAGCATCAATCAGTTTAACATGTTGAAGGTAGATAGAAGCAAGAAAGAGATAAGCAAAGAATAGTTGGTACAAAGACAAAACCTCTCCCTGTTTAACCAAAATGTCTTCCTCCAAGATTGAAGGGTAGCGCTCCCCACCAATTCGCACTTGTCCAAAAACGCTTCCTCAACCTATAAAAAGTATGGCAAAATATGCAAGATAGCTACAAGAGATCCTTCAGTGCAATGGACAAAAGCATTTACAATCAAAGCAACCAACATCCTCAAAACCACTTTTTGAAATGAGTGGTTGAGATTAAAAGATCTCAATACATGATCAATGGCTAAGATGAAACATAACAATATAACACTTGGATCACTCAAATAATGATGACGTCATAGCTAAAAGATACTCATGGTGGGTGACGTCATCCACTAGAGGGGGCAAAGGTACATGGGCCCACCTCATATGACTAGGACATGACACATGGAGCTCATGGTGGGGCTAGGAGGCATCAATCCTTGCTAGCTCATCCCCATGGCACAATAAAACAATATAATATGACCAAAACAAATACAAATGATGAAATCTGTCCTCAAAATCTGTGAGAGACATGTAGTAAATGGCCTCCTGTGGCCTCTGTGGACCCCCCTGGCTAATGAAAACTGGTTGGAAGATAGGGGGTTCACCGTGGAAGACCTCTGTGAAAACCAAATGTCAAAACCTTGCCTCAATTGTGCAAATCGAATTCCTCAGTGACCCTTTTATCCCATTTATGGACTACCTCGGTAACTGTGAAAGTGGTGAAACTGCCTCCTAGGGCACCTGCGCTGTCAAACTGAGCCCACCAGGCTCTCCAGAAGGGGGGGTAAATGGTAGTATCAAGTGGTTGGACCACCCCCTCCTCATACAACCTCTAGGTGAACTGGCCTCTCATGGCCCCTGCTGCTCAGGTTTGGAAATCAGCCCCAAAACTGGTCAACAAGTGGAAAAATGCATCTATCACTGTCAGAAGTGCCCGGAACTGAATGATAAGTGTCTCATTGGATCCAGAAGACCCAAATCTACTAAGAATGTGTTCTCATACACCATAGGTTGACAGTGTATAGTCTGATGATCTGGAGAAATAATAAAACTTGCTGAACTGCATCAATCATCATCTGAATCATATGTCCATCATATAGCATCATCATCAAGAGTATGTGGGTCCATCTATCATCATCAAAAAGCATGCATGGCCCACATCATCACGGATCCCAAGAAATGACCATAGTCAAACTGGGTTTGACTAGGTCCATATACAACCAAGGATAAATCATATCAATAGACTAAGACATGTTCCTCTAATCATATTCACAACTTAACTTAAAGTATAACATCATTTAGTGGCATTAAACATATTTGTTCATTCCGTTGTTATTTATATTCACTTGCACAATAGCTTAAATGACAAACTCACCCATTGGACATGGTCTAACTGCTAGCTAAGGATGAAGGCTAGGAACGAGGTTGGGCAAAGGGGGTGACTTGTCTAAACTCAACTAAAAGACACTTTGGACTGGGAGAAAGGGGGAAGCTACGAACTCTGTGCTGGACCAAAATAAACACGGGGAATGGCCGTGCCTCACAAATGGGTAAGTTGTTTAGATTCAACTTGGGCATCATGTCCACTTTTATAAAAGATGATCCAGTTTCATTAGGATCCATTGATTTCATTTCATGGCGTTTTTGGCCTACATAACCCTTCGGATCTCAGGTGTGCTGATAAGCACAACTAATTGCAGCTTGCATCCAGGGCATGTTTGTATACATATACAAGGTCAGCAATTGTTTAGATATATAATTTAAGTGGCATTGCTTTTTGGACCTTTCTTATACTCTTCTAGGAGTAATTTTTTAGCAGTTCATCGCTCTTGCCTTTTTTTAGTTCCATGGGAAAATTTATATAAGTTTCCATAGGTAGTACATGAGCTTTCAGTTTTAGCCAACAACATCTCAAGTGACTAGGGGGAATTCGAGCCAGTGCCAAACATCGGGACAACCGACCAGAATGATTTAGGCCTACAATCCAACTTACCAAAGGCAAGTTTTGTCACCAACTCAGCGCCGAGACACTAAACATACAGGGATGTGGTCCAAAGGGAAGTCCTCAATATCAGAAAGTCCAGTAAGGCAAACCATGGGGTTAAAGCCAAATCATGAAAGTCATGGATGGATGGAGTCAAGTGAGAGTGGAGCCTAAGTTAGCAGACAACTGGTGTCAAGAAAGACCATATCTGTGGAAGGTAGTAAACCAGTGAGTTTTGTCAAACAACCTAAATGTGCAAGTAAAATGTCCATTTTATAATTCATCATCAAGATAGTCCATTTTATAAAGTTTGCCACATCATGAATTATATACCAAGCCAATGCTGTAAACATGAATAAAACAACAAGATAATAGTCCACAATCAATGATGAGAAATCCATAGGTCATATAACATCATCATAAGAATAATCATCATATATCATCTAAAACACTGCTGCAATACATCTCTAGGCACTGAACTGAAACTGTATGGAATAAAGGGTCACATCAGTCATCAAATCTGAACTCTCAAGGCTCAGCCTTGACACAATGTCTAACATAAGCCTGAATAATACACTGCTCTGATCATGAGTGATCTCAAAATATAAAGTCATCATAGCCAATCTCTGAATAATCTAAGCTCTGGAATGTGCAGATATCTGCTAAGCAAGAATAGTAGCCATGCTACTATGGTGTGATAACAACGCCCTCTCCCTTGAGGATGACACATCTTATGAGTTGGCATGTGTTGGTTGGTGATGGTTATCAAAAAGAGGATGGGCGCATCCCATAGGAGATGATGCCATCTGTTACCAACTATTTTGTACCATAGTTGGACTTCTTGTGATCCGCCAGTTTCATGAACATGTCAAGTGTTCATCATCAGTGTTCAGAAGTTCAAAAGACTTTTTTCAGGGCCAATTTTGGCCCCTTTTGTAATAATTGCATGTCCAGACCCCTATGGGGGAATTGTAATAAGTTGGTCTAAGCATGATTATTTTGTAAAAGACCTTTCCTACCTTAGGTTTTGGTTATCAAGGGGATACTTTAGAGTGTTTTTTCCTTAGGAATTACGTGTTACTCTTCAGTGGCGTATAATTCCTGATTTTTTCACTCACACCTCCAAAGATGAAGTATTTACCATGGTGGTCGAACCTAGGAAGGTTATTAAGGTTTGTGTCTATGTATTTTTTACAGGCTAGCCATCGGTATTGAGTCGTACGGACATGCACCTATGTCCCCTAGGAGTTTGGTTTCATTCCGATAAATTTTTGTTTTCCTTAAAATTAGACCATTTTTTAATGGTTTAATTGGAAAAATTCAAAGTGTAATAAAAGCATGGTCTTGAGGCGGAATTTGGCGTGGGGATGCTCGTTTTCACGCTCAGAGCATCCTCTTTAACCTAGGACCCAATTTCCTTGGGTTTTGGGCGACTAACTTGTCATTTGTGGCAATGCAAAATGGCATTTAATTGTTAACTATGCTATAAAATGCACAAAAGACAAAAATACAAAAAAAAGTCCAAAAATGATTAAAAATATATGTGGAAAGGGTGGTATATTAGATTCTTATGGAGGGAGACCACTTTTATGGAATAAAACACATGTCATAACCAAACTTTGGATAGCGAATGGTTATTTAATTTTAACTCATGTGCTCATCCTTCCTCCTCACGTGGGCGTCCTCACCATGCATGTAGGAGTTCGCAAATGTAAGGGGCGTTGGTTCCAAGGTGAGAGGGGCGCCCCTCTCATGAGGTGGAAACCACCTCATCCCCTCAAACCAACCAAAGCTCCAAGCTTTGATTCAAGCTCTCGCCCTCCATCCCAAGCACTCGCCCTCTCCTTCTAGATCTTGACAATTATTTCACAATGATTTTCAAGCGTTCATTTCATCCCAGAGTTTTCATTGAATAATTGCACACTGAAAATTTAACTTAAATTGTAGCAAAAACAAACGATCATAGAAAGATAGCCATGCACACAAGAATTTTATCTTGGGAAACCCAATAGGGAGAAAACCCAACCAACTTTTCTTAGAAGAAATCAATCCAATTCAAGTACAATACCTTTCATGAAGAGAAACCCTAACACATAAGAGTGTGCCCTTCTTCACAAGAAACCCCAACAAACCTCTAGGGAGAAATAACAAACCACCAGGAGATGATAAGAACCCAAAATATTTTGCTTCTTGCCTTTGCTAGGCCTTCCTTGGAAATTGCGCACAAGTGGAGAAGAGATGATGTTGTGATGATGAAAATTAAGTGTGTGAGAACTTTATTTATATTCTTCAGTTCACTTGAATTTTCTTCTTCGGGATGACTTGTACACTTGATGGGGTCGACTTGCTAATTTTGATCTTCTATTTAATCTTCAACGCCGACTTGTGTTCTTGTCTTCAGTTTTTCTTTGGGAGTTTTTCAAAGCTATTTGGGACTTCTTCAATGGTTGACTTGACTTGTTGGTATTTCTTCATCATATAAAAGTTGGGACTTCTTCAATGGTTGACTTGACTTCTTGGTATTTCTTCATCATATAAAAGTTGCCCTTATTGATGTTCATCTCCTCACAAGCACGTCTATTCACATGGAGCTCTAATGTTTATTTGACCCCACTATAAGAAGTCCCAAACACTTCTTAGAGCCTATGTCAAAATAAGCATTAGATTAAAGTTTGTATATTTCACAGGGGGATGAAATCCCCTATCAAATAAACAAGTCAATTCACTCTAATATAGAATAGATCACTCTTTCTCGGAGCACTCCGTCATAGAGTATGCAATGTGAACTCTAGCCTTATTCACTCTTAGGCACTTCTCCGTCATTTGTGTATTTGGACATGTCATTGAGTATCATGTCATATTATTGTGCCATGGGGTGATGCTAGTGAAGGAGAATAATACCTCCTAGCCCCACCATGTGGTCCTAGTCACTTGTCCTAGTCTTTTGATGTGGCACACTTGTATTTTAGTCACTCCTATGTTGTGCGCCATCCCCCCTAGGGCGTCTTAGTCATGTATGTCCTCCCTTTAGTGAGTGATCCATGTGTTATTATGTACCAGCGCATCTTAGCCGTTGATTGTATTTTTGTATCTTTTGATCTTAACCACTAGTTTTCAAAGGTGGTTTACGGTTTTGGTCTCCCTCATCTTATGTAAGGAAGAGACCCCCCTATTGTAAAGGCACCTTTGGAGCTCTTCAAACTTGGAATAAAAATACTATTTTGTAGATCTTCTTCTCTTGTCTTGATGGATTCTTTTGCAAGTTGAATATACAATCTTTTCTCTGTGTATCATTTGTGGATCTTGGGGCTTCAAACGTTTTCTTACAGGGAGGCTGAATTGGTGAAGAGGAGGACAATTTTGAGGGAGGCTATTTTGGGGAAACCCCATATCTTTTCTTGGATTGGGCTTTTGTCTCAGGGAGTATCATTATTGTATCTCAATGACATAGTTGATGCTTTCTTTTTAATCTTTTCATCATTGTTGTCATTCTTTTGCTAGATTGATTCTCATCTAGATCTTTTCTTGCAGGAGGAGGGCGAATTGGTCAACTTGGAGGGAGGACGATTTCACTTGGAGCTTTGGATATCACTCTTGAATATACACACACGGGGAAAATTATCAATTTGGAAAGTGGCCACAAGCTTTTGAGGTATGTTCTACAAGGTATGTATCTAGATCCATCCATCTTTTATCCAATGGTCATTTAAAACCTAAAATCAAAACCCTTGCATTTTTTATTTTTTCAGATCTATGGAGATCTAGCAATCACTTGGGCGTAATAATTAAAACCCTCCTTAATAATCATCTTAACTATCGCGATCTAAAGTTTGGTGGACATCCGACTCCATTTGCCCCCCGATCTAAGGCACTAGTCCTCTCTTGAGGAAGTTGCACTCATTGGGTAAGTGGCCTTTTGCGAGATCCCACACGTGGGTATTGCTCATTCTTCCTCAAATCCAGAGGTCCATGCTATAGCATACCCCCTAATGCCATTTTATTTTGATTTCGACCTTGTGGGCCCCATTTGGACCATTTTCAACTTTTTAAGGCTGGGTCCCACTTGGGTACTTTTTCTTGGCATTAAATCTATCTAGTTCTACTATTCCTAATCCATAAGTGACCTTATCTTACACTTGGTTAAACATTTGTCCTCGCCTTAAGCCTCTTCAACCAAGCCCTAACCATCATGGGTCCACTTATCATCCTAGATCTAGATCTTGTTTCATCTTGGTCTCCTACTCTTTCATCATCACATTTCCCTAGGAGGTCTATATTGAGTTCGCTAGCCTTCATTGGCTAAGCTAGGGTCTCCCCCTTGGTCTTGGTTAGGCTTGATCTAAAGTGAAGAATGCCTCGGTTAATGTGACACCCACCTTGCATTGGGAACCGTGGCATCTCTCGGGTCACCTCTTTAGTTGTCTACACCTCTACCTTCCTGGATAGGATACCTTTAGAGACAACTACATGTTGCGTGATAACAGTGACGTGGGAGATGATTATTATAAAATATTGTTATTACACTATCAAAACATTCTTATGCCCCACCCAAATAATATATGAGCATATATGACTAAGTTCATATTGGAAAAATATATGCTTCAAAATACAGGTTTGCTATAGATGGAAAATTATGTTTAAACATGTTTAGGTAAATTGCTCTCCAATAGAGGTTTTAGAAATATCCCCATGCCCACTAAAAAAATGAATTTGGAATTCATGAGAAGAAAATATACCATAATCATTTCGAGGATGGATTCCATATATAGAGACATTTAACTAATTTTCTTCAAATGTCCATTGTTCCTCAAAAATTTGTTGTCTCTTTTCCATCTGCCATAGGAAAAGGATGCATATAAGCTTTTGGTAAACATGTTTATGAGTGAAAATATAAATGTATGCAAACACAATCACAGTTCAAGGGCATCTAAAAGTAACACAGTCTCTAATTGTTTAAACATTGAAATTTACATTTTTGCCTCTCACCATTTAAATGAAAAACCTGCAAATGAGATGGAATAAAGTGAACATATCTAAGTAAGAGATGAGACTATAGAAAAACAACTCTTAAGTCTAATCTACATAATTTATTATGAAAGTGATGTAAAGTTGTTTTCCTGTTCAATTTAAATGTTTCTCTTAAAAATAAACTCACCAAAAATACATTTATATCCCTTCTTACCTTGCCAAATAAAGTTTCTCATCTTTTCATGCCAAGGAAAGAAACCAAGGTCTTAGTATTCTACATACACTGAGCTTCTTAGTTAAGAGATGGCAGTAGGCATCAGCTTCACAACCTTTGCTGTAATATACCAACTGATATTTTCTGTTCTGTTTATGAAGTTTTTGATGATGTTGTTGCTTGCTTGTAGTTTTATGGTCCAATATTTAAAGGAAACATTAATGCATGTGATGAGCTGTGCTTGCATGAACGTGCATGCAAATGCACGGGTTTTCCAACCCCTAAATAACCCAAATAATCATAAATGCTATAAAGTAGGGATAGAAATAATGCATGTACATAGCAATAGCAGCAATGGTAGATGTAGATCAATATGGAACCATCATGCGAGATATGTGCCAAGTATCAGGCAAGATATGGGGTAATCTTCCTCCAATAATGCGCACTCCTCAGTATAGGAATGGATGCATGAGAGATCAATTGACGTCAGAATGCTTTAGAATCCCTCTCTGATCAATATGGCATCGGCATGCAAGCCATGCAATAACTCTAAGGCACAAAACGTGGAGATCCTCAAGGAAAGTCGCCCATGCAAAGATGGCGAGTCCTCCTGCTCTAGAATGTAGCTAGATCCTTGCAAAATGCTGAAGAATACTGTATGATGATAGTAGTAATGTTGAATCTGGATGATCCAACCCTGATAAAGACTAGGGCAGATAGATTTCATTGCCGAAATACACTTGATGGTTGAGTGGTGTGCCCTCAACCCAAAACTGGCTCTCTGAGCTCTCCAAGTCAACTTCTCAAATCAATAATCAATAAGCAGACCTATTCATTCACTTTATCCTTCTTTTATAACTTTGACAGTGCATGATCTAAATTTTGCATGACTAGGTCACTTTTCTCTTCTAATTCTCAGTTGACTTGCATGCATTGGTTTCTGTGTGCATGAAGGCTTAAGAAAGGTATTTATGTGCATGCATCTTGAAAAATGGTCTACATGTAATGCATGCAGGTGGCCCCTAGTTCTCGTGGCCCTCTTTTATCTATTGATGATCTAATAACTATGATTAAGGTCTTTTTTTGGTTTGAATGGTATCAATCCTTAGTCAATTTTACTATATGTTTGTTGGCCCGGTTTTGCAACCAGGCTTAGTGCTATGGGCACCTGCTAACTAGTAGCAGCAGTTTCAATAGAAATAAAACAATAAACTAAATAAACAATACTATTCATGGATCTAAGCAAGAATCTAAGCAAATAATGTAAACATTTCAAAATCAAGAACAAGAAACATAAGAAATAATTTTTGTATTAAAAAATGGGGGGCAAGCAAGTGCTTGCGATATTACCTTCAATGGTGAAGGTTGATGTTGAGCAACTCCCAAGATGAGTAGCTCCAAACTCCAAGAGGTCTCCTTCTCCAAGGTTGCTTCAATGGCCAAAAGTGCTCAGGAGAGATTTCAGCAGCATAAGGATGAGATAATGGATGGATGTGAAATGAGGAGCCCCTACCACCTTTTTATAGGTTTTGGTGGTGGGAAATACCATTTGTGGTTTTGTGGAAACCAAATGGTATTGACCAACATGGTTTAGGTACTTTTCCCTCCTTTTTCTTTTTTTGAATAAAAATAATATTTTAATTCCCTTTATAATATTTTTGGGAATTTGGACCCTTTTTGAGGGTTTTTTATGATTTTCTTGGAAAAATAATCTTTTTTAATGGAAAAAAGGGGTGTACTAAGGTCTTTTGGTGACCTTTTGTTGGTTTCAGAGGCTCAGATGGTGGAAAAGTGGACAAAATGGGTCATGTGAGTAAGGGAATGAGCTAGTGAGCACTTTTTAGGTGTTAACAGATTGCCCCCTGATGTGTGAGGGCAGGAGCTCATCGTATGGCCGATATACATCATAGTTCTTTTGTCCTTTTTCCTGGGTTTTAGGGGAGAGAAGAGACCGGTTGGAGACTGGAGCCACGGCCCTTGGAAGCTGCAAAAACAAAAAATATTACATGGCCTCAATATGAATGAGGTATAATCTCTGATAAAGGATGAGGCAGGCATTCCCATGCTCGTATCAAGTCATATACAAAACAATTAGTCCCAAGAAGGGGGATCTAATACGTAAAGAAATAACTGGTACATCATAATGGTCCAGAGGGGACATGATTGTGGGATATACTCATGATCATGAATGATCTCAATAATTGATAGACTGGAATAACTGTGGAACTGCTGAAACTGAAGGTGTCCAACATCTGTAGGGACTCAAAGACTATGAGTCATCTGTGAGAATTAATGTAACTATGTACTCAAGGGAGTATGAAACAGGGGTAAATCTGAATGCTGTCGCCATGCGCAACCCGGATATCCATAGAAAAAAGTGTAGCTGGTGTGATCCATAGGAAGACTCTCAAATGTGGAGGAGTCAAGAGGTATCCGGGGTCTTCGACTAATAATTGAACGGACCAATACCCTGTGCGAGTCTCAACGATGCGATCAAGGTGTTGAAGTCGAGCATGTGAGAAACAACCATTTGGAGAGGCGCTGAGGATTCCTCTCGAAATGATTCGTAGGCACTCATTATAAATGGTAATGAGTCCAAGACACAGGGACCTCTAGGTCTATCCTCTGGAATCAATGTGGTTGTCGTCGACAGAGGGAGACCAGCAACTAACAAGGCAATGATGTTTCCTTGACAGGAGCATGAGGTGTAGAACTGAAGTGATGTAGTACTGCTGGTAGGACTGACATACTTGTGGGGATGGGAAATAACTGGGTCAAAAATGGGTAGACTCAAACTTCCTTTGTTCAGAGCATGATGACGTGGTTGACCTGGCAGCGTAGGGAACTGACTTGTAGGTGTGGGGATCATCTTTTAGGGACTGAAGGGTATGTACTGACTCTGGGGGGATGAAGTTGATGGTAGCTGTCGAGGGAGTTTCCGGGTGACATACTGCAGAATACTCTGAACAAAGGCAACCAAAATGGGGAAGCTGCTATGTGAGTAGACATGATGTGTTGTAGCACCAAGAGGCACCATTGATTCCTTCTTCGTAGTTTTAATGAGCTCCAAGAAGGGATAAAAGTGTGCTCTGAAGTGGTACGGGCCTGTGGATTTTGTGAGCCCAGGACGATGCATGCTCATGGTTGCTTTCATGTTTAGAGAGTCTGAAAACGGTAAGTGGACTCTATTGGTGTTTCTTTTTCGTAAGTTTAGTCTCCCGGGCCCGAAAAAGTACAAAATGATGCGAATGGAGAACTCTTCTAGCCGATGTGACTAGAGTATACCTTTTTCGTAATTAGTCTACAAGGTCCGGAAAAGGGGTAAACTTATACCAGGTAGACGCCCTTTCAGATACGTTTAGCGAGCATGAAAGGAAGCAAGATTGCTCGGCGATCTTTTCATTGTTTTAGGAGTCAGAAAAGAGCTTAACAGAAACTCCCTAAGTGCCTTTTTCGTAAAAGGGGTTGCTCGGCCCCGAAAAAGGGATAAAATTATACCGAACAAAAATGGATTGATGAGGGCGAGAAAAGGTTTCAAGCACCGTCATCTGTGCGGAAAACTGGATCCGGTGACATAAGGATTGTCGAAAACGTAGAACGGCCGATGTGGCACGCTAACCGAGGTGACGAGGGGGGGCGTGGAAAAGATGCCCGAAAAATATAAAGGTGAGAGCGAGAAATGATCTCTAGCATCATCACGAGCGCGAAAAACTGAATCCGGCGATATAAGGCAAGTCGAAAACGGAGAACGGCCGATGTGGCACGCAAACCGAGGTGACGAGGGGGCGTGGAAAAAATGCCTGGAAAATCTAAAGGTGAGAGCGAGAAATGATCTCAAGCATCATCACGAGCGCGGAAAACTGAATCCGGCGATATAAGACACATCGAAAATGGAGAACGGCCGATGTGGCACGCAAACCGAGGCGACGAGGGGGCGTGGAAAAAATGCCCGGAAAATCTAAAGGTGAGAGCGAGAAATGATCTCAAGCATCATCACGAGCGCGGAAAACTGAATCCGACGATATAAGACACATCGAAAACGGAGAACGACCGATGTGGCACGCAAACCGAGGCGACGAGGGGGCGTGGAAAAAATGCCCGGAAAATCTAAAGGTGAGAGCGAGAAATGATCTCAAGCATCATCACAAGTGCGGAAAACTGAATCCGGCGATATAAGGCACGTCTAGAACGGAGAACGGCCGATGTGGCATGCAAACCGAGGCCATGAGAGAGGCTAAAAAATGGTCAAAAAATGGACCCCGTGAAAACGGGAAACGGAAGGAACCTCTATGAAGTTCTCGCTGTGCTGATCCCAACGGTACCAACGGTTTGAGAAATGGACTTCGTATGACACCGCAATGGTTGTTGGAAAATTGGTAAAATTTCTATAAATAGGACGTGGGGGCCAATATGACTTGTCATTGTTACGTGCGAGTTTGATAGAGCTGTCAGAGCTCTTTCTTGATTTCCGGGAGATTTCACCGTTGGTTTTCGATTTAGCGAGTTGCAGGTAACTCTATTCGCCTTAACCTTGTCAATTATGTCTTTTTTGTTTGGCGGTGGGCCCCCGAAGGCCGCGGAATTCCACGTTGACTCTCCAACGTGGAACCGCGCGGGTTTCGGGGCTGAACCCGCGATGAACTGCGCGGGTTTCACGCTCACAGTCGCGATGTTCATCGCGACTGTGAGGTCGGAACCCGCGATGTTCATCGCGAGTTCATGGGGGATAGTCGCGATGTTCATCGCGACTGTCTGTCCAAAACCCGCGATGTCCATCGCGGGTTTTTGCATGGATCCCGCGATGGTCATCGCGGCTTTTTGTGGAAAAGCCGCGATGGTCATCGCGGATTTTTGTGTAAAAGCCGCGATGGGATTTTTTAAATTTTTTGTGCTGGGGCTAAAAAAATTTCCTGTGTTTTCTTGGCAGGATGTTGCGGAGACCTCAGTCCGTGTGGCGGGAGAGAGAGATCGATGGTGAGCTCATGCTGAGGATTGAGACTGATGGAGGGGTGAGACAGACCCTAGCCATGAGCGGACTCTTGAAGTTCGCTCAGATTCCTCCTATACGTTCAGTGAGGCGACTCCTGAACAAGCTCGTGCAGTGGTGGGTGCCGGCAGAGGGTGCCTTCATTATTGGTGGTGAGAGGTTAGAGATTACTCTCACTGATGTGTATTTTTTTACTGGGTTACCTCGCTTGGGTGAGGTGGGTGATATTTATTCGAGGTTGCCTCCGGGTGTGGATATGGAGGACCTCTTACAGACCTTCTGTGTGGATGACGCTGTTTTGGTAAACAGCTCTATTAGTCTGAAGTTCCTACGTGAGTGGGATATGCGAGCTGTTGGTGCTTGCATTCTGAGGATATTGGGTGCTGCTGCATCACATCGTATGTCTGGGGGGCAGACGATGATGGTGGATTCGGTTCTACGGGGTACCTATTACGCCTGGGCGCAGATGTTCTTGGCTGGTGTCCGGAGAGATCTGGACAAGGCCGTTAGAGAGGGAGGCGAGTTTTGTTATGCCTCTTTTTTATGCTGTTTTTTCTTCGAGCAGGTGCCGACCTTGCGGCCACATGTACCCGTTCGTGCTGGTCTTCCGAGTGAGCCTCGTATGATGAGGTGGGGGCAGATGATGCCCCGTGCCGGGGGTGGTGTCCGCGGCTACTTCACTGAGGATTTCTATCAGCAGTGGGAGCAGATGCCCCTGGTGATTGAGGACTATCCCTACGCCGGCATGGATTACCGAGGTGACGCAGAGATGCCTCGTGCCCCAGGACAGGCCTGGGGCTTGGACGGTATGTTTTGTGTTTTATTTGATGTTGTATCATATGTTGTTTGGTTTATCATGATGATTTTGTTATATAGTATCTAATGGTTTACTCGCTTTGTGCAGATGTGGGTCCAGTTCCACCACCTGACTATGTGGCTCGGCAGGGGCGGGCGATGGTGGTCGCTCGTCCCCCTGTACCTGTACCTCCTCCACGTGGTGGAGGATATGCAGCCCGTGGGCGGGGGGTTGGCCCTGATGGTGACGCCATAGATGGTGTCCGACGTACCTTTGCCCGGATTCTAGCTAGGTTCCTCGAGGATGGTTGGAGGGACCTGGATCGGGATGTTTTGCAGGGATGTCTTGATGCGCCGCCCGAGTGGCAGTCGCTCCTATTGAGGATAGCGGTGCTTGCGGCGAGGCACGGGGATGGTAGAGGAGATGCTCCGGCAGGGCCGGCTCAGGGGAGGATACGTCTGAGGGACGATCCAGCGGGGCCAGCAGAGCGGCAAATTCGGGGTCGTCATGACCCGGCGGGGCCGGCGGAGGAGGAGCCGGAGGAGGAGCCTGAGGATCCTCAGGATCCAGATGAGTAGATGATACAGTATCTGCCCCCAAATGCTGATGAGCATATGGGGAAGCATTTTTTGTATGATAGATGTATTTTTTGTATATCGAGTGCTGAGGGCACTTATGACATGTTGACTATTTGATTTGTATATATATGTGGATATATATTTTAGATATATTGTCGTGTATGCACGTGGATGCACATTTGTCTTTTGTATATGCCCGTGGAGGCACATGTTATGCACATGGATGCAGTGTGTTTATTGATTTATGTATGCCCGTGGAGGCACCTGTTATGCACGTGGATGCATTATTTGGTTTGTTTGTTTTATGCCCGTGGAGGCACATGTTATGCACGTGGATGCAATATTGGTTTTTGTATATGCCCGTGGAGGCACATGTTTTGCACATGGATGCATTTTATGGATATGACATGATGTGATTGGTGTGCCAGTCGAGGACACTGTTTGCCATATGGTCTGCTACACTATTGAGGTGTCTTGGGACATGTGTGAATGTAATGGATTCAAACTGTCTAACCATTTGTTTAGTGCACAGGAATTTTCTGAAAAGACAGGGATCGCGTACCTGGTAATCATTGTTGAGCTGGGAAACTAGGAGCTGTGAGTCCAAGAAAACGTTGAGGTGACGTATGCTCATCTGGAGAGCAGCGGCCAGGAGACCGGTCACGGCATCGTATTCACCTTGATTATTGGTGGTGGCACCTAAACATACTCCATCAATGTGAATTAACTCATGTGAAGGGGAGTATATTACCCAAGCTGCGGAGGCGAGATTGGGAGACCAACGGATTGCACCATCAGCGAAACCGACATGGCAGAGTGGAAGAGGCTCCATCTGTGGTCATGCAGAGAAAAACAAATATTTAGGTTTTTTGAAATTTTTTGTGAACGAAAAATGTATGCCTATACTAAAATGGACGATGGTGTCCATCAGATTTTCTATGGGTAAAATCGTTTAAGGTACAACCCGTTGCGTGGGTTGCGTAGGGTGTTGCCTTCTGAATCGGTCAGAATGTATGCCCCCTGCCCGAGGCAGGTGTGTATGATGTAGGGGCCTTGCCACATGGACACGAACTTTCCCTTCCCGGTTTTATCATGAGCTTGATCGTAAGCGAGGACAAGGTCTCCCTCCGAAAAGGTTCTTGGGTGGACGCGTTTGTCGTAACTTAGTTTCGATCTTTGTTTAGCAGCTTCCATGTTTTGAATGGCTGTGCGCCGATCTTCATCGACCTGTTCTAGGAGCAGTAAACGTTGCTCGATTGGGGAAGTGTCCGGTAGGAGCTCAACGGCGATATGTAAGGCTGGGATCTGGCACTCAATAGGGAGAACAGATTCGACGCCGTGAACTAAATGGAAAGGGGTAAAACCGGTGGCGGTTTTGGTTGAGGTGCGGTAGGCCCATAGTGCCGGGAAAAGCATGTGATGCCAATTTGATTTGTGCTTGTCTACAGTGCGTTGGAGAATGGTCTTCAAGATTTTATTGATCGCTTCGACTTGGCCGTTTCCTTGGGGATAGTAAGCGGAAGAGAAATGGTGTTCAAATTTCAACATGGTTGATAATTCCTTCCAGACGGCATCTTCGAAGTGAGAGCCGTGGTCAGAGACTAGCTGTTGTGGTACTCCGAAACGAGCGATAACATGGTTGAAGAAAAACCGTGCTGCAGTGTCGGCTTTGCAATTATAGGTCGGCATGGCTTCTGCCCATTTGGTGAAATAATCTACGGCCACAATGATGTGTTTGTGACCGCCGGGTGACGGGGGGTTGCAGTCGAGGAAGTCAATGGCCCATTTACAGAATGCTCCGACAGTGATGACTGGATGAAGGGGGGCAGGGGGGGTTCTTGCTTTGGGGGCAAATAATTGGCAGTTCTGGTAGTGCTTGACTGCGGTGATGCAATCAGTAAACAATGATGGCAAAAAATAACCGGCCCGAATGATTTTCTGGGCAGTGGCCATGCCGGAGAAATGGCCTCCGCAGGCACCGCTATGACAATCATTGAGGACTTGTTCTGCCTCACTATGGGATAGGCAGCGGCGTAAGATAGTATCCACGCCGCGTCGATAAAGTACATCCCCAATCAGGAGGTATCGGGGGGCGTGGTGTCGTATGCGACGGCGTCCATCACGATCGATGTGTGGTCGGAATTTTTGCGTACGAAGGTAAGTCAAAATGTCTCCGTACCAAGGGTCGTCAGACGAAATGATGAAGATCTGCTCGTCAATCAGGTCCGTTTGGATAACAGGTGATGTTGAGGAGGATGGGAGGTCTGTAATGAGGTGAGCTAGCGCGAGGGCTTTGGTGCTTTTGGGATTTTTGAAAGTGAGGTCATATTCCTGGAGGATAATGACCCATTTAGCAACACGACCTTGTAGGAGCCGCCGGGTGAGGAGGTAGACCATGGGGTTGGAGTCGGCGACAACCGTGGTATGACTAAGCAAAATATAGTGTCGCAGTTTTTGTACGGAAAAGACTACAGCTAGGGCTAATCTTTCCTCGTATGGGTAACGTAGAGGTGGGCCAGACAAGGTCTGGCTGACGTAATAAATCACATGCTCTTTGTGGGAAGCATCTTCTTGGACCAAAACTCCGGACACGGCATGTTCAGATGCCGAGACGTAAAGGGTGAAGTTTTGAGAGAAATCCGGTGGGGATATCAAGGGGGCTTGTGTGAGAGCTTTCTTGAGGGCTTCGAATGCCGTATCTGCTTGCTCATCCCAAACAAAGGGTATGTGGGTACGAAGTAAGCGTAAGAATCCATGGACTTTGGTGGCGTAATCAGGAACAAAGCGCCTAAGAAAATTGGACCGCCCTTGCAAGCTCTGAAGCTGCCGAAGCGTGCGAGGAGGGGGAAGTTCTAAGATGGCTTTGAATTTCAGGGGATCGACAGTGATTCCGTCTTGGGAAACAATGAAACCCAACAACCGGCCCGTCGGGACGCAAAAGACACACTTGTGTGGGTTCAAGCGGATTTTATATTTGCGACAACGCAGGAAAACTTGCCGGAGATCGTTAAGGTGGTCTGATCGTTTTCGGGAACGAGCTGTGAGGTCGTCAAGATAGACTCGCAGGATATGGACCAAGTCGTGAAAGAAATAAGTCATGGCTCGCTGGAAAGTGGCACCAGCATTTTTAAGGCCAAATGGCATGACGCGATAGGCAAAGGTGCCCCATGGGGTGGTAAAGGCAGTCTTGTACTGATCCTCCTTGCGGATGTGAATCTGGTTATATCCGGAAAACCCGTCCATGAAGGATAGGACCTCATGGCCCGCACACTCATCAATGAGTTGGTCAATGAATGGTGTGGGGAAATTGTCTTTTGGACAAGCATGGTTTAGATCGCGGAAGTCAGTGCATACTCTAAGGGTGCCCTGCTTTTTGTTGACTGGAACGGGGTTCGACACCCAGGTGGTGTACGGAATAGGGTAGATGAACCCTGCTTTTCGAAGTTTCTCGACCTCAGCCTTAACAGCGGGGAGCTTGGAAGGGTGGATGGGTCGTTGTTTCTGACGAACAGGGGGTACTTCAGGCCACGTATCAATGTGGTGCTCAATAATGGCGGGGTCGAGACCAGGCATCTCGGTATAGGACCAGGCAAAGACGTCTCGGAACTCTTGAAAGAGTTTTTTGTATGCCTGAGTTTCTGCTTGAGTGCAAGATGCGCCCAGCGAGATGAGCTCAGGTTTCCCTGGTGTTGTGGAAATGTCTATCTGTATAGTAGGGGAAATGTTTGACATGTTCCCTTCTTCAAAGGCATCCGATGCTGGGATAGGGTCCTTTAACCAATCGACTTTGGTGGGTATGAAGTCTTTCGACTCGATCGATAGCTGGTTGGATGCGGTGGAGGTAGATGCTTCCGGGAGGAAGTACGAGCGATGATGCATATCATCCCAAGGGTAGTCGGGTGCAGTGAGTGTCTCCAAAATTTGCTCATCAGTATTGAAGTAGTCAGACCATAAATCAAGGGGTTCTGGTTTGAAAGTTGTTGAAATCATATATATCGTATTGACTTCTTCCGACGAGGATGATGGTGGGGGGTGGATCTCCTCGATGAGGGGAGGAGATATCTCTAAGTCGACGTTGTTTAACTCGTACAACGCTGCTCTATAGTCAGGTAGATCAGGACAATGGTGAGAGTAGTGGCCGTAAACACTGCATATAGCACAAGGATGGTTAGTGCGCAGTGATTTGTCGCGAGGCTGTAGAGGTGGCTCTAATCTGACTACTGGGATGGTGATGTCATCATCCAACATATTCATATGCTCTTGGAGTGCCGGTAAGTGTGGGCATTGATGAGTTGGATGGCCTATCTCATCGCATAATGAGCATTTGGGGGGAGCTCGAAACACTAGTGGGGGTTTAACTGCCTTAGGAGGTGGTATAGCAGTGTACGGTTTTGGACCTCTGCCCCCAGTGGGCTTAGCAAGGAGAGGGGGCTTTGTTGACGTCGAAGCAATCATGAGACCAGGAGGAGGTTTCGTTGACGACGAAGGGATTGCGACACCAGGAGGAGGTTGATTTGAGGTAACAATAGGTTGTACCGGTTGGAGGATGACGTTTGGTGTCGGTGGTGGAACGGGAGGTGAAATATACCACACGGGTAATCCCAATGTTAAACCGGGTAGACTAAGGGTAGCAATAACCGGGGCGCTCACTGCACCCGAAGGAGGGAATAGAAAGGGGATGGTGTGGATGGGTGTAACACCGATGTGACTCGGTATCAATGGTGGTTGACTACCAGGTGTTTGTGTACTCTGTGAAACGGTACAGAGGTTTGCGACCTGGGTCTCTGGTGACGGTGGTGGAATGGCCTGGAATGTAGAGGTCATTGGTGTGTCTGAGTAAAGTCCGGGTCCCACAGAAGACACAAAGGAGGTAACTGCACTAGAAGCGGGTTGTTCAATCATGGGAAGAACGTTTTCCGGTGCAGCAGGGGCGTTGGGATCATAGTAGGTGAGTTGGTCAATTTTGACCACGCGTCCCTCGTGGGGGAACATCATGGTGCGGAAGACGGAGGAGGCGACCGCTTTCATAGCGTACATGTAACTGCGGCCAAGTAAAAGGTTGTAGTCGAGCTGGGCGTTAATGACCTCTATGTCGATGAGCACAGTTTTCCCACCGAATTGGACGGGTACCTTGGGTAATAAACCTTGAGGTTGAGCTGACCGGCCGTCGTAGGCCCGCAATGCAGTGGTGGATTGCTGGAGAGCAGGGGATCCCAACTTCTGCCAAACAAAAGTGGACATGACGCATGTGGAGGCACCCTCGTCGATGATACATCGATGGATGACAAGATTCCGAATAGAAACGGAAACTTGGACTGCTATGGTAGAAGGTAGCCGTGGTTCAGACTGGTCTAAGTCAAAAGTCATTAATTTCGAATCATTTGGGTCAATCGCCCCAATGGCGGAAAGTAAAGTCTTGCGCTGCGTAGGACAGTTTTTCAAGACTTCTAACGCAGACATGGCTGCGGGAGATTGAGCTAGGTCATCTACGATGTTGTAATTGGACGCAGCCCGTGCATTGGGGTTGTTGTTGATTCGGCGAAGGGGGAAGCGAGGTGCTTTAGAAGCGCCATCGAGTGGAACCTGAGGTATACGCAATGTCTGATCAGTGGGATTAGCATTAGTATCCTTTTAGGCGGGGGGGGCTTCAGAAGTCGGTCCGTATTGATTCCGACGGGTTTGGATATTGATGTCGGCGGTGGACATCATCAATAAGTGGTGGGTGCTTGAATCAAACATGGGTTGGTCAGGAGCTGCGTAAGTAATTTGTTGTGGTTGCACGTTGCCCTGTTGGGGGGCTAACGGCTGAGTGTTTACCACTCCTTGTGTTGGAAAAGGGTTTTGGAGGACCAAAGGTTGTTGTGGAGGTGGTGGGGGGTTGGGTGTTGGCTGAGGAGCCGCTTGCCCTTGACGATGGGCGTCATTTGTCCATAGTTGTCGAGCTCGCTCGAGATGTGGGAAAGCGTGGGTATAGTGGCCATAGACACCGCAAATGGAACAAGGATGGTTTGTCCGTAAATTAGCATTTTTGGGTTGCTTAGGTGGCCGATCAGGATTCTGATGAGCGGGCGCCGCGTTATTGTCTTGCGGAGGATGGGTAGGTTGTGGAGTTTGGTTACGGTTTTGATTGTTTCCACGGTTGCGTCCTCTTCCGCGGTTTGGTTGCCCACCCTGGTTGCGTTGGTTATTTTGGTATTGGGGCTGATGTTGTTGTACGTACACATGCCCTTGAGCATTGGGGGGATTCTGAGGAGCCGCAGGTGCGGGAGCAGGTTGCGGTGGATAGTATGCAGGTGGAGCTGGAGGTGGTCCAGTTGCCTACTGGGGTTGTTGGTACCCCTGAGATGGTGGAGGTGTGAGGTTAGCTGGTGCAACCGATTGTGGGTAATGCATGGGCTGTTGTGGGAACTGCATGGGGTTTTGTACCGTAGGTTGAGCATAGTATGTAGGAGGTACATATGCTGATGGCGCTTGGCCATAACAATGTTGTGGACAAGAGGGTCCATGAACGTGATGGGTCTGGTTTGTTGGAGCATAAGAAGTTGTCGCTCCGGAACTAGACGTAGCCCTAGAAAGGTCTGGGGCGGGCATGGTGCTCACCATACTGAAAGGTTTTGCTTGCGGTGTAATTCGGCCAATAATGCCATCAACGGCATGTGATGCCCCCGGTGTGTCACCGCGTGCAGAGTCACCTCGTGGGGCGTCAGGTATGATCGTGTATAGGTAACCTGACTGGGCATAGATAAGATCAAACTGTTGGGCCTTAAGGATGGCCTCCTCCTCAGACTGGGGTCTTTCAGATGCTACATCCTTCGCAATGAGAGGAAGGAGGGATTTAAGGAACCAGTCTAAAAAGATTCGGTCGTCTAATTTGATCTTTCATAGGCTTCGGCGCCGACGCCAATCATGGATATGGTCAGTGATATGCGTGGCCGTGTTCTGTCTGCAAGACAGTAGGATTTCGACGCCCGCATCATAGCGGACCGGTAGCTGAAAGAACTGTAGGAAGGTCGAGGCAAGGGAGGTAAATGTGGAATGCGTCCCATGGGGTTGCTCGATATACCATTTGGCTGCGGAGCTAGTGAAGGTGCGTTGTAAAAGCCGTAGGCGGATTGAGTCATCCACTATGGAGTTGGAGGAACACCATAAATGGAAGGACATGATGTGATTTTGGGGGTCTTCTCCAGCCTTTCCCTCAAACTTAGGGATGTCAGAGGGAAGCTTAGTGGGCATATGGGGCCAAGCAGGATCATGTCTGATGGGGTCATTTGTGAGCCTAGCTAAATCTGGCAGGTTCAGACTTGCCATGTATGGTAGACTAGCAGATGTGGTGACCGGAACCGGGACCTGCCTAGCCATTGTGGTGTGGTGTAGGGGTCCAGTAGCGCCTATAGGTATGCTAGGTATGGAGGGTATGTGCCCTCCAATAGGTGTGGCCTGATATGGGTTAGCGCTCCCAAGTGCAACATGGGTTACACTTGGGTTAGGAATCGCACTAGGGATTCCTGGTATAGCATTCCCAAGTGCAACATGGGTTACACTTGGGTTAGGAATCGCACTAGGGATTCCTGGGATAGGGTTTGTGGAAACCGAAGGGGGTATGACCCCGATGTTGGGCATGCCCATGACAGGTGGTGGCCCTGTGCTAGGCATTCCTGAATGTGGAGTGTTACCCATATTGGGCATACCCAAGGGGGTGGTTGTTGCCGTGGATGGTACTACCGCAGAAGGGTCTGCGGATGTCTGACCTATGGTAGATGTAAATAGTGGATCAAATGGTGTTCCAGACATACTTGTGGTTGGTGGTAACTCGGTGGGGTTTTCGGATTCTACCTCCAAATCAAAGGTGAAGTGGGGTATGTCAGAATCGGATGACTGTCTAATTGATTGACGATGTGTCGAATCAAGGGATAATGCTCTGCGTCCGTGACGTGGAGATCCAAGTGGACTAAACTCTGGGAGTTCGCCCTGTAGACGACGAGAACGTCTAGAATTCTCAATGGTGAGAATATGTTTTTTATGTAAAAATTTGTTTTAAGTATCAGGTGGTGATATATATGTAAAAGACTCAAAACCCTAATGCAACCAAGGTTGCAAGAAGGGGAGTGAAAAAGAAGGCTCACAGGCCAAAAATCAATCCTCAAAAAATGCACTTATTCTAGCAGCTGTGCTACAATAAGTGGAGGAATGCAACAACTGGTCAGAATACCAACATGCAAGCGGCTCCTAGAAAAAATAGGTGTAACTAGACTCAAAAGGTGGTAAAGATCATGCAAACACCTAATCTAAAAGTATTGTGACTCAAACAGACGATATCCTCTGCAAGGTGATGAAATCCAAGTCAGACAATATGAATGTTGAGACAACGACTAGATATCCCCCTATCGGGAGGGACACCGGGTAATCAATCCTAAAAGACAGGCTACTAGGATACTCTGTTCATGACGCGTCGAGAAAAGGTAAATCTGCCGTTTGGTCCTTTGATCACAATATCCCAATACAGGGATATCCCGAGAACTGCGAATGGTAGCCCTTCGGTTACTGAATGGGTTTCGGTATCCCACTCAGGCTTCCGGAACCATCCTCGCGACTTCAACCCTCCTAGGGGAGAGGCCTTCCCACAAACCAGTTGTGACCGCGCCAAAAAGTACTAAGAGATTTTAGCTCCCTAATTGGACAACTTCTATGTCTCAGATGTATGAACTGAGGGGTGTTATTGGAACACCTATCCCCCCAATACTACCTAGCTACAAGAATTCTTTTAGTGTTCCCCAAGTGGGGTTAAGAGTGTGTTCAAATTAGGGTACGTTTTAAGGCTTAGTTCAATTAAGTGATCGTGTGAGTGCACGTGAGGTGTTGTAAACTGAACTTGAAAAAATTAAATGCTTTAAGGGAAATTTTCAAAAATAAAGGATTTTTCGAAAATAAAAAGCAAATATTTAAGACTTTTTTCACTAAAAGGAATTAATATGCTTTTCAAAAAAAAAAAACTCAAAAAATAAAGGATTTCTTGGATTTATGAAAGCAAATAATAAACTCCTTTTTAAAAGAAATAAATGGATTTCTTCGTTTCAAGAAAAATTGCTAAGGGCAAGATTCTAAAGAAGTAAACAAGAAAAAATTTGAATCTAGATGAAAATGCAAAATGAGTCTTTCTTTCACTTTCTTGAAAAATTTTTAAAAAGATTTCTAGATATGCAATTTTAAATAGTAAAAAAATTTTTCAAAGCTGTAAAATATGCAGAATTTAATACTGTAAAAAATGTGCTATGGGCAGAAAGTACAGTAAAAAATATTTTTCAAAATCGGGATGGCCGAATGAAAAATTCAGCCGCGCGGGTTTTGGACGAACAGCCGCGATGGGCCGCGCGGGTTTTGGCCGCACAGTCGCGATGGACCACGCGGGTTCTGACAGGAAAGCCGCGATGGGCCGCGCGGGTTCTGGACGCACAGTCGCGATGGACCGCGCGGAAATCGGCCGCGAAGCCGCGGTGTGCAGCGCGGAAAAACTCAGAAAAGTCGCGATGGACCGCGCGACTGTCTGGCAAAAGGCCGCGATGGACCGCGCGGAAAAACACAGAAAAGTCGCGATGGACCGCGCGACTGTCTGGCAAAAAACCGCGAGGCGGAAGTCGTGCACGGAAACCGAGAAACGGACCCAAAAATTGAAAATTTCGGGCTGTTTATGGGGCCAAATCACAGAGCAGCAATGGATCTGCTGTCTAAGATGGCAGATCTATGGATCTAAAGGTTAAAAACTCATAAAAAACTAAGATTAAAGGCAAAACTAGAGATCTAAAGTTCAAACCAAAGCGGAGTCGCCAAAAACTGTTGGCCCGGTTTTGCAACCAGGCTTAGTGCTATGGGCACCTGCTAACTAGTAGCAGCAGTTTCAATAGAAATAAAAACAATAAACTAAATAAACAATACTATTCATGGATCTAAGCAAGAATCTAAGCAAATAATGTAAACATTTCAAAATCAAGAACAAGAAACATAAGAAATAATTTTTGTATTAAAAAATGGGGGGCAAGCAAGTGCTTGCGATATTACCTTCAATGGTGAAGGTTGATGTTGAGCAACTCCCAAGATGAGTAGCTCCAAACTCCAAGAGGTCTCCTTCTCCAAGGTTGCTTCAATGGCCAAAAGTGCTCAGGGGAGATTTCAGCAGCATAAGGATGAGATAATGGATGGATGTGAAATGAGGAGCCCCTACCACCTTTTTATAGGTTTTGGTGGTGGGAAATACCATTTGTGGTTTTGTGGAAACCAAATGGTATTGACCAACATGGTTTAGGTACTTTTCCCTCCTTTTTCCTTTTTTGAATAAAAATAATATTTTAATTCCCTTTATAATATTTTTGGGAATTTGGACCCTTTTTGAGGGTTTTTTATGATTTTCTTGGAAAAATAATCTTTTTTAATGGAAAAAGGGGTGTACTAAGGTCTTTTGGTGACCTTTTGTTGGTTTCAGAGGCTCAGATGGTGGAAAAGTGGACAAAATGGGTCATGTGAGTAAGGGAATGAGCTAGTGAGCACTTTTTAGGTGTTAACAATGTTAAAAAGGGAACATTACAGTCCTCCCTCGCCAAGATTGCTTGTCCTCAAGCAATACCAACACAACTCCATAATCAATCAAACTTAACCAACTGAATCCAGGGAAAATCCCAGGGTCCCAAATCATCCTAGGAGATATGTAGCACCTCCTACTCAAAGTACTGTCCTGCGAGGTAGCATGACATTAGACCTCCTGAAAGCATCCTCTAATAACCACTAAATTGTCCGTCACTAAAATTTCGGGGTCCCAAATTAGTCTGAGAACTGCAGAGTACCTACTGCATCCACCACATCCCTGTGCAGTATCAACACAAGGAGCATCTTGTAGACTCCCAAGCATCCAATACAATAAAAAATGTATCCATCCCTCATAAGGTCCCCCACCTAGGAAGCTAATCTATTGTTGCATATGGATAGGCTCCTGAAAGTGATAGTTGACTCTCATACTCATGCTAACTGTTGTACCCAAAAAAAGAGAGCATCCAACAGTCTTTGAGCCACTTTTATCATCATCAGTTGTCTATCAATTTCTATCAACATCCACCTCTCCTGGAACTCCAAGCAGAAATATGTGTAAGAACTGGCCCCCTCACGATGAATGGTGTAGTGCATAGGCAACCAAGTGAAGTCTGCAATTTTGTTGTCATACTCAACCTCAAATACCTACAAAGAAAATCTGCTCCGGTCACTAGTAACGACTTTGGGCTGCTCATGAACTCTAATCATCTCCTCAAGAGACAACTCTATCACTCGTGCTGCCCTATACTCCGAGGAAATCACCGGAATTTGCAAGAAATTTGATAACGGGTGAGTCTCTACACATAAATACTCTGCACCTTGCATCCTCATTATACCTGTGATGCAATCTAACAATAGGCTCCCACATGGCTTCTCAAAATTTGTCGAAGGTTGCATCAATGCAGGTCCCGACTTTCCCTGTTGACCCGCCATAATATCCACCCAGTTTCTCCATGCAAACCTACCTCACATCTGCCTGTAAAATGTGAAGTCATTCGAGTCCCTCACTAGCTTGTGTGATGTGAAGCGCTCTCTACCCCGAGCGTTGGTCTGCCTAGTGCTAACACTAGAATCCATCTGATTGCCCCTGAAGAGCCAAGTAATCATAAGCTGCTCAAACTCCTTAGAAGACCGCTTTGTCATGCATCCAAACCTAAGCATCCCACAGATAAACACTTGAAAGCGGAAATTGGCCATCTCCTCCGTAGCGGTTCCACTGTCAATCTCAATACTGAATACAAGGAAAGAAAGTCGGGTCTACCATAAAGAACTTTCAACCTACCCTCCACTATCATCCCATAAATATAGCGGATCGATCACCCTCACAACTCTGTCAATCACCTCTACTATCTGAAACAATCTATCATGCAGATAAATGCCTGGATCCCACCACCAACTAAGGGTCCACCAAACCCAAATCCAATGAACTGCTGTCGTATCATACTGATAGTCATCAGGGTTTCGATGTAATCCTTTGGTAGAAACCAAGTACTAATAACTGACTTTGCTCTTCCTAATCTAATCAACTCCCACCACACTGCATCTATATATCTACTAACCCACTCACCTTTTATGTGCTCAAATAATCCATGGAGTCTAAGCCTCTCTCCGGAGAATAGCTCTACCACCTACAGTGCCTCATACTCATGCAGATACCAAGAATAATCTACCAACTGCAAATCCCGCATAGCCCTCATTATTCTTTCCCTAAGTGAGGACTCAGGGTCTGTACAGGGGCAATCTCTATAGGAGATGATGTCATTCCCTACTCTCTCAACTACAATCCCTGCGAACCAATATAATCTCCCCTGTGTACTTAGTGTACCAATCCCATGTCCTAATTGAAAGATCGCCGTTGCGGCCAAGATGCCATGTTGTTTCTTTCAACAACACCATTTTGTTGAGGGGTGTAGGGAACAGAGTGTTGATGCAAAATTCCATGTTCTCTACAAAAGAATTTGAATTCCTAACTAACATAATCCCCCCCATTATATGTGCGAGATTCTTGATAGAAAGAGAGGATTGTTTCTCAACAAAATCTTTGAAAGTATTGAAAGTGGCCAAGACTTCAATCTTGTACTTAAGAAAGTAGACCCAAGATTGGCGTGAGAAATCATCATTGAAGGTGAGTGCATACATAGCTCCAGAAAAAGAACGAGTTGGAAAGATCATGAGATCACTATGTACCAACTTAAGAGGTACAGTAGCACACAATGCTTTCCCTTTCATAAAGGGATCTTGATGTTGTTTGCCAAGAACACATCTTCAAAAAATATGTTTAGGGTCTAATATTGTTATTTCCCTCCAGAAACCATGGCCAAGGGCTTGACGCTATTGTTTTTCTACCAAGACTAGGGTTAAGGGCCCAAGAACCATCCACAGTGCATGTTAATGACAATCTATATCCAACTAATGGTGTCCATATTCCTAAGAAGAAAAACTAGTGATAAAGGCTATTGTTTAATACTCGTACATGATTCCCAAGACATTGTAATGACACTCGCATTCAACTATGATTCCAAAGACACCTTATAGAGGGCTCACGTTGTGGATTTTAGGTTTTGTTCATGGCAATTGAGGTTGAGAGGGTCATTTAGGGCTTAAAGCCCTTGTTTCAATTTACAAAACCTACTCATGGCTCATGTATCCCATTGTTGTGACCACAACACCCCCCTAGGGCAAATCCAGGGGCCCCTTACAAATTGTTTTGAAAGTTGGACTTACGAGAGGGTTTTTTTTGTATTATTTTCTTACTCGGCCATGTTTGAGGCCCTATGGGCCGTCTTTGGTGTGAAAAACACCCATATCCAAATGATTTAGGGCCCAGGTCCCAAATCATTTCATCCCCATATCGTAGTTCACGATCTATGAAACGTTCATTTAGGTCTCAATCCTCTTCTTTCACCCTCTAAGCATGTTTACATTTCAAATCATGTGTGGCATTGCATCGGGCATGACCACTGCAAGTATGACGTGGGATGCTACTGCTTCCCCCTCAACCCCATGATCTATTTATATCTATCTCCCATATTCGATCTCTCTCTTTCTCTCTCTCACCCTCCTCCCTCTCTATCTCTCTCTACCTCTCACTCTCCCTAAAGCACAAGATCCATTAACCACTAAATCGTTGAACCATTCATCCTATAATTCCACAAACTTAACCCCTAAACAACCTAACCCATAATCCTTAAAGTCCAAATCCCTAATACCTTAAACCTTTAGTCCTAAACCCTTAAATCCCTAGAAGCCTTAAACCCCCTCTCTTTAGCCATTCATTTATCCACTTTTGAAGTATAGTCCAATGTGTGCAAATATTCATGAAGTATTGAACGTTTGGAATTAAAAGGGGTAAATGTTCGTGAATTAATGGTGGAAACGTTATGTAGGGGCATGTACGCATGTTTTTAGCACATACGCGCTAATGACGCGTAAGCGCTAAAAAACACGTGCACTCTTATAAACACTTGTCAACGCTCCTGCTGCTAGTTAAAACAACAGAGTTCTTTGTTCTTGGGATTGTTACCAAAAAACACGGGATTTTCTCTCACTTCGCGGGTTTAAGCTCTTGTAGGTTGCAAATTTGCTCACATTCATTGATCTTTTGGACACGCATTGATCTATTGGACACAAAATCACTCTTGGAATGTAACAAACATCTTTAGTGGTCTTGGAATCTAGTGGATACATTCAAGCTACCAGTTTCCATTGCAAGTAGAGATCATTTAAATAGGTATGGTGAAATGTAAATAATTGTTTTCATTCACAAGATTTGATATTCTCCCATGCCTTTGTGTTTTATCATATGCTTACAACAATATGCATGCATAGACAACAGTGAATTTGACAAGAAGAATTCCTAAGTTCACATCTAAAAAAAACTCATATTCACTAGACAAGATGAAGTATGAAATGTAAACCAATAATTATTTCCATGAATATATTTTGATTTCACACAAGGATGGCATGAATGAGGTTTTCTCTTGAGACTCTTCAATTTGAATAAAATCCTAAGAAGCAATCATGGGAGAGGGTCCATATTGAATAGTTCATGAATTTTTTTTCCATGTTATCCTCTTCATGCTACGTTTATCATAATGTTTAATTAATATCGTGCATTTGAGCTTGACTACTTGTCTCTACCTCGTGGAATTCTCATGCCTTGGGGGAATTTGAAACCTCCTCATTGTGTAATTAGTAAACTTTTCTCTTTATCTTATTTGATGTAGAAAAACCATCAAACTATTCCCAAGACATCCCTAGGCATCTCTGTTGGAGGATTTTACTACCAAAAGTTTTATGAATTCATGGCTAGGCAAGACACTAGTTTCTCTATTCTACACTTGACCAACCATCATCTATATTGATTGGAATTGTAAGGGATAATGATGTTTATCTGATGACTTATATGGGAAAGAAATTTAAAATGATAACCAAGCACCATGTTGTGTCTGACCTCATAGGTAATGCACCTTATTACGTGTAATGTCATCTCATCCTAGGGTGTTGTAGAGGAAGAATATTTCACTCCTCTTCTTGTGACTTCCACTACTTTTTGAACACAAAGGAAGTCCTTTTTTTTCTTGAGCCTCAATTATATTCTTAAATGAATGTTGCAATATTTTTAGTCTTATATTCTTAAATGAATGTTGCAATATTTTTAGTGTTCAAATTATGACACATACATTTTTCAAAAGGCCACATTGTAATATGGCCCTTGTTTTCATGGCAACAGGAACGAGTATGTGATTTCTTGACGAAGTTCTACAAGAAAACCGAGCAGTATGTTCAACATGTGCATGTAGCGCGATGACAAGATGAGCATTACAGAAAATAAAGGGTCACCTTTCTCATTGGGACCATAGTGTCAATTGTGGTTTTTGCAGAATACTATACCCTTCAACCACAAAATGAAATTCAAAGTCAATACTACCATTCAGACCAAGTCAGCATCATGGTACATATTACGTATAGGCATGGACCAGAGAGCAACAATGACATGAGGATAATACTGAAGGAGACAAACTTTTACATAAGTGATGATGGAAACCATGATCTGCATTATGTGCAACATTTTTTTTCGAATTTTCTTATGATCAGTTAAAGGAGAGATATACACAGATGGATCAACATTGGATATGGTCAGATGGTTGTGCAGTCCAGTTCAAAAATTCCTGAGTATTCCAATAGATGAGTATTTTTCATAGGACTTGCAATGTGTCGCATATCTGGAACTACTTTGAGATCGGGCACAACAAAGGAGAGCATGATGGGGCCGGTGCATGCATCAAGACCGCACTATAAAGGGAAGATATGAGGTTTACCACAAACCCTCATATCCGAGATTCGGAATCCATAGTTTAATGGTGCTTTGCAGCAATGTCAGACCGAACAAAAGAGCAGTAGACATAAACTGTGACAAGTTGTGTGGTAATAAATTTTTGTCAAGTGGTTGACATAGATCAATCGCATTCCTATAGTTGTGGCACAGTACAAGGAACATGTGGATTTCATTCACTTTGAAGATCAAACAAACCCTTATTTGAAATATGGACGCGAAAACTTGCTTTCTTTCGCAGCCCTTGTAGCAGTGGTCAGTGGGATGAATGCGAATGCATGGACTAGGTTGATGAATGGGATCATGTGTCACTTGTAGTAGACCCATGTGTAGTTGTTGAAACAACCCAGTTAGAGGAGGGTCAATCAACGATTTCAACATACTACGACCATATCTCAGATCTTGTACAGCCAGGACACATATATGCAGATGTTTCCCCGAAAGACAATGAATGGGGCACAGATTATTGGTTGGAACGATGCATGCAAGGTAAGCAAACCCTCAACGGATCATTAATTGAAAATGAAGGCAATGGATTTCCTATTGACGCGATGGTGGTTAAGGGTGAATATATTACACGATATGGGAAGTCAAGAAAGACTAGTGGGTATGTATTCGTGGAATACAGACCAGGTTCAGTGGTGGAGGCATGATGGGGGGGGGGGTTCCCCAAGATAGAAACTAGCGTCCCGAATCAATTGAAATCAACGGCTTCATGATCAGAGTCACGGTTTTGGTGCTATGGAAATTTGTTTCAGGTACCTCGTGGCCTTTCAGGGACACTTTGAGGATTTGCTCCGGGGGCACGGAACCCAAACCAACGAGCAAACTTGGGTTCCGTCAGCTCCTACACATGCATATGGCCATTGTGGATTCGTTCATGATGGCCATGCACGCCCGAGATTGTTCGGATGAGAATTGACCCCCTTTTGCAAAATTGGAATGGCCTTCACTGAGCAAAACCCTAGTTCCAGAGATGGAACAAAAGCACCGTTTCTAGGTGTTGGAGGCATGGTGGGGGGGGTCCCTGAGCTAGAATACATCGTCCCAAATAAATCAGAATCGATGGATTCATGATCAGAGTCACGAGTTTGGTTCTAGGGGAATTTGTTTTAGGCATCTCGTGGCCATTCAGGGACACTTTGAGGATTTGCTCTGGGAGCACGGAACCCAAATCGGTGAGCGGACTTATGTTCCGTCAGCACCCACACGTGCATATGGCCATTGTGGATGCGTTCACGATGGCCATGCATGCCCAGGAGCGTTTAGATGAGAATTGACCCCCTTTTGCAAAATTGGAATGGCCTTCACTGAGCAAAACCCTATTTCTAGAGATGGCACAATAACACCGTTTCCTGGCGTTGGAGGCATGGTGGGGGGATCCCTGAGCTAGAACCTAGCACCGTAAATCAATCAGAATCTATGGCTTCACGATCGGAGTCACGGTTTCGGTGCTTTGAGAATTTGTTTCATGCACCTCGTGGCTATTCAGGGACACTTTAAGGATTTGCTCTAGGGGCACGGAACCCAAACCGACGAGTGGACTTGGGTTTCGTCATCTCCCACATGTTCATATCGCCATTGTGGATTCGTTCACGATGGCCATGCACGCCTGGGAGCTTTTTGATGAGAATTGACCCCCTTTTGCAAAATTGGAATGGCCTTCACTGAGAAAAACCCTATTTCTGGAGATGGCACAATAGAACCATTTCTGGGTGTTGGAGACACGGTGTGGGGGGTCCCCCAGCTGAAACCCGATGTCCCGAATCCATCATAATCGACAACTCCATGATCGGAGTCATGGTTTTGGTGCTATGGGTATTTTTGTCAGGCACCCCATGTCAATTGTAGGACGCTTTGAGGATTTTCTCTGGGGGCACGGAACCCAAACCAGCGAGCAGGGTTGGGTTCTGTCAGCTCTCACACATGCATATGGATAGTGTGGAGGCATTCATGATGGCCATGCATGCCCGGGAGCTGTCGGATCAGAAATGACCCCCTTGAGTAAAATTGGCATGGCCTTTAGTGAGAAAAACCCTAGTTCCAGAGTTGGCACAATAACACTATTTTCGGGTGTTTGAGGCTGACATGTCCCAAATTTGGCATTGGGTCACAATGGCTTAAGTCCGTTGTCCATATTCATGAGAGTTTATCAAATTGATGTTAAGGGTCAAATAATTGCCAAGGAGAAAAATTACTAGTTTCCTAGGCTGTGGGGGGAAGATTTGGGATTTGGAATAAGAAGGATAATACATGATGTGTTGACATTGGAATAGCATAAATATTTAATAAAGGAGCTAAATAAATATATACAAGGCAAAATCAAAGTGGCATTTGATCATGAAGACACATGGAGGAAGTGGGACCCACACAAGCTAGATTTTCTATGCCACATGGCATCCTCCTCTTGTCATTTCGAATCCATAAGAAGCCCAAGGGTCTTGGGATGAGTTGGAAGGTCAATATACTTGGAATGAATCAATTAAGGTCGAATTGGAGTGGAAGAGTAACTCTCATGGAAGAGGAAGAGGCATTTTGGAGCTAGTGAGACACTTGGACTAGATTCTCTAGCTCTATGACAACAATGATGAAGATGCTATGAAACCTATGACACAGATCAGACCTGAAGGCTGACACATGAAATTTATGACATGTCAGGGCTAGAAATAGCCTCCAAGATGGCTGTCAAGGGAGTTAGGGCAGCTAAGATGCTTCCACATGTGATTTGGTGGAAGTGAGAGACTAGGAATTGTTGTACAAGTGGCATCCTTTGGAATCTTTTCCCAACTTGAGTTGGAATGCATCTCTTGGAAGGAATTCGAACCATAGAGAGTTTGCAAACTTTAAAAATGTCAAGAACAAATAATGAAGGCAGCTTTTGATCATTTGAGAAATTTGTAATTGCATCTGTGAAAAAGGAGAGCTAGTGGATGACTAGTTTCTTGCCTTAGCCAATTTCGAGGGTGAAAGATTCCCATCCAAGTTGGTAATTGGAAAGGCCATTCAGACCTTTAATTTGGAGCTTTTATGGAGTCTTTATTTGCAGGTGTAAGCTACAGGGTAGATCATGGTTTCTTCTAGTGCAGCTCACTCCTTCAACCATTTCCAGTTTTCATGGCATATTCTTGATCCTTGAGGGAGGGCATTTTTGGTGAGCTCTTGTACTCTTTCGGAGAGATTCTCATGATCCATTTCTGTTGTAATATGATTAATATATTCTCCCTTTCATTTTCATAAAGTTTCATGTCGAAATACCAAGTGGTTATAGGTAAAATTGATTATTAATGATCAAACAGTGACCATTCCCCCACTAGATTGATGTATGCCAATGTATTGATGTTGATTTTGAATGGAAGAATGTTTCTCTGATATATTTATGATGTATGGACTTCCATTGATGAGTATTACAAGTTTAATTTTCAACACTTAAGTATTTGGATCCATCTTGCTCAGTTGTATTTCATTTGAAGAAGATTTAATGCTATTTCCTCCAAGGTTGAAACTAGTCTTTTTGCATTTGATTTAAGGGAGTTATAACATACATTAAAAGTTGAATGGTGATGCATATGAGTTCATGTTGATGTCATTTATATATCCACTTCTTCCATTCAGAAATTCGAGTTGGATTGAGTGCATTTGGAAAGTCATTCTCATCATTTACCCCTAGGGGATTTGAACCACAATTTACTAGTAAAAATCCCTTATCTTGACCAGATTTGAAAGAGGAGTTGCAAAAGCCATATGAACACTCCAGAGCATCCATAAACATTATAAATATGTCTTAATATCATCCTAGTACCTTCTGTAGCAATTTTGGAGAATTTGGAGTCATTTGGAGACCAAGAGACCAATACTATTCAAAGAGAAATTGCTAGTAAAATACCATACATTGACCAAAATATTAAAGGAGTTTGGAGAAGTGTTTTAATGGTCTTAAATCATCCTTGAACATCATAATCAAGTCTTAATATCATTCATACACCTCCTCAGAATATTTGGGAGCATTTGGAGACCTAGACATCAAAACTAGTCAAAGGTCGAACTAGAGAAAAAAGTGAAAAATTGGGCATTTTAATAAAAATTTAAAAATGAACATTGCAGTGGTATCAGAGCATATGGTCCTTGCACTTGTGAGTTAATATAATACATTGAAGAATAAGTTGCATCCATGTCTTACTATTATGATGAATTCTATGAATACAATTCTTATGAGGAATATGCAGATGATTGTGAGCAATATGAAGCAGAATGTGAATGATATGAGGAAGAGGTGCCATCATGCAACACTTCTTACAATTTCAGGAGGAATAAAGATTATTATTATGACCATATGTATGATAAATATGAGTATGTCACACCACCAAAGGACAATTATATGGATGAGTTACAAAGATGGAGAGCAACATATAAAACCTTGCCCCAACAATATAAAAAATATCAAGAATATCTTGCTTCAAAGGAAGATACACAAAATGCTATGCCTTTTAAAGACTATGCTCATGCGTTGTTTGCAAATAGAACCACAAATGAAGATGTGGAGTTAGTGAAGAAAGGTTTATGCCCTTCTTGTAAAAGACCTTGGAGATAAAATCATATATGTGTGAGTGAAAAGAGCAATGAAAAATCCGAAGCTTCAGGGAATGCAGGTATTTCCATCTGGGCGAGACTTCTTGGGTACTCTTCAAAACGAGATTTCAAAGGTATTGATATAAAGGAAATCAAGGGGAAAAGTACATCAGATTGCTTGAAGGAGAAAGATGAAGCTACATTCCCATGAACTTGAAGAAGAGCCTATTGAAAATATTGAAGATCATTTCGAGACACATTCTACCCTAGACATGAATCAAGGAGCATCTACTGATGGATGCTTGAACTATGAAGGAGTACCTAGTGATGGGTGCTCACGCCTCTATGTTGGTGACATAGAGATCACTTTTGACAGTATTGCTGCAAGACAAAATTCCCATAAGCATGAAAATGAAGACCTTGTAGCGGTTGAAGAAGAAACAAGATCAACTTCCCCATCACCACTTGAGCTTCATGAAGTTAGTCCAAGTAAGAAGGAAGAAGATGATGAGGTTCATAGGAAAGAGCCTCATTTTCTTAAAGGGTACTTAAAGATGAATGAAAAGAAGATCCAAGAGTCCCTTAGCATTCTCCATGACATTCACGCATTGGTGTCAAATTCTTGTTGGAGAGCTACTTCATTGGAGGAAACATCCCTCCTTGAAGACATGGAGAAGATTCAAAGAGCAATGTGCCACATCAAAGGTAATTTCATGTCTTTGCTTTTTGATAGAAACCATTTGTTTGAGCTTAATGAATTGTGACATGATGCATACTTGAAGAATAATGAGGATAATCATAAACTCACAATTCAAAATGAGCAACTTCTTGAAAAGTTGCAAGATACTTGTTTTTCCTCTTGTGTTTCAGATTGTCAAATGGTAGATTGTTTGGAGGATTCTCATGACATGGTGGATCATGAGAAAGGTGTAAATTTGAATGTTCTTGATGTGTTTGAATATGAACTTGATGTGGTGTAAGAGGAACTTGAATTGTCTCTTGATGAAGGTTATGCAATTTTTAAAGAAGAGCATGACTCCTCTACATTGGAACTAATCTACAACAAAGGTTTCACACTTTTGAAGGAGCGGCATGATACTACCCACATGGATTCTTCCCATGATGAAACTTCTGCACTTTTTGATCATTTGGGTGAGTTAGTTCATTCTCCTACATCCTACAATTACATGTTTTGCAGCATTAGTCTCAATGAAGTATGGGTGAAAGGGTTCTTTTTGATGGTGCCATATGAGGAGTATGGAACTCCTAGATTCAATTTTTATGATGACATGGTTGGAGCACATTCTTATTCACATTTGCAGCTGTTGTCCGCCAATATGCACACCGGCAGTGAAAATCTTTCGAAAGCTGTCTCTTCACTACAAGTGAGAGAGGTGTGGCCTTGGGGGCAAGCAATGAGCCAGGTACTGTCACCTGAATCCCAGCTCCTCCGTTTAGGCAAACTCCTAACAAAGCCAAGGGGGGTAGTCCTTAAAAGAGAGTTTTACTAAGGGTCTTGTATTTATAGTGTTTTTAGATGTAGTGATGCGGATGGGTGTTGTTTAGGAATTTTTTGAAATGAGAGACAATATAATACCCAAATATAAGACAAGATAACGCAATCCACGTTGCAAATACAAGATGAAAGATACACTTGGGCAATAAGTAAATCACTTTTCACGAAATATAAGCAGATACTCCAATGTGGATATTTAGGCAAACAAAATATGAGATAAAGGACCAGTGCCTTATGGAGTCAAAAATTAAATATGAATTGTGAAAACTTGATACAAGTGCTTGAATTGAAAGTTTGTGAGAACGTTATGCAGCTTATCTTGGTAAATTCAAAGTTTTAATTGTCTTTATTATTAGCGCTAAAACCAAGGATGTTCAAAGAGTCTCCGGAAAGTAGTTTTAAGCAGCTCTTTTAAGAGACCTGTCGGAGCCTGTTTGGAATCACGACGAGGCGTGCAATGCTAACCAGCCACCGTGTCGCAGATTGGGCGGTCCGGCGCCTCCCTTGAGAACTGATTAAAATACTTTATGTCAACGCCGGTTCGTTGGTTATGGGGGTGAAAGTTTTAATTAGATTTTCACTTGTAAATTAACAAGTCTTCCACCTTTCTGAGTACTAGCCCAACTGTTTCCGGTTGGCAGAGCATACGGGTGTAGGACAGAAACCAAGATAAATTAATTAAAGGGTGTATGAGTGGAAAATTTTATTTTTAAAGAACCTTGTTCAACTCTCCGATAGAGAGCGCTCTTGACTTGATCTTATGACCAAAGTTCAAGAGACTTGCTAAACTTGAAATGCCTAATGCAGGGATGATGCAAAAAACTAAAATGCCCTCCGACAGAGGGTGCTCTTGACTTGGATTTGGCCAAGTTCAAGAGACTTTGGTTTATTTTAAGAAGCAGAAAAGATTGTAGTAGCAGTATATATTAACTTGAAACAGATTTTAAACAATAGTATTGATCACAAGATATGAATTACTACTAACAATAATGCTTGCAAGATAAATAAATCTAGTGTTCTACCACACAAGTTTTATTCTACTAGGTGGGATTGATCCCCGAAACAGGATCAACCACTAGAATCGTCTGCACTTGAGAACTTCCAGCTAGCTGAAAGCTATGCCAAGGAAACCGACAGGGAAGGAAGAGTAACCACAAATTATGTGGTCCTGCCCTTGAGACGAAATCTCAAGGATACAACTTCCGGCTGAAGGCTTTGGAAGAGAAACAAGATAAAAATAAACGAGAAAATAAAGCTAAACTACCCAAGAATCTCTTTCAGGTCCAAGACCCTACTCGGGAGAGCATGGGGGTAAGTAGATATGGAAGGTAAGCAAAAATGATCTTATTTGAAGTAAATTTAAACTAAGAGCATGAAAACACAAACTAAGTTAAACCAAACCACAAGACCCAACACTCTTCCCCAAATGGGAAAGAAGACCCAAAAAGTGGAGGTCCCCTCCACTTGAAACTTTTATTTAGCGGTTACAAATGCCTTGGGTTTAAAACCTTGCAAGGTCTTTTGAGAACGGTAATACTTGGAAAAATTTGAAGAAGAAACAAGTTTTACTTGCTATTACAAAGGATAAGTATATCAATATTAAGTCATTTTCATGGATCCTTCACTTTGTTTTGCATTTGATTCTTTGTTTCAAGATCTTTATCAAATATCTCTCTTTCTCAAATGATCTACACAAGTCCAAAACATCTAAACAAGGCACCCATTAACCATTAGCAAAAGACAAAACCAAAATTTGAAACTAGTTAAGTCTAGATTTGAAATTTTAACTCTAAAATGTGGAATGCATGAAATTTTATCATAAAATATTAACTATGGCGAAACGGACCAGCGAACAACAAACTCTCGAAATGTCCTAGAAATGAGATCTAAAGTATAAAAATTTGAAATACTTTTGTGCAAAATTTTCTATCTTTTGAAAGATGTAAAAGTTTGTGAACAATCTACGAGCTACATGCAATTTATCACTTCTCTATATGTTCAAATAAACTATTTCCAATACAAAGAATTAACTTCTAGTATGAGCTTTGAAATATAAACTAAGAGAACACAATGCTAATAAACAACATGCAAGATTTACCACTAACAAGATGAATGATGCTAGATGATGACTAGATACTAACCCTTACCAAGTTTTTGTTGATTTTTAATGTGTTTTAGGGCACTTGGGAAGATGGACGAGAAGGGGTAGAGGATAGATCTAGAGAATGAGGGCAAGGAGGAGAAGTTTAAGGGAGAGAAACGAATGCAAGAGGGAGGAAAAAGATGTAGGGTGAAAGCTAGAGCAAATGAGGACTAAAAGAAGGGAAACGAAAGCTAGGAGGGGGTGAAGAGATCCTAGGGAGAAGGGCGAATGAAAAAGGAGAAGGCTAAAAACGAGTTGGGAGGAGTAGATCTAGGGCAACCAAAGATGAAATAGCAAGACAGGGGAAAAGGGATACAAGTGGAACACTTGGGGTAGTAGAACACCGCCTTGGAAATCCTCCGGTTAACCAGTGATACGCCGATAGCGAGTGTTAAAGAGAGCACAAGGGAACAAATCCCAAGTTATTCCCCAAGGTTGAAGGAACTTCAACCTTATGGATTCCTAATCTACGGCTTGAAGACAAGGCAATCTTGGATCAAGGCTAGAGGGGCTAGAGATGGCTTAGCATGCAAGCAAAAACTTCAAGGAGCAAATTAGAAGGCTTGAAGAAGAGAAGCCTAAAGTAACCAAATTGATTTTTAAAATAAACTTAAGAGATGGAACCTTAGATTTGAAGCCTTTTTCCAAATCCCTTAATGCTTGAGATTGACTCTAGAAAGATCCTGAAGCATGCACAAATGGTTAGAAAATGTAGGCCTTTTGAAGAGATGAAAGATGCAACCTAGCTCAAATCTCTCTTCAAAACCTGTTGGATCTGCACAAGTAATCACTCATAAACACATCTTGATCATAATAGTATGCATAATAAAAGTCAGATTAGAATAGTATAAGTATTTTCGACTACAGTCTACTCCTTCTAAATCACACTTAAACCAAACATAAATGGACAACTTGTATTCAAATGCCCATCCTATGGGCTTAAAAAAGCCTTCTAAGCAAATTATAGATCAAAACATGAGATTATAAGCAAATAAAAAGAACAAATTCACCTTGAGATGATGAAGACATTTCCATGAAAAGCATTTGACAACACATAGACCTCCAAAGTCGCTTTATTTCCTTAAGCCAATGGCTTTGCAATGACAAAATGGCAGAGTAATTTTACATCCAAAAATCCATGAGATAATAGCCCCTAATGGGCCTCTCTTTATAGTAAAACACACAATCTAAACCCTAGGTCGAATTTGGCAATGGCATGGAGGTCGAATTCCAATCAACTAGTGGCTTGGAGAGATAGAGTCGAGTTTGAGATAGGTAAGGGCGAATAGGTGGCAAATTCGAGTGATAGGAGGCATGGGAAACATCAACCAGCGAATGGGCAAGCTACAACAAAGAAGGGCGTGATCCATGTGGAGATACACGAGTTGCTTGGTGGATGGCAAGTGGCAAAGGGTAGGCACTAACTCGAAATTTAGATGGGAGCCAAGTCAATCAATGATATGTGACCAATAAACACACCCTAACTAAGCTTCACGTGATTGCACAAGAGGATTGACGTGAGCATCTAGTAGATATGCGAGTAGTTTGTGTGGAGACAAGTGGAGGGGCGAGTTAACATGGGAATGGTATGTGGCATTTGGTAGGTACTAACTCGCATGGGTGGAGCTTGGACACCAATCACCACATTACAATGAAGCCTAAACTCGAGTTCCATGAAGATTGACGTGAGCTTGGTAAGAGGTGCGAGTAGTTTGTGAGGGAGACGCATGTAGATGGTAGGTGCAACTCGAATCTCAAAGGGAGCCAAGCTATGGTGGATAAGGTGAGTCAATAGGGCGCCTACCTCAAGCTTTAAATGCAAGCCACCAACCCAACCACGAAATGACACATCACTAAAACGATTTTCTCATGAAGGAGGGCGAATTGGTTTGATAGGATAATGATTTGGTGACTGGATGGGCTTGGAGTTGATTGGAATCTTCCTAAATGCTCATTGCCATGTCATTTAGACCTTTATTTTAATCAAATTGATTAATTTTGGAGAGATTTGGATTATCTCCAAAATAATCAATTTTATTATTTTAATTAATAATTTCTCTGTAAATGACTTTTCAGAGAAAATATTAATTACGGGGCTGAATTGACATCCGAAAGTTGGGTTTAGCTGCTCCATGGGTCATGTGTGATTTTTGGCTTATGAAACGAGCCATCAAACACTAAGTTCGGACCTCGGATGACTGACATAATTACAGACCCAAATTTCTCTATTTAAACTATAGAGAAATTTAATTAAAATTTAAAAAATAATTAAAAATTAAAAACTCCAATTTCGACGCGTCCGGTAAAAATTTTTCGAAATTTTTTTTGGGGGTCCTAGAGACCTAGGACATGACCAAAACCTATTCTAATAGTGTCTAGTAGGTTTATACATTATAGTTGGACCCTAATAACCCCCCATGGCCAAATTTCCAAAATCGGGCATTCCAGCTTTGGAGGAAGCGGGAGAAAACCAAGAGATTATATTTTGCCTGAAACAAAGTATAATCTGACGGTGAAAAAATTCCCTGGAATACCTTAGTTGTTTAATCCAGTCATGGGGAACCGAGCCACTCAGACCCTACTAGCACACTTTGATACAAACCCCCATGGGGCCATGGTCATGTCGACTAAAAAACAAAACTGGCTAGACCCAAAAATATGAAACCCAGATACTCTGGAAGTGAACACTGATGTGTTCCAACACTGGCGGCTCAATAAGGTTTCAACTATTGTACAAATCAGTTGATAACAACAGCATCATCCTTTGTTACTCTATGATGATGCACTTCTACCTGGATGCACCTATGATATGCATTTGAGTCACTTGAAGACTCATGTTTTTTCTTGCTCAACACTTGCTTCATTTGATGTTGGAGGAACTTCATCCAACACTGGGGTGAATAGATTTATCATTGGAGAAAATTTTTACTGGCAGCCACATACTTTGTTATATCTTTATGATTCACACATTGATGGATGTATGGGTGAGACTTCTTTGAGTCATTTGAAGTCTCCTTGTTTTTTTTGCTTATTATTTGGTTCAGATTTTAGTGGAGATTCTTCATTCACTTCTTGGATGAAAGAATACATGGCTGAATATTTTGATGCATATCACATCCTTTTGGAGCAGCATCATAGTACATAGGATCCTCACCTATGTCATTGGAGGATATTTGATTGGTTACTTGATGTTTGTATGTACTTGGAAAATGGTGGTCTACTAGCTTGGAGGTATAAGCACTTTCATGATTCTTTGATGAAGCATCTTCTTGATGTACATTTTCATTATGTTGTTACGTACTTTGATGATATATATTTTGTACTCATGATGTTTGGAAGAATGCATACAAGAAAATGGGATCCAGGAACTATGAGTTGGAGAGCACTTCTAATTGTTGGAGTGCAATACAAGCAATGGGACCCTGGGATAATTCTTAGTCTCATTGGCTTCAATTTAATGGGGAAACAAGTAGTATGGGGGATGGATTCTCCACTTAATAAAGTGAGTTTAATCAGAGTAGTGCAGCAGCAAACATGGTGGTTCCTCTCTAAAATCTTCATGGAAGTTCGAAGACTCAAAGTTGGGAAATTCAGTGGCAACTTCAAAGAATTATACAGAAAGCAGGTTCTTCAACACCCATGTTTGAAATTGCTTGAGGACAAGCAATATTGGGAAGGGAGGATTTGTCATGTCCCAAATTTGGCATTGGGTTACAATGGCCTAATCCCATTGGCCATATTCATGAGAGTTTGTCAAATTGATGTTAATGGTCAAATAATTGCCAAGGAGGAAAATGACTAGTTTCCTAGGTTGTGGGAGGAAGCATTGGGATTTGGAATAAGAAGGATAATAAATGATGTGTGGACAATAGAATAACATAAATATTTAATAAAGGAGCTAAATAAATATATACAAGTGAAAATTAAAGTGACATTTGACCATGAAGACACATGGAGGAAGTGGGACCCACACAAGCTAGATTTTCTATGCCACATGGCATCCTCCTCTTGTTATTTCGAATCCATAAGAATCCCAAGGGTCTTGGGATGAGTTGGAAGGTCAATATACTTGGCATGAATCAATTATGGTCGAATTGGAGTGGAAGAGGAAGAGGCATTTGGAGCTAGTGAGACACTTGGACTAGATTCCATAGCTCTATGGCAACAATGATGAAGATGCTATGACACCTATGACACAAATCAGACCTGAAGGCTGACACATGACATTTATGACATGTCAGGGCTAAAAATAGCCTCCAAGAGGGCGCTCAAGGGAGTTAGCGCAGTTAAGATGCTTCCACATGTGATTTGGTGTAAGTGGGAGACTATGAATTGTTGTACAAGTGGCATCCTTTGGAATCTATTCCCAACTTGAGTTGGAATGCATCTCTTGGAAGGAATTCGACCCATAGACCGCCATGAACACCGCTGTCCTCAACAGGAGGGACTGCCACTCAGGCGGCACACCGAGACATCCCTGCAAAGTATCCCGATCCAGGTCTCTCCAACCATCCTCGGGGAGCCCAGCTAAGATCCGGGCAAAGGTCCGTCGGACACCATCGATGGAGTCATCATGAGGGCCAACCCCTCGCCCACGAGCTGCATATCCTCCACCACGCGGAGGAGGTACAGGTACAGGTGGATGAGCGACCACCATCGCCCGCCCCTGCCGAGCCACATAGTCAGGTGGTGGCACTGGACCTACATCTGCACAAAGCAAGTAAGCCATTAGATACTATACAACAAAATCATCATGATAAACCAAACAACATATGATATAACATCAAATAAAACACAAAACAAACCGTCTAAACTCCAGGCCTGTCCTGGGGCACGAGGCATCTCTGGGTCACCTCGGTAGTCCATGCCGGCGTAGGGATAGTCCTCAATCACCAGAGGCATCTGCTCCCACTGCTGATAGAAATCCTCCGTGAAGTAGCCGCGGACACCACCGCCGGCGCGGGGCATCATCTGCCCCCACCTCATCATACGAGGCTCACTCGGAAGACCAGCACGAACGGGTACCCGTGGCCGCAAGGTCGGCACCCGCTCGAAGAAAAAACAGCATAAAAACGAGGCATAACAAAACTCACCTCCCTCTCTAATGGCCTTGTCCAGATCTCTCCGGACACCAGCCAGGAACATCTGCGCCCAGGCATAATAAGTACCCTGTAGAACGGAATCCACCATCATCGTCTGCCCCCCAGACATACGATGTGGTGCAGCAGCACCCAATACCCGCAGAACGCAGGCACCAACAGCTCGCATATCCCACTCACGTAGGAATCTCAGACTCATAGAGTTGTTTACCAAAACAGCATCATCCACACAAAAAGTCTGTAAAAGGTCCTCCATATCTACACCCGGAGGCAACCTCGGCAAAATATCACCCACCTCACCCAAGCGAGGCAACCCAGTCAAAAAATATACATCCGTGAGAGTGATCTCTAACCTCTCACCACCAATAATGAAGGCACCCTCTGTCGGCACCCACCACTGCACGAGCTTGTTCAGGAGCCATCTCACTGAACGTATAGGAGGGATCTGAGCGAACTTAAAGAGTCCGCTCATAGCCAGGGTCTGTCTCACCCCTGCATCAGTCTCAATCCTCAGCATGAGATCACCATCGATCTCCCTCTCCCGCCACACGGACTGAGGTCTCCGCAACATCCTGCCAGGAAAACAGAAAAAAATTTTAGCCCTAGCAAAAAAATTTTAGAAAAATCCCATCGCGGCTTTTACACAAAAAGCCGCGATGCCCATCGCGGCTTTTCCACAAAAAGCCGCGATGACCATCGCGGGATCCATGCAAAAACCCGCGATGAACATCGCGGGTTTTGGCCGGACAGTCGCGATGAACATCGCGACTATCCCCCATGAACACGCGATGAACATCGCGGGTTCCGACCTCACAGTCGCGATGAACATCGCGACTGTGAGCCTAAAACCCGCCCGGTTCATCGCGGGTTCAGCCCTGAAACCCGCGCGGTTCCACGTTGGAGAGTCAACGTGGAATTTCGCGGCCTTCGCGGGCCCGCCGCCAAACAAAAAAGACATAATTAACAAGGCTAAGGCGAATAGATTTACCTGCAACTCGCTAAATTGAAAACCAACGGTGAAATCTCCCGGAAATCAAGAAATAGCTCTGACAGCTCTATCAAACTCGCACGTAACAATGACAAGTCATTTGGGCCCCACGTCCTATTTATAGAAAATCTACAAATTTTCCAACAACCATTGCGGTATCATACGAAGTCCATTTCTCAAACCGTTGGTACCGTTAGGATCAGCACAGCGAGAAGTTCATACAGGTTCCTTCCGTTTCCCGTTTTCACGGGGTCCATTTTTTGACCATTTTTTAGCCTCTCTCGTGGCCTCGGTTTGCGTGCCACATCGGCCGTTCTCCGTTTTCGATGTGCCTTATATCGCCGGATTCAGTTTTCCGCGCTCGTGATGATGCTTGAGATCATTTCTCGCTCTCACCTTTAGATTTTTTGGGCATTTTTTTCCATGCCCCCCTCGTCGCCTCGGTTTGCGTGCCACATCGGCCGTTCTTCGTTTTCGATGTGCCTTATATCGTTGGATTCAGTTTTCCGCGCTCGTGATGATGCTTGAGATCATTTATCGCTCTCACCTTTAGATTTTTTGGGCATTTTTCCCATGCCCCCCTCGTCGCCTCGGTTTGCGTGCCACATCGGCCGTTCTCCGTTTTCGATGTGCCTTATATCGTCGGATTCAGTTTTCCGCGCTCGTGATGATGCTTGAGATCATTTCTCGCTCTCACCTTTAGATTTTTCGGGCATTTTTTCCCACACCCCCTCGTCACCTCGGTTTACGTGCCACATCGACCGTTCTCCGTTTCCGACAATCCTTATGTCACCGGATCCAGTTTTCCGCACTGATGACGATGCTTGAGACCTTTTCTCGCCCTCATCAATCCATTTTTGTTCGGTATAATTTTATCCCTTTTTCGGGCCGAGCAACCCCTTTTACGAAAAAGGCACTTAGGGAGTTTCTGTTAAGCTCTTTTCTGACTCCTAAAACAATGAAAAGATCGCCGAGCAATCTTGCTTCCTTTCATGCTCGCTAAACGTATCTGAAATGGCGTCTACCTGGTATAAGTTTACCCCTTTTCCGGACCTTGTAGACTAATTACGAAAAAGGTATACTCTAATCACATCGGTTAGAAGAGTTCTCCATACGCATCATTTTATGCTTTTTCGGGCCTTGGAGACTAAACTTACGAAAAAGAAACACCAATGGAGTCCACTTACCGCTTTTAGACTCTCTAAATATGAAAGTGACCATGAGCAATCACCATCCTGGGCTCGTAAAACCAACAGGACAGTAGTCATAACCACTGCAGAGTCTTCTTATCGTTTTCAGACTCCTTAAAAAATGAAAGCACCAATGAGAACGAACAGTCCTGGGCTCACAAATCCATAGGACAGTACCATTTCAGAGCACACTTTTATCCCTTCTTGGAGCTCATTAAAACTACGAAGAAGGAATCAATGGTGCCCCCTGGCGCCACAACAGGTCATGTCTACTCACACAGCAACTTCCCCATTTCGGTCGCCTTTGTTCAGAGTATTCTGCAGTATGTCACTCTAAAACTCCCTCGACAGCTACCATCAGCTTCACCCCCCCCCCCGGAGTCAGTACATACCCTTCAGTCCCTAAAAACGCTATGATCCCTAACCTACAAGTCAGTTCCATACGCTGACAGGTCAACCATGTCATCATGCTCTGAACAAAGGAAGTTTGAGTCTACCCATTTTTTGGCCCAGTTATTTCCCATCCCCACAAGTATGTCAGTTCTACCATCAGTACTACATCACTTCAGTTCTACACCTCGTGCTCCTATCAAGGAAACATCATTGCCTTGTTCGTTGCTGGTCTCCCTCTGTCGACGACAACCACATTGATTCCAGAGGATAGACCTAGAGGTCCCTGTGTCTTGGACTCATTACCATCTATGATGAGTGCCTACGAATCATTTCGAGAGGAATCCTTACTGCCTCTCCAAATGGTTGTTTCTCACATGCTCGACTTCAACACCTAGATCGCATCGTTGAGACTCGCACAGGGTATTTGTCCGTTTCACTTATTAGTCGAAGACCCCGGATACCTCCCGACTCCTCCACATTTGAGAGTCTTCCTATGGACAACACCATGTACACTTTTTCTATAGAGATCCGGGTTGCGCATGGCGACAGTATTCAGGTTTACCCCAGTTTAATACTCCCTTGAGTATATACTTACATTATTTCTCAGAGATGACTCATAGTCATTGAGTCCATACAGATATTGGACACCTTCAGTTTCAGCAGTTCAGCAGTTATTCCAGTGTATCAGTTATTGAGATCAGCCATGGCCATGAGTATATCCCACAATAATGTCCCCTCTGAGCCTCTTAAACCAACAAAAGGTCACCAAAAGACCTTAGTACACCCCTTTTTCCATTAAAAAATATTATTTTTCCAAGAAAATCATAAAAAACCCTCAAAAAGGGTCCAAATTCCCAAAAATATTAAAAAGGGAATTAAAATATTATTTTTATTCAAAAAAGGAAAAAGGAGGGAAAAGTACCTAAACCATGTTGGTCAATACCATTTGGTTTCCACAAAACCACAAATGGTATTTCCCACCACCAAAACCTATAAAAAGGTGGTAGGGGCTCCTCATTTCACATCCATCCATTATCTCATCCTTATGCTGCTGAAATCTCCCTTGAGCATTTTAGCCATTGCAAACCACATTGGAGAAGAGACCATTGGAGATTGGAGTTGCTCATCCTTGGAGCCATTCAACCTCACCATTAGAGGTATTGATTCTGCAAGCACTTGCTTGCCCCATTCTTTCAATACAAATTCTTTATTTTATATGTTCTTGTTCTTGATTTTAAATTACTTTTGTTATTTGCTTAATATCTTTGCTTAGATCCATGAATAGTCTTGTTTAATTAGTTTATTGTTATTTATTTCCATTGAAACTGCTGCTACTAGTTAGCAGGTGCCCATAGCACTAAGCCTGGTTGCAAAACCGGGCAAACAGTTTTTGGCGACTCCGCTTTGGTTTGAATTATAGATCTCTAGTTTTGCCTTTAATCTTAGTTTTTTATGAGTTTTTAACCTTTAGATCCATAGATCTGTCATCTTAGACAGCAGATCCATTGCTGCTCTGAGTTTTGGCCCCATAAACAGCCCGAAATTTTCAATTTTCGGGTTCGTTTCTCGGTTTCCGTGCACGGCTTCCGCATCGCGGCTTTTTGCCAGACAGTCGTGCGGTCCATCGCGACTTTTCTGCGTTTTTCCGCGCGGTCCATCGCGGCTTTTTTCCAGACAGTCGCGCGGTCCATCGCGGCTTTTCTGCATTTTTCCGCGCTGCACACCGTGGCTTCGCGGCCGATTTCCGCGCTGCTCATCGCGACTGTGCGGTTAAAACCCGCGCGGTCCATCGCGACTGTGTGGCTAAAAACCGCGCGGTCCATCGCGACTGTGAGACCAAAACCCGCGCAGTCCATCGCGGTTTTTCAGTCAAAACCCGCGCGGCTGAATTTTTCATTCGGCCATCCCGGTTTTGAAATATTTTTTACTGTACTTTCTGCCCATAGCACATTTTTTACAGTATTAAATTCTGCATATTTGACAGCTTTGAAAAAAAATTTACTATTTAAAGTGCATATCTAGAAATCTTTTTAAAAATTTTCAAGAAAGTGAAAGAAAGACTCATTTTGCATTTTCATCTAGATTCAAATTTTTTCCTATTTACTTCTTTAAAATCTTGCCCTTAGCAATTTTTTTTTCTTGAAACGAAGAAATCCATTTATTTCTTTTAAAAAGAAGTCTATTATTTGCTTTCATAAATCCAAGAAATCCTTTGTTTTTTGAGCTATTTTTTGAAAGGCATTTAAATTCCTTTTAGTGAAAAAAGTCATAAATATTTGCTTTTTATTTTCGAAAAATCCTTTATTTTTTGAAAATTTCCTGTAAAGCATTTAATTTTTTCAAGTTCAGTTTACAACACCTCACGTGCACTCACACGATCACTTAATTGAACTAAGCCTTAAAATGTACCCTAATTTGAACACACTTTTAACCCCACTTGGGGAACACTAAAAGAATTCTTGTAGCTAGGTAGTATTGGGGGGATAGGTGTTCCAATAACACCCCTCAGTTCTTACATCTGAGACATAGAAGTTGTCCAATTAGGGAGCTAAAATCTCTTAGTACTTTTTGGCGCGGTCACAACCGGTTTGTGGGAAGGCCTCTCCCTTAGGAGGGTTGAAGTCGCGAGGATGGTTCCGGAAGCCTGAGTGGAATACCGAAATCCATTCAGTAACCGAAGGGCTACCATTCGCAGTTCTCGGGATATCCCTGTATTGGGATATTGCGATCAAAGGACCAAACGGCAGATTTACCTTTTCTCGACGCGTCATGAACGGAGTATCCTAGTAGCCTGTCTTAAGGATTGATTACCCGGTGTCCCTCCCGGTAGGGGGATATCTAGCCGTTGTCTCAGCACTCATATTGTCTGACTTGGATTTCATCACCTTGCGGAGGATATCGTTTGTTTGAGTCACAATACTTTTAGTTAGGTGTTTGCATGATTTCAACCTACCTGTGGTCTAGTTACACCTATTTTTTCTAGGATCCGTTTGCATGTTGGTATTCTGACCAGTTGTTGCATTCCTCCACTTATTGTAGCACAGCTGCTAGAATAAGTGCCTTTTTTGAGGATTGATTTTTTGGCTTGAGAGCCTTCTTTTTTCACTCCCCTTCTTGCACCCTTTGTTGCATTAGGGTTTTGAGTCTTTTATATATATATCACCACCTAATACTTACACAAATTTTTTACACACAAACATATTCTCACCATTGAGAATTTTAGACGCTCTCGTCGTCTACAGGGCGAACTCCCAGAGTTTAGTCCACTTGGCTCTCCACGTCACGGACGCAGAGCCTTATCCCTTGATTCGACACATCGTCAATCAATTAGACAGTCATCCGATTCTGACACACCTCACTTCACCTTTGATTTGGAGGTAGAATCCGAAAACCCCACAGAGTTACCACCAACCACCATTATGTCTGGAACACCATTTGATCCACTATTTACAACTACCATAGGTCAGACATCCGCAGACCTTTCTGCTGTAGTACCATCCACGGCAACAACCACCCCCCTGGGTATGCCCAATATGGGTAACACTCCACATTCAGGAATGCCTAACACAGGGCCACCACCTATCATGGGTATACCCAACATGGGGGTCATACCCCCTTTGGTTTCCACAAACCCCATCCCAGGAATCCCTAATACGATTCCCAACCCCAGTGCAACCCATGTTGCACTTGGAAGTGCTATCCCAGGAATCCCTAGTGCGATTCCTAACCCAAGTGTAACCCAAGTTGCACTTGGAGGCGCTGGCCCATACCAGACTACACCTATTGGAGGGCACATACCCTTCATACCTAGCATACCTTTAGGCGCTACTGGACCCCTACACCATACCACTATGGCCAGGCATGTCCCAGTTCCAGTCACCACATCTGCTAGTCTACCATACATGGCGAGTCTGAACTTACCAGACTTGGCCAGACTCACTAATGATCCGATCAGACATGATCCGGCGTGGCCTCAAATTCCCACCAAACTCCCCTCTGACATCCCTAAGTTTGAGGGTAAGGCAGGAGAGGACCCCCAGAACCACATCATGTCCTTCCATTTATGGTGTTCCTCCAACTCCATAGTGGACGACTCAATCCGCCTCCGGCTTTTACAACGCACCTTCACTGGCTCTGCAGCCAAATGGTATATCGAGCAACCCCATGGGATGCATTCCACATTTACCTCCCTTGCCTCGACCTTCCTGCAGTTCTTTCAGTTACCTGTCTGCTATGATGCGGGCGTCGAGATCCTACTGTCTTGCAGACAGAACACGGCTACGCATATCACTGACCATATTCATGATTGGCGTCGGCGCCGAAGCCTATGCAAAATCAAATTAGACGACCGAATCTTCCTAGATTGGTTTCTAAAATCCCTCCTTCCTCTCATTGCGAAGGATGTAGCATCTGAAAGACCCCAGTCTGAAGAAGAGGCCATCCTCAAAGCCCAACAGTTTGATCTCATCTACGCCCAGTCAGGTTACCTATACACGATCATACCGGACGCCCCACGAGGCGAATCTGCACGCGGTGACACACCGGGGGCATCACATGCCGCTGATGGCATCATTGGCCAAATCACCCCCCAACCTAAACCTTTCAGCATGGTGAGCACCATGCCCGCCCCAGACCTCTCTAGGGCTACATCCAGTTCCGGAGCAACAACTTCTTATGCTCCAACAAACCAGACCCATCACGTTCATGGACCCTCTTGTCCACAACATTGTTATGGCCAAGCGCCATCAGCATATGTACCTCCTACATACTATGCTCAACCTACGGTACAGACCCCCATGCAGTTCCCACAACAGCCCATGCATTACCCACAACCGGTTGCACCAGCTAACCTCACACCTCCACCAGCTCAGGGGTACCAACAACCCCAACAGGCAACTGGACCACCTCCAGCTCCACCTGCATACTATCCACCGCAACCTGCTCCCGCACCTGCGGCTCCTCAGAATCCCCCCAATGCTCAAGGGCATGTGTACGCACAACAACATCAGCCCCAATACTAAGATAACCAACGCAACCAGGGTGGGAAACCAAACCGCGGAAGAGGACGCAACCGTGGAAACAATCAAAACCGTAACCAAGCTCCACAACCTACCCATCCTCCGCAAAACAATAACGCGGCGCCTGCTCATCAGAATCCTGATCGACCACCTAAGCAAGCCAAAAATGCTAATTTACGAACAAACCATCCTTGTTCCATTTGCGGTGTCTATGGACACTATACCCACGCTTGCCCACATCTGGAGCGAGCTCGACAACTATGGACAAATGACGCCCATCGTCAAGGACAGGCAGCTCCTCAGCCGCCGCCCAACCCCCCACCACCTCCACAACAACCTTTGGTACTACAAAACCCTTTTCCAACACAAGGAGTGGTGAACACTCAGCCGTTAGCCCCCCCACAGGGAAACGTGCAACCACAACAAATTACTTACGCAGCTCCGGACCAACCCATGTTTGATTCAGGCACCCACCATTTATTGATGATGTCCACTGCCGACGTCAATATCCAAACCCGTCGGAATCAATACGGACCGACTCCTGAAGCCCCCCCCGCCGAAAAGGATACTAATGCTCATCCCACTAATCAGACATTGCGTATACCTCAGGTTCCACTCGATGGCACTTCTAAAGCACCTCGCTTCCCCCTTCGCCGAATCAACAACAACCCCAATGCAGGGGCTGCGTCCAATTACAACATTGTAGATGACTTAGCTCAATCTCCCGCAGCCATGTCTGCGTTAGAAGTCTTAAAAAACTGTCCTACTCAGCGCAAGACTTTACTTTCCGCCATTGGGGCGATTGACCCAAATGATTCGAAATTGATGACCTTTGATTTAGACCAGTCTGAACCACGGCTGCCTTCCACCATAGCAGTCCAAGTTTCCGTTTCTATTCGGAATCTTGTCATCCATCGATGTATCATCGACGAGGGTGCCTCCACATGCGTCATGTCCACATTTGTTTGGCAGAAGTTGGGATCCCCTACTCTCCAGCAATCCACCACTGCCTTGCGGGCCTACGACGGCCGGTCAGCTCAACCTCAAGGTTTACTACCCAAGGTGCCCGTCCAATTAGGTGGGAAAACTGTGCTCATCGACATAGAGGTCATTAACGCCAAGCTCGATTATAACCTTTTACTTGGCCGCAGTTACATGTACGCCATGAAAGCGGTCGCCTCCTTCGTTTTCCGCACCATGATGTTCCCCCACGAGGGACGCATGGTCAAAATTGACCAACTCACCTACTATGATCCCAACGCCCCTGCTGCACCGGAAAATGTTCTCCCCATCATTGAACAACCCGCTTCTAGTGCAGTTACCTCCTTTGTGTCTTCTGTGGGACCCGGACTTTACTCAGAGACACCAATGACCTCTACATTCCAGGCCATTCCACCACCGTCACCAGAGACCCATGTTGCAAACCTCTGTACCCTTTCACAGAATACACAAACACCCGGTAGTCAACCACCATTGGTACCAAGTCACATCGGTGTTACACCCATCCACACCATCCCCTTTCTATTCCCTCCTTCGGGTGTAGTGAGCGCCCCGGTTATGGCTACCCTTAGTCTACCTGGTTTAACATTGGGATTACCCGTGTGGTATATTTCACCTCCCGTTCCACCGCCGACACCAAACGTCATCCTCCAACCGGTACAACCTATTGTTACCTCAAATCAACCTCCTCCTGGTGTCGCAATCCCTTCGTCGTCAACGAAACCTTCTCCTGGTCTCATGATTGCTTCGACGTCAACGAATCCCCCCCTTCTTGCTAAGCCCAATGGGGGCAGAGGTCCAAAACCATACACTGCTATACCACCTCCTAAGGCAGTTAAACCCCCACCAGTGTTTCGAGCTCCCCCCAAATGTTCATTATGCGATGAGATAGGCCATCCAACTCATCAATGCCCACACTTACCGGCACTCCAAGAACATATGAATATGTTGGACGATGACATCAGCATCCCAGTAGTTAGATTAGAGCCACCTCTACAGCCTCGCGACAAATCACTGCGCACCAACCATCCTTGTGCTATATGCAGTGTTTACGGCCACTACTCTCACCATTGTCCTGATCTACCTGACTATAGAGCAGCGTTGTACGAGTTAAACAACGTTGACTTAGAGATATCTCCTCCCCTCATCGAGGAGATCCACCCCCCGCCATCATCCTCGTCGGAAGAAGTCAATACAATATATATGATTTCAACAACTTTCAAACCAGAACCCCTTGATTTATGGTCTGACTACTTCAATACTGATGAGCAAATTTTGGAGACACTCACTAGACCCGACTACCCTTGGGATGATATGCATCATCGCTCGTACTTCCTCCCGGAAGCATCTACATCCACCGCAGCCAACCAGCTATCGGTCGAGTCGAAAGATTTCATACCCACTAAGGTCGATTGGTTAAAAGACCCCATCCCAGCACCGGATGCCTTTGAAGAAGGGAACATGTCAAACATTTCACCCACTATACAGATAGACATTTCCACAACACCAGGGAAACCTGAGCTCATCTCGCTGGGCGCATCTTGCACTCAAGCAGAAACTCAGGCATACAAAAAGCTCTTTCGAGAGTTCCGAGACGTCTTTTCCTGGTCCTATACCGAGATGCCTAGTCTCGACCCCGCCATTATAGAGCACCACATTGATACATGGCCTGAGGTACCCCCTGTTCGTCAGAAACAGCGACCCATTCACCCTTCCAAACTACCTGCCGTTAAAGCTGAGGTCGAGAAACTCCGCAAAGCAGGATTCATTTATCCTATTCCGTACACCACCTGGGTGTCGAACCCCGTTCCGGTCAACAAAAAGCAAGGCACCCTTAGAGTATGCACTGACTTCCGTGATTTAAACCATGCTTGTCCAAAAGACAATTTCCCCACGCCATTCATTGACCAACTCATTGATGAGTGTGCGGGCCATGAAGTCCTATCCTTCATGGACGGGTTTTCCGGATATAACCAAATTCACATCCGCAAGGAGGATCAGTACAAGACTGCCTTTACCACCCCATGGGGCACCTTTTCCTATCGCGTCATGCCATTTGGCCTTAAAAATGCTGGTGCCATTTTCCAGTGAGCCATGACCTATTGCTTTCACGACTTGGTCCATATCCTGCGAGTCTATCTTGACGACCTCACAGCTCGTTCCCGAAAACGATCAGACCACCTTAACGACCTCCGGCAAGTTTTCCTGCGTTGTCGCAAATATAAAATCCGCTTGAACCCACACAAGTGTGTCTTTTGCGTCCCGGCGGGCCGGTTGTTGGGTTTCATTGTTTCCCAAGATGGAATCACTGTCGATCCCCTGAAAGTCAAAGCCATCTTAGAACTTCCCCCTCCTCGCACCCTTCGGCAGCTTCAGAGCTTACAAGGGAGGTCCAATTTTCTTAGGCGCTTTGTTCCTGATTACGCCACCAAAGTCCATGGATTCTTATGCTTACTCCGTACCCACATACCCTTTGTTTGGGATGAGCAAGCAGACACGGCATTCGAAGCCCTCAAGAAAGCTCTCATACAAGCCCCCTTGATATCCCCACCGGATTTCTCTCAAGACTTCACCCTTTATGTCTCGGCATCTGAACATGCTGTGTCCGGAGTTTTGGTCCAAGAAGATGCCTCACACCGAGAGCATGTGATTTATTACGTCAGCCAGACCTTGTCTGGACCACCTCTGCATTACCCATACGAGGAAAGATTAGCCCTAGCTGTAGTCTTTTCCGTACAAAAATTGCGACATTACATTCTACTCAGTGACACCACGGTCGTGGCCGACTCCAACCCTATGGTCTATCTCCTCACCCGGCGGCTCCTACAAGGTCGTGTTGCTAAATGGGTCATTATCCTCCAGGAATATGACCTCACTTTCAGAACTCCCAAAAGCACTAAAGCCCTTGCGCTTGCTCACCTCATCACGGACCTCCCATCCTCTTCAACATCACCCGTTATCCAAACGGACCTGATCGACGAGCAGATTTTCATCATTTCGTCCGACGACCCTTGGTACGGAGACATTTTGACTTACCTTCGTACGCAAAAATTTCGACCACACATCGATCGTGATGGACGCCGTCGCATACGACACCACGCTCCCCGATACCTCCTGATAGGGGATGTACTTTACCGACGCGGCGTTGATACCATCTTACGCCGCTGCCTATCCCATAGTGAGGCAGAACAAGTCCTCAATGATTGTCATAGTGGTGCTTGTGGAGGCCATTTCTCCGGCATGGCCACTACCCAGAAAATCATTCGGGCCGGTTATTTTTGGCCATCATTGTTTACTGATTGCACCACCGGAGTCAAGCATTGCCAGAACTGCCAACTATTTGCCCCCAAAGCAAGAACCCCCCCCCGCCCCCCTTCATCCAGTCGTCACTGTTGGACCATTCTGCAAATGGGCCATCGACTTCCTCAACTGTAACCCCCCGTCAGCCGGCGGTCACAAACACATCGTGGTGGCTGTAGATTATTTCACCAAGTGGGCAGAAGCCATGCCGACCTATAATTGCAAAGCCGACACTGCAGCATGGTTTTTCTTCAACCATGTTATCACTCGTTTCGGAGTACCACAGCAACTAGTCTCTGACCACGGCTCTCACTTCGAAGATGCCGTCTGGAAGGAGTTATCAACCATGTTGAAATTTGAACACCATTTCTCTTCCGCTTACTATCCCCAAGGAAACGGCCAAGTCGAAGCGATAAATAAAATCTTGAAGACCATTCTCCAACGTACTGTAGACAAGCACAAATCCAATTGGCACCACATGCTTTTCCCGACACTATGGGCCTACCGCACCTCAACCAAAACCGCCACCGGTTTTACCCCTTTCCATCTAGTTCACGGTGTCGAATCCGTCCTCCCTATTGAGTGCCAGATCCCAGCCTTACATATCGCCGTTGAACTCCTACCGGACACTTCCCCGATCGAGCAACATTTACTACTCTTAGAGCAGGCCGATGAAGATCGGCGCACAGCCATTCAAAACATGGGAGCAGCTAAACAACGATCGAAACTAAGTTACGACAAACGCGTCCACCCAAGAACCTTTTCGGAGGGAGACCTTGTCCTCGCTTACGATCAAGCTCATGATAAAACCGGAAAGGGAAAGTTCGTGTCTATGTGGCAAGGCCCCTACATCATACACACCTGCCTTGGGCAGGGGGCATATATTTTGACCGATTCAGAAGGCAACACCCTACGCAACCCACGCAACAGGTTGTACCTTAAACGATTTTACCCATAGAAAATCTGATGGACACCATCGTCCATTTTAGTATAGGCATACATTTTTTGTTCACAAAAAATTTCAAAAAACCTAAATATTTGTTTTTCTCTGCATGACCACAGATGGAGCCTCTTCCACTCTGCCATGTCGGTTTCGCTGATGGTGCAAGCCGTTGGTCTCCCAATCTTGCCTCCGCAGCTTGGGTAATATACTCCCCTTCACATGAGTTAATTCACATTGACGGAGTATGTTTAGGTGCCACTACCAATAATCAAGCTGAATACGATGCCGTGACCGGTCTCCTGGCTGCCGCTCTCCAAATGAGCATCTGTCACCTCAACGTTTTCTTGGACTCACAACTCCTAGTTTCCCAGCTCAATAATGATTACCAGGTACGCGATCCCTGTCTTTTCAGAAAATTCCTGGGCACTAAACAAATGGTTAGACAGTTTGAATCCATTACATTCACACATGTCCCAAGACACCTCAATAGTGTAGCAGATAATATGGCCAACAGTGTCCTCGACTGGCACACCAATCACATCATGCCATATCCATAAACAAAATGCATCCATGTGCATAACACGTGCCTCCACGGGCATATACAAAAAACCAATATTGCATCCACGTGCGTAACATGTGCCTCCACGGGCATAAAACAAACAACCAAAATAATGCATCCATGTGCATAACATGTGCCTCCACGGGAATACATAAATAAACAAACATACTGCATCCACGTGCATAACAGGTGCCTCCACGGGCATATACAAAAGACAAAGGTGCATCCACGTGCATACACAACAATATATCCAAATATATCCACATCTATATATAAATCAAATAGTCCACATGTCATAGGTGCCCTCAGCACCCGATATACAAAAAATACATCTGTCATACAAAAAATGCTTCCCCATATGCTCATCAGCATTTGGGGGCAGATACAATATATCTACTCATCTGGATCCCTAGGATCCTCCGGCTCCTCCTCCGACTCCTCCTCCGCCGGCCCCGCCGGGTCATGACGACCCCGAACTCGTCGCTCTGCTGGCCCCGCTGGATCGTCCCTCAGACGTATCCTCCCTTGAGCCGGCCCTGCCGAAGCATCTCCTCTACCACCCCCGTGCCTCGCCACGAACACCGCTGTCCTCAACAGGAGGGACTGCCACTCAGGCGGCGCACCGAGACATCCCTGCAAAGTATCCCGATCCAGGTCTCTCCAACCATCCTCGGGGAGCCCAGCTAAGATCCGGGCAAAGGTCCGTCGGACACCATCGATGGCGTCATCATGAGGGCCAACCCCTCGCCCACGAGCTGCATATCCTCCACCACGCGGAGGAGGTACAGGTACAGGTGGATGAGCGACCACCATCGCCCGCCCCTGCCGAGCCACATAGTCAGGTGGTGGCACTGGACCTACATCTGCACAAAGCAAGTAAGCCATTAGATACTATACAACAAAATCATCATGATAAACCAAACAACATATGATATAACATCAAATAAAACACAAAACATACCGTCTAAACTCCAGGCCTGTCCTGGGGCACGAGGCATCTCTGGGTCACCTCGGTAGTCCATGCCGGCATAGGGATAGTCCTCAATCACCAGAGGCATCTGCTCCCACTGCTGATAGAAATCCTCCGTGAAGTAGCCGCGGACACCACCACCGGCGCGGGGCATCATCTGCCCCCACCTCATCATACGAGGTTCACTCGGAAGACCAGCACGAACGGGTACCCGTGGCCGCAAGGTCGGCACCCGCTCGAAGAAAAAACAGCATAAAAACGAGGCATAACAAAACTCGCCTCCCTCTCTAATGGCCTTGTCCAGATCTCTCCGGACACCAGCCAGGAACATCTGCGCCCAGGCATAATAAGTACCCTGTAGAACGGAATCCACCATCATCGTCTGCCCCCCAGACATACGATGTGGTGCAGCAGCACCCAATACCCGCAGAACGCAGGCACCAACAGCTCGCATATCCCACTCACGTAGGAATCTCAGACTAATAGATCTGTTTACCAAAACAGCATCATCCACACAAAAAGTCTGTAAAAGTTCCTCCATATCTACACCCGGAGGCAACCTCGGCAAAATATCACCCACCTCACCCAAGCGAGGCAACCCAGTCAAAAAATATACATCCGTGAGAGTGATCTCTAACCTCTCACCACCAATAATGAAGGCACCCTCTGCCGGCACCCACCACTGCACGAGCTTGTTCAGGAGCCGTCTCACTGAACGTATAGGAGGGATCTGAGCGAACTTCAAGAGTCCGCTCATAGCCAGGGTCTGTCTCACCCCTGCATCAGTCTCAATCCTCAGCATGAGATCACCATCGATCTCCCTCTCCCGCCACACGGACTGAGGTCTCCGCAACATCCTGCCAGGAAAACAGAAAAAAAATTTAGCCCCAGCACAAAAATTTTAGAAAAATCCCATCGCGGCTTTTACACAAAAAGCCGCGATGCCCATCGCGGCTTTTCCACAAAAAGCCGCGATGACCATCGCGGGATCCATGCAAAAACCCGCGATGAACATCGTGGATTTTGGCCGGACAGTCGCGATGAACATCGCGACTATCCCCCATGAACACGCGATGAACATCGCGGGTTCCGACCTCTCAGTCGCGATGAACATCGCGACTGTGAGCCTAAAACCCGCGCGGTTCATCGCGGGTTCAGCCCCGAAACCCGCGCGGTTCCACGTTGGAGAGTCAACGTGGAATTTCGCGGCCTTCGGGGGCCCGCCGCCAAACAAAAAACACATAATTAACAAGGCTAAGGCGAATAGAGTTACCTGCAACTCGCTAAATCGAAAACCAACGGTGAAATCTCCCGGAAATCAAGAAATAGCTCTGACAGCTCTATCAAACTCGCACGTAACAATGACAAGTCATTTGGGCCCCACGTCCTATTTATAGAAAATCTACCAATTTTCCAACAACCATTGCGGTATCATACGAAGTCCATTTCTCAAACCATTGGTACCGTAAGGATCAGCACAGCGAGAACTTCATACAGGTTCCTTCCGTTTCCCGTTTTCACGGGGTCCATTTTTTGACCATTTTTTAGCCTCTCTCGTGGCCTCGATTTGCGTGCCACATCGGCCGTTCTCCGTTTTCGATGTGCCTTATATCACCGGATTCAGTTTTCCACGCTCGTGATGATGCTTGAGATCATTTCTCGCTCTCACCTTTAGATTTTTTGGGCATTTTTTCCCATGCCCCCCTCGTCGACTCGGTTTGCGTGCCACATCGGCCGTTCTCCGTTTTCGATGTGCCTTATATCGTCGGATTCAGTTTTCCGCGCTCGTGATGATGCTTGAGATCATTTCTCGCTCTCACCTTTATATTTTTCGGGCATTTTTTCCCATGCCCCCCTCGTCGCCTCGGTTTACGTGCCACATCGGCCGTTCTCCATTTTCGATGTGCCTTATATCGCCGGATTCAGTTTTCCGCGCTCGTGATGATGCTTTAGATCATTTCTCGCTCTCACCTTTAGATTTTTCGGGCATTTTTTCCCACACCCCCCTCGTCACCTCGGTTTACGTGCCACATCGGTCGTTCTCCGTTTCCGACAATCCTTATGTCACCGGATCCAGTTTTCCGCACTGATGACGATGCTTGAGACCTTTTTCTCGCCCTCATCAATCCATTTTTGTTCGGTATAATTTTATCCCTTTTTCGGGCCGAGCAACCCCTTTTACGAAAAAGGCACTTAGGGAGTTTCTGTTAAGCTCTTTTCTGACTCCTAAAACAATGAAAAGATCGCCGAGCAATCTTGCTTCCTTTCATGCTCGCTAAACGTATCTGAAATGGCGTCTACCTGGTATAAGTTTACCCCTTTTCCGGACCTCGTAGACTAATTACGAAAAAGGTATACTCTAGTCACATCGGCTAGAAGAGTTCTCCATCCGCATCATTTTATGCTTTTTCGGGCCTTGGAGACTAAACTTACGAAAAAGAAACACCAATAGAGTCCACTTACCGCTTTCAGACTCTCTAAACATGAAAGCAACCATGAGCATGAGCCTTCTTGGGCTCGCAAAATCCACAGGACCGCACCATTTCAGAGCACACTTTTATCCCTTCTTGGAGCTCATTAAAACTACGAAGAAGGAATCAATGGTGCCCCCTGGCGCCACAACAGGTCATGTCTACTCACACAGCAGCTTCCCCATTTCGGTCGCCTTTGTTCAGAGTATTCTGCAGTATGTCACTCTAAAACTCCCTCGACAGCTACCATCAGCTTCACCCCCCCCCCGGAGTCAGTACATACCCTTCAGTCCCTAAAAAAGCTATGATCCCTAACCTACAAGTCAGTTCCATACGCTGACAGGTCAACCATGTCATCATGCTCTGAACAAAGAAAGTTTGAGTCTACCCATTTTTTGGCCCAGTTATTTCCCATCCCCACAAGTATGTCAGTTCTACCATCAGTACTACATCACTTCAGTTCTAGACCTCGTGCTCCTATCAAGGAAACATCATTGCCTTGTTCGTTGCTGGTCTCCCTCTGTCGACGACAACCACATTGATTCCAGAGGATAGACCTAGAGGTCCCTGTGTCTTGTACTCATTACCATCTATGATGAGTGCCTACGAATCATTTCGAGAGGAATCCTTACTACCTCTCCAAATGGTTGTTTCTCACATGCTCGACTTCAACACCTAGATCGCATCGTTGAGACTCGCACAGGGTATTTGTCCGTTTCACTTATTAGTCGAAGACCCCGGATACCTCCTGACTCCTCCACATTTGAGAGTCTTCCTATGGACAACACCAGTTACACTTTTTCTATAGAGATCCGGGTTGCGCATGGCGACAGTATTTAGGTTTACCCCAGTTTCATACTCCCTTGAGTATATACTTACATTATTTCTCAGAGATGACTCATAATCATTGAGTCCATACAGATGTTGGACACCTTCAGTTTCAGCAGTTCAGCAGTTATTCCAGTGTATAAGTTATTGAGATCAGCCATGGCCATGAGTATATCCCACAATAATGTCCCCTCTGGACCATTATGATGTACCAGTATATTTCTTCATGTATTAGATCCCTCTTCTTGGGACTAATTGTTTTGTATATGTCTTGATACGAGCATGGGAATGCCCGCCTCGTCCTTTATCAGAGATTATACCTCATTCATATTGAGGCCATGTAATATTTTTTGTTTTTGCAGCTTCCAAGGACCGTGGCTCCCGTCTCCAACCGGTCTCTTCTCTCCCCTAAAACCCCAGAAAAAGACAAATGAACTATGATGTCTATCGGCCATACGATGAGCTCCTGCCCTCACACATCAGGGGGCAATCTGTTAACACCTAAAAAGTGCTCACTAGCTCATTCCCTTACTCACATGACCCATTTATCCACTTTTTCACCATCTGAGCCTCTTAAACCAACAAAAGGTTACCAAAAGACCTTAGTACACCCCTTTTTCCATTAAAAAAGATTATTTTTCCAAGAAAATCATAAAAAACCCTCAAAAAGGGTCCAAATTCCCAAAAATATTAAAAAGGGAATTAAAATATTATTTTTATTCAAAAAAGGAAAAAGGAGGGAAAAGTACCTAAACCATGTTGGTCAATACCATTTGGTTTCCACAAAACCACAAATGGTATTTCCCACCACCAAAACCTATAAAAAGGTGGTAGGGGCTCCTCATTTCACATCCATCCATTATCTCATCCTTATGCTGCTGAAATCTACCTTGAGCATTTTAGCCATTGCAAACCACATTGGAGAAGAGACCATTGGAGATTGGAGTTGCTCATCCTTGGAGCCATTCAACCTCACCATTAGAGGTATTGATTCCGCAAGCACTTGCTTTCCCCATTCTTTCAATACAAATTCTTTATTTTATATGTTCTTGTTCTTGATTTTAAATTACTTTTGTTATTTGCTTAATATCTTTGCTTAGATCCATGAATAGTCTTGTTTAATTAGTTTATTGTTATTTATTTCCATTGAAACTGCTGCTACTAGTTAGCAGGTTCCCATAGCACTAAGCCTAGTTGCAAAACCGAGCAAACAGGTGGTCTGATTCCTCCCAACCATAGGCTATTCCGATGTGGAATACCAACCCCATGCTGGGCCATGAGACCACTAGGGAAAAGAAGATTGTTAGGGTGTCCAAAACCCCTTTTATTTTCACTAAATGCTTCCAATATACCAACCAAGCAAGTCACTACTGGTTCTTTGTTCAACCTCCCAACTATCATAGCTCCTGGCACTCATCTCTTGCACCATACAACACAAGAAGTCATCCTTTATTTTCTCAATAGTCCCTTAGGCATGCCTTTCCTCTTAGTGCTCTTCTATATGGCCAATGTGATCCCAAGACATTTCAAACTTCAAGTTCTCATTTCCAGCATTGTGAAGCTTCTTGGGCATGGATTTTATGGTTCTTTTGACAACCTAATAGGCCAACAATATTTAGAGATTTACACTGGTATCTAGCTTCTCTCCAATGGTGTCTTATCTCACTCAACAGCCTTTATTTGATATCTCCATGGTTAATATGGGAGTTAGGTTGAGTTTTCTCTCTTCAAACTTTTCTTCTTTCCAAGAACCCTCTTTTTTCAAATCTCCTCTCTTCCAATTCGAATTTTTCCATCCATCAATTCTTGGTTCCTCAAAGGTAGGAGGTAGTTTTAAAGAAAAATGAGCTAGTCACTTTTCGCATAAGATTACTAAGTTCTCATATTTATATTTCCCTTTCATTTAGATAGTGTCTCAATTCAAGTTTAGCATAAAATTAAGGATAAATGGAAAATAAGGCAATCGCATGTATGAGGTTTAGGATAGGGTAAGGTTTTTTCATAAGGAATAGGTCATTCCCCCATTGATCCCCCTTACTTTCACTCTAGTGCAATCATAGACCCATCGGTGTCATCCCCATCAATCAACCTTGGAACCTTTCATCAATATTACAATGATCATGTTTATCAGTGTTCATAATCACCATGGCATCTACCTCGTGGTGCTAAGAAAAACATAATCAATAAAAATATAATTTCAAACTAAACAATATCAAGTTCAAAAGATGGCATTGAGATGGGGTTCTTTGTCAAAATATAACTACTCTCAAAGACATAAACACCCCTCCAAAACCAGTGTCCCATAAAAAATGTCAAAAGTTACCACATGCACCTCCAAATGTGTGAAGAAGGAGGGTGCTCCTCAAGTGTGGCATAGCCACCATCAAAACAACTTAATCCAAATGTTAGACCATGCATTATGTCTAAGGTGTTAGCTCTAGGAAGCCCAACAATGTACAACTAGGAGAAATACCATCAAATATGTAAGAAATAATACATGAAAAGGTTATCAAGTGCACTTTTCTAATAACCTAATGTCCTTTTAATGAATTATTCCATGAACCTTAGGTTCACCATGGTGTGACTATAATTAAACCCTTATGACATGTTAGATCCCTAAGACAAGATGAATTTCCTAGTTTGTAAATGAGGTGAGGGTGATGGAGTGAATTTGGCATTAGGGATAATGTGTTTGCGAATTGACCATCGTAGAAATGTGATTGAGTGTTAGATCTATCCCTTAGCATTCAAAAGCTAGGGGTTTTAGATTTTTATTCTACATGTGTGCCTTTGAAGGGAGTGTTTTTTATTGAGTTACCCTTTCCTTGCACCTCTTTCTTGCGACCCCTTTATTTCCTTTTCTTTTTTCTTTTATTTATATTATTAGCCTTTTTTCACTTAGTCCCTTTGCTTTAGATTTGGTTTTGATAACCTGGTACGTAGGGAACTTGGCTTTTTGCAAGGGAGCATTGCTCATGTATATAACATTTATAATTTAGTTGCATAAACCGTACAGTACTTTGACACATTTGTTTTGATATAGACATTCATACATGGGAATACTATTGAGACCTTAGAACATAACATATGTTAAGTCAATTATGAAAGGGGACTTGCTGAAAATGAGTGAAAAGGATAGTGGAATGACATAGCATGAAATATGGCTAGGTAAAGAGTGTGAAATCACATGAAATGAGTGTTACACCTACCTAAATAGTTAGGGATACACTTGACTCGCAAGATTATACACTTTTAAAGGAAATTATGGCCACACCATGAGACATCCTTAGCTATGAAACAACAATTTAAAGTACATGAGCCACTATAGACCAACTTCAACAACCCCTCATGGTCATATCCCGCATAGAAGAAGACAATACCCATGTGTCAACAAGTATAGCATATGTCATAACAATGGCATCAACTAAAAATCCCCATCAACCTTTGGCACATAACATGATGATTTGAACTAGCTGGAAGTGTCTATCAAATATCCATGATTTGAACAAGCTAGAAATGTCTCTATCAAATATCAGTGATTTGAACAAGCTGGAAGTGTCTCTAGTCATCCCTACATGTTAGGTGGTAAGAAGGCTAGATGCCTCTACCTGATGTATACATGCAACGTGATTTAGCATAAGAAGGCCCCAGTTTAACAAATTGTGTTATCACGAATAGAGGCATTTTTGTCTAAGTTGGGCTTCATACCTATGTTGTGTTAATCACCTTGTATATACATATAAACTGATAGCTCTCGTAGTAAGACTTAGGATTCTTTTCATACTCATAATTTTTATGTGATCTCATATTTATTTCATGTGAATACACATTGTGTTTACTGTTTCATTTATCATTAAACTCATACCACAAGGAAAATCCATGCTCAACAAATTATCATATTCTTCAAGCAGTTTGCATGCAACAAATCATGATGAAAAACATGGCTCATATGATTATCAAAAAGAAATATGGAATAAACAAAGAGCACTTATGCAATCAAAGGGAAATATTTGTAGAGGAATCAGTAGCTTCCCTAACCCCAAGGGGAAAAGTTTCACATTTTCCTTATGTTGTATGATATAATCATTGGGTTTGTCATTTGGATTTTGAATCAATGGCTCGATTGATGTGTATGTTTTTGAAGTTAAAAAACCAAGTATCATCTTTGATTACTAGCAACAATACTCCAACATCCTTTGCTTCACGTGAAGAATCCCAAATAGAAACTTCTGGAGTGATTTGAAAACGTTCCATTTTGTGTCAATTTGCAAAACCTATTGCAAATATGCCAAAATGAGTGTCTAGAGCTCTAGATCATTGATTTTTCTTTGCATAGGCTTAAACAACTGACTTTTACCTGAAGCAGCGCATGCACAAAAAATTATCCTATACATATTGTTTGAATTGAAGAAGGTTTTGGCAAACTTTTTGTATTGTCTGACCTGATGGTTTTGTGTATTAGCTTTGTTTGTGATGGATATTTTCTCATAAATAATGATATTTGAGGTGGTTTAGGTCCACCTTTGTCTATTGTGTTTCCACATTTTTTTAACCACAAAGTTACCGTGTTCAATTGTTTATGATATTGTAAAGTGCATTTGTTGGCTGGATTGGCTCATGGGTATTAGACAAGCTACCATATGAATGAGTAGAAGTTAGTTTTATACCGGTGTGATATTAGCTTCATAAACTTAAACCTCAATGTAGTTTTTAAACATTTTTTAATTCTACAGGAGGGAGATGCTTTTCTTGAGAATATTTTGTTTAATCTGGTAATGAAATGAACTATCTTCAGGAATAACAGCTGATAGACCTGAGCCTGATAATTTGGTTTCTGAAGAACATTACATTCAGCTTTTCATTCCATCCACACAATCTGGAAAGGTGGTTAGTGATTCACAACAAACATTTCAAGAAGTCAATGCTTCTTATCGTTCTTGTGAAGTAGATGAATCATTAGCAAAGAAAAAATATTTATCTGATGAAGCCTCAAAGCACGAGTCCTCAGATGCAAATTTGCAGGATAAAGAAGCATCATTAAATGTCTCAAGTTCTTGCAAAACCTCACTGCATCGTTGGCTTTACAATACAGGGTTTGTATCTATGAATCAATATAGTTGAAGTATAATTTTATCTCGCCCAAGTCTTCCTCTGTTCAATAACCTTTCTAGTGTTGTTACTTCGATGAATGGAAATAATTCACTAGAGGAAATTTCTAAGAAGCCAGTTTCCCCTCCCTTAAGGATAGGTAATTCAGAACATGTTAAATGTATGACTCCTAATCGTTCAAAGGAGAAATTTTCTTCTGGGATGTTAAATGTTATCTCTCCCCTTAGTAGTGAAAACCTGACTGTTTTTCTTGAGCAGATGACTCCTGAACAGAGCAAGGTATGCAGTCCTCCTAATGGTCTTATAAATGTGATTGATTCTCTTGAACTGTCATCACAAATCCTAGAGGTCAGAGGAATTTTATTTACTTCTTATGATGAAAGAGAATATGTTCAAATGCCCCCATTCAGTGATAAATTGTTTGAAATTCCTAAAGAAGTGGTGTTTGCAACACCTGATAGCTGTTTTCAAAACTTTACACATGATTTGAAAGAAAATATATTTCGACCTTTATCTACTGCTGATGAAAACTATGTTGACTTAAGTTCACATGTGACAAACCTTGCTGTAAGGGATATTGTTCCAGAGTCTCCCACTACGATAACAAATTCTCTGCAGCAACCTATCTCTAATTTGCATTTTGATAAAACTAGAAGTTATTCTAATTCCCCTTCCCGTGGAATTATAGCATCTTCATGGGACGAACAAGTCACATATCTCCGTTGGAAGGGAATGAATGAACATGGTGACTATAGTAATACAGAAATCTACAAGATTTCGAGAGAGAATCAATTTTTTATTCCTGCTGATGTTTCACCGGCGTTAGTGATGTCAAACAACATTGAATTGAAAAGTTTGACTACAAGAAACTGTTCACCAGAGCAGATAATGCAGAACAGTTAAATTTTGAGTGTCTTAGTATTTCAAAATCCTCTACAGTAAAGGAAAATCTACACCATTGATCACTCTATTTCAAAATCCTCTACAGTAAAAGGAAAATCTACACCATTGATCACTCAAATGAGCAATAGTTGTAGTGAAGATTGGCATTTAAGCACTGCTGGAACAGAAAAATCTATTCAAAGACAATGCAAATTTAAACGCCTATGCAAGCGCAAAGATGAAAGTGGAGCTCAGGTTTCTGCATCTCCATCTCCATCTCAGATACCTTATGCAAGAAAGAAGAAACATGAAATTACCAATGATAGTATACAAAGGAAATCAAAGCTCTCAAAAGGTCAGCTATTTTCAGCTTGGTATTATTTTCTTATTTATCTGTTGTCTTGATATAGAGGTGAGAACTGAATGAAGTAGTGTAATTTTCTATTTTTGGACTAAAGGTTTGGTTTTTGGTTGCAGCAAAACAACATTCAAATATCTCTGCCCAGCTATTCATTGATGAGGAAGCAAAGTAAGATAATGACTTTGATGCCTAACTCCTCGTTTCTTTATATGTGTTGAGATGGAGTTGTGAACACTTCTGCTTTGTTAAATACCCAAGAAATTTATATTTGGCTACAAGATCAAATATGATTGGAAGAAATGTTGATTTGATCATTCTATATTTATTTCTCATTGGTAGCAAAATGTATTTATTTTAGGTTGATGAACATGATACTGACATTAATGAAGGAGAATCGCAATCAGATAGCTTTATAGATGATAGGGTAGAACCAACACCATCATCTACTCAATCTGAAGGCGATCAGGTTGACATAATGGAAGTCTACAGGTTTGTTTGGACTAATAAAGAAATATTTTGGTTCATAGTTTTATGTTTTCTTTTTGCTATTCTATTTCCAAAGGAGCAATTTATCATCTTTCATAAACTTGTTGCTGCCTTCTAATTTTTCAGCTACACATTTCTTTAAGCGTGACTAATGGAATTCATTGATTTTAAATTTTTGCTGTGATCTGTCTTGACAGGAGGTACTTATTCACACAGTCATCATTAGATGAAGAGTTGAATCCCTGGGCTCATTTTTGTCGGCCACAGGCATTTACTGGAAGTGAAATTCTAGATCCTTCAGAAAGTATTACTGCTTCTGTAGATAACAATATTGGATCTGATACAATATATTAGGCTACATCATTTGCACCAACTCTGATTAGGAATACATATAATAAAACCTCCAGCTTCTTAAGAATTTGGAGAGGAGGAAGTGCAGAGCCCGAAGGCTCGCACACACAAACAGGAATGGTGTAAAACCAATTCAATTAACATATGAGAAATGATTACAATATATAGGTAACAACACTAAACTTTAGATCCATGATATGTGGATCTCAAACCTATGCATACCAAACATAGACAGTACACCTCAACACAATCCCAAGCAATCTGCCTAGCATTTCTACATTATCTCTAACATCCTCCCTTAATGTAGAAATGGATCAAAATATGCCTGTAATTCCAGGCTTACAAATAATCAAAGCAATTTAATAATTTAATCTTCTCGGACTCCAAACTTTGAACTCTATAATCCTCCTTCTTCTTCATTTTGACCTTAGTTGCTGTCAAATAATATTTGTTTATGTTTTCCCATTTCCTGCTCTTCCAGTTTGAGAGCTTGAAGTCTTCACACATTGATGTATAGTGCATTCTATTATTTGATTGGACCTCTGCTGTCTTGGATCTTCCTTCAGGTTCAACACATTCTGCAAAATTAGTAATTGACATCCAGGCTCGTCTACAATCAGTTGTATTCTGTACAGTGGAATTCTGCAACATTGGCTTATGGGTCAGCAGTGTCAATGTGTCTATTTCAACAGCACCTGCAAACATGATAGGTTCTCTATCGAAAACAGAGTCATCATTTTCACCGTCCTTTGGCTTTTCAAGCCAAGATGCAATAAACTTCAACTCTGCTTCAAAATCGACTATTGTTTCTTCAGTTGCTTTAACTCCAGCCAAGAAGTTATCTATTAAAATTGTTTCCAACATAATTAAAATATGTTCTTCTCTGGAGAGGCATTCCTGATCATATAGAGGCTCAAGTGCAGCATCAAAAGACATATTTATCTTTTCTTTATTGAGGCAGTTGGACAAACCAGCAGCTTGTCCAGCTGCCACACCAATTGTATTCTCCACGCAGCAGTGGCAAGTTAATCTCACAACATTCTATTTACTTGGACGTGGTCGAGAGGTTATACTACAACAGCTCGGACAAGGTAAGGCTTTGATTGAGAGGCCCAATGCACAGTAGCAGCAGCGATCTTAACGCCTCCCACATAAGCGTACAGTTCCTTTCAATGGGGATTCCCTCTCTACAACGGATGGAGACAACGATCAACAATCCCACTTGCTAGCGCTCTCTTAGCAATCGGCAATGATCCAAATTTCCAGTGATTTGGCAGGAATCTTCTTGAATTTCCAGCAACTTCCTCCACGAAATATGACCGTGATCTCTACTTCATTTCCAGCAAGCTCCTTTAGCAACAATATTCACGGCAGACAGGAAGCTACGATTTCTAGAATCTCACAGACAGCGCTCTCTCCTGAGTAGCCCGCTCTCCTTCCACACTCACTAGCAGATTCGGCTCCTTCACTGGCAGTGATCTCTCCACGATCTTCCAGATGTAGTTAGCAGTGCAGGAAGGGAATGGGAAGAGATCCCAATTTCAAGTGATTTATTCATGATCGCAGCAACAAAACCTTAAATTTTTCCATAGCAGCGATCTATCCCACACAACGCTTCTCCTTCAGCGATCTTCTCCTTCTAATGGCAGCAGTCAGTCTATTTGCGGCTCCTTTACTGCACAATTGGAAGCTCTCTACACCACACGGGTTCTTTGGCCTCCACGCACAGCAACAGGAATCTCTCCCCAATTTGGTGATCTTCACGGTGCCTGGGCAAGAAGGGCATCGATCTCTCTTGGGCAGTCTCTCTCCTTGTTGGATCTGCACGCACTCAGCACTAGCTCTGTCCATGGCTGCAGCAATGTTTTCCTCTGTGGCGGCCCCTTACTGACCCCACAGCCTGCTCCTTCATCGCAGCACCAGTCTTTAACAGTCACAGCTTCTCCTACTCCTTCAACACAGCGTCGATCTTCAACACCCAGCAGCCTACTCCAATGCAGTGGCTTCTCCTTCAACACTCAGGTAACTCTGCACAAACAGACATGAGGAGACAGGAGGAGGAGGAGGTACACTCAACTCTACTCCACACACAGGAAGGCCAACAGGCTTTCTTCACAACATGCCACTATGGCTCTGATACCATCTTAAGAATTTGGAGAGGAGGAAGTGCAGAGCCCGAAGGCTCGCACACACAAATAGGAATGGTGTAAAACCATTCAATTAACATATGAGAAATGATTACAATATATAGGTAACAACACTAAACCTTAGATCCATGATATGTGGATCTCAAACCTCTGCATACCAAACATAGACAGTACACCTCAACACAATCCCAAGCAATCTGTCTAGCATTTCTACATTATCTCGAACACAACTCTATGGTACTATACAATGTTGTTGACGATTCAAGAGTAGTTAAACTCAAGCCTAGCTTAAGTGAGGAAAAACACAGTAAGATGGAATCTAGAAAAAGAAAACTAAGTTTTCAGCCAATTCATTCTACTAGAAAGTCAAATTTTTTTGAGAGCCAAGTACCACCATTTTTAGAGGTAAACTTGAGAGAGAATTTGAGTAGTTCATCATTTATATAAAATGAGCCCAATCAATCCTTGGGTTGCACTTTTGACAATGATCTTTTTTATGGCCTTGACCTTGATGCTCTAGAAGCAGAAGCTACTAAGATGGCACATTTGAGATAAAACATCGATGATGGGGCAGGGAAGATGACATCTCTAGTAAAATAACGTTTACCCAATACTCACGATCTGGACTTGGGATATTCTGTGAATCTTGTTTCCTTGAACATTGCCACTAACATCAAACAGCCAAGTAGGACATCTGTTGTAGAAAATTGCATCAATGGAAAATATTATTCGTTTGCTAAACACTTGAAAGAAAACAGAATAAAATAGAAATGATTTTGATCCGCATTTTCTCTGCACGCCATCTTTTGACCTGGGCATATAATATAGGAATCCATCAAAGAGTCATTTTGGATTTCATATGGCATGTCGTGAAGGATTTTTCTTCTCCCAAGATTTGAGAGTGAATTGTAAGCTCACTTTTTTATTTGGATGTGACTTCTGATTGTGCAACCATAAGATATTTATTTAGCTCTGCATGTGTTGACCACGATATCCAGGTGGATCATGCAAGGATTGGGAATTCTCTGTTGGCCACTGACAACTTATTTGGATGAATTAAATATGTACATGGGGTTCCCTGAAGCTTGAGGTTCCCTCGGATAACGAAGATATTGGCATTTTCTGGGACCATTCTTAATGTATTGTACAATCTGTACCATATTAAATTGCCATTAACTATATTCATATCCTTTGGAGTTTTGCTTACCTCGAGGATGTCAAGATTAGCAATTGAACCTTCCTCATAGGAAGATCAAGTGAGAAGCATTGAGGGATCTCAAATTTTAGATCTTGATAAAATACATTCATGTCCATTCTGGACATCCATCTTCTGTTATTTAATTTTGGGCTTGAAGGATTTCAAGAAACAACATAGTTGGGATGGTAAATATTGTTTATATTCATTTCGTATTAGGAATTCTATAAGGTGGGATTTTCAATCTTGTTATCACTAACTATATTCAATTTTTTTGGACGTCATACCCCGTGGTGTTAAGACCAGCATCCAAAACTTCCCCATATGCAAATAAAGTGGGCAGCGTTGAGGGATCACAAAATGTAGATCTTGATAAAATACATCAGTGTCCATTCTGGACATCCATCTTCCATTATTTAGTCCAAGCATGAAGGATTTCAATAAAGAGCATAGTTGGGATGGTGCTGGTTCTCCTCATCGCGTATTGGACATCAGTGTCCATTCTAGACATCCATCTTCCATTATTTATTCCAAACTTGAAGGACTTCAATAAATAATATAGTTGGGATGGTGTTGGTCCTACTCCTCACATATTGGAAATCATGTGAGATGGGATTTTTCTGGACATCATTCTGTATAGATATCCTCGAGCATATAGTGTTCAAACATGTTTGTAGCCACGTTCTAAATTCTTCTTAGATGGACGCATTCCATCCCATCTATAATGTAGTAGGTGTCATGTCAAGGATTTTAAATAACGAACCTCAATGGAAGCATTCTCTTTCAAGGCGGGAGCATTTTGTCAGTAAGATGACAAATGAATATCAAGTTTTTTAATAGTCAAGGTTTTTCAATTTTGTTGATTAGATTTGTCCAAATACATGAACATCAAGGTTGTTTAATAGAGGCGAAATCTAAGCATTGAGCTGCCCAGCATTTAATGCGGTGGCTCAATGCTTAGGGTCCGTTGGATCTGGAGATTATCCAGATCCAACGGACCCTAAGCATTGAGCCGCCGCATTAAAAGCTGGGCAGCTCGATGCTTAGCTTTCGCCATTTAATAGCCACGGTTTTCTTTTTCATGTGTTGTTCCATTACGACGCATACATCAAATTGCTTCATTATAGTGCATAGCATTAAATCATCCATCAAATCAAATCATATGTTGCTTCATTACAGTGCATAGAATTAAATCAAATTAGATCAAGATGCTTATGTGGACATTGTAAAGTATAGTAGTAATATTCAAGTAATATAAATATGGATACAAATATAATTCAGCATTGAATAAATATGTGAAAAAAATATAATAAAATTAAATAAGGAAGTAGACATTTTATAAATACAAACCATTCACAATTTAAAAGTAACATCCATTATTCATAATAAGAAACTTCAAACATATCTCAAATTTGTAACATAACATTTAGAATATTACATAAAACAATAGTCACAAATTTGTTGAATGACTTGAGTTTGTGTTGAGATTTACTTATATGGAAAGAAATATAGGTTGAATATTCACTAATGTGTTGGATTTTGTGCAACTTCATAAGATATTCTTCTTGTATTGATTGTACCTCCTACCAGAGTTGATCTTGATGTAATTAATAATGTAAACCCTAGAAATAACAATGTAAACCTTGGGGTGAAAATCAAATAAATAAAATAATTATTAAATGTATTTTTATATTCCCCCAAGACAAGTCGGCCCAGTCAAGTTAGACAAGTCGTCCTAGTTAGGAAAAAGTCCAGTTTGGAAAGTATCTTCAGCTAGGAGAAGATATTTTGGGGTTTCTACTTGGAAATTTATTCCACCTTTATCTCTCTCATCTTTGTACTATGTTCTCAGAATTTTTCATCTCTATACGAAGGTTGTTGGGTTTTCTCCTGATTGGGTTTCCCAGGATAAATTTTCATATTCTTTGTTTATGTGCTTTGTCTTTCTTCTAGTGATCCTATTGATCTTTTGCAATTGAATTATAATTATATAATTATATGAAAAACTAACACAATGTGGCCATTGTATTGTGATGGTGAAGTTACAAATAGTATGAGACTTGAGTTATAATTGAATAATTTGCTATTATAATTCCGCTCTTATATTAATAATTAATTAATACTCGAATTATTAAAAATTAAAGTATAGCTTAAGCATTAATTACTCTAATTGAAATTCCACTTTTATCTTGACAATTACATTTTAATTATAACATATTGTGAATTTTTAAAAGTTAAAAAATATAAATATCTATATTATATCTATGCTGGCAAGTGAGTGGTGATCATTACTTTGGCCAAAGAACTTTAATATTGCTATCACCATCTAATTGAATGAATGATGTAAGCCGTGTTATCAATTTCCCCTCCCCAAAACAAATAATTCATCCATGTCAAATTTCCAAAAAACACATTTGTATTTTATCCGTGTCTCACTGCTTTCTCTCGTCACTCTTCATGGTGGCCATGGAAATGTATATAGAAGTTCATGCAATGCAATTAATACCATTGTTATGGGGGAAGGTGTCCAACTCGACTCCAAATATTAAATAAACATGGATGTTATATGAAAAGACTTTTGTATGGATAAACATTCAATGTGGCATAGTTTATATCTCAATGTTGCCTCCATCTTGACAGTTGATTATATTCTAATAAAATAACCATTCAATGTGACATAGTTTATATCTCAATGTTGCCTCCATATTGACAGTTGATTATCTTCCAATAAAATAACCAACAAATGTATGTAATGGTACAAAAAAAATGTATTTGATGTTACAAAAGAATGTTGTGTTACAATATTATGTGATGGTACAAAAGAATGTTATGTTAGAATCTTTAGAATTAAAATTATTCTCTTTAATTGTATTGGGTCACTTTTAGAATAGTGTAGTCTAGTATTGAAAAACAATGTGTATTGGAATATTAATATATTTAAAATTGAAATTTATTTTTATGTTATATAATAATTAATAATAGAATGAGTTAAATTTTTGGTAATTTTTTTGAGTGAGGAAATTTTTTGTCTTGATTTATTTATTATTTTTTAGATTTCAATAATTTGAGACTAAATATGTAAACAAAATATAAACATTCATGATCATAATTTGTTGATTATCATGACTTCGAAATTCTCACTTGTAATTGAGTATAGACAAAATATAAACATTGATTCTCTTACATGAAAGGAAGGGTATGTGTTATTGTTTTTTTCTCATTGCTTATTATTATAAATCAAACCTAATTTAATTTAATGCAAATGGCTCCCAGAGGATTTAATGTCTAGATAAGAAAGTCAAGGATAATAACAATCTACATAAGGGAATGTTTATTTATATAGGATTAGTGGTCTAATTACCTAGTGATCAATTAGATCCACCTTTAGGCATTGGATTGAAAACGTTTGGTGACAGCTAAATCATTTATGTTTCAATTGGCAAATCTGCTATATATTGTATGTTAGTTGTGAAATAACCAACAAAATAGTTGTTGCAATATTATGCTTGTCACTTGCAATGCACTCTATATATTTTATGAATTTTGAGTTTCTTTTGAATCATTGAAAAAATGAATAATTAATGTTTTGTGAATTTTGAGTTGCCTTTGATCATTGAAACAATGAACAATTAATGTTTTATGAATTCTTAGTTTCCTTTGACAATTGAAACAATGAAAAGTAAATGTCCAATTTAAGTTGTGCTAAATTATAAATGTAAAGAGTAAACTAAAAATCAAGTTTGAAAACTATTCCAAAACAACATGAAAACCCCATCTATCAACAAGATAAGATAATATGCAATATGATTAGCAATTCTTAGAAGGGCCAAGCCTACCTATACATCAAATTACACAAGATCTTCCATCATTGGTCAAATATAGGGAGCTTGAATATGGCATTGCTTCTATTCTCCATATATTTTATCTCTTATTGGTGCTCAGTGTTAGACATTAATTCCTACAAATAGGTTTAGTGGATTGTTAAGCTTTGTGTACATCAACAAGGTCTTGTTTTGGACTTCTTTGTAGTTTGGTTGTATAAGAAGGCCCCAATATAACAATCATTGAACATAATGCATTGAGAGGTTTAATGGGATTCTTGAATACAAGAACAATGGCTACAATGACCACTACCCTTTTCATTGTGTTACCCATAGTAAAAGTCAAGGGGTTGATTTCATCTGGTGCTTGGTACAAAGATTGGTTGTAGATATGATAAAATATTCTGGATAGAATGAACCAAATGTAAAATGTGGAGTTCACAATTGCTTCTATTTCCTTATGATACCCAAAACCATTGGACACTTTCAACAACAATGGGAGTGGAGAACAAATGAAACAAAGATAAATTTTTTATTCAATCATATAAATTCAATCCATCAATCTCCTTGAATTAACAACCAACAATATACCATTTTTCATGTGTAATTTCACGATAGGGAAAGGGAGTGAATAGCCCTCAGTGAGACATTACAATAATAAATATCCTTCAATAAACACACTGATTGATAGGGATTCTTATGAATAGATATTTTTATCCAATACTTTTTCTCATATGGTATATGTGACATTATAATTTGTATTGTTTACAAATTATTGTGATTTTGAATGACAAAACTTTATGATTTCCTTCTTGTGGAGTAGTTGAGATAGTTTCCTATTTTTTTTTCTTTTGACTAGTTGAGATATTATTATTATTGTTACACTTATAATACAATAAGGAGATGAACGTTCTGAGTTAAGGAGATAAGAACGTTATTGTTAGACGTATTGTTAGGGTTAGCTTTGTGATTGGTAAGGTAAGCCATAGGCTAACATAAGAAGCATACCAAGCATGGTTGGATCAACTAGCTATTCAATTATCTATATGTCCTAAGTCACCAATTCAAAACATCTACAATAACATGGTTTCTTCACATATTGTGGATAAAGATAACAATATATAGGTGGGTATGTGTTATGTTTGATTCCAATAAGACGAGATAGGGGATGATGCTCATATCATAGATACCTTCTTTGAAAGCCTAAAATTTACTTCCACCACCCCTCTCTTTGGACATGAGTCAAGGTCTACCCAACAAGGGACAATATTGTTACTAGTGTATGTTATAATTTAACATAGCAACTTCAATTCAATGCTACAAACATCAAATAGATGTTAAATAAGTGACGTTTAGTATTTTAATCCCTACACACACAAAGGCATAAGTTCAAGATATTAAGGTTTCCAACACAAGTTGGGAATACTATCCCTTAGAAAATTAGGAGTGAATGTGATAAACATGTTGATGTACACTAACCCAATTCAAATGCAATACACAAATATACTTCTCACAAAGAACTTAATTATTTTCATTTTAATCATTTGCATGTACAATTTGATATTAGAGTAGCTACGAAGCAATACAAAAATATTAGAATGGATCTTTTCTATGGAGCTTGTTGTATAGGAAAAGTCATGGAATTAACAACTATATATATATTCCCCTTGCATAAATGACTTTGTCAATGATGGCTATGATAGATAAATCCACCTATCATAATAACCATTTATTTGTCTTCCCATGGAACTTGTAGCCGATTTATTACATTAACCCAAATACACTAGTAAACTAAAATCACGTATAGATATGAAATTATGCATGTGTCTTCATAACTGCATAACTATTAGTCTTAAATATTATTATATTATATTAACAAATGTGGAGGAATATTAGGTATAGATATAAAATTCTGCATTTTTGTTCCTAAGTGCACAATCATTTTCAAAATTAAATATTATAATAAGATCTCAAAAAAAATATGGAGGGATAACCAACTATATTTTGGACATATAATGGTAATATGCACTTGAACTTGGATGAATAATTTGGCACTGTGGTTAATTGACATATATTTATAAGTACCCACAAAAAATAAGCAAAATATTACTTTGTTAAGCCCCTAAAAGCATACATAAAAATGTATTTTGGCCATAACTATACCATAAGATGTCTACATGAAATGAAATTTTGACAAGGAAAATATGTAACCTCTCCTTATATTTTCACCAAATTTAAGTAAATTCGATCATATGGTCTTCTGAAATGGGACAATGCAATTGGATCTATTGTCTTTTGGGAAAAATAAGGGTTGGAAACTTAGATTGCTTGTATGATAGAGTTTCCTTTATTTAAAAATTTTCTAGATATTGAAGTGGTGAATTAGACATATGCTCTAACAATATCGTAGGGGATCTTTGTGGCTATAATGAGCCCATGTCATGACTATCATGTAGTTTTTGTTCTTGAAGGGGTTGATAGGTTTTGAAACACATGAAAGGCAGTTCCAAGTTGATAAAGAAGAATGGGAACATAAATTAACTATACAACTTTAGTGATCACCATGATTCTATAGGTAGAGGACCACTACGTTAAACATAAATTAACCAAAATAGATTCTATACATGCATGCTTGTAACTCATATTATGTTCCATCCTACACCAACACATATGAAACATGGAGACATCTTATAAGGGTAAGATTAGCAAACACAATACCTCAATATGATTCACTGCTATAAATGTCCCTAGTTGGAGGTGAAAAATAATATCCCATATTTTTGCTTGATTTTCCAAAACATGGCCATCAACCAAAGTGGTGAAGACGTTAGAAATTTTTTTATATATCTAGACATAGAAATTTCTTACTAAAATAAATGAATATCATTACTTCCATGAATGGTTTCCATGTAAACTTTTATAGTTGACAATGTGACTACAACCTACCTCTTACCCACCAACTAATTGTTCCAACAAATAAGTTAAAAAACATAACTACTTGTAGATATTTTGTAGTCAATATCCTCAGTCGAGTTTACATTAAAAAAAACCCATACGTATATCTCTTTTGCGGTCCAAGTCCTCCTTGGTAGTGATTGCATAATCTAAAGTGCCACACAATTATATGAATACCCTCATTGTAGCTATCCAATGTTCCTTTCTTGGTTTTGACATATACCTACTCAAAAATGTTATTGCATGGACAATACCTAGTCTAGTACGGACCATAACATACATTATACTTCCAACAACACTAGCATATGGAACACATGACACGGCTTCTACCTCTTCTTGAGTCTTAGCATACCGATCTAAAAATAACATTGTACTTATAGGAATAGGAACCTTTTATTGGTTGTGGAGCCTGATCTTCCAAATTCAAAGATGTTATTCAGTCGTGTTTGTACCCCAGGCTTACTATACACTCGTTCCCGGCTGGCTATGTCGCCAACAAATTTTGGGCCCATGGTTTTGGGTATCCCGTGGTATTTTCGCATTGTGTTTCTCTTATAAAATATGTATTAGGTATTATGCATTGTAAAGATCTCTGAGATCAAGAAGAGAGACTGTGAGACAGTGAAGAGGAAGTGCAGCGGATGTGCTGCAGGTTGTAGCCCTTCATTTTCTGGATGGTATAATAATAAGGAATGGCAATTTCAGTGTGGACGTAGCTCATCTTGGGTGAACCACGATATATTGGTGTCTCTCTTGTAATGTGTCTGTGTGATTATATTTTCATTTCTATTTATTGTTATTGCTCTGCGATCCTGTTTTTCTAACACCTTTACCATTTTATATTCTTGCATATTAAACATTTGCAAAATTGTCTTAACATATTTCCTTTGATTCAACCATAGTTTCCTATTTGCTCGATCTCTTTTAACTTCCATGCCCAAAATAAAAATTCTAGCACCAAATTTTTTCATATCAAAATTAGAAGGCAATTGAGCTTTAGTATCCTTGATTATATCCTTCTTGTTTCCAATCAACAACATATCATCAACATACAAGATCGCATAAATAAAATGGTCATTAAATTACTTGGAATACATACAGTGGTCAGCGTTACTTCTTGAGAAACTACGTCCCAACTTTTCATACCAAATTCTTGGTAATTATTTTAATTCATACTTGGACTTCTTTAACTTGCAAACCAACTCCTCATTTCCCTTTAGTTCAAATTCTTCTACTTGTTTCATGTAGATTTCATCTTCAAGATCACCATGTTGGAATGTGATCTTCACATCCATCTACTCTACTACAAAATCAAAAGAAGCAACAATAGACAAAAGAAATCTAATATAATTCAATTTAGAAATAGGAAAAATAAAGTCACCCAAACAATTCCCTAGGAATATCCCTTTTCTACTAGGCAAGCTTTGTACTTCTCTACCTTACCTTCTACATTCAACTCCTTCTTAAACACCTAGTTTCTACCAGTGTTTTTTCTTCTAGTTGGAAACTCAACTAGATACCAAGTCTCATTTCATCCAAGGCATCCATTTCTTCAATGATGGCCTTCTTCCATATTTTTTTATCCTCTAAACCTACTACCTCTCTAGTAATTATAGGATCATCATCAATAATATATAGAACAAAAATAGATCATATATCAAGTGGGATATACATTTCTAGTTGTATTTTTCCCGGACTGATCTTCTCAAGGTTGGAGTCTGAGGTTATTCCTCTTCTCAGGTTCATCTTCTTTCATTGATTCTAAATATTCCCCTCAATTGAACTATATTGTCTCTTTTTATTCTTCCCTTGGTTGGACTTTCTATTTGGGAACAACTTTAGCCTCTCTAAATATAACATCCCAATTGTAAACACTCTTCTGAATTATTGTGTTCCAAAGTTTATAACCTTTTCTAGCATCTTTATAACTAGTAAAGACATATTTTTCAACTTTATTATCCAACTTACTCGTATTTTCCTTCGGAACATGTACATAAGAATCACATCCAAAAACTCTAAGATGCTAAAGAGAGTTTTTTTACCAATCCATGCCTCGTGCGTAGTTTTGTCAACTAGTGAAATGTAGGAAATTGATTTACCAAGTAACTTGCAGTACCCATTAGCTCTGCCTATAATTATTGTGATAACCCTACACCACTAACTGTCTGGCATTTTCCATCAGTGCCATGTTCATTCTTTTTGCAATTACATACTATTGAGTTGTGTGTGGAGAGTCTTTTTCCTTGCTATTCTGCACTTCTTACATAATTTATCGAACTCATTTCCATAACACTCTCCACAATTATTTACTTATCTACCTGGTTTTCTACAGAGCCTTGAATTCTTTAAATTTTCCAAAAACTACAAATTTCTTACAAAGGAAATAAACCCACGCGTTCCTCAATAAATCATCAATGGATGAAATATAATACGCATATTTATCCAGTGATGGAACAAAGATAGGTCCAAACACTCACTATGTATTGACTCCAAGATTCCTTTTGTTCATGTAGCACCATATGGAAATCTCACTAGGCTATATTTAGCATATATACAATGTTCATAGAAATTGAAACCTAATGAGAAATTAGACATACATTTAACCATACATTTTCCATGTAATGCTCAATGGCCCTTTCTCCAACATGTCATATTCCTTGATGCCATAACATTTGTTGGGAAGATTAATTGTTTAAAGAAACAATCAAATAATTTATTGAACCAAGGTCATTGTTTTTGTTTCAAGGATGTCAACACTATATGTGTAGGCTGCAACTCTAATCATGCACTGATTTTACCTATTATGTAATGCAGTATAGTGGAGATTCACACACAATCATTCAATCAATCAATACCATTCTACAATTACTTAGAATCTTTCCAAAGGAAATCTACTGGTACCAGGCTATGATCTCCACACCACACTGTTTTAGTTATTATCAAGTGGCCAAAACACACCCTAACAATGTTACTTAGATCAATACCTTGTTACTATGGTAGAACATGGATAAGATCAGTGGGTTTCTTGTAATGATTACCACATAGTATAATAATTTTTAATTACACACCGATTGGAAACACCATTTAATAACTAATAGCCAACATTAATAATCCAATTAGAATCATGTATTTAGTATCCTTAACAAAGTGTGAACCAGAACAAGGGATTGTTACAAGAAATTTTTACTACTCACATTAATGTTTTCAAACCTTGTTCTCACAAAGAAAATGAAGCAAAAGAACTTATTATATTTACTTTAATGAAATCACACACATTAGAATCTTGCAATGCACACTCTTCACATAACAAAACTAAACATAAAATACAAGAATGATACTTGTTCTCAAGAGGGGTCCCTTACTCCTTTGAATAGATTATCGGGTTAACTCTTAAATCGCTAGCCAAAATACATCACAATCCACACATCAACACCATATTCAGGAAACAACACATTTTTTTGTATTAAAGACAGAATATAGCATATCCCCCACAATCAAAATAACAATACTTGATATGTATGGAGGATAGTCGAAGCCACATTTATATACAATGTTACAACACAACAATAAGGAATAAAATATGGAATCATGGATCTACAAGCATGCATAATCCATGATTCGAACTACCCAACTATCAATCTAAAAATATAAGAGCATTATAGTTTTGTTCACAAAAGGGTAAATTAAAGTTACATCGATGAACCCTTGAGATGGATCCTCTAATATAGGATCTAATCCAAACGAACAATTGCTTGGTTGTCGAGGTTGTTCCAATGAACCTCATGAAGAACATTGCCTTTGTAGATACCTATAACAACATTTTGCAGCTTTTGTGGCATCTGCTTATTTTACGGCTTCTGTGGCAAACCCTTAAGTTGAGATCTGCAATCACTTCATTTACATAGTCAAAAAAATATGAAATCCTTCTAACTATAAATCCAAAATGTAAAGAGTATAACCAAGAAAATACCTAATGTCAATGATTTAGCTTATCCATCAAAAGACTTGTTTTAGTAGGAAAATGTGGACAAAATGGAGCAATAGATGAGGGAAAAGGATGCCAAAATAATAACAAAATAATCCATTTCTCCAAAAAGAGGCACATATTTGACGATGTCAAAGGCGATATCCAAAGTTCATGCTTAAGAGTGATGAATATGATGTAGACAAAACGTTTATGATATTGGCTTGGCACAAAGAAATAAATAAATTATATTAATATTCACTATTGAAAAAAAAGGAACAAAACTCAAAAAGACATAAAAATAACACAAAACACTCTAGGCATCCCTCCTCCCTAAAGAAGAAAATGTAAATAGGCATTCTAAAATTGGCTTCTCACAATGACCGCCAATTTTTGCTCATGTTCTATTTCTTCTGGCTTTTGTTTTCCATGTATCACCTGTTGGAGTATAAAGCTATAATAGTACTTATAATCTAATGTAAAAGCACTTGATGTTTTTTCACTGAACTTACAACAACTATGAAAAAATAACGAGATTAACACCTTAAAATTGATATTGGCTTTTATTACCTCATGACACATTATAGATGTGGGTTTAGGTTGGATGTATGCTAGTCTGATATGAAATTGAGGGAAAGTTCAAAACTCCCCCCCACCAAATATTTATGTATAATTAACAATGTCTATATGTTGTTACACATGTAGAGTCCATTGATATATTTTATGTACATATATTTTGTTTTGATTTCACGGGAATTCATGTTGTCATTGTACCTTGAATGATGACTATCTGAATATATGACTAGTCTTCATAGTTGCATTCCATGCATTGTTGGAACACTCAATAAAGTTAGACAATGATAATCTTGAATGGTCAATTTACCATTAAGATTATACACATATAAATGTTGGAATATTTAAACCCATCCATGTCATTTAATACCTTAGGAGAGCATTATTGATCATTTTTTATTAATTCCTAGGTGTTAGACTATGTAGTTGGCTAAATTATACATTGTGTGGACCATAAGCATCCTAGACTCACCTGGACGCATTTCTGAATATTCTGGATAAGATTTCCTAGGATTCTGGTTGATCTTATCCAATCCGGGAATAGAAAGGTGTAATACCCCTATTTTGACCCTTGGGATATATTGGATTTTAATGTAAATATTGTATACATGCGATGTATGTTTCCCTAGCGTGGAGCTCAAGGCCAAGGCCCCACTAGTGGATGCTCGAATTTTATTTAAAAAGGAAAGTATTTGATATTACGCTATCCATGTGCTATTAAGCCATGGAACATTGTAAAATGATGTAAATATTAATATTGCAATAAAATACCAAAAACTGGCTATGGAAGCAACTAATAAGAGGGGGCCATGTGTATCCACTAAGGAGTGGTGAGGGGGTTGTGGGGTTGAACCATATGCTTCCAAATGTCATATTGAGAACCCATTTGACTTTCCTTGCTGACATTTAATTCTCTTGTAAGGAAGTGGTTGAAAAAATCAGTCCATGGCTTCAATGGAGCATGGGCAGCCTAGAAATTCATATGGAAGGGTATGGGCTCTGTTTCCTAGATCCAAAAGGCACTCAACCTCATGGGAATTCATTTTTCCTCATTCCCATTCCATTTTTGAACATCTAAGCATCAGTTTTCATCCATTACACATGCCCAGCAAGGAGAAAAACTAGAAATCGCAACTCTGAATTAAACCACATTTTGAAGTGCCAAAAACACCCAGATATTTGTGTGGACTGTGAAATCCAATGGGGGATCCATAGACCTGAAACTTGGGGCAAATTTGAGAGTGTATGATGCCCATAAATCCATAGTATAACCCATATTTGATAGCCCAAAAATCCAATTACGGGACACAGTCATTTGGCCATAGAATTGAGAAAATCCAAGAGTGAATGACAGAGAAGAAATAGAATAGAGGTTGGAATTGCTTGAAAAACCCAATGAAGGATATAATCTCAAGGATTTAGCAGCTTGGACCTTTTATTCCCACCCTGAAGATCACTGGAGGGAAGGGGTGCCTGAGCGACTGTGTAGTAGAGAAGGGGACCTTCCTTGTGTTGGGTGAGGTAGGTATTGTGGGTGCCAAGGCTGTTTGGATTTAGTTGAGATGCATGTAGATCTATGGTGGAGATCATTGGCTTAGCATTCTCCTCCTTTGTCTCTTGCATGCTTGATAAACCCAACTGTGTGTTGGCTTAGCATGACTGTTTCTGCGAAACCATGGCTGTGAGTGAGCTTGTTTAGTTCCTCCTTAGTGGATACACAACCCATCCAAGGGGTGGTCTCTCAGCTGAAAGAATATACGTTGAACACAGACCTATGGTTGGGTGGAACGTTGCTCTCACATAGCCAGTTGCTTGGACTGCTTCATCTTAAAGATAATTATTCTTTGTGGTTTAAATTATGTCAATTAGTTGATCTACAATGTTTTAATTTGATGACTGTTATTGATATGTTGAATGCCTGATGCAATTGTGTGTGGATAATGTTTTTATTCCGCTGTGTTTATTTGGTTATGAATTTGCACACATGAGTTTTATTTATTATGAATTTTGTTATTAATGAATGGGGATGAGTTTTCCAAATAATCCCAGAATGTCAGTTATGTTCCCTTCCTTGCATCGGATCAATGGGAGGGGACATGACAAAAGGCGCCTTACTACTTTTTACTGATTATTACCACTTTTTGGTGAAAGGTGAAAGCTAGTTGACTAGTCTTAACTGTTTTTTGGCCAACTCCTTCTCCATGATGTTTCTTCCTTCCAAATTATGGATTTAGCATGATTTTCCATCATACATCACCATCTGATCACTAATTCAAAAATTCGTGATCCTTAGAGGTGACTTGGAAAGCACACTTTCCACCTAGGGGGGTTTTGCATATTTTTAGTAAGCCTGATTTTCTGAGGATTCGAATGGAAACATTTTGATTTTGAATATCTTATGTAATCTTATATATTTGAATCCTATTATTTTCCCAAGGTTGTATGATGTATTATTATTCATGATAGTAATTATGTTTGCATCATACTTGACTTTTTTCAATTTTCTTGACTAGTTGTGTGAGATAACTTGTGAGAGTTGCAATTTTCTTGATCAGATATTGGTGTGAACTAAATTTCACATGGTATTGGATTTATCAAGCTATTCTTTTCTCCTTTGATTCTCTTTCAGGATCCAACCAATCTCAAGGAGGGCACATTCAGTCTTCTATAGGGCGCATTCAATCACCCAGAGGGCGCAGCTGAGCATCTTAGGGCGCACCCAAATCACTCTAAAAGATATTTCAGAACTACCATGGATCAGTCACATGAGATCATCCTAAATCAATTCAATTATTTTGACTGGAAATCACGGATGGAGATCATGTTGAGGAGCAAAGTGTTGAGATATTGTAACTTCAAAGAATATTATATTTGTACTTTATTATTCCGGAGATGTTTCATTCCTCCATGAAGATCTTATTGTATATCCGGAGATGTTTATTCCTCCGTCGGAATGTGGTCAAAGGGTTATTAGACCACCCTAGAGGGGTCGGCCCAGTTAGTTGTAGTGGGGTATTTAACCTATTGGTTAAATACGAGCCTACGTGTACTTGTGTAAAATACATATCAGAGTAGTGTATAAATAGAGGAGGTGTGTTCCTCATTATATACACTCACTCACTTGAGAAAGGCGCATTTGTGGAGGAGAGGTCTGCTATGGAGGAGAAGGAGCTTATGCTCAGGGTTTGCATCTTTGTATATTGCTGGTCATCTATATTGAGGAAGCTTTGCTGGGTTTTCTACCCCATGAGGGTTTCCCAGGATAAATCTCTGTCTCTTGTGTTTATGCTATGCTTGTTGTTTCTTCAGTGATCCTGTATATGCTATTATTGTGAAATGAAATGTAATTCTGCTATTTTCTGTCTTAGCATATTGATTTTTAACATGGTATCAGAGCTAACCTGAAGGAAGACAAGGTATGGCACTAAAGACACTTACTTTACTTACGACAATTTGAAGGTTAGGGTTTTACATAGCAAAAACCAGTCATCGTAGAACTTTCGCTATAAATCCGTTTTGGAGAAGTTTTCGGATCTGAAATTGTTACAGGACGAAGATAAAATCTCCAGGTACCTTGTGTCCAAAGGAAAACCTCTAATTCGTTGTACTTTGTGATTTATGATCTGTACAATATAGGGTTTCTGCCTCTTCCAGATCTGAGTCAAAATCAGGTGACCTTGGGAAAAAGGTCATATCTTGGGCTAGGAAGCTCCAAATGAAATTTCGTAAAAAGTGACAGGTAGTACACAGTCTTCACTATCTCAAAAAACGTTTTTAGAGGCCTAAGTTGAACCAGTGACACGTGGCACTCCGTACAAGTGCGCTCTCCTGTATTATCCCATAAACAGGTCACGTTGCGACACTTGGCATAAATCTCTCTCAGAAAATCCAATTGAGGTCAGACCTGTCAGGATGGAAAGATAATAGGCCGAGATATCTCAGAAAACTTTTTCAGAGGCCGAAGGTCAAACAGTGACACGTGGCACGTCGTACAAGTTCGCTCTCCTGTATTTTCCTAAAACAGGTCACGTTGCGACATTTGGCATAACTCTCTCTCAGAGAATCCAATTGAGGTCAGACCTGTCAGGATGGAAAGATAACAGGTCAGGCTATCTCAGGAAACTTTTTCAGACCCTGTGGATCAAAAATTTCAGAGTTACACCAGAAACAATCAGGTACATATTTCTGTCAAAACAGAATTATTTTTTTGGTACCTTCATTCATGACTTCCGGAATTAGGGCTTTGGAGAAAGTTGGAATTTTTGTAAACGGAGACCACGGCTGGATGCTACTCATAAAAATAGAAATTTAGAGACCAAGATCAGAATTTTTGGTTGGGCAGAAGGCCGGGCTTGATTAGACCCTAGTTCGGGACTTTGATCAGAAAAGCGGAAAATTAGGGCTTCTGTAAAAATGGGAATTTTTGAAATCTGTGACCACGGCTGGAAGCTCCTCAGAAAAATAGAAGCTTAGAGCTTTGGATCAAAATTTTTGATGGGGCAAAAGAGTGGGCTTCATCAAACCCCATTTCAGGGTCACATCCAGTGAATCCGAAAGTTTCAAAGGCAAAATTGAGGAGTAAAACTTTGCAGTTTTCAAATTCTGAATATATCAGTTTGATCAGCTCATCAAGGCGCATATCTCTATCCTTTCGGAAGTTTGAAATTCAAAGTTTGAATTTTTGGGGTTTCTCTGACAAACCCATATCCAGCTCCAGGTCCAGTTCTTGCAAATCAAGTGGATAGGGTTAATCCTAGAAGAAGATGGATTGGTCACCTACATAAATGAAGGAGTTCATGTTTCAGAGGGAGATGAGGCTAAGGATTTACATAAGGAGATTACAAGCGATCTCGATAGGTATGACTCATCGAGGTATGTTTTGAGATTTGTTCATGATTAAGTTTATGGTATGTTTGTCTTCATGTTATTACAGTTAGTACAATCTTGATTCTAGATTTGTTGTATCACCTTAACAAAATTATGAATGCATGATAGAAGATATTCATTGGTTAGGGTGTTGACCCTTATGATTGTACTAATGCATTATGGTGTTGTGTGAGGTTGAGGTTGTCTGCTAACAAGATACAGGTACATCACAAAAGACAAATCAGGCTCCATGACCATGAAAACATGAAGACAAAGACTCATCCATAATCTTTGTTCTACTTACGAGGTATGTTGTACATAACCAAGTAGGTATACTAATCCAGGTATGTTTCCCATGAATCTTACCTTGTGTTAGGATCCCTTATATAAGTGTACTTGGAATGATTGGTTATGCTCATTCATAAAGTTAGTAATCAAGGGATTATGCATATTATATCTTTTATCAATGATATGCATGAGTAAAAGAAGACTTCCCTGAAATCTTGAATACTAATGTTTATTAACTAAAACCATGACTATACATTTTCAAGATTATTTAGTACTATAATGTTTTGATAGCATTTAGAATATACTAATGAGTGTATGTTTGTGTATGAGATCATGAGGATGACTCTTGAGCATGCACAGTGGTACAGAATGAATAGAAGTTCAAAAGACATACAGAAGATCAAGCGGGAGGCAGCCACACAAACATAAAAGATAAGTATTTGAGTTGCTATTTGAAATAGTAATGATATTGCCTGTAATAGGTTGTATGCATGTTTGTATTCCTAGAATATATAATGCTGAGTGTAAACATTCATAGAGCATTGAACAGTATACAACTAATGTGCATATGTTTGGACAAACATTCCATTGTTGCTTGTCTAGAATGAAACCTCTTTGCTGACATGCTGAGAGTTGTGCACACTCTCGATAGTATGTTCTGGTAGAGATGGAAGGCATCTAGATAGCCACTGTATGCATACAGGATATGGGAAAGTGTTGTGCCAAAGTATTGGTCAAAATAGTTGCATCACTATGTAAATGATATCTGTATGCATAATGGGTTATCTTTTGATGATTATGAAGTATTACTAATCATGTACTTAATTTTGATTTGTAGGAAAGGTCATGAAGAATGATGGACATCGTTCAAGTGGTGGATGTTCAAACAAGAAGATTTACAAATCAAACAAAATATAGAAGGCTCATGGCTAGAAGATTCTCTTAGAAAGGGGAAGAGAATCACGACAAGATGTTTGCTCCAAGTATGGTGTAATTAAAGAAGAAGTATGAATCAGGTTCTGTATAGGTACCTAGGATCGATAATAATTTGATAAGCTTTATGATCACCATGGGTGATGTGGATCTCAACCCTTGCTACAAGGTTGAATATGATACACATATGACATGGATGCAAGAAGGAACTCACCACAGAGTTCGAATGATATTGAGGCTCATGTCAGTAGACCCATCTAACGAGAGATGGCACAGATAGATATGCAGAAGATCATTCAATACAGAAATGAAAAATGAAAGATCTCAAATTGATGCTTTACTTCCTAGGTCTGGAAGTATGGCAAGGCTCAGAAGGAATATTTCTCAACCAGGGAAAGTATGATGAGAAATATGACTTGAGGTGTTGGAATGGCCACTCTTATGGATTCCAACTTGAAGCTGTTAGGGGATAACTCATCAGAGTTAGTGGATATAACTCTGTACAGTCAAATTATTGGGTCTTTGATATATCTAACATATACTAGGTTAGATATATGCTTTGTTATGAACACCTTGAGTTAGTATCTAGTGGAAACTAGATGTGTTTACCTGATAGTTGCAAAGCATGTGATGAGGCACATAAAGGACATGATAGAATTTGATCTATGCTATCTTGAAGATCATGACTTCAGATGGCTATTCAGATTCCGTTTGGGCAGGAAGTGTATCAGACAAGAAGAACACATCGAGAGGATGTTATTGTCTGGTATTAGCCATGATCTCGTGGTTTAGCTGGAAGCAGTCTAGTGTGGCTCTCAGCACAAGCGGAATATATGGCTGCTTGCTCTGCTAGTTGTGAAGAAGTTTGGCTTTAGGATTGTTTGACTTAGAGATAGAACCAACTGAGATCCTATGTGATATTTAGAGTTGTATCAAGATGACATAGAATCTAGTGTTCCATGATAAGTCAAAGAACATAAGGAACTAACAAGTTATGACACAGAAAGGAACTCTAAAAGTTTGAATTTGTAACAGGTTACCGTTGTACTAACCAAGCCTCTACGTCAAGTGAAGAAGTTACCAACCAAACCTCTATCTCGAGTGAAGTTTGAATACTTCCGAGACAAGCTTGGTGTAGTTCAAAAGGACCCTCCTCGAAAGGGGGAGTAGTATAGTCACTACTGATGAGATCGTCTCATCAAACATCAAGGTCGTTGATGAGGTAACCTGTTCTCTACACCCAGTTACTTAGAAATATTTAGATTTAGGACTCTCTTACTTAGAATACTTAGTTTTACTTATACATGCTTTTGATGATAGATGTATTGGTGAGAATACATGCTAGATGTATACATGTTTTGATGTATTAGTAAGAATACATGCTAGTTGTGATGTATACATGTTTTTAGATGTATTAGTAAGAATACATGCTAGATGTGATGTATACATGTTTTGATGTTAGATGTATTAGTAAGAATACATGCTAGATGTGATGTATACATGTTTTGATGTATTAGTAAGAATACATGCTAGATGTGATGTATACATGTTTTGATGTATTAGTAAGAATACATGCTAGTTGTGATGTATACATGTTTTGGTGTGATGTATACATGTTTTGATGTATTGGTGAGAATACATGCTAATGTGATAACTGCTCTTGTATAGATGAGAATACAGAAGGGGATTGGATCATCCCTGGACTTTCAGTCCTAAAGAGAACCGTAGACGTAAGGTCTCCGAGAATGAAGTCCTTAGTGGACAGTTGAGGGGATTGGATCATCCCTGGACTTTCAGTCCTAAAGAGAACCATAGACGTAAGGTCTCCGAGAATGAAGTCCTTAGTGGACAGTTGAGGGGATTGGATCATCCCTGGACTTTCAGTCCTAAAGAGAACCGTAGACGTAAGGTCTCCGAGAATGAAGTCCTTAGTGGACAGTTGAGGGGATTGGATCATCCCTGGACTTTCAGTTCTAAAGAGAACCGTAGACGTAAGGTCTCCGAGAATGAAGTCCTTAGTGGACAGTTGAGGGGATTGGATCATCCCTGGACTTTCAGTCCTAAAAGAGAGCCGTAGACGTGAGGTCTCCGAGAATGAAGTCCTTAGCGGACAGTTGAGGGGATTGGATCATCCCTGGACTTTCAGTCCTAAAGAGAGCCGTAGACGTAAAGTCTCCGAGAATGAAGTCCTTGATGGACTTGAGGGGATTGGATCATCCCTGGACTGTCAGTCCTGAAGAGAGCCGTAGACGTGAGGTCTCCGAGAATGAAGTCCTTGATGGACTTGAGGGGATTGGATCATCCCTGGACTGTCAGTCCTAAAGAGAGCCGTAGACGTGAGGTCTTCGAGAATGAAATCAGTGGATTAAATCATCCTTGGACAGTAAATCCAGTAATTCCGAAAGGAAGGATAGTCCTAAATGAATTGAGTGGATTAAATCATCCTTGGACAGTAAATCCAGTAATTCCGAAAGGAAGGATAGTCCTAAATGAATTGAGTGGATTAAATCATCCTTGGACAGTAAATCCAGTAATTCCGAAAGGAAGGATAGTCCTAAATGAATTGTGGTTGGATTAAATCATCCTTGGACAGTAAATCCAGTAATTCCGAAAGGAAGGATAGTCCTAAATGAATTGAGTGGATTAAATCATCCTTGGACAGTAAATCCAGTAATTCCGAAAGGAAGGATAGTCCTAAATGAATTGTGGTTGGATTAAATCATCCTTGGACAGTAAATCCAGTAATTCCGAAAGGAAGGATAGTCCTAAATGAATTGAGTGGATTAAATCATCCTTGGACAGTAAATCCAGTAATTCCGAAAGGAAGGATAGTCCTAAATGAATTGTGGTTGGACTAATCATCCTTAGACAGCAAATCCAGGAGGGATAGTCTTAAATATGATTGTAGTTGGACTAATCATCCTTAGACAGCAAATCCAGGAGGGATAGTCTTAAATATGATTGTAGTTGGACTAATCATCCTTAGACAGTAAATCCAGTAATTCCGAAAGGAAGGATAGTCTTAAATATGATTATGATGAGATTGATCCAGTAATTCCGAAAGGAAGGATCAAGTATGCTGCTGATCGTGTGATGACGATGCTGCTGATCGTGTGATGACGATGCTGCTGATCGTGTGATGACGATGCTGCTGATCGTGTGATGACGATGCTGCTGATTGTGTGATGACGATGCTGCTGATCGGGTGATAACGATGATGCTGATCGTGTGATGACGATGCTGTTGATCGTGTGATGACGATGATGCTGATCGTGTGATGACGATGCTGCTGATCGTGTGATAACGATGCTGCTGATCGTGTGATGACGATAATGCTGATCGTGATGTTGATGTTGATGTTGACATTGATGTACCAGTAACTGTTTGAATTACTGATGAAGACAAATTGAAGAAAGCTTCCAATGATTTATAGATGTATCATGTATGATGTTGATGACTCCTTGCTCGTGCAGATGTTGTTATAATATCCTTCTCGTTAAGGGGGAGTGTTGAGATATTGTAACTTCAAAGAATATTATATTTGTACTTTATTATTCCGGAGATGTTTCATTCCTCCGTGAAGATCTTATTGTATATCCGGATATGTTTATTCCTCCGTCGGAATGTGGTCAAAGGGTTATTAGACCACCCTAGAGGGGTCGGCCCAGTTAGTTGTAGTGGGGTATTTAACCTATTGGTTAAATACGAGCCTACGTGTACTTGTGTAAAATACATATCAGAGTAGTGTATAAATAGAGGAGGTGTGTTCCTCATTATATACACTCACTCACTTGAGAAAGGCGCATTTGTGGAGGAGAGGTCTGCTATGGAGGAGAAGGAGCTTATGCTCAGGGTTTGCATCTTTGTATATTGCTGGTCATCTATATTGAGGAAGCTTTGCTGGGTTTTCTACCCCATGAGGGTTTCCCAGGATAAATCTCTGTCTCTTGTGTTTATGCTATGCTTGTTGTTTCTTCAGTGATCATGTATATGCTATTATTGTGAAATGAAATGTAATGCTGCTATTTTCTGTCTTAGCATATTGATTTTTAACACAAAGGCCTCTACAGGGTGACTATGGCAACTGAAACTGAGCTGACCTCAACAATTGAGAAATCAAAGTGGCACAATAGAAGAGATGAATCCTATGGTATCCTTTGTCTCACCACATCCAGGAATATTTTATTCCATCTCGATGGTCTTACCACTCCAAATGAATTCTGGGTGAACCTCCAAGACTTGTTTGGAAAGAAAGATGAATTAAGAGGCCACCAACTGGATAATGAACTTGTTTCATTGAGTCCACAGAATTTCGAGAACCTCCAAGACTTTTTATCAAATTTCAATTCACTTGTTCTACAATTGAAGCAATGTGGAATTGATAAAAAATATGAGCAATTAATCTTGGCCATCCTCTCCAAGCTTGGCCCTGATTATTCAGTCTTTGTTTCTACCTTCCATGCCACAAGGAAGGCAGTTCGAAACTGGAAGAGTCCTATTGAATTAGAATTCATGGAATCTCTTACACAAGAACAAGACAAGTTGGTCTTGATGGGAGCAATCAAAAATCCGTCAAAAGATCATTGCTTAGCTGCTGGAGATTCAAGGAGTTCGAAAGGAAAGAAGAAGGGCAATTTCAAGAAACCCACTAATCAGAAGAAGGAGAAACAGAAAGTCCATGAAGACTCCTCAAACTTCAAGAGGAATCCAAATAAGAAGAATGAATAGGAAAATTGCACCTATTGCAATAAGGGATTTCATCCTAAGAGCTCCTGCATGAAGAAGACCATTGATCAAATGGATCAACTCCTAGAGAAAGAAAATATTCCTCTTCCTGAGAGCGCAAGAAGGAAGGATGAAGGACAAAATTCTGAAGATAAGGAGCGTGTGCATGCACTAATGGAAAGCACATCAAGGCCTACCTCTTTCATTATTGATTCTAGAGCTTCAAGGCACATGGTGTCTACAAGAGAGATCTTCTCCTCTCTTGATTCTTCTAGTGGTCCAACCATTATGTTGGGTGATGATTTTGAAACTTCAAGCAAAGGTAAAGGTAGCATTGATATGCATTTTGGCTCATTCACTAATGTGTTGTATGTTCCAGGACTTGCTGCAAACCTATTGTTAGTATACTAGATGACTCACATTGGATCTCCTGAAAAGGTGATATTCACACCTAATGATGTTGAAATCTGTGAAATGTCAATAGGCCGAATTGTTTCCTTAGGTTCTGCTGACCATAGCTCAAAAATCTATAGATTCTCTCATTTATTGTGCCATTCCCCTCACCTTCTTCTCTATTTACCCATGCCAATGAGTCAATTAAATTATGACATGAAATATTTGGTCACCTAAACTACAAATATCTTTCCCAACTCCATGAGAAATAAATGGTCATAGGGCTGCCCAATATCAAGTTTTCTAAAGGTGTATGTCAAAGCTACATCCTAGGAAAGCACCCAGAGCATAAGTTTGAAAGAGCCAAAACTAAGCGAACCTCAGCACCCTTGGAGCTTATTCACGGTGGCATATCAGGTCCACTCCCCCATGAGTCTTTTAACCAAGCCAAATACATCCTAACCTTCATAGATGACTTTTCCATATATTGTTGGATTTATTTCCTCAAGTTAAAGTCTGAAGTGTTCAATTTGTTCAAGATTTTCAAAGTCTCAATTGAGAACCAGTTTGGTAGGCATATCAAGATCCTAAGATCTGATAATGGTGGGGAATATATTAAATCTGAGTTTCAGCCATTTTGTGCCTCTTCAGGCATACAGATGCAACACATTGTTCCCTATACACCTCAGCAGAATGGTGTTGCTAAGAGGAACAACATATCCTTAAAGGAGATGGCCACATGCATGCTTGAGGCCAAGTCTTTATCTCCGATACTTTGGGCTGAGGAAATAAATTGTTCCACATACATACAGAATAGAGTGCCTCACAAAGCACTAAAATTAATCACTCCTTTTGAGCTTGTATTGGGCACAAATGTCATGTCCCAAATTTGGAATTGGGTCACAATGACCTAATCACATTAGCCATATTCATTAGAGTTTGTAAAATTGATGTTAAGGGTCAAATAATTGCCAAGGAGGAAAATTACTAGTTTCCTAGGTTTGGGGTGGAAGCTTTGGGATTTGGAATAAAGGGGATAATAAATGATGTTTAGACATTATAAGGGTTCAAGTATTTAATAAATAGAGTGAATAAATAAATTTAAGAGAAATCCTAGGTGACAAATGGTTTTGGAGACATATGGAGGATGTGGGACCCACACTAGCTTGATTTTTCATAATACATGGTATCTCTCTTTTGCAAATTCGAATTAATGGGAATGTGAACACTCTTGGGTGAGTTGGTAAGTTATAACACATTTCATTGAGAATCTTAGGTCGAATTGGGAAGGATTGGTAACCTCCATGGAAGATAAAGAGTCAAAGTGGAAGTTTGTGGACACTTGGGCTAGATTCCCTAGCCCCTATGACACCAATGATGGAGCATATATGACAACTATGACAAATTGCAGACCTGACCTCTGACATCTGACCACTATGACATGTCAGCCCCAAAAATAGGCTCAAGGAAGGCTAATTTGGGGGTTGGAGAAGCCAAAGAGACTCAAAATCAAATTTGGGAGAAGATGGAAGGTTGGAACTAGGAGATAAGTGGCAAATGTGGAATATTTCCTAAATGAAAATCTATTGAATCTATTGAGAGGATTTCGACCCTTAGAAGGCTAATGTTGGTTATAAAATGTAGAAATGAAGTATGAGAAGAGATTTTGATCATTTGTATAATTTGCAATTGCATTTGTGAAGAGGGAGAGCTAGTGGATGACTAGTTTCTTGCCTTAGCCAATTTCGAAGGTGAAAGATTCCCATCCAAGTTGGTAATTGGAAAGGCCATTCAGAACTTTCATTTGGATATTTAATGGAGTATTTATTTGTAGGTGTAAGCTACAGGGCAGCTCATGGTTTCTTCTATTGCAGCTCACTCCTTCAACCATTTCCAGTTTTGATGGCATATTCTTGATCCTTGAGGGAGGGCGTTTTTGGTGAGCTATTGTACTCTTTGGGGAAGCTTTTAATGCCCCATTTATTTTTTAATATGAATTAAATACTCTGTTCTTCATCTCCAAAAATTTTCAGGTCTAAATTCCAAGTAGAAATGTATAAATCTCATTTTTAATGGAAGAACAATGCCATTTCCCCACTACCTTGTTGTGAGCCAATGTATTGATGATGATTTAGAATGAATGGATTATTCTATGATATATTTGTGATAAATATACTGCCATGGATGTCTTCTACAAGTTTCATGTACTGTACTTGAGCATTTGAAGCATTTTTACTCAGTTTAGTTGTATTGGGAGGTGAAATAGTGCCATTTCCCCAAGGGTCGAATTGGGGATTTTTGCAGTTGAATGGGAGAGGGTGAGAACGGTTGTAATAATCCATTAATGGTGAATATGAGACTTTAATAAAATAATGAACACATTACATACCTCTGTTCATAAATTTGAGTGGGTTTGGAGGCATTTGGGAAGCCATTTTCAGTACTTACCCCAGGGGGATTTGAACCCCAAATTACTAGTAAAATTGCATAATTGGTCCAGAATATTAAGAGAGTTTGAAGAGGTCTTTTGGTGGACATATGTCATCCATAAACATCATATTCAAGTTCTAATATCATTCATACACCTTCCTTGAAGATTTGAAGGCATTTGGAGTCAATTTGAGACCTAGAGACCAATACTAGTCAAAGGAAAATCACTAGTAAAGTTACCTACATTGATCAAAATTGAAAGAGGATTTGCAGAAGTATTTTAAAGGTCCAAAGGCATCCCTGAAACACATATTTATGTTCTAATATCGATCATATACCTTATCAGAATATTTGGGATCATTTGGGGCAAATTTGGGACCTAGAGATCAAAACTAGTCAAAGGTCGAACTAGGGAAAAAAAGTGGAAAATTGCAATTTTAATAAAATTCCTAGCAAGGGACATTAAAACAAACCTGATATTTCTCACTTCAAGATTTTTGGCTCCAAGGCTTGGGCTAGAATTCCACTTGAGAAGAGGAGGGCTATGCAGCCCCAAATCCAACCATATATTTTTGTTGGCTATTCAGAAGCCTCCAAGGGATACAAGTTGCTGATAATTCTCTCTCAAAAATCCTTCATTGAGAGGAGTGTTCAATTTGAAGAAGAGCCCTCACAGAGTGTTGAAATTGGAGAACCCTCCACACCACCACTTGAAGATGTAAGTGAACTTCCTTTTGAATTTTCGGATTCTGATATTTATAATTATGAAAACCATTTTATTACAGATCCTAATTCACCAACAAGGCCAAAGTGGGATGCTAATACTCTTCAAGCAGCTGGTGAACTAGTGGGAAATCCTCAGGATACTAGGAGGACGAGATCACAATTTGAGAATTCTCTCAATGTGAATGATCCTTACCTTCCCGAGAGATTTTTTTATGGTGGATTTTGATCCTCATACATATGAGGAAGCCTCACATGAACCAAGATGGCATGCTTCCATGTATGAGGAGTTTCATTCACTGCAAAAGAATGAGACATGGGATCTAGTCAAGATCCCCCCATGCAGAAAATTGGTAAGGTGTAAGTGGATATTCAAAACCAAATTTGCAGCTGATGGCACAGCAATGAAATATAAGGCTAGTCTAGTGTAAAAGGGATTATCCCAAGTCAATTTCCTTTACTATAATGATACTTTTGCACCAATTTCACAGAAGGATTCGATAAGACTAGTTCTGGAAATTTCTACAGCCAAGCGCTGGGAAGTACATCACATGGATGTCAAAAGTGCCTTCCTCCATGGATATATTGAGGAAGATATTTATATGCAGAAGCCATAAGGCTATACATATGATCCTAACTATGTGTGTAGGTTGAAGAAGTCCTTATATGGGCTTAAGAAAGCCCCCATGCCTTGGTATGCCAAAATAAAAAACTTTCTCTTGTCACAATCTTTTGCTAGATGCAAATCTAATCCAAATGTTTACATGAAGCTGATTGAAGTCTCAATTCTAATTATTGTGTTATATTTTTATGACCTACTAATCACATGTATCTCCACTGTTCAAATAGCTTCATTAAAGACTACTTTGCATCAAGTTTTTTCCATGATTGACTTGGGAATTCTTAAGCAATTTTTGGGGCTTGAGATTTCTCAAACTGAGATGAACTAAGGTATCTCAGACCAAATATGCATCTGACCTGCTAAAGAAGTTCAATATGGCTGATTTCAATCCTTCAAAGACTCCCTTCCTTTCAGGAGTCAGACTTGAAGAAGTAGATTCTACACCATTGGTGGACAACACCTTGTATAGGAAGCTAGTTGGCAGCTTGTTGTACTTGAATCATACTTGACTTGATATTGCATATGCAGTGAGTGTGGCCTCAGGATACATGGAGAAATCACATTAGTTTCATTGGAGGGCTGAAAAAATAATCTTGCATTATGTGCAAGGCACCAAGTTTGATGGGATTCACTATGTTACAGATTCTAGCCTAGATATTCTTGGCTTTACTAACTCGGATTGGGATAGTGATAGCCTTGATAGAAAATCCACTTCTAGATTTGTTTTCATGCTTGGAGGAGGTCCTATTTGCTAGTCCATTAAGAAACAAAGTGAAATTTCACTATCTTTAGTAGAGGCCAAGTATAGAGGAGCAGTGAATGCTGCTACTCAGTGTGTGTGGTTGCAGGGTATTCTTTCAGAGTTTGAGATTTCCTTTAGCACTCCCACATTCATCCTTTGTGACAATCATATTGTTATAAGGGTATCAAGTGATCCAATACAAAGGCATAGGAGCAAGAATATAGAGATTCATATGTACTACATCAGGAGTTTACTACATGACCACATCATTGATCTACAGTATTTCCCAATAGCTGAGCAAACTGCAGACATCTTCACCAAATATTTTACTGAGAATACTTTCAACTATCTGAGATCACTGTTTGGGATGGTTGAACATGTGGTGGAGTGAAGGATTGATCAGAAATATTTCAATTTTGATTATGTCCATTTTTTAGGGAAGGTTTTTCCCATGAGGTTTTCCTTCTTTCCTTGTTTCATGGACAAGGCAGTATGTTAAAGGGTGACCATGTCTTGTTATTGGGCCCTATTTTATTTATGACTTTTAACACATAAATTCAGGCTTATGGGGGGGTGTTGGAATATTTAAACCCATCCATGTCATTTAATACCTTAGGATAGCATTATTGATCATTTTTTATTAATTCCTAGGTGTTAGACCATGTAGTTGGCTAAATTATACATTGTGTGGACCACAAGTCTTCATTGTGTGGACCACAAGCATCCTAGACTCACCTGAGCGCATTTCTGAATATTTTGGTTAATATTTCCTAGGATTTTGGCTTATCTTATCCAATCCTGGAATAGAAAGGCGCCTTATTGCTTTTTACTGATTTTTACCACTTTTTGGTGAAAGGTGAAAGCTAGTTGACTAGTCTTAACTGTTTTTTGTCCAACTCATCCTCCATGAGGTTTCTTCCTTCCAAATTTTAGATTGAGCATGATTTTCCATCATACATTACCATCTGATCACTAATTCATAAATTCGTGAGCCTTAGAGGTGACTTGGAAATCAAACTTGCCACCTAGGGGGGTTTTGCATATTTTTAGTAAGCCTGCTTTTGTGAGGATTCGAATGGAAACCTTTTGATTTCGAATCTCTGATGTAATCTTATATATTTGCAACCTATTATTTTCCCAAGGTTGGATGATGTATTATTATTCATGAGAGTAATTATGTTTGCATCATACTTGATTGTTTTTAAGTGTTATTGGTTGGTTGTGTGAGATAACTTGTGAGACTTGCAATTTTCTTGATTAGATCTTGGTGTGAACTAAATTTCACAATAAATACAATGATGTGACCCTTGGTTTCATATTCCAAAATTCTCTTGGACTCTTGTATTCTTGATGATTCTTCCCATTCACTTATGACCCTTCATGTGAATAGAAAGATAATACAATACAATATACCATAACCACAAGGATTAAGTTTCAAACATCCCCCCCCCCAATCCAAAGGGGTGTTTGTGAGTGCAAGAATATTTCTGAAATAGAGCTGAAATTTAGAAGTGGACAACTGCCAAGGATAAACCCATAACATAAGCGATATCTGAATCGGTGGTTTTGGATGACCACAAACCAAGACCAACTGGTGGTTTTAGGATGAACTCAAACAAAGTGTTAGAAGAATCTTATGCATTCTACTAAATAGTGGTTTTGCATGACCATAAACCTTGTATAGATTTTGGTTTCATATGACCACAAACCTAGTTAGCAAAAGTTGATGTCTTTTACTAAATGGTGGTTTTGGATGACCACAAAAAAATGTAGATTGTGGTTTAGGATGACAACAAACAAGTGATGCTCTAAAACTTGGTTGTATCTCTATCTCTTGGCTATAGCTCTAGCTCGAGACGCTGGCTACTACCACTAGTTCTAGTTGTGGCTCAAGCTCGCTTGTTACCACATGAAATAAGATCAATTAGTGAGCAATATGAACAATTGATACGGGCTTCAAAACTTTAAGCCTCACTATCACGCCATGATGTCCCCCCTTTCAAGTACAAGGTGAGAAGCAAGAATACTTTCTACTGCAAGATGTGTTAATACTGTAGATTGAGTTCTTCAGTATGATTGATATATTTTCTTGGCGGTTGATGACCATCACCAAGAGTTGATCCACCCATAGAGAATATTTAGTCTTGAAAGTTTCTTTAGTTTCGATGACAATGTTGGCACTAATGTTGAATTGGAATAGGTGAAGTTGAATCTTCTTCAAGGAATCCAAAACATTGACTCTGGATTGGTTTGGAATAATATGAAATATAAAAGGTCACTTCCTTATCTTATCTTATCCAACAACTCTTTTGTGTTTGTTGTTCTTGATTTTTTCTTGAGTTTTGATGATGGGCTTGGAAAGGTTATGAGCATGAAAAAATAAGCTTATTATTCTATATTTGATTTTGTTTCACTAAGTTGGTCGTGTATGGAATAATCTGAAATATGAAAGGTCACTTCGTTATCATATGTTTGTTGTTCCTGATTTCTTCCCTATTTTTTATGATGGGCTAGGAAAGATTATGTTGGACATGGACAAATAGGCTTCTTCTATATTTGATGGTGTTTCACTAAGTTGATAATGTGCCGATATCTTATATCAATCATTATTGAGCTCAAAAATAGGATTGTTCTGGACAAGAACTAGTTCAAAATTATGATTCCTTTGTTGTATTTAATCATGCTGGAGTTATAATTGACTCTAAAGGAGGTCCAATTTGGCTTGTTAATCTTGCAAGGAGGTTAGCATAGAATGGAGAGTTGTTTTTTTATTGTGATTGTATCTTGTCAATAGTAGTGATTATTAAAGTGTTTAGTAACTCTAATCATTTTTCAATTCAAGCCATTTTTAAAGCCTGAATGAGACCTCATGGTGCTTTTTGCAACTCCATGCATTAACAATATGAGTCACAATTAAAATTCAAGATCTGAAAATAGACAACATGTATGAAAACACTATCATACATGAAACCATGCACACAGGCACATGACTAAAACAGTTTCTTACACCCAAAGGATATAACTACTGGCAAAGACCCTTTTATTGATTACGATTACAATGTTATTGTCCTTTTAACAAGGAAATAGGAAAAGTCTTTTAACAAGCCTTCAAAATGATAGAGTGTAAACCAAAATTATTGGAAATACTATACAAATGAGTTTTGCACAATCCAATACAAATCCCTCACTAATGACCAGGGAAACGATATCCAGAGAATCATAATCCACATACATTTAAAATGAACCAATTCATAATTGACATTTTTTCAGCTGATAAGTATGATGACCAACTTCACCTATAAAGAAGTTAAATTTTCCAAATATACCTAAGTGGAATGAATGATAATAAAAATTCCTTCATGAGTTGGGGTTCAGCTTATGGATCCAATGCTTAGGTGTGACTCGGCTCTTGGGGTTAACCGAGATCCACTTCAAGTTGTTAGGTCCTTTGCTTTGGAATGCTCTCTAAACATTTTGCAGCAATCAATTTTCGGAAGAGTATTTATTGTAACTACTGGGAAGAGGCTTGTTGGCACCCCAACAAATTCCCCTTGATTTTGTAAAATCAAAAGGTCCCTCGTGTAAATTTTGTAAATATTAGTTTTTGGTTTTCTTTTATTTTATCTCGCTTGATTTAGTAGGTGTTTTCCTGGTTTAGTTTCCTTTCCTTTGGACACTCAATCGCTTGTTTTTTGGATTGGTTTTCATGGCTTTAAGAATTTGGTGATTTTGGTCATTTGACTCTTTTGGTTTCATGGTTTTTCAACAACGATTGCATTCTCTCATTTGACCTTAGCCGAGTTGATTATATGTCTCCATTTGAATATATTGATCTATTTTGACCTTGCGACAACCTTAGCCGAGTTGATTATATGTCTCCATTTGAATAAATTGATCTATCATGAAGATTTAATATATTTTATTAAATGTATAGAATAAATAAGTGTTATGTTGGTATCAACTATAGAAGCTTTACATTTATCCATATCCATATTTATATTAATCATTATTTAAATTATTTCATGGTGAGACTTATTCATTATTTATATATTTAAAATGATTGATAATAATAAGAAATATTATTTAAAGTAACCATCCGCATGGCATTTACATTGGATTTTTTTAGTATCAAACTTTCCCATTAAAATCTAGTATTTCATGGTATTATTTTATTTCATCCTTTGTATATGAAAGAAACTTGAAGATTAATTTATAAAAGGGTTTGAATTGAGAAAATGATTTGGTGAGTATCTTCTCAAAACTATTTCCTTTTCACTCATATTCATTAAAGAAACTTGAAAATTAATTTATAAAGGGGTTTGAATTGAGAAAAATGATTTGTTAAGTGTCTTCTCAAAACTAATTCCTTTTCATTCATATTCATGATGTTTACATCTTATATACTTATTTAAATGGCTTTTGGGAAGTCTTCCTTATAATTCCACGTAACTTTTTTTCATTAATTATTTATGTTTTCCAAAAAATCAAAAATTAATGTTTACTCATGCTTAAGGGATATATATGTATAAAGAGGGAGACACATTTGCATAGTGATCGTTAAAGGGATAATTCAATCCTTTTGTTTTGTTTTACCTTCAAGATAACTTCACAACTTTAATAATATTATAAAAAAATTGTTACTTTTTTAATATATACATTTTGGTTGTGCAAGTTTAAAGGTGAAGGTCGATATTGAAATGATCATATAATGAGTTTTGTTAAAGAATGTTTTGTCCGTGCATGAGATATCACCAAAATTACTCTAACCACAAAATTTAGTATTTGCCAACACAAGATACCGGATCGTACGACGGAAATAAATGCTCCATTGTTTTTGGGAAGAACATTGTTGAAACAAAACCTAAAGTGTGTAGTTTCATAACTTAACCATAAATGAAGAACAACGCAAAATTCATGTCATGAATTGATAGAGACCGGTCTTGTAAAGATGAGGAAAAAAAACATGCTCAAAGTAGGAGGATGTCATCAAATCACATTTAATCTTGACTTCCCTGCAACTTTGAAATTGTTCCTCCTCTAATCACTTAATTGTTCCACTAATTTACAAAATCAATTCGCCGGATTTTATCGGATCTTGACCAAATCTGTTGCAAGAAGATTAATGAGACTGAGTTGCTTCATCTACCATAGCGCTCCACGTCAAAAGGAGAATTTACAAATGGATCATTAACTTAATTCAAATTGATTCCTCCTATTTCGCAAAAGTTGATGTCTTTTACTAAATGGTGGTTTTGGATGACCACAAAAAAATGTAGATTGTGGTTTAGGATGACAACAAACAAGTGTTGCTCTAAAATATAGCTCTATCTCTATATCCTAGATATAGCTCTAGATATAGCTTGAGACATTGGCTACTAGCACTAGTTCTAGTTGTGGCTCAAGCTCACGTGTTACCACACGATAGAAGTTCGATTAGTGAGCAATCTGAACAATTGATTTGGGATTTGGAAGACTTTCTACTGCAAGATTTGTTAATACTTAAGATTGATTTCTTCAATATGATTGATATATTTTCTTGGCGGTTGATGACCATCGCCAAGAATTGATCCACCCATAGAGAATCTTTAGTCTTGTGGGTTTCTTTAGTTTCGATGACAATGTTGGCACTAATGTTGAATTGGAATAGGTGAAGTGGAATCTTCTTGAAGGAATCCAAAACATTGACTCTGGATTGGTTTGGAATAATCTGAAATATGAAAGGTCACTTCCTTATCATATCCAACAGCTCTTTTATGTTTGTTGTTCTTGATTTTTTCTTGAGTTTTGATGATGGGTTTGGAAAAGTTATGAACATGAAAGAATAAGCTTACACTTTCTTTATTTCATGTTGTTTCACTAAGTTGGTCATGCATGGAATAATTCGAAATATGAAAGATCACTTCCTTATCATATGTTTGTTGTTCCTGATTTCTTCCCAAGTTTTGATGATGGGTTTGGAAATATTATGTTGGACATGGAAAAATAGGATTATTCTATATTTGATGTTGCTTCACTAAGTTGATAATGTGTTGACATCTTATAGGAATCATTATCGAACACAAAAAGAGGATTGTTATGGACAAGAACTAGTTCAAAACGATGATTCCTTTGTTGTATTTCATCATGCTAGAGATATAATTGACTCTAGAGAAGGTCTACTTTGGCTTGTGAATCTTGCAAGAAGGTTAGAATAGATTGGAGAGTTGTTTTGTTGATTGTGATTGTATCTTGTTAATAGTAGTGATTATTAGAGTGCTTATTAACTCTAATAATTTTTCAGTTCAAGCCATTTTTAAAGACTAAAGGAGGCCTCAAAGGGATTTTTGCAACTCCATGCATTAACAATACGAGTCACAATTAAAATTCAAGGTCTGAAAATAGACATGTATGAAAACACTATAATACATGAAAATGTGCACACAGGCACACGAATAAAATGGTTGCTTACACCCAAAGGATATAGCTACTACCAAAGACCCTTTTATTGAGTATGATTACAATGTTATTGTCCTTTTAACAAGGAAATACGAAAAGTCTTTTAAAAATCTTTCAAAATGATAGTGTGTAAACCAAATTTATTGGAAATATTATACAAATTAGTTTTGCACAATCCAATACAAATCCCTCACTAATGACCAGTTCAATGATATCTAGAGAATGATAATCCACATACATTTAAAATGAACCAATTCATAATTGACCTTTTTTCAGCTGATAAGTATGATGACCAACTTCATTTATAAATAAGTGAAACTTTCCAAATCTACCTACGTGGAATGAATGATAATAAAAATTCCTTTGTGATTTGTGGTTCAGCTTATGGATCCAATTCTTAGTTGTGTCTCGGCTCTTGGGGTTAACTGAGATCCACTTCATGTTGTTAGGTACTCTACTTTGGAATGCTCTCTAAACCTTTTGCAACAATCAATTTTCGAAAGAGTATTTTTTGTAACTACTGGGAAGAAGCATGTTGGCCCCCCAACAAAGTCCCCTTGATTTTGTAAAATCAAAGGGTCCCCCATGTAGATTTTGTAAATATTTGTTTTTGGTTTTATTTTATTTTATCGCGTTTGATTCAGTAGGTGTTTTCCTGGTTTAGTTTCCTTTCCTTTGGACGCTCAATCACGTGTTCTTTTGATTGGTTTTCATGGCTTTAAGGGTTTGTGATTTTGATCATTTGACTCTTTTGGTTTCATGGTTTCTCAACAACGATTGCATTCTCTCATTTGACCTTAGCCGAGTTGATTATATGTCTCCATTTGAATAAATTGATCTATTTTGACCTTGCAACAACCTTGTTTGGTTTGAGGCATTTATTACATCAATGAATGAGTAAGCATCTTAGAGGATTGGAATTATTTGAATGAATACTTATTTTAATGATTTATATATTCGTCCTGAAAGAATCTGCATCAAGGATTGGAGAAGTAAGTTCGTAATTTGAATAATATCTTAAATTTTTATGAATATCATCTTTTCATTAAATATTTTGTTCAGCTCAAAATTTACTCTATTACAATATGAAACAATTTCAATCAGACTTATTTCTATACAACTCATTTTATGTTTAAAAGGATATGCAGCAACATCACGTGATCATTCATTTGGGAAAATTATGATATTCTACCAAATCCTTTAATTCCATTTTAAAATATGAGTTTCCATTTGTTAAAAGTGCTTAATTGTTACTTTAATATAAAAGTTCCTTATATCATGAAGATTTAAGATATTTTATTAAATGTATAGAATAAATAAGGCTTATGCTGGTATCAACTATAGAAGATTTACATTCTGGGTTGGCAGGTGCGGGAGGGGTCATTTTTGACCCCAGGGGGTAACAGATTGAGTGACTATGCTTGGGGGATTGGAAACAAGACTAACAATGATACTGAATGGTTAGCCTTACTTAAAGGTTTAGAAATTGCCATTAGCACTGGAATTAAATATTTGATAGCCATTGGGGATTCCCTTCTGATCGTCCGAGAAGCTCGCAATCTCATCAGTAAATGCTCCACTCCTTCAAGCAAATACCAACACATTCTCAAATTCACCAGCAGAGATTTCAACTTCATTAATTTTCTCCATGTTCTCCGCTCAAACAATCATAACGCTGATGAAATGGCCAATAAAGGCGTGCTGCAAACCTATGGTTTTTTGGCTCAAAATGATGACCCCCCCTTCTTTGTTGGGTCCCCTAACCCTTTCCTACCTAGGGGTGTTCTCTCCCCCACTCCACGCTCTCCTTACCTTATACCCCTCGCCACCTTTGGGTTTTCGATTTGCATGTTTACATCTGTCACTGGTTTCGAGGGCCGATGGAGGAATTTAATGCCATCACATGGCCTCACCTCATCTACCTCCACTCACTCGCACGCTTCGCCTCATCCTTCCTTCAGACGCTTCTCGATCTCGCCCTTGTTCGCTCCAGTCCTAAGTATGGATGCTCATTGTTCTGGTCTCATTGTCTCCTCCCTGGGAAACAATTTTGTGCCGACTTTGCTACCCTCTTCATGCTTGCTGTGCAATAAACCTCTGCACAATCCCTCAATCATCTCTCCTCCTGATGCAAGCCTGTTGAAGCCTTTATGCCTTTTGTTAGAAGACCTTTCATCCATCAACCTGCGTGAAGAATAGATTTCTCCTGAAACTCCACCCTCTCTGCTTTCTCAGGGCTCTATGGTGGACGATATGGAAGCACAGGTGTGCAAGATTAGGATTGATGTTGCTGATATCAAGAAAAATATGATGAGAATGTATACACTTCTGCACTCTCTCAGCACTGAAATAAGGAATAATAACGACCTCTTGAATGGTCGAATCTCCTCCATGTCGGAGGCGGTGGATTACACTACAAATAGTATTTCTAATATGGACTGCAAGGTGGATGACAATTACAGGAACATCACTGACTTGGAAGGAAAGGTGGACAGACTGCGTGAAGACCTTGCTCGTTTCATTCCAGGGTTTCAGGACACAACTGGATCCAGCTCCAATCCGGACGACTCCATGGAGAGCCCAGAACCTCCTCGCCCACGCCATAAGTAACGCTACATGCTGGTTCTCCAAACTTTTGCGGGTCATATGTTTTATTTTTGCAGTAGCTTAGAAAAAATCTGGTTTTTAGTAGTTTAAATACGGGTTTCTATCAGCTTTTAATGGATTCCAAATCCAATTTTTGTAATGTATTGTTTCTGCAAGTTTATTTTGGGACCATTTGTAAAGGTTTACACCTACCATAGCACTAGACTGCTTAGAGTTAAGAGAAGAAGTAGTGAAGCAAGCAAGAAAAACTTGAATTCTGGTTTCTCTCAGAGGAAAATCAGAAGCTTATTGTCTGTATTTTTGAAGACTCTCTTTTAATATAAATCCTACAACCGATCTTGTAAAAAATAAAACTATAGAAGATTTACATTTATCCATATCCATATTTATATTAATCATTATTTAAATGATTTCATAGTGAGACTTATTCATTATTTATATATTTAAAATGATGGATCATAATAAGAAATTTTATTTAAAGTAACTATCTGCATGGCATTTACATTGGATTTTTTTATTATTATCAAACTTTACCATTGAAATTCAGTATTTCATGGTATTATTTTATTTAATCATTTGTATATGAAAAAAACTTGAAGATGAATTTATAAAAGGGTTTGAATTGAGCAAAATGATTTGTTGAGTGTCTTCTCAAAACTATTTCCTTTTCACTCATATTCATTAAAGAAACTTGAACATTAATTTATAAAAGGGTTTGAATTGAGCAAAATGATTTGTTGAGTGTCTACTCGATACTAATTCCTTTTCATTCATATTCATGATATTTATTTAAATGGCTTTTGGGGAAGTCTTCCTTATAACTCCACGTAACTTTTTTTTCATTAATTATTTATTTTTTCCAAAAAAAAAACCAATGTTTAATCATGCTTAAGGGATATATATGGAGAAAAAGGGAGATAGTACGTTTTCAAAGTGATCGTTAAAGGAAAAATTCAATCCTTTTGTTTTGTTTTACCTTCAAGATAACTACACAACTTTAATAATATTATAAAAAAATTTGTTACTTTTTAATATATACATTTTGGTTGTGCAAGTTTAAAGGTGAAGGTCGATCTTGAAATGATCATATAATGAGTTTTGTTAAACAAGATTTTCTCCATGTGTAGGCCATGCATGAGATATCACCAAAATTGCTCTAGTCATAAAATTTAGTATTTTCCAACACAAGATGCAAGAGGAAATAAATGCTCCATTGTTCTTAAGAAGAATATTGTTGAAACAAATCCTAAAGTGTGCAGTTTCATACATTAACTAAAAATGCGGAACAACGCAAAATTCCTATCGTGAAATGGTAGATATAGATCTTGTAAAGATGAGGAAAAACCACATGCTCATAGTAGGAGGATGTCATCAAATCACATTTAATATTGATTGCCCTACAACTTCAAAATTATTCCTCCTCTAATCACATAATTGTTCCACTAATTTGCAAAAGCAATTCGCCATATTTTATCGGATCTTGACCAAATTTGTTGTAAGTAGATAATGAGACTGAGTTGCTTCATCTTCCATAGCCATGGGGGGGGGGGTCAATTGGTAGGAAATATCCTATCACGTCCATTCATATTGGGGAATAAATTATGATACAAAAATGAGAAAATATATTTCCATGTATAAAGGGGCCAAGGGGGATTAATTATATTATATGGAAATACAAATATTTAGGGTATATTTTATTACATTTTGTTTAGAAGCGTGGAGGAGAGGAAGAGGGAAAATCGGGGGACAAGGGCATGAGGTATTGAGCTTAATTGACAAGGGATACTCAATCAGGATTCAAGATGCATGGTATTTTTTAAGGATTCTAATAGTATACATAAGTATAGTATTATATATATATAGGAAAAAATTAAAAATGAAACATATAATTTACTACTAAAAATTGTAAATTTTGGTGAATATTACAATAAAAAAACATATTTTATGTAAATATAGGCTATTTTAGAGAGTAAAAATGACCAAATAGCGAATTTATTTTTTGAAAAAACCCAAAAAATAGCCAATTGGCGAAATTTCACCCCTAAAAATGGCCTTGGTAGGATGGTTGATGCTGGTGCTCTATTGAAGGGTTTTCATGTTTCTCATGTGCTTGATTAGTTAATGGATCTTCAAATTGTTAATGGAATTGAGTTAATGAAGGATTATGCTTTCTATTTTTTATATGATTTTTATCAATTGGAAGTGTAGTTTAGGTGCATATTTCAGGTCTACAAATCATGTGTGTTTTTATGCCTTTCAATGTAGCTTTCCTCCTTGAGTCCATCTGAATTTTTTTGCTCTAGAAATTTCCTTTTGAGTAATCTATAAAATCATCCCATCCACTAGACAGCATCTAGGTTTGTGCATTGCAACCTTGTCCCTTTCTAATCATCCTAAAGAAAGCCTCATGCAATCCTTGGTTGACACCATTTTCCCATTGTATAAAACACTAGTCTCCAATTCCTTCATGACTCTTATATTTTACAAAAAACAAAACACTTCTTTTTTCTAAAGTTACTCTTCATTTTCACCATGTACTGTGAGATTTTCAATTGCTAGGAACTAGATTCATATGACAATTTCACATGGAATATTTCAGACAATGAGAGAAGAATAATAGAGAAGATAAATTGTGGAAATCACTCTGTATTTTATTCATCAATATGATAACAATATATAATACACCTTCCATGGAGAAAATTGAATTCCTTGGAGGCAATTTGGAAAGAGCAAAAAGAAAAGGCTTAGAAAAGACAAAAAAACCCCTAGGTGACAAAAGCAATTTCCAAAACTGTACTAGAGGCTCACGAATTGGATAAGTATAGTATGGAAGCTCATGAGTGAGGTAAATAGAATGTATTTATGGCTTTAGGAGAGTATATATGATGTGGATGTCGAATTGGTCAAGTGGAAAAAGATTCTAAGTCAACTAGCTTTACCTTTTCCACTAGAAAGCAGAAAAACAGGACAAAGCTAACTAAATCAGGAAAGCACCTTCTAAACCAAAAATGGAAAGAAATCAGATAGAATCCAGTGAAATCTTATCCAGAATCTTCTCTAAGGCTCCCTAGTGACTTAGGATGGCAAGTAGCCCACTAAAAGACAAAACTGGCCTATTTTACGTAGTCAAAACTCAAGAAATTAATCATAAATTATTAATTAATTTATCCTAAGTCTAGAATGGTATAGGTGGTTTTTTAAATATTCCAACACCCCCCCTTAAGCCTGAATTTATGTGATGGGAATCAGAAAAATATCTGAAATATAGGACCCAAGCAATAAGGCTTATGGTCACCCCAATACAAAAATAACTAGGCCATGTAAATCGAGGAAACAGGGAAAACCTCATGGGAACAAAACCCTCCCTAAAAAATGGACATGCTTGATGTCTTCATACTGTCATGTTGCTCATTTGAATGATCTGAAAGAGATGGATGAGATGAATGGGTTGCTTCTAAGTAACAGACTTGATGAAGAGATTGTGGATGTCATGATCATGCATCAGTGCATCAATGTTATGTAGACAAGAACTATGTGTAGAAGCTCCATGAAGCTCATCTTCTGATGATGGAGGAGCATCATATGAATTTTTATTGCTATTGTAACATACATAATCAGATTTGAAAACATAATCAATGATGGAAAAGAGATCTAGGCATACTCCTTCCCAAGGAGAAACAATGAACTCAACAGGATCAATTTCTTCTGTAGCTGCAATGTGGTGCACTAGTTCTTGTACTTTCTTCTCAAACTGATGTAGAACCTTTCTGATATTGAAAATGACATCATGCAGCTCTGAAATATCATAATGTGATTCATATGGAGCAGCAACCAGTAAATATGTGGACTCTCCATGATCGAACATAGTTTCAGTAGGAAAAGTGTGAGAAACTCTATCACCCTGACAATTGAGCGAGCCTGGAGAGTGTGAGGACTTGAATTTTGAACCATTGTCACGTCCCCTCCCATTCCTACCAGCTAGGTGGAGAGGATCGTGACGTTCAACCGAGCAATTAGCCCCATATCCATTAAATTAAACTCATTGATGCAAATACATGTATAAGGGCATGTAATAGAAACACAACAGAAATTAAGAAAATGTTGTTGATATCTAATCATACACTCAAGATTTCTGTGACAGCCAAATAAAGACCTTTGCAGAATTATAAAAGATCATATGGACATGCATAAACTTGTAAAAGCTCAGCGGAAGTAAATTCAATAGCACATCCAATAATAACTGCCAATTTAACACACAAGAGAATACTTATCTTATACAGAAGTGGTCCCACACAACTGGCTATGCAACTGCAACGTTCCACCCAACCGTAGGCCAGTGTGCTCCTCAATCTCTCAGCACCACTGCCACCCCCGAGCTGGGCACGATCTCCACAAGGTAAAGGGGAAACAGGCTCTCACATAGCCAAAGGTATGCCAGCATCAACCAAGCCAACTAGCAGTTGGGTTTCTCAGGCTGCTAAGAGGTGGGCAGAGGTGAGTTATTAGGCTAGTGGCTCAACCATGGAGCTATGGATACACCATTGGGCTCATCAAGCCAAATCTGTCCTCTTTCACTCTTGAAGCCCCTGCTCACAGGTCCAAATCTAAAACGGGATGCACTGAACAACAAAACCACAATTGCTGGGCATGAGGAAAACGATTTCCACAGTGGGATGCATGAGATGGGGTTTCAACTCACTCAGAAAAACATGAGAACACACAAAAATGAAAATGGGAAGATGGGGGACAACCCTGGGAATCCAATACGTTTTTAGAAGAACGTCCTTGGACATTCGGGGGCAAAAACGACCTCCATACAGTCCCCAAATCGTGGCTCTCCTCTCCCAGGCTACTGTATATGCAAAAATGAACTCCCAGGCATGGAAAAATGCAGGATTTGGATGAAAAACGTGCAGGGAAAGGCCCATCTAACTCCAGCTGCGTGAATGAGTGAAGACCCCCCCTTCAGAATGGATTTGGGCACCATTTTGTGGGTGTTTTCTTGCCCAACAAGCAAAAACACGAATTTCCAGGTTGATGGCTTGCTCATGCACGAAAATGGCTTGCCCATACTTCATCATTTCCAAGGCATTAACTGCCTTAACCAATTTCTTGGGAGAATTAAATGAATTGGTCCATAACCCAAAATGGGTAGTTGAGAGTTCATGGCTTTCCTCAATGAAATGGCTTAACACCATGGTTCAAGGGTTTGGGTTATTTTCCCCCCCCATTCCTTGTAAAGATCGTGCCCCCATCTCTTTTGTTGCATTGCGTAGCTTGTTGTGGGTTTTTCATTAAAATTGCATATTTACATGATTTCCGATGTTACATTGTGCACCGCTAGCACAAGAACTTGATGCATCTATTCTAATTGCCGATACATCGAACGATTAATCAATGGCGGGGCCTTGGCCTTGAGCTCCTCACCATGACTAAATAACAATATTTACATCATTTACAATATTAATGCAATGGGGTTAAGCTGGGGACGTTACAACCATGAGTGACGGGGTCAGGTCCATATGTGTGAAATATTAGTCCAAATATGGCCAAAAGCATGGATTTCCAACCAATGAAAGATATGAAAGACAAAATTGCAACAGAGGCAAGTGACACAGTGTAGGAAAACATGGAATTGTGTAGTTTCTTAACTAGAGAACTTGGGGGTTGTAGGGTCTTTTGTGCATCCAATGGTTGGAAAAATGGTGTGGGAGATTTAATGACCTACATATCAGACTTTAAATCATCTTCTAAATCAGAATCTAAAATATTTGAATGGTGGTGGAAAGACCTTTCAGAAGACAAGTCAAAATCTAGTAAAAAATGACTAGTTTTGAGAGTAGGCTTGGATGAACTGACTGAAGACTATTCCAAAGAAGAAGTGGAGGTTTCTGATTCTGATGTATCAGAATGTGAATAAAAATCAAATATATTAGAATTATATTTCACTCTAGTACACAATTCATAAGCATGATTACCTTTGGGAGAGGCTTGGAAACAGTGTTCTTGTTCTACAACAAGCTTGCCTTGTTCTTTCTTTGCAATGTCGGGAACACCTATGTTATGTTCTTCAAGCATTTTGGCCATGATGTCCAATTTCTTCTTGAAGAAAGATTTATCAATATGAGTTCCTTTGCAGCAATAAGAACACTTGGGCTTCTCCTTCTTTACCTTCTTGTATTTGGAATCTCCATCAGAATCCTCTTCATCTAGCAATATATTTTGCTTGGATTTTCCATTCTTCTTTGCTCCATGAGAAACAAGTGCAAAGTATTTGGAGGGTGTTTGATCCCTCATTTGGACCAGCTTGTCCTTCTCATGAGTTAGCGAATCAATGAATGCATCCAAGGTTGGCATCTTCCACTTGGGACTGCAAGTCTTGTAGAATGAAAAAGTACACACAAATATTGAGTATTCAGAGCTCAGTTTTGACAGAATGGTAAGGATTAATTGCTCCTCCTTTTCTATGCCACATTGCTTGAGTTGAAGCACTAGGTTCTTGAATTTTGACATAAAATCCTCCATAGAATTGAAATTACTCGGACTAAGAGATATTAGCTCAATCTCCAACAAATGACCTTTGAGCTCGTCCTGTTTTCCAAAGAGAGACTAGCTTTTTCCACACTTCATTTGGAGTGGATAGAGAATCAATATGGAATAGAATATCTAGAGATACAGAGAGATAAAGAAACACATAAGCTTCATCAAGACTATTGAACCATTTTGATTTTAATGCAATAGCTCCTGGCTCAGTTTCAAGCCCCATAGTGACTCTATACAATCCTCTGCTTCGAAGTTGGATGATCATATGCACCTTCCAGTCAAAGAAATTGAAGGGAGTGAGAGTCACAGCTTTGGATTTATTTTTATCCATACTGATGCGCTCCTGGTGATGGAAATACCTACAAAAAACACTCTTGTAAATTTTTTTGAATAAAGCTAGATTTGATACCATCTGAGATTTTCAATTGCTAGGAACTAGATTCATAAGACAATTTCACATGGAATATTTCAGACAATGAGAGAAGAAGAATAGAGAATATAAATTGTGGAAATCACTCTGTATTTTATTCATCAATATGATAACAATATATAATACACCTTCCATGGATAAAATCGAATTCCTTGGAGGCAATTTGGAAAGAGAAAGAAAGAAAAGGCTTAGAAAAGACAAAAAAAACCTAGGTGACAAAAGCAGTTTCCAAAATTGTACTAGAGGCTCACGAATTGGATAAGTATGGTATGGAAGCTCATGAGTGAGGTAAATAAAATGTATTGATGGATTTAGGAGAGTATATATGATGTGGATGTTGAATTCGTCAAGTGGAAAAATATTCTAAGTCAGCTAGCTTTACCTTTTCCACTAGAAAGCAGAAAAAACAGGACAAAGCTAACTAAATCAAGAAAGCACCTTCTAAACCATAAATGGAAAGAAATCAAACAGAATCCAATGAAATATTATCCATAATATTCTCTAAGGAACCCTAGTGACTTAGGATGGCAAGTGGTCCACTAAAAGACAAAACTGACCTATTTTACCTAGTCAAAACTTAGGAAATTAATCATTAATGATTAATTAATCTATCCTAAGTCTAGAATGGTATATGTGGTCTTTTAAATATTTAACATGTACTCCATTGTTAAACTCTCGTAATCCTACCCTTGGGACTCCACCTTTGATCTAGACAAGAGATAGCCTTAAGAGACAAAAAAGGTTATGTGTGGTGACAATGGCCTCCCTCTTAGTCATCCATAAGCTATCATTGATTTTAGGAATTCAATCTTAAGATGCTAGTTTGTGTGCTAACATGGAAGAACAAGCATCTCTAAGATGATGGATATACTCTTAATGGTAGAAAAATTGGTGGAGGAGGTTGAAAGATACAACTATTGGGTAGGAAAAAATGGCTTATATGATCATCTACTTATTCTTATACAAATAGAAAAGGAGGATAGAAAACCTCCATTTCCTTATAAATTTAATCATGATTGGTTGGATAAGGAATAGTTTAGACTTCTTATTACAAAAAATAGAAATTTTATGATCCTTGTTGATGAGATTCAGTTATGCTTCAATTTGCCTCCAATCTCAAACAAGTCAATAAGTTAATTGTAGGGAGTGCAAAGATGAAAAAGGAAGAAAATCAAGTAGACCTAGAAAAGATAGAAGAAACATAACCACTATTTTTCAAAATAATGTCAGTGCATCTTCCAATGATGAAGATTTGCTAGATTTAAAGATAGTAGAGGATTAAAAATAAACTTTTAGACCAAAAGGAGGTAGAGTGGAGGCTCACAAGTAAGGGGCATATTAACACTAAGTTGTTTCACAAATATGGTAACTTTAAGAAATGTGTAAATACAATTTGGTGAATTGGTTTGTTTGATGGGTCAAAGGAAAAATAATTTGAAGAGATTGTAAAAGTTAACGAGGTTCATTTTTAAGAAAAAATCTCCAAACATAGAATAATTATGAAGGTGATAAGGATTTTCCTTAGAATTTTTTACCAAGGGGTGGATGAGAGCATAGAGGCAGAAGTTACCAAGGATAAACCATCCACCCTTGGAAATATAAGATAATTTGTGATTTCACACAAGCTCTATTCTAAGATCAACCAAATATCCTAATCGCCAACATGATATAGGGATGGTATCCATTCTTTAGTAGAGAATGATTTAATTTATAAGAAAGTTGCAGCAGATTTTACCACCTTTGAAGGGAAACCTCAAATTTTAGTCTTCTTGTATCTTTGTAACGTCCCCCTCACCCAATCCGACCATCGGAAGGGGACTCTAGGAAAACCCAGGCTTTCAAATTTTTCCCCAAGTTCATAATACGTTTTTCAACAATGCAATGTGTGCAGAAATGTAAATAAACATGCACATCGGAATTCAAATCTATCCACACACAAATCTAATATGAAATTACAAGCATAAACATTACAGGCATCAAATAAAACATTACCATATTTAAATACATAAAAATACTTATCTTTATCCAATGCATATCCAAGAAAATGGTTGTGTAAGAGCGTTTTTCCACCGAACCATAGTCACTCAGTCCAGCATATAATCTTTCTACTATTGAGGCCACCCCCAAGCTGGGATGTGAGGCCACCAGGGCGAAGGAGACACCTATATGCTTCTATCTCTCATCCCACAACCAATTCTTCTCTCTATTATTAGCCAAATTCTCATACAGAGCTCTACGGGGGTCTCACTCAGCCCTCACAGCCTTGGCTTCCACAATACCTGCCCCACACAACACCCTTCTAGCTAAAGAATCCCCTTCACCGATCCATGCTTCTCTTAGGAGATCCATCTTGTCGGTGCTTCTAGTGTGTGCATAGAAGAAGTCCGACTTGGTATTGGCTGCTATAGGACCTCCTGTAGAATCAAACTATGGCTTCTCAAGCACCTACAAGCAGCAGAACTCAAGGGTAAGGGTTCCTATCTTTCCCAACCTCTCTGCTCACCTACAACCATAATACCCACTTCCAAATCTGCAACAGGGTCTCCAAATTCAAATTTATGGGTTCAAAACAGTATGGTAAGTTCATGGACAGCAATGGAGAGTTTTGCAACCTCTAAACCTGCATGAGAGAATGAGACAAATGAGGGTTGACTCTAAGGGATATGGGAAAATGGTGACAAGACAATTGACATAAATTCTGGCAGTAGGGGAAAGGACTCCTGATAGCTGCAGACTGACTTCTGTCATGATTGAACTGTCACAAAAGTGCAGTCAGTCCCATGCTACAATAACTACATGAGGTGACTTTTCCCACCAACCACACACATGCACTAATGATTGGAAAATGGTCAAAAAAGGAGATATTTGGCTTATTCTCATCACATGATAGAATTTAGGTGTGATTTCTAAGGTTGAAACTTGGAAGCAAGGATTTAGTCACCCATGGACCCCCTTCCTCTTCCCCTTGGTGGAATCATAGCCCCTTTGATGATCTTTACATAACCAGTTTTGGACCATTCTATTATTTATGCACATAATATTCCAAATCAACATAAAAGCCAATTAAACAGTCCAAATGAAATATAAACATCATACATGCCTAAACATTCACTAGTGGGGCCTTGGCCTTGAAATCCACACTAGGAATTCACACTAGCATATTTACATCATTTACGTAATTTGGATAAATACATTCCAAGTCAAAACTAGGGGTATTACACTCTTTTTCTAGCTTGAATCATCATATCTAGGGTTGTGTTGTGTAAAAGTGTTTCGTTGGAAGGAATTTGATTAAGATAAAATATGAGGGCAGAGTAGAGCATGTAAGTCTTCAACAAAGTCATTGATGGGTGGTCCTCTAGTGCTTTATGAGACAAGTAATGATTTACATGACAAGTCATTGGCACTTGGAAGGATGCCATAAAATGTTTTGCATAACAATGTGTTTGAAAACCATCAACCATACATACACTTGCCATAAATGTGTATCATAAATATTGTTGGAAGGCACCATTTTTTATAATCATTCTATAGGATCCATTTAGACCATCTAACACCGTCGACATAATAAGCACTAGATCCAAAATTTTATGAACACTCTATTCTCAATGATTGGATGTTCTCGCGAAAATCCATGTCATCTTTTCTTCATACAATTTGAAATGCTTGAATGACTTGATATTTTGACCCTTAACTAATAAAGTAATTGCAGGGATATGAAGGGGACTAGGTTGTACATGAAATAAAAGGATAGATTCTTTTCATTTCCCTTTAGGAATTGTTGCAATTCCTTCCTCGGATGTAGATTAAAAAATGATCGAATCTTACAAAAAGAGATCGGATCTAATAGAGCCACTATCTGGAATGAAAGAAATGATTTGTTGCAACAATCATGTACAAGTCTAGGAAAATATCCGAGCTAGACCAAAGCACCACAATGCAATGATGCTTCAATTTTCTTCTCGGCCAACTAACGGATTGTTGGCCATCCGAGACGTTGGTAGGATTTTCTCATTGATCAAGAGATTTTCATAGATTTGATAAAATTCTAAGAGTTATGTTCACTTGATCATGTAGCTTTGGACTAGGGAGGTCGAGTGATCTAAGGCCACATGTAATCGCAATTGCTCATTGTATGGATCACAAATATGAGTATGAAGGCGGCAATCTACACCAAAAAATAGAAAGCAACATATTTGAAATGGTTGATGATCATTTGAATCTGATATGTCAACAATCTTAACACAAATTGCAACACGGTCATATTTGAGGCTATTATTTTATTATTCATAGATGTTGATGGTCGTATGGATGGGGAAGGTAATCCCAAAAGAGAAGTTGTGATTGGAAAAATTACACGCAGTACCCATGGTAACAAGGAAGGACACATCACTAATTGGCAAAAAAGACAAAATAATTGTCAAGATTAGCTCTGAGCCTACCGAACCCCTTGAAGCAACTTGATCAATGAATCACCCGACTCATTGAAATGGACAGAGGGGGTCGCAACCTTCTATTATGTAGGTATAGGATAGATAAATACTCTAAACCCAAACAAATCCTATGTAGAAATCCACAGAACTATAACAATCCTACATTTGTAAAATATATATATATATAAGAAAGATCATAAACTAATAAAAAACATGTTTAGTATAATCTTGTGTATATTTATTCCTGTAAATATAATAGTTAGGATGATATCCTAAGTATTAATATAAGTTATAAGATGGGATGTAATAGAAAGGAAAGCACTGTAAAAGTTATCACTTTAATAGTCCAGGAACTACGTTGCATGGATAATAATAATCCAAAGTAAAAACATTAGTCCATGGTTATGGACTCAAGTCCATCCAGACATATTGGCGTTGATGTTTTATAGTCTTAATTCAATCCTTAGAATCGTGCAAAAAAGTTATCACACTATATTGTAATGGTTTCATTCTACATAATAATAAGAATAGCTTGGGAAGTATTATAATACAAGAGCCACAATGTGGCAATGTCCCTGGGCTATAGAAAATATGTTATTGTGAAATTCACAAAATAATTTTAAGCCATAACTAATAGATCTTCAAGAATTGATGAGGTACAATTTTTCATGTGTTCACATGCATAGGCTATCCACACATTCACTATGTTACTATCTTTTTGAAAGCGGACTCCAATGACAAACATTCTTGTAAACATACAATTAATCATAAAGATCACTAATTTTTATCTTATAACATCCTCTTCTACAACTAAGGATCTTGTGAGCATCATACATAATTTTTACATGTAAATCCACAAAATTCTAATATGCAAAAGCATACTACTTTCCTCAGTGAATACAAATATTTGTAATGTAATTATTATAATAAATTCAATAACTTGAATGCAAGCACACATACACATCCTCTCCTTGTGACAACCTCATAAACCATGATCTTAAGTTGGTGCATACAATTAAAGGTGTTGAAGTGACCCATATGGAGGATGCTTATGCGAAGGATAAACTTTTTCTAACATGTACGACACTAGGCACGAGATCCTTATGGCTATGATAAAATCAAAGAGAGAAGATTTTATGATGTTTCTTCACCTTATATTTACTTAGTTGTGAGTAAAGGAGGATGTTGTTTCTGGAAATAAATATTGTTTTCACTCATTAATTTTAAATTTATTTATTTGAACCTATACATATTTTTTTTGCATGTGTTATTCTTCAACTAATGAGAAGAAAGTGAAAAGATTAATCCATAATTTTTGCAAACAAATAAAATGAAAAAACTTTAAAATGTTTAAAGTTTGATTTCATTATTTGAAGACACTTAATTCAAACTCTATTAAAAAAATTTATGTTTCAAACTTGTCATATACCTTGGTTAAGGGAGAGACACCTCGATATTTAATTTTTTAAATAATGAAAAAATTTTAAAAAACAAAATCATATATTTTATTTTTAAAATAAAAACAAAATGTAAAATTAATAATTTTTTATAAAAATAATTACTCATGTAAAATTAATAATTTTTTTATAAAAGTAATGACTAATATAAAATAAAGCCCGCATGGGTGTGGCTCATTGGCGATCGCTTGATATGAAGTCACATGTTGTAAATAGAGGTCACAAGTTCAAATCACACCCGGGCTTACCCGTGTCGCATGCTTGCAGGAGGTTGTGGGGCACCTAGGGGTATAGTGGTAGCGGGCTTGGATCTCTGGACCCCATGTCACGCGAGTACCAACCCAATCTCCAATTGTCAATTCCCCTAGTGAAAAAAAAAATAATGAATATAAAATAATAACAATTTTATAAACAAAATGTAAAATAAAATTATATTAAAAATTCTTGGAAATTTTAACTAAAGAAAATATTGATGTTTAATTAGTTTTGAGATAAAAAAAAAGGTGTTTGAATGGTTTGTTTTGCCTTTTTTGTCTTTATGAAAAGCGTGAGACAAAAATAATGAAAAATAAAATACAACATCTATTGTAATTTGACTCTTATAATGGTTCCTATTACTTTACTCTTAAAATGGCCTTCATTACTTTAAAACCTAAAATCTTATTCCTTGGGATTTTTAAATTACTTTTGTTTAATGAACATAATATGAAAGCCATTTGCAAGTCCTTGCTTAACCTTCAAACTTGAAAAGAAAAAAGAAAAAAGTCCTTGCTTAACCATATCATGTTCGTGTCAGCGTCGTATGAAGAGCGAATTTTAGGCGGAATATACACATAAAATTATAAATTCTATGTGATTCTAAAGCATTCACAGTCATGGGAACCGGATTCCAGGTGACATTCTCTTCACCGAAAAATGGTAAATAACTCTGACTGGAAGGGGTCAAGCTCCACTTGGATGATCTGATTTTTCTTGACGAGGACACAATCCACATTATAATTGAGAAAGTCTTCTGCACGATATATTTTTAACCACGGTAATCAAATTATCAACCATGAATTCTCGTTCCCCAAATTAGATGAAAGTCGGGACTTGGGATGGGCTCTACTTCTACATTCATGTTAGTAATTAAGTAATAATCAATAATCTCCATTAGTACATACATAGTGAGAAGATCCTCGGGACTCTATGGGCATCGAGAGAGTAGGCATATCGACAAGACATTTTAGATGGCTGTGTATTTTCCCCTTGATAGTCGCAGGCCTGGAATTTGACGTGGTATAAGAAGTATTGAGCAAAATAAAACGTATTTGGCACATAATATTAGATGCTACACGTCCACGTCTACGTGTACGAAAAAAAAATTAGGACCTTCAATTTGACGTGTGTTCTCCATCTGTTATACTAATGTCATAAATATAAAAATTGCACTTCGTAATTTATCACTACCCGATGCAGATTCATCAAATGCGCGTAGGATCAAAGGCACTTGCCACTTGGTAGGATGGTATGATGGAACTTAGCAATGTTTAGAAACTCGAGGAGATGGTGCAATTAAATTGGGTATCATAGTGGTTAATGGAATTAATGGCTGGGAGATTCGGACCTTGGTAGTTGGTAGCTAGTAGCTGCAAGCTGCAGCCTGCTGGTTGCGACTCACATTTGAGGATATCCGCTCTCCCTTCAGTGTCCCCGAGTAAGCTCCCTCCTCCATTTGAGGCTTTGTCGCTCTCCCTTCAGCTTCATTGAGTCTCATCTATTTCTCACCTGGTGAGACGCTTCTGCTTGGGATCAATCCCCACGTGTGCTAAATCAGATCTCAACGACAGGTACTCACTACCTACCATTACATTTCATTATTATTTATCTTCCTTGTGGACAATGGTTGTGTTTTTTAACAGTAGGGTTTTTGCTGCAGTCTTCCCCAAGATAATTGGTTCAAAGTTGTTGGCACTGGAGGGTGGACATGGAAGTTGGAGAAGCGTAGAGACCTGGAGTTGGAGTCTGTCGTTTCAATTCTCACCAAGCATAAGCAGGTAAGTATTCGAATCTCACTTCCCTGGGTTCCCTCCCCTTGGATACAGATTCTAGGACCCCTCACGAATCCAATGACTGGAAGCATTTGAAGTTCAAGATATTCCCATCATCATGATTCTCTAGATTCGATTATGGTTATCATTGTTCGAGAATACATATTTAAAATCATCTCTTTTTTGGCGAGTTGGGTTGAAATCGCCTAGGTTTTAGATGTTTAAGAATATGAGGTTAATGAATTTTTGTTTTCAAATTGGGTAGAAATGACAATAAGGTTGTAACTGTAAGCAAACCAGAACATTAAAAAACAACAACAATGGATTCAAAAGTTTAAATATTTTGTATACCTTTTGAATCCATATGGATTTAGGTTTAATTCCTAAACATGGAACCATTGCAACAAATATATTTTTTGTTTTTCAGTTGAATACATATCCAAGGAAACATGTAAGTGAAATACTTAACCTCTAGAGTTGAGAGTTTCGTGGCAAAGTATTCAAGAGCTAAATTCCATTTTCAATCAACGATCATAGCATCAAGAATTCATCCTTTGTTATGGTAGATAATCTATTCATTCTATTGGGTGTAGTTTCAAGGTCTTAGAATCTATTTTTTGGGGTATTCATGTGAATGTTCAATTTGAATTATTGGATTTGAGTGGGAGCATTGGAATTTGGAACATAACCATTTATCAATAATTAGTTAAATGAATAAACAGTGTGCTTTAGGTGTAATTTGATGGGATTATATTATTCTATTGAGTATAATTTGAAGGTACTTCCCCCCCCCATCACATCACCCGGTTGTGGAAACTTGATTCCAAAACCACCCCCTCAGCTTCACCTCGGGTGAGACCTCAGGCTACGCGCAGCCTGTTGATCCTTCCAATCCCCTCAAAGGATACCTCATAATCATTTCCCATCAAGATTGAAGGGCCAACTATGGACTCGAAATCCACGTCGGGTACTTCGACGCGCAATTGTGCTTGTGCACTTGCAACTCTAATGACGGCACAATACAGGATACCTTGGCATTACGATAGTAAGCTATCAACAACTTACCTCGCGACAACCTTCAATGACTTCGCGCATCAACAAGACTGCGCGTCCTTTCCAGGAAGTTTAATTCTAACCAATCTACTTAGAATTCCTTATCTCTTCAACTCGTTCAAATTCTTATCATTATATTGCAGGTGGTTAAATAAACATATGTTACTGTGTGCTCCAACACTGCGCTTAAAATCAATGTTCACTATTTGACCAATTGATAGATTCATACATTCCAATTGACAGATTCATACATGTTGAATACTTAACATTCCTCCACGCATCTATTACTTGAACATAGTATTCCCATTCTTTGCGGTGAATACATATAAAAGCAATCACATAATAGAAGTTTCCAGCATTAAACATTCATATCAAGCAATTGAACAATCATAAACACACAATAGTCACATAACACAGAATTTAACATGGTTCACCCCCCGGATGGAGGCTACTTCCACAAGAACGTTTGTTAATATTGCTCTTAATGGGAAGGGTACAACCATTCTTAGTCTGTGAACTCAGTTGCAGACTCTCTTCTCTCTCTCAGATAGGTCTCTGCGCACTCAGCTGCAGATCCTTTACAATGGCTTTTCTAAGCTTAAGATTTTACAATACCCAAATACTTAACCAAAACTGAAGAGTAACCCTTCCCTTACAATATTGTGCCTTATTTATAGATCATGCCCATAGGTCATGTCTTTACAATCATTATGCCGAAACCCTAAGGTTTCCAAAACTAGTGTGGCTAACTGTCACCCTAGTTGTCACCGTCGAAAGCCTGCTCTGCCTACTCCAGCTGGGCCACTCGTGGCTCACACACTCTTCTGACAGCCGCAATCCTTGAAACGGTTACAACTGCATCATGGCCTGTCCCTTTCCACTCCTTCGCCTGCCTGTCACCATCGGTGTCATGGCCTAGCTTCTCAACTGCTTGCTGCCACACATTCGAATACGTTGCTTTCATCTTCCATCCACCTGTTCCTTACCCAAAATAAGTCATGTCCTCATCTCACCTTTACCCATGTTCTGAACCAAAATTAGCTCATGCGCTACCATGTGCATCGTCCTACTGCGCGACCGTGCCTTAGTCATTGCCGTCGTGCAACACGCGCAAAACCTCAAAATTGTTTGTCGCCTGCCGCCACGCGCAATGCGCTCTTAACAAAACTGCTTGCTCTTTCTGCTGTAGCGCGCAGTGCGCAATTATCAAAATTGCCTTTTCTTTCTGCCGCAGCGCACAATGCACGATTTTCCACACTTGTCTATTTTTCCAACTCAATTGGGCCCCACCCAACAGGCCCCTAACACTCACCTGTGGCTCGTCCCTATCCACTTCCACCTGCAGAAACTGGTGCCGCATCTTCCATTCTCCCAAGCTTTAATGTAAAGCTTTGTAGAGTTCCTGCTAACTCTGCAACTATTTCATTGGTTGTTCGTTCGAAATCTTGAAGCATCTCCGGATTTTCCTGCGAGACCTTCTCTCGAGTCACCTGTTCCTGCATAGTGCCTTCTGTCGTCTAAAGTTCTACGAACTTCGCATCGAATTGATGCATCAATTTGAGGCCTTCTTGCTCAATAGGCTGCAGCCTGACCGATGTGGCAACCTCTTTCTCCCTTAGTGTTTCCAACTCTTTTTGTAGGTCCTTGACCTCATTAAATTGCTGTACTTTCTCTCTAGCCGACGCATTCCTCATCTGCATACTTGCAGCATCTACCTGCTGCTGCTTTTGTTCTACTTCTTCCCTTACCTGCTGTAGCGCAGGATCCTCACTCAACCCGGTTACTACTGTAGTTATCCGCTCAAGTAAGTCTTGGAATTTCGTCACTTCCGTCGAAATTCCATCCATGGTTGCTTTTACGTCCTCAGCTAGAGTTGGGCACTGGTCTGGTGGAATGGAAGGGTGCCTAGCCTCTAGCTCTGTGATTTTTCCTTTATACGAGGTTTCCATTTCCATTTTCTCAGCAGTAAGGGACTCTACCTTGGCCCCAATTTTCTTTATTGTATCCTCCATATCATCTTCTTCTTCGCATTCTTCTATGTTTGCGCACATAGCTGAAATGGTTTACTTCAGCTTCTGGCCCTTTTCCTTGGCTGCGCTCAGTTCTTGCTTACTGTTATCTGACTCCTACCTTAACTGCTTGATGTCTTCAGTTAACTGTGCACAATTATCATATGAGGCGAGGCCTCTCTCGTGAATTTCTTTCTCCACTCTGATATGCAACTCGTTCGGGTCCTCCAGGGACAAGGCCCCAATGTTCAGGTCGAGGCGCCCAGTCTTTAGTGCCTCCTTAATCGTTTCATTTGGGTAAATCAGGTAGCTTGGTTCAAGGTTCAAGACATGCAGATACTTACTTCCAGTAATAGGTGGTCTTCTTTGCATGCTCAGCTCTCCTGATTTCCTGTCAAGACCTGAACCTGACTGCCCCAATCCCATATGGGATACCAATGTCTTGACCTCCTCCACAGCTTGGATTATGGTCAACTACAGTTGTTATTGCTTGGATTCTTTCTCAGCACAAGTCTCTTCCCATGCTTCCTGCAATTTGGTTGCAATGGTCTCACAATCATCGGGATGTAGTTGCGGCCCGAGCTCGGGTTTTTCGGCCTTCCTTTTTGTGCGTCGGTCCTGTGATTGTGAGGGGCCTTCAGTGGCCTTTCTCTTTGCTGCTGATGAGGTGGAATGTTGAATCTGCGTGTCAGGATACCAATGTCTTGACCTCCTCCACAGTTTGGATTATGGTCAACTACAGTTGTTATTGCTTGGCTTCTTTCTCAGTGCGAGTCTCTTCCCATGCTTCCTGCAATTTGGTTGCAATGGTCTCACAATCATCGGGATGTAGTTGCGTCCCGAGCTAGGGTTTTTCAGCCTTCCTTTTGTGTGTCGGTCCTGTGATTGCGAGGGGCCTTCAGTGGCCTTTCTCTTTGCTGTTGATGAGGCGGGATGTTGACTCTACGCGTCATCCTTTTCTTCCTCAATGGGTGTGCCAGTCGATAGCCCACCCTTCTTTCCCTTCTTTGCTATTGTTTCTTCCTTGTCTTCCATATCTGTGTCTATGTTATCTTCATCGGTGTATTTTACATTGATCTTCTCCCGAAGAGGTTCTACGTTCTACTCGTAATCTGACGCATCATCGCATGAAGCGAGAACTTTCAATTCCAGCTCCCATCGCTCCATCATTCCTTTGATCGCCTACTCATCTAGTTGGAAAAATACTAGATACCATAAGTCATGCTCTGTTATGTCACCTCTTGGATGAATAAATGATTGGTGCCTTTTCGCTTGAAACCTCATGATGCAGGTGTATTCATCAGTTAGTGGTTTGGAAATGCACGGTGTTTCCAAAATTGCTTCACGCAACTGGTGATAGTAAACATAAAACACTTCAGTTGTTTGCCGCTGCCTAGATGCCTTTGGGCTCACCCATAGATTGGCAAAGCGCGTTCCTTGGCCTTGTCTTGCTAAAGTGGCAACTCCCTGGTAACTCTCTGGCTCCTTCCAGCCGACAAAGGCTATCAACACTAGCATCCAACTAAAATGGAACGTTGTTCCATCATCTTGGGTATCCTGAACATCTGCTAAGAACTCGTTCAATAAGAATTGGCACCAATTGTATGCTTTTCCATGCAATACATTAGCGGCTTCCCTGATTGCGACTGCAGGTACTTCAGGTGGTCTACACTTGCGCAACAGCTTGCCTGCAAGCAGCTGGGTCGTAAATTGTGTGGCGCGGTCATTGATGTTGACCATTGGGAACCCTCGTCCCTTGCGCACTACGCCGAACTCTTTTGCTATTTTGGTGCTAAGGGATTTATCGTGCGCCTTCTCTATGATGAGGTTAGAAGGGTCCTCACCTCACTTGTTTAGTCCAGTGATCTGATGGACCAGGTCGATACTAATATCAATGCGCGTGTCCAACCATAGGAATCCATCATGCACGCAAGTAAGCAGTGTGTGCGCTATGGCGGAAAACTCAGCGCTCTTAGTAAAGTGTGGCATTTGCAGTAAATTTAATAAGCCTAATGGTCGGATGGCCCTTAGCCATTCTTGAATTTCCAGCCTTCCGGTGTCGGTCTGTGCGTCCTTGACCCAATTGTTATAGGCGTCCGGTCTAAACTGTGGGTAATTTTTTGGCGTTACCAGCATATTCTCCAGTAAGTCTTGGTCATCTAGCTTGCAGCCTGGTATGCCACCCATCAAATTCTCCTTAATCTTTACCTTGGTAGAGATAGTGGGTAGTGGGATTTCGTATTTGAAGTTTTTTTCTTTGTTGACTGGTGGGGTGTTAAGCTTCCTTGGGGGAATGTAGTCGGGCACAGGATAAAACAACAGGTTTGGAGCCGAGGGTTTCTGCTGTAATGGCACTTCGGACCCCCCTGATCTTAAGTTGTTTCTTTGCCCTTGCTGCTTCCTACAGCCTGTCGTGTTGAAATTCTAGATGCACCTACTTTCATTGCCGTCATTTCTACTGGAATCCCTACTTGCTCGAATAACCATGAGATATCTGCTAACTCAACCAGTTCACTCATACAATGCTCTGGTCACTTGGCTCTTCGACTAGTTCAAACACTTTGTAAAAATGGTTGGTGTCCGAGCGAGGTCTATTTATAGCCGCTGCTGGTTTGCTACATGGCCTTCCACAGTGCCAGAGGCCCTTAAATCCATATTGATTTCCAATTCGTGCATATTATCTTGGTGTTGTCAGTCGATCCTTCTCATGATGCGAATGTTGTTTCCTTAAATGCCAAAAGGTTGCCTGGCAAGCCAGCTTGTCAACTCCGTTGAATCCGCGTTAATGGCTTAGCCTGCTAGCTGGATTTCAGTATAAACTGGTCACTTCTGCCTTCAATAGGTTCCAAGATGTCACATCCACCTTTAAATTGTGAATTTCCCTAGTGCCGCCAATTTGGTTAACGGCCCACTAACCGGCCGACAGATGTCATGGTGATGGTTTACATCATAATGTGTTGGCGGTCTAACAGGATGTTTGCTACAGGACACGCATTGGGTGTTACCTTCTGCACGATTGTTGTTCCATCTTTTCTACGTGATGAGTATCTGGGCTTGCTTTGCGCGGCTGCTCTTCTCTTCCCTCTTCTCTCTGTTCTTTTTTTTTTTGCGCAACTTCAGCAGTGTTGTGCAGTACACTTACCCTGATCATAAAGAACTCTACGCAGCCAGACTATCGCGGTAAAGCTTTAGTCTGCTACCATTTATCGAACTTGGTAAGGTATCTCCGACTAATGTAGCTAACTGGACTGTGCCACCATTAGTAACATGCATTACAATATATGGGCCAAGCCAATGCATTTTAAATTTTCCAGGAAATTTCATGAATTTTCTATCATACAGGAGGACTAGATCACCTACCTGAAAGTTCTTGTTCTTGATGTGGTGATCATGCCATGCTTTTTCGTGCTATTTCTGGACTTGTTGGTGGAATCCTGTGACGAAACGATCTTCCTCTAGCCCAACCAAGTGTAGGATTCTTTCTTCGAGTGCTGTGCGATCTGCCATGCCTGTAAACGTTGTTATTCTCAAGCTGGGAACAATGTACTCCATTGGAATTATTGCTTCTTGCCCATAGGCCAACCTAAAAGGTGTATGGCCGGTTAGTTTCTTGCAAGTAGTCCTGTATGCCCATAGTACAGATGGATGCATAGGTCCCAATCGTCCCAATTGACATTACATATCTTGGTTAGCGCATTCTCCAACACTTTGTTAAATGCTTCGACAGTTCCATTCGCTTGTGGATGATAAGGCGTGCTACGCTGATGATGAACGTGGAACTCTTCGGTCAAAGCCTCAATGGTCTTATTCAAAAAATGAGTGCCTTGATCACTCATCAATATCTTCAGGCATCCAAACCTTGTAAGGATATTCTCATATATAAACTCTGCAGTTGTAGCTGCGCTATAGTATTTGACTGGCTTTGCTTCTGCCCATTTGGTGAGGTAATCGGTAGCAGTAATGATATACCTCACACCAGTTCTTTTTCCTGGTGGGTTAATAGGACCCACAAAATCAATGGCCCACTTCTCAAAGTCCTACAATGTTAGCTGTGCATTTAATGGCATTTCATCTCTACATGACGGCTTCCCTGTCCTCTGATAGACATCACAATTCTGGTAGTGTTCCTTCGAATCTTTATGAATTGTAGGCCACCATAGCCCTGCGCACAATATCTTATGTGCAATAGCTCTTCCTGCATAATGGCCTCCTGCGATTCCTGAGTGCGCATCAGCTAGTATAAACGGTTTCTCATGTTCTAGCACACATCTGCGCAGTACTTCATTCGGTCCCAGTTTGTATAGCTGACCTGCAATTATGGTGAAGTCTGTTGCGCGCACTACCAGCTACTTCTTCTGATGCGTAGTGAACTCTGTAGGTGAGAATCCAGTGGTGAAAAAATCAATGATGTCCTTGTAGTACTCATCTGCAACTTGTATGGCGAACAACTGCGCATCAGGCATATTGTCCTCCAGATTCGTAGGTTCTTCTCCTGACTCGATTCTTGACAAATGATCAGGTCCCAAATTCAATCTGTCTGGCTTAACAACAATCTCAAAATCGTACTCCTGAAAGAGTAGTAACCATCTGCATATGCGCCCCCCTAACACTGGCTTATTAACAAGGTATTTCAAGGTAGAATGGTCAGTGAACATGGAGAAGTGCGCACCAAGCAAGTAGTGCCTAAACTTCTGTAGTGCATATACCATTGTGAGTCCTTCTCTTTCAGTAGTAGTATAGTTCTTCTCAGCGGAAGATAACTTTCTATTGGAAAAGGCAATGGGATGATCAATACCTCCCTCCCCTGTTTGAGCAAGAACAATGCCCAATGTTATACATGAGGTGTCCATGTGGACATGAAATGGCTTCTCCCAGTCCGGAAAAACTAGGATCGATGTCGTGGCCATTTTATCTTTTAATGTGTCAAATCCTTTCTCGCAATCCTCATTCCAAATGAATGGTACATCTTTCTTCGGCAGCTTTTCCATTGCTGTAGTTATTTGTGCATACCCTTTTATGAATTTCCTGTAATAACCGATATGCCCCAGTGTAGTGTGCAATTGCTTAACTGAATTGGGTGTAGGCAAGTTTACAATGACTGCGATCTTAGCAGGGTCTACCATCAAGCCCTGTTTGCACACAATGTGTCCCAACAAGACTCCATAGGGAACACAGAAAACACACTTCTTCAAGTTTAATGAAATTTGGTGTTGTCTGCACTTTTCCAGCATCATCCTGAGGTTCGCGGCATGGTTCTTCAATAAACCGAAAATGGTCCAATCATCAAATTAAACCTCTAAAAACGTATGTATAAAATCCTTAAATGCTGCAATGACCACTCTAGAGAATATTGCGGGCGCGTTCTTCAGGCCAAAGAGCATCACTGTGTATTGGAATGACCCCCATTCTGTAGAAAAAGTCATCTTGTGCCTATCTGCGTAATCAATCCTAATCTGATGGTAACCAGAGAATCCATCAGTAAAAGAATAGGCCTCATTCCCTCCAACATTATCTAGCACTTCATCTGTAAAAGGTGTAGGGAATGGGTCATGCATTGAAGCATCATTTAGTTATTTGAGATCCACACAAATTCTTATCTCGCCCTTTGTTTTCTTGTCCTAGATAACCATCAAGATTATCCATTTAGATTCTTCGACTGGCTCAATGATACCTACATCGAGCATCTTATTGAGTTCTGCATTAACTTGTTCTTTATAGCGTGAGTTCAGTCTGTATGGTCTTTGTTTCACAGGCTTCGCGCCAGGCTTAAGAGGAATTTTCATCACTCTTAAGTCTCCCAAGATACCTTTCATCTCTGTGAACTTGGTCGGGAATAGTTCTTGATATTCCTGTAATATACCCGCAACCTCCTCAACTGTATCTTCGTCCCAATAATCTCCAATAGCTGCGAACCTTGGCGCTTTGTTGGTGCCAATGTTCACTTTCCTTGTTTTTACGGGTCCACCCATATCTAGAATTTCCAGTGGAGGTCCTTCTACCTCGCGCGATCCCTCTGACTTAGGTATCTGTATGTTGCGTGGGTCCTCCTCATCACTATCTATTGTATCCTTGGTTTCTCCATCGATGTGATAAAAATCAAGAGCATGCTCTAGCTGCTCCTCCCATCCAGGTTGTAGGCGCGTAGGTATGCTGTCTGCACCAAAGAATTCTTCTAGTGTCATGTTTCCTTGTGTGCAATCTGGACTAAATATATTTTTCTTAATGACCTACGGCGCATCATTGATACTTGGATGCTCATCTTCGAAGCTGAAATCCTGCTGGAAGGTCGCAGTTAGGACCGACCAGTCCACTGTTCCTCTGTGCAACTCCAGGTCTAGGTACCACTTCTTTGGAATCGGTTCTTCTAATGTGTGCACAAACATATGCACCCATTCTGTCTGTGGTCTTTCTGTCCATGCTTCAGAACAGACTCGAATATGCTCTCGTGGATCTGTCTGTCCATTATATTTCTCAAAGGATAGGGTAACCTTATCAACAAACCTGATTTGCATCTTAATTCTACATTGATCCCATGTTGTCAGTATCTTCTTATGCGCAACCCACCATCTAGCAGGTATAATGCGCAGTGCCATGTCTAGAGCGGAGACACGGTATTCATCTGGAACTGCTGCAGTATTCTTTGATAAAAAAATAAACATTAGATAAACCATCAAAGGTAGGGATTGGAGTTACCTCTTTCCCAATCCTGTGGAGTGACTTCGTGATCTACCCGCATTTCCTGGCAGATACTTCATGTCACCTGCTTTGCCAGTTTTCTAGTCCTGCATCAAAATATGAAATGCAAGAGCTGTCACAGTGCCAGCTGAGTGTGCCATCCGTAGTTGGATTAATATAGTCAGCAATATTGGTTGTCATCTTGTAGATAAGGTCCAAGTCTTGAGCTTTGGATTCCTCTTGAATCGGTTCAACATACCGCTCGCCCTGCGAAGGGTCCAATGGAGCGATGACCCTGATATCATTTCCTTCAAATATCATTTTCATGGTCTTTAAATCAATAATGGCAGAGTTAGTCATTTCCCAATCGATACTCAGTAGTGCTAGATAAGGATGGCTGTCATCCACTATTTCAATTACTTCAAAATCGGCATAGTTGCACACTCCATCAATGTCAACAATGGTGTTGGGTAATCTTCCCAAAGGTATAACTATCCCTTGATTAACCATCCTCAACTGTAGAGGTGACCACTGTAACTTGATTTTACCCATCTGATGCCATGTCTGCTTGGTCAAGACATTTACTTCGGATCCAAGATCAAGAATGATCTCATCCATCTCATAGTCCCCAATCTATGCACTGAGTCTCATTTCCCTTCCTGTTCTTTTAGGACTCCTAATATTGTGGACTGCGCCATTGGCAGCCCCCTTCTCACTATTTGGCTCATACTGCCTTAGTAGCTTTTCGAATTTCGTAAAAGCATCTACACTCTTTAGTAATTTCATGCAGCTGCGCAAGAACTGCGCAACAGAGGTCCATGTATCTGTTGCGGCATTTGTTTGATCTTCTGTCGTTGACATGTTCTCTCTTTGTGGTACTTCACTAAGCAACTGTGTTCTGGGGAAGCCAGGTGGCGGTGCCCTGAACATGTCCCGCGCTTCCTCAAACGCTCCCTTATTTTTCCATAAATCTAGACCCGGTTCTTTCCCAGGAGCTTTCCTAATCCATACCGACTCTCCAGGATTCTGTCTAGGGTCGCGCATTCTGGAGGTCGAAGCTTTTGCACCTCCATCCCTTCCTGTATCAGCGCCACTGCGTGTTACCACGTTTACACTTGGATCCACAGTTCTACTCTCTGCTGCAATCAACTGAATATTGGGATTTGGTGGTTCTGTCCTTCTTCTTTTCTGCATTTCTACCTCAATCACAAGGCAGTCTTCAATAACATGCTCAAATGATTTACAGTAATTTCAAGTAGTGCATGGGTTGGTACAATCTCTAGAAACGTGACCTGGCTGGCCACAGTTGTAACAGATTACTTGGCCGCGGCCTCTCCCTTGCACTGGGTCAGCATTTCTTCCTCTCCCGCGGTATCCACCACCACGGCCTCTATATCCTCCCTGTTCATAGTGGGTGTTTTCTTGCTTTGGCTAATTTTCCTCTTGGACATGATACATCCCAGTACCTCGCATTGCATCTAGGTCGCACTTTCTTTCATTCATGAGCTCATATGCGCAACAGTTGGAATCGTCATGTCCCACTGATTTACAAAAATTACAATACAAGCTCTTAGGTGTTCTTACATATTTCTGTATTAGGTAACAGTCTTCAGGCCTGTGTCCTCTGGTTCTGCAGATTTCACACCACGGCGCCTAATTGTGGTTCATATTGATTGGGTTTGGTGCACCACTGTCAAGATAATCTTGAAATAGAGGGCAATGTTCTCTAGTATGGCCTTCTCCTTTGCATCCGGTGCACCAAACTTCACGTCTGTGTTCATATATTTGTTCTTTTCCGTTCTTCATACCTTGTAATTCTAATGTTAGTGTAGTCAGCGGGTTCTGAATCTGTGACATCCCAGCGCTACTCTCACCAATCGATGAAGCTTCCAACTTCATTGCAATTTATAAGGCCTCTGCCTGTGACACAACCTTCTGTTGCATCAATGGTTGTCTGATGTGGGGCAACAGCGCAGCGATGGACCATTCCTTGTGTTTTTGCATAGCTATCACAAAGATCACTTGATCTAACAATGTTTTAAATTTTTGGTCAAATTCCCAGACCGATTCGGTAGGCTTTTGCTTGATTTCCTTTAATTCCGTTATGCACTATGATTCTGACTTGGGCTTCTTAAACTCTGCGACCAGTGCAGCCTGAATTTATGTTAGGGTTCTCAGTTGTGCCTGAGAATATTTCATAAACCAATGCAACACGCGGTCTCTGAAAGTAGTGATGAGCTGCGCTCTCTTCATAACATCATCCTGGATTTGCTTTAAACTCCATATGGCTTCACATAGAAACCAGTGTTGATCAGGGTCTTCTAGACCTGTTCCTCTGAATATCAACAGTTTTATATCATTATCTGTCATTCTCCTTCCTGGTTGTGCAGCGCTTTGGGTAGTGTTGACTATCTGCACGAAGAAAATAAAGGGAATATTTGGACTACTAGGGTTCTATGGAATGGGCTGCATGACACTCGCAGCGGGTGTATTCCGATCTAAGGGTAGCGCGGTTTCTGCAACCGACGGATCCTGAGGTGTGATAGGATGAATAGTGGCTGATGGCAGCGCGATCTGATTGTTAAGGTCACATGGGAGTTCGTATTCATGTGGAGTCCAAGTCCTCCGAGATTCTTTTCTTTATTAAACTTATATCTCTTTCCACTTCTTAGATTATGTGTCTCTTCATCAGAATCACTATAAATGCTATTGACCATGTCAGATGTAAAAATCTTACTGCATTCTTAAAACTCCTTTTTTCAGCTAAAAGCATTTTAATGTATAGACTGAGGTTGTTCAGGAACGTACCTCTGAATCCTTCGAAGAAGTATGCTTCAGCTTGACTGTAGGACTTCAGCGTGTTTACACCAGAACATTAAAAAACAACAACAATGGATTCAAAAGTTTAAATATTTTTTATACCTTTTGAATCCATATGGATTTAGGTTTAATTCCTAAACATGGAACCATTGCAACAAATATATTTTTTGTTTTTCAGTTGAATACATATCCAAGGAAACATGTAAGTGTAATAGTTAACCTCTAGAGTCTAGAGTTTCATGGCAAAGTATTCAAGAGCTAAATTCCATTTTCAATCAACGATCGTAGCATCAAGAATTCAGCCTTTGTTATGGTAGACGATCTGTTCATTCTATTGGGTGTAGTTTGAGGGTCTTAGAATCTATTTTTTGGGGTATTCATGTGAATGCTCAATTTGAATTATTGGATTTGAGTGGGAGCATTGGAATTTAGAACATAACCATTTATCAATAATTAGTTAAATGAATAAACAGTGTGCTTTGGGTGTAATTTGATGGTATTATTATTATTCTATTGAGTATAATTTGAAGGTATTAGAATGTGTTTTTTTGTATTTATGTGAATGCCCAATTTGAATTACTGAATCTTAAGTGTGAGCATTGGAACATAGCCATTTATCAATAATTGTTGGAATATTCTCACCATCATCATTTGTATTTGCATGCATGCATCCAGTCAACAGTATGGTAGTCTCCCCGGCACATAGAGCTTATTTTCAGCCCCCTGGAGCCCAATTTTAGCCATTAGTAGTTGTCCTGCCAACCTAGTGCGCCTTGTTTTCATATTTTGGATACTAATGTGGCCTACTACATGCCTCTTGGATTCCAACAGTTAGTTCATGCATTGATTGCTCAGTTCATGCATTGATTGATCAATTCATGCATTTATTGCTCAGTTTAACTACCTGTAGCTTCCAGTTGTCTGTATCGGAGTGCCCCTTGACTACTAACAGTCCTCATGCACCCTCCTTGGAATCTCCTTCCCTACATGTGTGCTCACATGACTCAGTTAGACTCATTTATACTCACATTGACTAATATTTGACTATTTGTGACTACTACCACTGACTGGGTGATGTCTTCAATGTTGTCCAAGCCACACCTTGAGGATAATTCGAATCACTGTTGGGGTAATCGAATTCATTTTATTGTACTCTCATATTTTTTCCATCTTACAACTGATGAATGACATTACAGCAGTTTTCCACATTCTTTTAGTTTCATGTGTGAATATTGATTCAATTCTTCTTCTTCTTCTCTGCAATTATTTTAGTGAAATTGTGAATTTCGTTCAAGCTGAATGATATAAACCTGTAGAATATCACATGGTATCAGATCTTGATACAGCTATTTGAATTTCAGCAGTTGCGGCAGTTTATTGAACAACTTTTTTTCAGTAGAGCACCAAAAGCCTCTGGATTTCCACAGCAAATCCTGGTGCCATTGCATTGTATTCACTGGAGAAATCCAGTGAGTTCTAGCCAGGTTTCAAGGATCCAGTCACATGTGCTCACTGTCCTAAAGCAATGTTCTTTAGATTCTGCAACAAATCTCCATCAAAATTTCCTTGTTTTATTGCAGGTTATTCCATCTTCAACAAATTCGACTTCAACGTCTACTATGGATTTAAAACTCACCTCCTTCAACTATTTCGAATGGAATTCCAAGATGAACATCTTCATGAAGTCCAAAATCCTTTCCAAAGTGTTGAATAGTACTGCAGTTGAGCCCATTGGAGTAGTTGAGAAATCAAATTATCTTTATAAACTTGATGAAGCAGTTGGACTGCTACTCCTCAGTATTTTCGATGATCTACATTTTCATGTCATTGATATCAAAACTCCTAAAGAATTTTGGGACAAGATTGAATTTATGTTTGGGAAGAAATATGATTTGAAGGTATACCAATTAGAAAATGATCTTATCTCTCCGATCCCAGTAGTTTCGACTCAATCAATGATTTCTTCACCAAGTTCAAAAATCTGATTTCACAGTTGAAGTCATATGGAATAGAGAAATAAGAGAAGCAACTTAGCCTTTCCATTCTGTCAAAATTGGGTGCTGATTACTCAGTATTTGTCTCCACCTTCCAGCCAGTTATGTTATCCATTCCAAATTGGAAAATTCCCACTCTTGAAGCCTTCATACAGTCTCTCTCAAAAGAGCAAGACAAACTAGCGCATATGGGAGTGATCAAACCAAGGATGGATTCATCTCTTCAAGCTGCAAAAGGGAAGAATGAGAATGCCAAAGGGAAGCAAAAGGTTAAAGAAAGAAAGTCGAATCAGCATAAGACAAGAGAGGCTCCCTATCAGTCAGAAGGGGCTTCGAATTCTAAGAGAGGAAAGAAATCTCAAAAGGAGAAGAGAAAATGCCCCTATTACAATAGGGGCTTCCATCCTGAGAGTGCTTGTATGAAGAAAATAATAGATCTTATGGCACAACTAGTGAAGAAGAACAATCTTCTAGTACCAGCGAATGCTAGAAGAAAAGATGATCCAAAAGATGAGTACAAGGAGAGGTGCCATGCACTTATGGCTGGTACTTCCAATGATTCCTCCTTCATCATTGATTCTGGAGCATCAAGACACATGTCTGCTTGTAAGAATCTCTTATCTAATTTCGAATCCACAGTTGGCCCTTAAATCTTGATGGGAAATGATTATGAGGTATCCTCTGAGGGTATTGGAAGGATCAACATTGAGAATGGGTTTTTCAGTGATGCACTCTATCCTACTCTTGCAGAAAATCTACTTTCTGTCTATTAAATGACTCATACAGGAGTACCCAAGAAGGTCATCTTCACTCCTAATGAGGTTGAGATCCAAGTGATCTCAACTGGAAACACCATCACAAAAGGTATTGTTGATCATCATTCGAAACTCTATGAGTTTTCTCACTTCCTACCTTACTCAAAGTCGAATGCATTGCTCACACATGAAAATGAATAAAGTATACTATAGCACGAAATATTTGGGCACCTCAACTACAAGTACTTGCAAGACATGCACAATCAGGAAATGGTTAAAGGTCTACCCAAGATTAAGTTTTTCAAAGGAACCTGTAAAGGTTGCTTGATGGGAAAGCATCCAGGGCATACGTTTGAGAAAGGGAAGGAGAGGAGAGCCTCTCAACCTCTTGAGCTAATTCACAATGATGTTTCAGGACCACTTCCAGATTTGTCTTTGAACAAAGTGAGGTATATCTTAACCTTCATTGATGACTATTCTAGATTCAGTTGGGTGTACTTTCTTCAATTAAAATATGAATTTTTTGAATACTTCAAGTTCTTCAAAGCTTCTGTAGAAAGGTTCTTTGACAAGAAGATCAAGATCCTCTACACTGATAATGGAGGAGAGTATGTGAAGGGTGAGTTCCAAACCTTTTGTGCAAATGAAGGTATATAGATGAAACACACTGTTCCCTACACTCCACAACAAAATGGTGTTGCAGAGAGAAAGAACAAAACCTTGAAAGAGATGGCAACCTGCATGCTAGAGTCTAAAGGATTGCATCCTAGTCTTTGGGCGGAAGCTATCAACTGTGTTTCTTACCTTCAGAACCGAGTCCCTCACAAAGGACTAAAAGGTATGACTCCCATCGAAGCATGGATGGGTTACAAACCTGATGTATCTCATCTTAGAGTATTTGGATACATAGCTTGGGATAGGATTCCAACAGAGAAAAGGAGAGCCTTAGATTCACGAAGCAGAGAGTGTATATTGGTGGGTTATGCACTGAAAGCAAAGGCCTACAAACTTCTTGATCCTTCTACTATGCAAAAATTCTTTGAAAGGAGTGTTTAGTTTGAGGAATGGCCTCTACATGATACTCATCCTTCTGAGAAAAAAAAACTTGCCTACCTGTTAGCTGTAGATCACCTTCTTGAGGCTTCCAGTGTAGACCCAGGTACTTCACGGTTCAAGGAACCAACAAAACCCCTATTCACCGACCCTTTCGGCAACAGGCTACGTGCAGCTTGAGGTCTCACCCAAGGCAAAGATGAGGGGTTGGTTGTGGAATCAAGTTTCCACAATCGGGTGATGCGATGCGGGGAGGAAGGCTGATAAGCAGCGCAGCGCCTTGCGGGATGCTGCGGACAACAACTGCGTGAACCTTCTGTTCTGTGTCGAGTACTTCGGCACGCAATTGCGCTTGCGCACTTGCACCTCTAATGGCGGTGCGATACAGGATACCTTGGCGTTACAACAGTAAGCTATCAACAGCTTACCTCACGGAAACCTTCAACGACTCGGTGCATCAACAAGACTGCACGTCCCTGCTAGGAAGTTTAATTCTAACCAATCTACTTAGCGTTCCTTATCTCTTCAACTCATTCAAATTCTTATCATTATGTTGCAATTGGTTTAATAAACATACGTTACTGCGCGCTCCAACGTTGTGCTTAAACTCAATGTTCACTATTTGACCAATTGATAGATTCATACATTCCAATTGACAGATTCATACATGTTGAATACTTAACATTCCTCTGCTTATGTATTACTTAACATATTATTCCCATTCTCTGCGGTGAATACATATAGAAGCAATCACATAACAAAAGTTTGCAGCATTAAACATTCATATCAAGCAATTGAATAATCATAAACATACAATAGTCACATAACACAGAATTTAACGTGGTTCACCCATCAGATGGAGGCTACGTCCACAAGAACGATTATTAATATTGCTATTAATGGCAAGGGTACAACCGTTCTTATTTTGTGCACTCAGCTGCAGTCTCTCTTCTCTCTCTTAGATAGGTCTTTGCGCACTCAGCTGCAGAGCCTTTACAATGGCTTTTCTAAGCTTAAGATTTTACAATACCCAAATATTTAACCAAAACTGAAGAGTAACCCTTCCCTTACAATATTGTGCCTTATTTATAAATCATGCCCATAGGTCATGTCTTTACAATCATTAGGCCGAAACCCTAGGCTTTCCAAAACTGGAGTGGCTAACTGCCACCCCAGCTATCGCCGTCAACAGCCTACTCCGCCTTCTCCAGCTGGGCCACTCGTGGATCACAAGCTCTTCTGACAGCCGCAGTCCTTGAAACAGTTACAACTACATCATGGCCTGTCCCTTTCCACTCCTTCGCCTGCCTGTCTCCATCAGTGTCATGGAATAACTTCTCAACTGCTTGCCGCCACACGTTCGAACAGGTCGCTTTCATCTGCCATCCACCCGTTCCTTACCCAAAATAGGTCATGTCCTCGTTTGACCTTTACCCATGTTCTGAACCAAATTAGCTCATGCGCTACCATGTGCATTGTCCTACTGCATGACCATGCCTTAGTCATTGTCGTTGTGCGACATGCGCAAAACCTCAAAATTGTCTATCGCCTGCCGCCGCGCGCAATGCGCTCTTAAAAAAACTACTTCCTCTTCCTGCCATAGCGCGCAGTGCGCAATTATCAAAATTGCTTTTTCTTTCTGCCGCATCGCGTAACGCGCGATTTTCCACACTTGTCTATTTTTCCAACCCAATTGGGCCCCACCCAATAAGCGCCTTTTTTGGCTGTAGATCACCTTCTTGAGGTTTCCATGGTAGACCCAAGTACTTCGCAGTTCAAGGAACCAACAAAACCCCTATTCACCGGCCCTTTTGCCAATAGGCTGTGCGCAGCCTAAGGTCTCACCCGAGGTGAAGGTGAGGGGGTGGTTGCGGAATCAGGTTTCCACAACCCGGGTGATGTGATGGGGGGGGAAGGCTAATAAGCAGCGCAGCGCCTTGCAGGATTCTACGGACAACAACTGCGCGAACCTTCTGTTTCGCGTCGAGTACTTCAGCATGCAATTACACTTACGCACTTGCACCCTAATGACGATGCGATACAGGATACCTTGGCATTACGACAGTAAGCTATCAACAGCTTACGTCGCGGCAACCTTCAATGACTCAGCGCATCAACAAGACTGCGCGTCCCTGCCAGGAAGTTTAATTCTAACCAATCTACTTAGCATTCCTTATCTCTTCAACTCATTCAAATTCTTATCATTATGTTGCAGGTGGTTTAATAAACATACGTTACTGTGTGCTCCAACACTGCGCTTAAAATCAATGTTCACTATTTGACCAATTGATAGATTCATACATTCCAATTGACAGATTCATACATGTTGAATACTTAACATTCCTCCACGCATCTATTACTTGAACATAGTATTCCCATTCTTTGCAGTGAATACATATAAAAGCAATCACATAACAGAAGTTTCCAGCATTAAACATTCATATCAAGCAATTGAACAATCATAAACACACAATAGTCACATAACACAAAATTTAACGTGGTTCACCCCCTGGATGGAGGCTACGTCCACAAGAACGGTTGTTAATATTGCTCTTAATGGGAAGGGTACAACCGTTCTTAGTCTTCGCACTCAGCTGCAGACTCTCTTCTCTCTCTCAGATAGGTCTCTACGCACTCAGCTGCAGAGCCTTTACAATGGCTTTTCTAAGCATAAGATTTTACAATACCCAAATACTTAACCAAAACTGAAGAGTAACCCTTCCCTTACAATATTGTGCCTTATTTACAGATCATGCCCGTAGGTCATGTCTTTACAATCATTACGCAGAAACCCTAAGGTTTCCAAAACTGGCGTGGATAACTACCACCCTAACTGTCACCGTCGACAACCTGCTCTACCTGCTCTAGCTGGGCCACTCGTGGCTCACACGCTCTTCTGACAGCCACAGTCCTTGAAACGGTTACAACTGCATCATGGCCTGTCCCTTTCCACTCCTTTGCCTGCTTGTCGCCATCGGTGTCGTGGCCTAGCTTCTCAACTACTTGCCGACACACATTCGAATAGGTCGCTTTCATCTGCCATCCACCTCTTCCTTACCCAAAATAGGTCATGTCCTCGTCTGACCTTTACCAATGTTCTGAACCAAAATTAGCTCATGCACTACCATGCGCATCGTCCTACTACGCGACCGTGCCTTAGTCATTACTATCAGGCGACACGCACAAAACCTCAAAATTGTCTGTCGCCTGCCGCCGCACGCAATGCGCTCTTAAAAAAACTGCTTCCTCTTCCTGCCGTAGCGCGCAGTGCGCAATTATCAAAATTGCCTTTTCTTTCTGCCGCAGCGCGCAACGCATGATTTTCCACACTTATCTATTTTTCCAACCCAATTTGGCCCCGCCCAACACTACCACACCACCATTGCTTGATGAGCAAGAGAGCGAAGCTTCATCTCAAGAATGTTCAGATTCAGATTCTGAAAGTGAAAGTGATGAAGAGCGAATGCTAGATCCAGATCCACAAGAACCTGAAGATCTAGAAACTGACAATGAAGATGAGTGAATGTTAGATCCAGATCCACAAGAACCTGAAGATCTAGCAATCGATGATCCGGGCCTCTTCCAAGATGGGCAGCCACAACTCTTAGATCTGTCGGTGATCTTGTTGGAGATCCACTTGATCCAAGGAGAACCAGATCTGATTTTCAGAATGGAAGGTTTCATCCTTCTCACATTGATCATTCACACATTGATCCATTTCTTGCTGATAGATCCATTCTCGATAAACAAGGACACTTGCCTGCTCTTAGGGTGAGTGATGCACATGCTTGATTATCATCTTACAGTCTATCTTGAGGGGGGCTTTCTTCCCACTGGGTTTTCCCTCTTTCCTCGCATTGTTTTTTAGATTATTGTACGGGGTGACCTTTGGTCTCAGTTACCAGGGCCCTATTTTTTCAGTTACTTCCTCATAGTCCGGCTTGCAGAGGGGTGTTGTAATATTCTCACCATCATCATTTGTATTTGCATGCATGCATCCAGTCATCCATATGGTAGTCTCCCCAACACATAGAGCTTATTTTCAACCCCCCGGAGCCCATTTTTAGCCATCAATATCCCTCCTACCTACCTAGTGCACCTTTTTTTATATTTTGGATACTAATGCTACACACCTCTTAGATTCCAACAGTCATTCCATGCATTGATTGCTCAGTTTATGCATTTATTGCTCAGTTTATGCATTTATTGCTCAGTTTAACTACTTGTAGCTTCCAATTGTTTGTATCGTAGTGCCACTTGACTACTGACAGTCCTCATGCACCCTCCTTGGAGTCTCCTTCCCTACATTTGTGCTCACATGACTCAATTAGACTCAGTTAGACTCACATTGACTGATAATTGACTATTTGTGACTACTACCACTGATTGGGTGATGTCTCCAATGTTGTCCAAGCCACACCTTCAAGAGAATTCGAATCACCTTTGGGGTAATTGAATTCATTCTATTGTACTCTCATATTTTTACCAGCTTACAGCTGATGAATGACATTACAGCAGTTTTCCACATTATTTGAGTTTCATGTGTGAATATTGATTCAATTATTCTTCTTCTCTGCAATTCTTTGAGTGAAATTGTGAGGTTTTCTCAAGCTGAGTGATCTACACCTGTAGAATATCACAATAATTAATTATTTGAGTAAACTGTGTTTAGGGTGTAGTTTGAAAGTATTATTATTATGATTGGTGAATACCAATCCACTTGCGGCGTAACTATATTAAATCCAAGTCTGTCATCAATTTGGGCAATTGTTTGTTCTGGAGTTTTAAGGAGGCTTTTGCTTCTGCATCTGATTTCAAGAATGAAAGTGAGGACTTTGAGTCACATTTACTTATTCATGGCAAATTTTGGGTTCATTATTTTTTTTTTAAATGGCATATATTTGGTCCATTCAAATATTTAAACATGGTTCATTCAAGAAATTATTCACTTCCAATTTTGATTTTGGAGGCACATATTATACCAGTAAAACTAGTGTTACAGTCTTGTATTGGGAGGTTAGTGCTTCATGAGAATGGTATTTCTTCCACAGCTACCTCTTAGGCCAATAGGTCACAATAATTTCACTGTGTTCAATTCTTTACATATTTTTCTTTTTTACAGGAATGGTTAGAGTTTATATTGATGAAAACCAACTGCCTCGGCACTGGATAGTTACATTTTGTCTTATTGGCTCCATCGTGCCCACTATGCTCAACATTATGTTTCTACAACGCTCAATACAAAGCTTCTTATCTCCCAAAACTTTGGCTAAAGCCATCCTGCTAATCAGGCGTCTAATACAAACAAACTGTTTCAATAAAATGCAGAAAAACATGAGTGAACAGGCTTAAATCTAATGACCGTCTTGGTTGAATCCTGTAGCTGACTTGGGAGATGCATCCTCCTTAAATTATTGGGTGTCGACTCCAACCTTGCCCTCATTTTCTCTCCTCGTGCCATAAGAAGATCGAGATCAAACTCCTCTGCTCCTCAGTCGTGTCCATATGTCTGGATTCGTGGTCTATCTCCATAATCCACAGCATGGCTCTATCTAGTTCTCCATGTATCCTGCTATGGGATGGGATCCCTTTCATCCACTTCGCCAATACTTAGAACTCCCTATCCAAGTCGCACTACCCTGTTGGCCTCCCGATTAGCCTCTGTGTTGTTAGCTCTGAGCACATGGAAATACTCTAGCATGGTAAAAGACTGACTGAGTTTTTTTATCCTGAAAACAATTCTATTCAAATTCATATCTTTGGAAGGTAAGTTTTTCACCAAGAGTGTCACCTACCCAAATTCTAAGAATATTATTTTATTTGCAAAATACTTTATGTTAAATTTTAATTACAAAGTTTTGTAATTATGACCAAGTTTGGTCAAGGATGAATGTAATTATTGATTATTATTATTTAATAAATTAAAGTAGGAGACAAACACCTAAGGGAACTGTTAAATGAGTGTTCACTGACCCACTAGGAGGAATGGAATCTATTAGAAGGTATGGGACAGATGGAAGCATTTGCACTTCACCACTAGCTGTTGGTTATGGGACAACTACCCCTAAAAATGTGGCATTATCCCCTAGGTGGGTGGAAGTGAGCAGGCAGCTCATTAATGACCAGTTAACCACTAAAAGGCCTAGGTAGCCTACATAAGGCAATTCGAATTGAGCAGACAGCTCTCTGACAATATTTTATGCAGAAATATTCCTCAAGTGCATCAGGTGATCACTGAGAGATTCGAATAGGGAGGCTATGTGAGAGTGCAACTGTAAGTCTGCTAATTATATTGAGAAGGTATACCAGAGGTGTTGGTGCAGGTCTCCTTAACTGCTGAGTCTTGAGGACTGGACAATCTACATTCTATTGCAAGTTGATGTACTAAGGCTTCTACAGAATCTTCCTCCTGGTGGTTCAGTGAACAAGCTCGGGGGTCCTAAGGCAAGTAACTTGGCTATCTTCAGGAATTGGTTGGGTGGAACAGGTTCCTTGGGCTGTTTGTTTCTCCTACAGTCAACCAATTTTTACTGTTCCTACTTTTGTTTACAGTTTAATGTTTCTGCTTAGTAGAATTATTAAACTTTGTCATGTAAAATAAGTTATTTTATTTTCTGATCTAAGTATGATTCTGAATGACAAAGCTTAGTGAAATAATTGAATTGATAATGATCTCTATATTTTTCCCCCTGTTGTTCTCTGCATAGTACTCTAGTATAGAGAAGTAAATTAATAGAGATAAGTGATAGGAAGAATGCCATTGATTGGAAAGATGATTTCAGTACTGTTAATGTTAAAATTATGTTCTATAATTAAACACAGTAAACATTACAGTATAGCATCAAACAACAGTATAGAATTTATTTGAATAATACATGAAAGAAAAACACAGTATGTTTCTACATAGTGCTATATACTTCTTGTAACTTTGTTTATTTCAGATAGCAAGCAAATGCAATCAATATTAAACATTTCATGTTTTTCAAAGTAATTGTATTTCCAAGAATTATAGCAGCTACAAGAATTAATCCTTGTATAGATTTATTACAATTGCACATATTTTATTTCTTCACTAATATTCACTTTTGATTTCAATTATTGAATATCTACACAGTAGTATCAAACCCTAGGTACTACAGACCCTATTTTTTGTTCATAACAATTAAATTTTTCCAAACCCTAACTAACATTTCGAGACTACTACAAGACATTAAACTTCACTTATTAGAAAGCACGATTCTGTACTATTGACCATTGATAGCTTATAACCCTAATAAGAACACTTATACAATATCGAAACCATTTGATGCAATACAAAAACTTAGTACAAGCCAGATATTAATCGGAAGCTACAGGTAGGGTTTCTTTCGTAAAACAAACTAGAACATGGAGGCATAACCTTTTCGAAAACATATAACAATCAAACTATCTCATCAACTTTCCAAACATGTTTAGCAACAACAAAAATGGAGTACAGAAACAACTCTACAGTCAACCATCGTGGCTCGGCACACTTTAACAACTATTACACAGTTTTCTTTTCCATCATTTTAAAAACATAACTGTCCATTGCAAAGAAAACAAGCCATTGTTTTAAGTGCAAAAGAACCCTCGATTCTTGGTTTCCATTTAAAGTATATAACAAAGAAGTACATTACGGCCTTACAAGGTTCCCAACAGTACACAGAGTTACCCTCATCATCTTTAAACATTAAGTTGAGACTGTGGAACAACCAAACTACACAAGGTTTTACCATGGACTTTAACAACACGAAAACGAGAACCAAGTTCTTATCAACAACACAGCCAGGCATCAAATATCCAAGTGGCAACTTAAAAGATTGAGAGGTTACCCTCTGTACAGTTTGAATCAAAACAAGACAAACTTAAAACTTCGCATTCGGCCATCACTGAAACAAGTCGAAGGTTTCCAACTCTCGGCACACAGAAAACACCATCAAAGGCACCAACGAGGTTTTCGAGAACCACCAGAGCTTACCAGGAAGTCATAGCAACATTCCATTCTCCAAACCTTTCGTTTACAAGTCTCATACGAAGCGGGTACCTGCCAAAACACATGGTGAAAGGTTAAAACAAGGAATTGCAAGATTGAAAGCAAACATTGCAATATTAATTCTGTCACAAAAACACTTACCTCTAAAACAAAATGATACTTCGTAGCATCGACACACTACACCAGTAAACGACGAAGCATATTGATATGTGACAGCAACCCTAAGTTAACATAGAAAACCATTCTCACCCATAGGAGAATCGAACCCTGTCCAAAATTACATTCAATACCCTGGCAGGAGAAACCCCATCACTATTTTGGCATCATGGGTTAAGTGCAGAAAGCTTAAGCCTGCAACTATTAAAAAAAACTACCTCTCATAGGTCACAGGATCGAAACCCCTGAGGGAAACTCTCTCCAACACTACATTTTAGCATCCTGTCGGCCTCAACTTTAACGTAACAATGAAAACCAGGAAACTCACTACCATTACATACAACGAGGTTTAGGGTTTCAACTTCAACGATCAAGATCTAGTGAGATCGACGAGAGAGGAGATGCCAACAAGCTACATCGAAAGTCGGGCAATGAATGCATTGATATCTCATTAATTACAATAACCACAGCATTGCCAACACTGCCTGCTAAGGGACATTTCCGTGTACAGCTCGGAGGAGAAGCGTTATGGAAACCATGCACAGCTAGGATTTCTAGTTGTATCATCAACCAAAGTTCACATGGATGGATTACGTGGGTTGACAGCCACACCTTCCACTATGGAGTTTTGGTTAGAACATTTAATACCTGATCAGGACACTGTCAACCTGTCAACAGTAAATTTAATACCCGTCAACTCATCACTTCTTAAACGAGTTCGTTGTGAAGTGCAATATCATACCTTATCATTATTTAGAACAAGAGCTAGGTCGTATAGCATAGTTCCTTCCATTGCTATAGTCTTAGTTTTTCAAAGGTTTGTATACATCACGTAATTGATTACAAGTCATTGCTAAAGTTTAAAAATAGATAGAATTACATCGTATTCAATTGTTGGCATATTATAACCATATCATTGCATATTGTAATCATATCATTGCATATTGGAAACCATATCATGGTAATATTTAGTGCATATTTTATGTAGTTCCAAGTTTAAACTTAGGCATTGTAATATTTGAATTACATGCCCATGCAATATGTAGATGCATAACAACTATAAGATATATCTATTTCATTTCTATAGTTTTGTATAAGCATTAGAATGAAGTTTTATGATACTAGTTCATAGCATAAATACCATAATTACGATAAATTCCATTTGATTAGTGTATTGGAGAAAACTCACTATGTCTTGGGAATACCACAACAGACAGATGACTACCAGAAATCAACTCAATTCTCAAAACAATGCTATTATAAATGATAATGTTAAGATAATGGAGAAATGTAACCAACCTCGATCTAAACGTTTGAAGTAGATCCCTGTTGGAGCTTTCAATCCATGCACTTGAAATCTGCAAATTAGTCTTGACAACCAATATCCAACAAGCACATATAATATATAAATGACATTAACATTATCAATAACAATGGTCCATAATATCACAAGCAAATGTAACCAAATGTATAATAAACAACATTAACAACATGATGGACGAGAATATGAGTATTTCTATTAATGAACAAGAAGAAGTACAAAGTGATACGACCTCTTGTCAGCAACCAATGTGAACCAAGATCTAGATCAATCCACTTGTGCCTCCACCACTTCAATCCTCCATGAATGGCAAACTCAAACTAGAAAGGAGTTTGGAAGGTGAACATAAGGGGTTCACAACTACAAGGATCAATGAGTGCAGACTCACGATAGGGTAAAAATCCACTAGAGTTCTCTTACTATTCTCTTCTTCTTCCATCCATAAGACATATGTGCTCAATATATAGTCTTCTCAAAGGTAGGTGAAAGGACACATCGAGGCGTTACTCGGGCAGATGGAGAGCCAAAGGTCACCCAATGACCACTTTTTGGGAGTAAAAAGTAATAATTAGTGATTTTTACCATTTTACTGGATACCCGCGGGCTATAGTGATGCAACTCGCTGGTACGCATGCTATAATGATGCAACATGCGGGTAGGAATAAAAATAGGAAAAAATAGTGTCTCTGAAGGATATGAGTGGATCTGAGTAACTGAAATGGATCCTATAGGCCAAATAATGTTGATGCTCACAGGGTGGAAGATTACGATGTAACAATTAGCCATTTAGTGCAAAGACTTTTGTATCATCATAGATATAGTTTAAGTGTTGACGAGATACACTCTAAAGCTACGTTCTTAGTACAAGCACTAGTCATTATGCTTTATATATGTTAACTGTGTATTCATTTGTTAAATACATGACTTAGAGTAGTCTAAGTTTTGTTCAAAGATACAAATACTATTTCTATAAGTTTCCTAATAGCATTATCAATAGATATTGGTATTACTGATTTGATAATAATGATGATATTCATATGATAATAATTGCAGCATTATAACAAGTACTTGGACAACATGAAATCATAACACTGAAGAGTTTTGAAAGCCAGCATACAAACTAGATTTAGAACCAAGTATCCATACCTCCGGTAATTGGTGTCACAAGAAAGTACTTAGCATTCTAATTTTACATTGACGATGAATTGAAAGACACATATACTCTTAACACATGTTGTCGTAGAATTTCTTACCTATGGATACACACAGAAACAGGATTCAAATGCCTTAGCTAAACGTAGCTAAGTAAACTCTAGGGTACCTCGTAGGACCCCTTCATCATCACACAAACAAACTGTCAGCACTTCATCAAGAATATCATAATAGTACAAACAATGTACAGCATGTAATTGTATTTAGAACTGAAGCAGATCGGTAAACTGTATTTCTATGCATAATCATAAAAGGATCTTTCGTTAAGAAGTTTAGCATCCATTTAAATCTGAAATAGCAACTACAAATATATCATGTTTTATTTAGTATGACGTGTCATCGTTATTGATTACCTTAGTTAAGAAATTTAATTAATTTATATGTTCCGCATTAACAACTTCGAAAATTGTTGCTATTATAAAAAAATTTAAATTTTGGTATTTTTACAGGATGTTACAAAGAGTCTGATGAGATTCTGCGAGTCCCCCACAATTCTAGCTCTCTCAATTCCATTCTTTTTGAGTTGTCTAAGCCCCTGTAGGAGCGCAAAAGCCTCTGCTTGATTACTGGTAGTGGTACCCAATCCCCAAGCATACTTGATCTCAATAGTGTCTTTAGAATTTCATATAATCCCTCTCCCTCCATCATCCCCAGGGTTTCCTTTGGCTGCCCCATCGAAAAAGAGACTAGAGAGGCCTGAAGTCCTCCTCCATCTGACGAACTCATCCCCCTCCAATCTGATTTTCCAAGGTTCCAACGTCCTCGGGGTACCTTCATTTGTTGGTAGAATCAAGCCCAACTTATTCCCCCAATCCATTTCCTCTTGAGTCAGAGTGCAAGTTACTTTTAGATCAGTTTTAGTCTGCGGAAATTCCCTTAGAGTGCATTTTGTTTTTGTCCAAACTTGCTGAGGGTTAAGAGCTTTGTCTTCAAAAATTATGGTGTTCCTCTCCAACCAAACTTTCCAGCAAATGAATTTTGGGAGCACCATCCACCCGATGTTGAACCATCCTTTTAAATTGAGTGACCCAGGATACATTGATCTCCAATTTTCAAATAAGATAGTGATCGAGCTAGGGACAACAATTTTCCAAGCATCTAAAGCTTCAGACTATATTTCCTTCTAAAAATGGCAGCCTAAAAAGAGATGCTCAGTGGTTTCATAATGGCTTTGACAGAGAGGGCATCTGAATGGACCAAGGAATCCCTTCTTCGACAGATTTTCACCAGTAAGAAGACTATTGTGAGCAGGGGTCCAGGTGAATAGGTCAATCTTGGGAATACTTTTGACTTTCCAAATTCCTATCCATACAGCTGGATTAGTAGGGACAGTGGAGATGTTTTTCAGTACTTTGTAGCCTTGTGAAACAATGTATAAACAAGAATTGGCTCCCCAACCTCTTTTATCTTGTTTTCTTTCTGATAAAGGGGCTTTCCCTGTCAGTCTCTCTATGAGCTGCTGCCAGGCATTTGACAGATCCGGAGGAATTTCCAAGGGTTTCCATCCTTTCCACTGTCCAGCTTCCCACTCTGAAATGTCCCAAAGGGTAATCAGCCTGTTCTGAGTCATCCAATGGCTTAGCTCTCTCAAATCTATGACATCTGATAAAGTTTCCCCATTCAATATTCTGTCATTCTAGATACTAATTTTTTTCCCATTTCTAGGGATCTAGTAGAGGTTATCATGGACCAGAGGTATGGCATGCTTGCAGAGATTGAAAATGGGAGAGCCAGAGTGAGCAACTGGAGGATAATCGAGGCTCCTCATTCTAGAGTTATGGAAATATTTTTCACATAGCTTTTTGTGCCCAGCCCAGTTTTTTGCCAATTTTTCTCCAGAGAATTTTTGCACCCAACGTAATATTTTGAGATTTTAAGTCTTTTATCTGCAGTCCACCTTGTAAGAAAGGTTTTGTAATTTTTTCCCATCTCACCAGCAGTATTCTGCGTTCGTTATTTCTCCCACCTTTCAAGAAGAAAAGTATTAAGAGTTTGTCCATTTCGCAAATGATCCCAGCTGGGGCCATCAACAAGGAGCCTTGGAAAATAGGGAGACTTAGAAGAACAAATTTAATCAAGACCAACTTACCTGCTAAGTTGAGCCAGTTGGTTCCCCAGGCTTGCATCTTTTGTTTGAATTTGTCCACCAATGGAAGCCAATCAAGTTTCTTGGGCGTATTCTTGCAAATTGGGAGTCCAAGGTATTTGAACGAATTCCAGTTTGTGGTGCCTTGAAACCCAAAGATTATTATTATAGAGCTTAACTCCAACCCAGTCAGATTCCAGCCATAAATTTGACATTTACCAACATTCACACTACTTCCCGGAGTAGTGCAATAGTGATCAAGATCAGTTTTGAAAGTTCTAGCATTCAGTACCGAGGCGCCTCCTAAAGGAAGAGAGTCATCAGCAAACAATGCATGGTTTAAATCCCGAACTCCTCTTGCTATGTTGAGACCCGTGAGGACTTGATCATGCCTTCTTTTTTCTAAGAGAAAACTGAAAATAGAAGCTTGAATAAAAAAAAGGAGGGGAGAAAGAGGACATCCCTGACAAAGCCCGCAAGAGGCTTTGAAGAAGTCAGCAGCTCTTCCATTGACTAATGGGGCAATCCAAGGTTCTGCTATGCAGGATTTTATCCATTTTATAAGATGCTCATCAAACCCGAACTTCTTAAGGACTTCAAACAAGAAGTTGTGCCTCACTCTATCAAAGGAATTTGCAAGATCCAATTTAACCACCATTCCTTTTTCATTTATTTCAAGACTAGAGTGGATTGCCTCTTGAACCAGGATGAGGTTATCAGACATTTGTCGCCCTTTAATAAATCCTCCTTGGTTTTCCAGGATCAGATCCGGGAGGATAAATTTCAATCTGTTAGCAATAATTTTGATGATTAGTTTATAACCTATGTTGCAAAGAGAGATTGCCCTAAACCTGCTGAAAGTAATAGCTCCCTTTTCTTTGGGGATTAGGGCAAAAAAGGAAGAGTTCGTACTTCCCCCCAACTTAAGAGAGTCTTGAGACTTAATCACCATTATGAGCAGATCCTTTTTGATAGTCTGCCAATAGCATTTGACAAAACGAGCGGTAAAGACATCAAGGCCTGGGTCCTTGTCCGGGTTCATTGCTTGAACAGCCTCCTTTAATTCCTTTTTACTGATCGGGGTAGTAAGCTTTTGATTCATCTGGTGTGTGACCTTGCTATGGACCAGATCTAGCAGAGCAGAGGGTTGCCTATCTACTTCCTCTTCAGAATAGAGAGCCTTGAAGTGAAGATGGCCAGCTTCTTTAATGTTGGAGAAGTCCGAGATAGTGTGAGTTCCAACTGAGACCTCGATGATTGCATTGAATCTTCTTCTGGCTTGGGCCTGCTTGTGGAAGTAATCAGTGTTTGTATCACCAGCTTGAAGCCATAGACTTCTAGATTTCTGCCTCCAGTATTCTTCTTCATGCATATAAGATTTGTGTACCCTTGCTTGGAGGTTCTCTTCAGCTTTTAGAGCTTCAATAGTTATGTATGTGCTTTTCATTTGTAGCTAGTGAGAGTTTAATAAGTTTAGGGATATCTTTCTTTCATCCTCCGGAGTTGAGAAACCCTTCTCCCAAAGCTTGAGCTTCTTTTTCACTCTTCTAAGTTTTTCTTCCCAAACAAAAAAGGGAGAGCCTTGGACAGGCAACTTCCACATGCTTTCCACTTTGCTTGAGAAGTCCTTATGTTGAATCCAGATAGGGATAAATCGAAAAGGAATAGGCCCTAGATTTCTTTGCATTTTAAGTTCCATCATAATAGGTCTATGATCAAAGGTCCCTGTTAGGAGGATGGAAGAACTTGCATCTAGCCCTAGCAGCAAGAAGGAGCTCTGGATCTTTTATTAGACCAGGTGAAGTTCCCTTTGGAGGGCTTGATGTCCAAGAGATCCCAGTCTTGGATTAGCTCCTCCACCCATTCTCTTGCAGGATCCTTAACAATAGTGACTCTTCTTTTTTCAGAGGTGGCTAGAGTTAGATTTAAATCTCCTGCCAGGATGACATTTTCCAATCGAATTTCTTTAGAGACCTCCCAGACCGATTCCCAATAGAGTTTTTTTTCCCCATAGCTGACTGGGGCATAGATGTTGAAGATACTTACAAATTATTTTGATTCCTGATGGCAAAACTACACTAAGATCCAGTGCGTGTTTTTTCTTTTCAGATATTTTAATGATCGAAGATTCGTTCCAAAGGATGCCCAATCCTCCAAACGCTCCCCTTGAGGAGACTGTTGAGCTCCCCCCTTTTTTCCATATTTGCTTACTTCTTTCGAGAAAATCCACTTCCTCCATTTTAGTTTCCTGGATGAGAAGGATGTCCGGGTTTTCAGTTCTGATTAACCCCAACATTGAATCTTCTTTTAATTTGCTGCCCATCCCTCTGTAGTTCGAGGATAAAACCTTCATTACTTACTTTCTGAGGTGGCTCCTTTAGAGCCCAATCCAAGAGGTTTGCCGGTCTTAGGAGTTTTGGCCAACGGCTTTTCCAATGCAGGTTGATTTCCTTGCATTTTGTCCTTATAGGTTTCCATTTCCCTCTTCTCCTTGTCCATTTTCCTTCCTCTAGTAGATCTTCTGGTAGTGAGGTGCGATTCTTCTATTTCCCCTTCCTCCTCTGAATCTTCTGTGTCTTGTTCTTCCTCCCCCACCCTTGAGGTCGTTACTTTCGAGTGTTCCTCAACAGAGTCTCTATTGTTCAGGGATACTATCTTCTCATTTGAAGAGGGGGAGGCCTGCTCAGGGTCTGGCTGCTGGACAAGATTCGGGACAGTTTGCTAAAACTGGCTCAGGTCCTCTTCCTGATATTCCTCTGACCTTAGTTCCGGAATAACAAATATGTTGTTTGGGTCCCTCTGAGTTCGTTTCGCCTTTCTAGAAGTTCCAGGGTTTCCTTGGTTTTGTTTTCCTTTTCCCATCCCCTGACTATTGATACTTGTTTTCGAGTTGGTTTTCGGCTTCTTGGCTTGCTGCCATCCTTCCTCTTTTTCTTTCTCTGAAATTGCTTTTTTTGGACAACTTTTGGAAAAATGCCCATATTCATGACACTCATGACACTTAAATGGGAGTTGCTTGTAGTCTAACTTCTGAAGATGTGTCCAGCTTCCTACTTTAATTTTGATGGCCTCTAGTAGTCCGACTTCGAGGTCAACCTCCACACAAATTCGATCACACTCATACTGGTCTTTGGTGTTTTCCCTGTCAATAAAATTTCCCAGTGTGTTCCCAATATATTTCAGGGATTCCCAGTTCCAGCAATGGACTGGAAGATTCGGGAGCCGAACCCAAAATGGCACAGCGTTTGGGACATCCTCCGAGGGGTCGAAATCCGGCGTCCAACGGTTCAGATAGAGCCCTTGAGGCCTTATAAAATAGTGCCCATTTCAAAAGATCATATCTCTATCCTCCCTAGAGATAAATTTAAATAGAAAAAACCCTCGACCCCGGAAGTAAGAAGTTACGCTATTAGCGATTAATGGTCTCTAGTTTTTATGCACCCAAGATTCAGTGGATTTGGGGGAGGGCCACAAACTCGTGAACTGACCAACTAAGGCCCTGTCATCCAGTGAGAGCGCAACCTTCATCGGATCTTGAAGGGGGAGAGACACCTCAGGTATTTCCTCAAGTTGTTTGACAAACTTGGAAGAATCAGGCAGCTTCTTCTTGGGTTAAGATGCTATCAGTCGACTGAAGGCTTCAACATCTGGTGGTAATAGAGATGGTTGAGCCTCCCCCTTGACCTCCATGGCACACGAATAGGGCGCAGGGCGAACCCTAGCAGCGCCGACGGCAGCAGGATCACGGCTCGCAGCAAGGTCAGGCTCGTCTCTTATTTTCTAGTTCAAGCTGCCATAGCCTACTGTGTGTGATTTAGGAGGGATGCATGCCCGCGAGGGAAAAATGTCCAGTTAGCCTTCGATGTTCCAATATCTTCCATTAACATCCAAATGGATCATCATTAAGTCTTTACATATTACCCTATACATGGGGATATTTATTGTCAAAATCCCTCGCCCTCGACGAGAATAGGAAGGGGGGAATTCTCATTATACAATATATTTTTTTATGAAAATTAAGTGTTCAGTTTATCTATTATGGCTTCATTATATAGGTGGAAAGTTTCGTAGATGACAAGTAGGTGGCCCGACTCAATCACTTTTGAAATACCATTAGTTTGGAAAACTAGATCGAGGATTTGTCATTGGTTGTGGCCTAGAGTCCATGAGATGGCACGATATGGAAACTTCAATGCCCTTGTCTATATTATAAAAAATATCTTTCTAAAATTTGTATTTGAAATTGACATGAAGGTGATTTCTTCTGGTTAAAAAATGTAAATGTGCTACAATTAGTAGGATTTATGTTAAATTCACATGTGATTTGAGAAAGTTGACCATGAAAATAACACGTCTAAATTTTTAATACAAATATTTGTGTGCTTATCTTAAAAAGGATCACACTAAGTCACTGGCCATACAAATCTCAGTAACCCAAAAACTACCATTCCCAATCCAACCTTCCCTCATTTTGAGTACCTAGGATAACTGTTTTATAATTGGACTTTAAGGGAGTTTGTTATGAAAGGATTGAAATTACATATTCTAATCAGATTTAGCAATCAAAATTTTATTAAATTGGTATTATGTTATTTATAATAAAAAAATCCACAGGAAAAAGAAATATATCTAATATATTTATTCCTATTCATATATATAAATATAATATCATTTCCAATTTATAAATATTATTATCTTTACACTACTCCCATATATATATAAATCTAATATTATTTCCAATTTAAAAATATTATTATACAAGTTACAAAGCAAAAACAACAATCACTAAACACCAATGTGCAAAACATTACAATTAATAGATGTTTCACCCATGTTATTTTATTCCTATATCCTACTATATAGAGAGATCTAATATCTATATCCTACTCCTATATATAGAAATAGAAATCCTACTATATATACTCTAGAGAGATCTAATATCTATATCCTTCTCCTATATATAGAAATAGAAATCCTACACCTGTATATAAAAATCTAATATCATTCCCAATTTAGTAATATTATCATCTTTACAACCTATGATGATCACTAAACACCTATACCTTTACCGTTGGCTCTAAAAATTCACCCTAGACTCATTGTTGGCGTATATAACTGAGCTATAGGTTTCCGATGTAGACCCAGGTACTTCGCGGTTCAAGGAACCAACAAAACCTCTATTCACTGGCCCTTTCGGCAACAGACTGCGAACAGTCCGAGGTCTCACCCAAGGCGAAGTTGAGGGGGTGGTTGCAGAATCAGGTTTCCACAACCTAGTGATGCGAGTGTTTAAAGCAACTAATGGACAGCGCAATAAGAGACTCTTACTACGGACAAATGACTGCACGAAGTCTCTACTTTGCGGTGGATACTTCGTCAAACTGGGGTGCCGCACACCTAGCGCATCCAAGGACTGTGCAGTGTTAGAATTGCTTCGTGTTACGACAATAAGATATTAACAACTTATCTCGTAACACTCAAGATGGGTCGGCACGTCAGCTAGCCCACGCAGCTACTTCAGGACTTGATCAACTCTAATTAATCCTTACGTAGCGATCTCGATCCGTTCGTCAACATTTAGCTACTATCTCAATGGCGTATTTATTTGAACAAAATACACAGTACTGTGTGTTCCAACACTTATTCTCAGATCCAGTGCTTAACTATGTGATTATCCACAGATTCATACATTCAAAGGCTTAGACGATCTAAATACTTAACATTCATCCATTCATGCATTACTTAACATATTATTCCCATCATTTCCTGCGGCGAATACATATAAAAGAAATCACATAACAAATAATAGCAGCATCAAACATCCATACTAAGCAAATGAACAAACACATCAACACAATCAATCACACTACACAGGATTTAACGTGGTTCACCCCCAAAATGGAGGCTACATCCACAAGAATGGTTGTTAATATTGATCTTTTTGGGAAGGGTACAACCGTTCTTAGTCTATGCACTCAGCTATAGACTCTCTTCTCTCTCAGATAGGTCTCTGTGCACTCAGCTGCAGAACCTTTACAATGGCTTTCAAGCTTAATATTCTACAATAATCAATACTAATCAAAATGAGAGCTTCTAACACTTTCCCATACAAAATTGTGCCTTACTTATAGATCATGCCCATAGGTCATGTCTTTGCAATCCGCAGGCCAAAAACCCTTAGGTTTACAAAAATGGTTACAGTTTCCATCTCATCGAGCTAGCTGGCGTTTGGTAGAGAATCTTTCATCGTGGCCTGCCCTTCGTGCATGTCCACGTCATTATCGGCCTTCCTATCGCACACGTGCCAACAGGTCGCTTTAGCCGAGCCATTCTTCCTCTAGCGTCCTCATGCAACTGGTTCAGGTAGTGGTATCTTTTGTGTGTACGACCAGTCGCTTTCCTCCCAATCCACTGTTGCCCACTGCTTGGCACTCCTGGAGCATCTTTACCAAAATTAGACCGTCGACGATCTACTCGGAACACGTGCCATCTTCCCTGTCCAACACTCTGCCCTGCTGGATCCCTGTAGAATGGACACTTCACGGCATTGCATCCTCCCAGCAACGATCTCCACATCTCTTCTGACACTGCGCTGCGTGCAACTTCGCAGCATCCCAAAACTTATACAAAATAGTATTTATGTTGAACTGCGCTCAACTTCGTAGTTCCAAAAATCCTTGTTCAAAATTTCCCCACTTGGGCCAGGCCCAACAGGCCCCTAACACTTACATGTGGCTCGCCATCGAGCCACCTGCAACTTCACCAGGCCGTGCCTCCGGCTGCGGAGCTAACTTTGTAGCGAACGAACTCATTGTATGTGACGAACAGCTTGTCGACCACTTGCTTTGTGTCCTGCTCGACTTGTCGGACTATGTCCATTATTTCAAGTGTAATTTCGTTGTCGATCTGGCCTTCCACCTGCGCTTGATTCTCGTGCAACTCTTTTAACTTATCCTCGATCTCTTGCGAGATCGTGCTGGAATCCTCCAGCAAATATTGTGACTTGTCTCCCAGTTCACTTTCTTTTTCCATCAACGCCTGCACTTCCTTTTTCAGCACGTTGATTTCTCCATACTTTGGCAGCCTGTCTCTTGGTAAAAGAGCTTTTACCTCTGTATCCAGCTGCTCCAGTGCAGCCTGCTTCTGCTTTATAGCATTCTTCACATCCTGCAATGTTGGGTCTTCTTCGAGGGCAGTGAATGTTGTCGACGCTGCTTCCAACAAACCTTGGTACTTAGCCACTTCCGCTGCAATGCTCTCTGCTGCGGCCTTCACCTCCTTTGCTCTCAACTGCTGCTCATTTGGTGGGGTTTGTGGATTGATTTTCTCCTTCAAGGCAGCAATATTAGCCTCATGGAGAATCTCCATGTCTTACTTCTCTATCTTCAGATTGGTAACCAGCTCGCCAATTTTAACAACAGTATCAGTTGGTTCTGCTTGTACCTCGAGCTCCTCTATGTTGTCGGCAACCGCAATGATCGTGGACTCGAGTCTCAGCCGATGATCATGAGCATATTGCAGCTCCATAGCTCTCTGCGAGCTATCTTCCTCCAATTGCTTGTTAGTTGCTTGCAGCTCAGCCTGTCCTTTGAGAGCATCAATGGTTCTTTCATGCATTTCCTCCACACACTGCAGGTGTAAGAAGTGTACGCCTGGTAGTGGTATTTTTGCTACGTCAAGCTCCACACGCTCGACATCCTTTGTGTCTAACATCAGTTGCTTTAGCATCGGCAAAGTGACATTGCTCGTATCCAGATGGACGATATGTGACTTCGCAGGGATGGTCATGGTCAACTGCGGCTGCTGCGAAGTCCCTCCTGGCTTCCCTTTTGAATCAGAGTCACGCGACAGGGGTAATCTCTTGTGCACTTCCTCAATCTTTAGCGTGATCCCCTGTAGCGTGTTAAGATTTAATATGCTAAGACAGAAAATAACAGCATTACATTCCATTTCACAATAATAGCATATACAAGATCACTGAAGAAACAACAAGCATAGCATAAACACAAGAGACAGAGATTTATCCTGGGAAACCCTCATGGAGTAGAAAACCCAGCAAAGCTTCCTCAATATAGATGACCAGCAATATACAAAGATGAAACCCTGAGACATGATCTCCTCCTCCACAATAGCAGACCTCTCCTCCACAAGTGCGCTATCCTCAAGTGAGTGAGTGTGTCAAATGAGGAACACACCTCCTCTATTTATACACTACTTTGACATATCTTTTACACAAGTACACGTAGGCTCGTATTTAACCAATGGGTTAAATACCCCACTACAACTGACTGGGCCGACCCCTCTAGGGTGGTCTAATAACCCTTTGACCCACATAACACATACAGGGCCGACCCCCACTAGGGAAGTCTAATAACCCGAGTTACCACATTTCGACGGAGGAATAAACATCTCCGGATATACAATAAGATCTTCACGGAGGAATGAAACATCTCCGGAATAATAAAGTACAAATATAATATTCTTTGAAGTTACAATATCTCAACACTCCCCCTTAACGAGAAGGATATTATAACAGCATCTGCACGAGCAAGGAGTCATCAACATCATACATGATACATCTATAAATCATTGGAAGCTTTCTCAACATCATCAGTAACTCAAGCAGTTACTGGAATATCTTCAATACTGGAGCATCAACATCTTCAGTACCGAGTCTTTATCTTCTGCAGCACTCGAACAGCTACAACACCATCAACATTTGGATCCTCACGATCATCAGCATCGTCATCATATGATTATCAGCATCAGAATCATCTCGATCTACAGCATCTGGATCATCTCGATCTACAGCATCTGGATCATCTCGATCTACAGCATCTGGATCATCTCGGTCTACAGCATCTGGATCATCACGATCTACATCATCTGGATCATCTGTATTTGTATCCACGCCAATACATCTATCATCAAAACATGTATTCTTACTAATACATATATCATCAAAACATGTATTCTCACTAATACATCTATTATCAAAAGCATGTATTCTCATTAATACATCTATCATCAATAGCATGTATTCTCACTAATACATCCATCATCAAAAGCATGTATTCTCACTAATAAATCCATCATCAATAGCATGTATTCTCACTAATACATCCATCATCAAAAGCATGTATTCTCACTAATACATCTATCATCAAAAGCATGTATTCTTACTAATACATAGCAGCATATCCTGCAACACACACGATCATATTACAGGATGATCAATCTCGCTCTCTTTAGGACATAGGTCCATGGATGATACAATCCAGTCATGTACCTTTTGAACCGAAGTCCAGGGACGATCCAGTCCTATCATGTACCTTTTGAACCGAAGTCCAGGGACGATCCAGTCCTAACATGTACCTTTTGAACCGAAGTCTAGGGACGATCCAGTCCTAACATGTACCTTTTGAATCAAAGTCCAAGGACGATCCAGTCCTATCAATTCTCGGAGACCTCATGTCTACGGCTCAGTTCACCGGACCAAAGTCCAAGGATGATCCAATCCTTACCGTACATTTAGGACCGCGTCCAAGGATGACTTAATCCTCAACCATACATTTAGGACCATGTCCAAGTATGACTTAATCCTCCACCATACATTTAGGACCACGTCCAAGGATGACTTAATCCTCCATCGTACATTTAGGACCACGTCCAAGGATGACTTAATCCTCCACCGTACATTTAGGACCACGTCCAAGGATGACTTAATCCTCCACCGTACATTTAGGACCACGTCCAACCACCGTACATTTAGGACCATGTCCAATGATGACTTAATCCTCCACCGTACATTTAGGACCACATCCAAGGATGACTTAATCCTCCACCGTACATTTAGGACCACGTCCAAGGATGACTTAATCCTCCACCGTACATTTAGGACCACGTCCAAGGATGACTTAATCCTCCACCGTACATTTAGGACCACGTCCAAGGATGACTTAATCCTCCACCGTACATTTAGGACCATGTCCAAGGATGACTTAATCCTCAACCGTACATTTAGTACTACGTCCAAGGATGACTTAATCCTCAACCGTCCACCAAGGACTTCATTCTCGAAGACATATGTCTACGGCTCTTCTTTCGGACTGAAGTCCAGGGATGATCCAATCCCCTCACATGTTCACCAAAAACTTCATTCTCGAAGACATACATCTACGACTCTTCTTTAGGACTGAAGTCCAGGGATGATCCAATCCCCTCACATGTTCACCAAGAACTTCATTCTCGAAGACATACGTCTACGGCTCTTCTTTAGGACTGAAGTCCAGCGATGATCCAATCCCCTCACATGTTCACCAAGAACTTCATTCTCGAAGACATACGTCTACGGCTCTTCTTTAGGACTGAAGTCCAGGGATGATCCAATCCCCTCACATGTTCACCAAGAACTTCATTCTCGAAGACATATGTCTACGGCTCTTCTTTAGGACTGAAGTCCAGGGATGATCCAATCCCCTCACATGTTCACCTAGAACTTCATTCTCGAAGACATACGTCTACGGCTCTCTTGAGGATGATGAAATCCTATCATGTCCACCAAGGACTTCATTCTCGAAGACATACGTCTACGGCTCTCTTTAGAACATGTGTTCAAGGATGATGCAATCCCCTTGTCACCTTAGACCCTGTCTAAGGACCATCCACCAACCTCTCTATCGGCATCACCAATATAGGTAACCATATCATTGACCTCACTGTCGATGCGGGAAATCTCATCATAAGTGATCACATCACTCCCCCTTTCGAGGAGGGTCCTTCTTAACTATTTTAAGTTTGTCTTGGAAAACTTTACTTGAGGTAGAGGTTTGGTTAGTACATCGGATCGGTAGAGGTTTGGTTAGTGCATTGAATTCGAACATTAACCATATCTTGTATATAGAAATGTCAGATCTCTATGTGCTTTGACTTTACTGGATTCTCTGCCATTTTGGTACAACTTTGTTTGTCACATAGGATCATAGTTGGGTCTATCTCTAAGTCAAACAATCCTGAAGCCATACTGTTTCATAACTTAGCAGAGCAAGAAGCCATATATTCTGCTTGTGCTAAGATCCACACTATATTGCTTCCTTCTAAACCATGAGATCATCGCTGATCCCAGATAGTAACATCCTCTCGATGTGCTCTTCCTGTCTGATACAATTTCTGCCCAATCAACATCTGTGTAGCCATCTGAAGTCATGATCTCTAAGATAACATAGATCAAAATCTATCGTATCCTTTAGGTATTTCATCACATGCTTTGCAACTAACAGGTGAACACATCTGGTTTCCACTAGATACTGACACCACAGCAAAGCATATATTTGACCTAGTATTTGTTAGACACATCAATGACTCAATATTTTGTCTGTACAGAGTTCTATCCACTAACTCTGATGAGTCATCTGATAACAACTTCAAGAGTGGCCATTCCAACACATCAAGTCCTTTTAATATTTCTCAACATACTTTCCCTGGTTGAGAAAGATTCCTTCTAAGCCTTGTCATACTTCCAGACCTAGGAAGTAATGCATCAATCTGAGATTTTTCATTTTCATTTCTTCAGCCATCTTCTTCTTTATTTTCATGATCTGTTTCTCATTCCTTGTCAGAAAGAGATCATCGTCATACAATAATGGTATGATAGGTTCATCATCCACAACCTTAAGGTAAAGGTTAGGAACAACTTTACTTTTGGTAAAGCCCAAGCTTATCAAGAAACTGTCAATTCTCCCTTTGTGACTGAACATCATGCACACTCTGCATTGAATGATCTTCTGCATATCTATCTGTGCCATCTCTCGTTAGATGGGTCTACTGATATGAGCCTCAATATCATTTGAACTCTGTGGTGAGTTCCTTCTTGCATCCATGTCGTCTGTGTATAGAAACAATATTCAACCTTGTAGCAAAGGTTGAGATCCTCATCACCCATGGTGATCATTAAGCTCATCAATTGATTATCGATCCTGGGTACCCATACAGAACCTGATTCACACTTCTTCTTTAATTACACCATTAAGAGAATGGTCTTATCTAGCCACTTGGAGCAAACATCTTATCATGATTCTCTTCCTCTTTCTAAGAGAATTTTCTAGCGACAAGCCTTCTATAGTGTGTTTGATTTGTAAATCCTTTTGTTGAACATCCATCGCTTGTTCAATGTTCATCATTCATCATGATCTTTCCTACAAATCAAAATTAAGTACATGATTAGTAATACTTCATAATCATCAAATTATATTGACATGATAACCTATTATGCATACAGATATCATTTACATAGTTATGTAACTATTTTGACCAATACTTTGGCACAACACTTTCCCATATCCTGTATGCATACAGTGGCTATCTATATGCCTTCCATCTCTACCAGAACATACTATTGAGAGTGTGCATAGCTCTCAGCATGTCAGCAAAGAGGTTTCATTCTAGACAAGCAACAATGGAATGTTTGTCCAACTTACCAATCATATGCATATTAGTAGTATATTGTTCAATGCTCTATGAATGTTTACACTCAGCATGATATATTCTAGGAATACAAATATGCATACAAGCAATATCATTTACTATTTCAAATAACAACTCAAATACTTATCTTTTATGTTTGTGTGGTTGCCTCCCGCTTGATTTTCTATATGTCTTTTGAACTTCTATTCATTATGTACCACTGTGCATGCTCAAGTGTGCACTAGTGTCATCCTCATGATCTCATACACAAACATACATTCATTAGTATATTCTCAAAACATTCTAATTCTAAATAATCTTGAATATATATATAGTCATGATCATTAGTATTCATAGTTTCAAGGAAGTCTTCTTTTACTCATGCATATTCTTGTTTGATCATAGTACTCTTCAGGCTAATTAAATCATCAAGATAAGAGACATAGTATGCATAAACCCTTGATTACTAACTTTATGAATAAGCATAACCAATCATACCAAGTATACTTATATAAGGGATCCTAACACAAGGTAAGATTCTAACTTCGACATAGGTAAACATACCTGGATTAATATACCTACTTAGTTATGTACAACATACCTAAACAATCTCTTCAATGATTTAGAGATCCTGAGCTAGAACCTGCATGTCTCATAGGTTAAGCATAATATAACAAAGTCATACATACCTCGTAAGTAGAACAAAGATTATGGATGAGTCTTTGTCTTCATGTTGTCATGGTCATGGAACTTGATTTGTCTTTTGTGATGTACCTGTATCTTGTGAGCAGACAACATCAACCTCACACAACACCATAATGCATTAGTACAATCATATAGCCCTAATCAATGAATGTCTTCGATCATTCACATGCATTCATACTGTTACTAGGGTGATAAGACAATTCTAACATTAATCAAGATTGTACTAATAAATAATATGAAGACAAACACATCATGAACTTAATCAAGAATCAGATTTCAAGACATACCTGAACCTCCTTAAGTCATACCTGTCGAGACTTCTTGTAGTCTTCTTATGTAAGGCCTTAGTCTCAACTCCCCCTGAAACTTAATCTGGAGCTTGATTAGGGTTTGCTAGAGAAACCCTAAAAATTCAATCTTTGAATTTCACACTTCCGAATGAATGGAAGGATGTGTCTTGCTGAGCTGATCAAACTAGCATACTTCAATTTTGAAATCTCCAAAATTTGACCCCTCAAAATTGCCTTCGAAACTTCTGGATCTTCTGGACATGATCCCGAACTAGGGTTTAATGAAGCCCACCCTTCTGCTCAATCAAAAGGTTTGATCCAAGGCTCTAAACTCTTATTTTTCTGAGGAGCTTCCAGCCGTGGTTACAGACTTCAAAAATTCCAACTTTTGCTGAAGCCCTAATTTTCCATCTTTCCGATCAAAATCCCGAGCTAGGGTTTAATCAAGCCCGGTCTTCTACCCAACCAAAAAGTTCGATCTTGGTCTCTAAATTTCAATTTTCCTGAGTAGCATTCAGCCGTGGATTCCAATTCCAAAAATTCTAACTTTCTCCGAAACCCTAAATTCCGGAAGCCATGAATAAAGGTGCTCCAAAAATAATTATGTTTTGACAGAAATATGTACCTGATTGTTTCTGCTATAACTTCGAACTTTTTGCTCCACGGGGTCTGAAAACTTTTTTGGCAGTAGCCTGACCTGTCATCTTTCCATCCTGATAGGTCTGACCTCAATTGGATTTTCTGAGAGAGAGTTATGCCAAATGTCGCAACGTGACCTGTTTTGGGATAATACAGGAGAGCGAACTTGTACAACGTGCCACGTGTCACTATTTGAACTTCAGCATCTGAAAACTTTTCCTGAGATAGCTCGCCCTGTTATCTTTCCATCCTAACAGATCTTACCTCAATTGGACTCTCTGAGAGAGAGTTATGCCAAGTGTCGCAACGTGACCTGTTTATGGGATAAAACAAGAGAGCAAACTTGTACGGCTTGCCACGTGTCACTGGTTCAGTTTCAGCCTCTGAAAAAGTTTTTTACGATATTAAAATCTGTGTACTACCTGCCACTTTTTATGAAATTTCATTTGGATCTTCCTAACCCAAGTTATGACCTTTTTTCCTAGGTCACCTGATTTTGACTGAGATCTAGAAGAGGCAGAAACCCTAACTTGTACTGATCATAACTTACAAAGTACAACGAATCTGAGGGTGCCCTTTGGACACAAGATACCTGGAGATGTTATCTACGACCTGTAAAGGTTTCAGATCCTAAACCTTCGCCAAAATGGATTTATAGAGAAAGTTCCATGATGACTGTTTTTTGCTATATAAAACCCTAACCTTCAAATTGTCGTAAGTAAAGCAAGTGTCATAAGTGCCATACCTTGCCTTCCTTCAGTTTAGCTCTGATACCATGTTAAGATTTAATATGCTAAGATAGAAAATAGCAGCATTACATTCCATTTCACAATAATAGCATATACAAGATCACTGAAGAAACAACAAGCATAGCATAAACACATGAGACAGAGATTTATCCTGGGAAACCCTCATGGGGTAGAAAACCCAGCAAAGCTTCCTCAATATAGATGACCAGCAATATACAAAGATGAAACCCTGAGACATGATCTCCTCCTCCACAATAGCAGACCTCTCCTCCACAAGTGCGCTATCCTCAAGTGAGTGAGTGTGTCAAATGAGGAACACACCTCCTCTATTTATACACTACTCTGACATATCTTTTACACAAGTACACGTAGGGTGGTCTAATAATCCTTTGACCCACATAACACATACAGGGCCGACCCCCACTAGGGAAGTCTAATAACCCGAGTTACCACATTCCGACGGAGGAATAAACATCTCCGGATATACAACAAGATCTTCACGGAGGAATGAAACATCTCCGGAATAATAAAGTACAAATATAATATTCTTTGAAGTTACAATATCTCAACATAGCGCGGTCGAGTTCTTTTCCAAAGTATCCTATATTTCTTTATCTTTTTTCTCTTTGTCAGTCATGAGATCCTCCATCTGCTCCGTGAACTTTGCCGCGATCATTTCATAATCGTCCTCCTTGAGTACTGTATCTAACTTGCCTTTATCAACTTTATGCTTCTTGCATGCTCCCTTTTTCTGGCCAGGACTCTCCGGCTCCTTCCTCTTTCCTGTCTCCTTTTCTTCAACTATCGGGCATGGACGTGGAATTGGTTCATCTTCCTCCAAATCGCTAGGGACATCGACAACCTCTACATGGAACTCAGCAGGCCATTCCTTCATTATTTGGTCAATGTCCTCTTCATACATGTGGTAGCTTCCTACGTACCACTCCGCTTTCTTTGTCTACGCTTTTGGTGAAATATGGATTCTACGCATGTGTAATGTCCCCATTCAAATAATTGCATAGTAAGACAATCCCACCATTCCTACTAGTTTCCTAGGTTGGATGGGCACATGTGGAATTGTAATAAGGAAGTTAATAAACTATGTTTAGACATTAGAAAGTTCAATTATTTAATAAATAGGTTGAATAAATAAATTCAAGAGAAATTCTAGGTGGCAAGTGGTTTTGAATACATATGGAGGATGTGGGACCCACACTAGCTTGATTTCTCAAGGACACATGGCATCTCTCTCTTGCCAATTCGAATTTATGAGAAGGTGAACACTCTTGGGTGAGTTGGTAAGTCATAACACATGGCATTGAGCATCTTAGTTCAAATTGGGATGGATTGGTAACCTCCATGGAAGATAAAGAGTCAAATTGGAAGTTTGTGGACACTTGGGCTAGATTCCCTAGCCCCTATGACATCAATGATGGAGCATCTATGACAACTATGACAAATTGCAGACCTGACCTCTTACATCTGACCATTATGACATGTCAGCCCCAAAAATAGGCTGAAGGAAGGCGCTCATGGGAGTGGGAGAAGCCAAAGAGACTCAAACTCGAATTTGGGAGAAGATGGAAGGTTGGAACTAAGAGACAAGTGGCAAATGGGGAATATTTCCTAAGTGGAAATATCTTGAAGCTGTTAGTTTTTCATAATTCACTTCAATCTGATTTATGATCTTAACTGAGAGAACAACATGTACAGCATATCTACAGCATATCAATCATGGACACAATAATGCAAGCACACAAGAGACACAGAGTTTACTTGGGGAAAACCATAAAGGTGAAAAACCCCAATAACTTCTTCAGAGATAAATAGAGCAATGATACAACCCAAACATAAGAGATAGACATCTCCTAGCAGCATCTTCTCCTCCTCCACAAGTGCGCCACTCTCCAAAAAGTGTGTGTGAGAATAGAATGATCAAATAGAGTGCCTCCCGCACTCTATTTATACTTGACTTGACTTTCCCAATAACCTTTACTAGGTCGGCCTCAACTTAACCACATAACACAATGCTGACTGGGCCGACCCCCAATAGGGTGGTCTAATAACCCTTTTACCCACATGGTCGACCCCCAATAGGGTGGTCTAATAACCCTTTGACCCACATGACTTATACAGGGCCGACCCCAACAAGGTGGTCTAATAACACATCAAGTATAAGTTACAACACTTACAATATAAATGACGACACTTCCTTATAGAGGAATAATAACATCTCTATAGGAATACAAACACTTCCGTATAGAGGAATAATAACATCTCTATAGGAATACAATATAGATATATGTGAAATACATTCCGAAGTTACATATACATCAACAGAAGCTATGGAGAGGATTTTGACCCTTAGAAGGCTAATGTTGGTTATAAAATGAAGAAATCAATTATGAGAAAGGATTTTGATGATTTGAGAAAAATTGCATTTGTGAAGAGAGAGCTAGTGGATGACTAGTTTCTTGCCTTAGCCAATTTCGAGGGTGAAAGATTCTCATCCAAGTTGGTGTTTGGAGAGGCCACTCAGGTCTTTGATGGAGCTTTAATGGATTTTTATTTTCAATTATCAGCTACAGGGCAGCTCGTGGATTTGTTTAGTGCAGCACCATCTCTCAACCATTTCCAGTTTTGAAGGCATATTCATGCTCCTTGAGGGAGGTCATTTTTGGTGAGCTCTTGTGCTTCTTGGGAGAGCTTCTTATTATGTATTTCTGATTGTAATAGATTCAAATCCTCTATTCTTAATATTCATAAATTTTCAGGTCGAAATACCCACTGGTTGTATGCAAAAATGTTGATTAATGAGCAAACAATGTCCATTTCCCCACTACATTGATGTATATCATTATAATGCTCATGATTTCGAATGAATGGATGATTATACGATACATTTGTGATTAATAGACTGCCATGGATGTATTTTACAAGTTTGATGTACTGTACTTGGGAATTTGAAGTATTTTTACTTAGTTTAATTACATTGGGAGAAGAAATAGTGTCATTTCCCCAAGGGGCGAATTGGGGATTTTTGCAGCTGAATGGGAGAGGGTTGGAACATACATAATAATCAATTAATGGTACATTGGGAACCTTATTAAAATCCTTAATACATCCCATATCTCTATTCAGAAATTAGAGGTATTTTGGAGGCATTTGGGAAGCCAATTTCAGTACTTACCCTAGGGGGATTTGAGCCCCAAATTACTAGTAAAATTGCATACTTGGACCAGAATCTTAAGAGAGTTTGCAAAAGTCTTTTGGTGGCCATATATCATCCTTGAAAATCATCTTTAATTCCTAATATCATTCATTAACCTTCCTTGAATATTTGGGACCATTTGGGGCAAAATTGGGACCTAGGCATCAAAACTAGTCAAAGGTTGAAATTGGGGGAAAATTGGAAAATTGGGAATTTTCTTAAATTTTTGAAAAAGGGACATTACAAGTGGTATCGGAGTATGGCCTTGGCACATGAATGTATTAACAATAATCCAAACAAATAAACCACCACCCTTTGAATCAGTAGTTGAAGAAGTTTTGGTTGAAGAAGAGAGTAGTAGAAAAAGAGTTTTTTTCTAAAACTATGGGTAGAGAGGAAGAGGAAAAATTAAGACATAAGGAGGAATTTATTGACGCCTTAAAATCATGTTTGATGGAATTACCATGTTTATGCTAGAGATGAGTAGACAAATGATGAAAAGTTTCGAATTGTTGGGTAGCCAACTTTCAGGCAAAGGGATGATAGGAGATAACAGTGGTTCACATTCAGGGGAAAAGATAAAAGGGAGTGAGCATATTTTTTCAAGAACAGGACCACATAATAGACCTGATGAATTCCAAAGCACAAAAAGGCATACTACACCTAAATTTCTCACACCCAAAGAAGAGCCCAATATTGAGGTGGATTATAAGAAACTAGCAAACGATTCGAATTATTTGAATGAAGAGTGTAAAAGAGGTGTACCACTCAGTGACTACATTGATGCTATCCAAAAAATTAAAAGGAGGGAAGACAATAGGATTCCATTCCAAAACAAAGAATTAAATAGTGCTATTGGAAAAATGTCACTTCCTACTTTTGATGGTTCTTCTCAAAATTATGCTAACACTTGGGTGCAAAAATTGGATGTATATTTTCAGTTGAATCCTATGTTGGAAGAGGATGCATTAAAAATGGCCATTTTGCATTTGGAAGGAGATGCCAATGAATGGTGGTTTCATGGATTGAAAACCTTGGGTCATAATCAGGTTAAAACATATGGAGAATTTGTTGACAGGGTACTAGAAAGATTTGAACAAAAAGATCCAGAATTGCCTTTCAAAGAACTAGCTTAATTGAAACAAACTGGGACCCCCACTGAATATATGTTGGAATTTCAAAAATTATCAGTCAAGGTGGCTGATGTATCTATGGGAAGGTTGGTATTGCTGTTCACTAAAGGTTTGGTTGAACCCTTAAAATTTTTGGTCAAAGCCCACAAGCCAACTACATTAAAAGATGCAATGAGCTTGACTAGGGATCTCCAAAATGTGCTTCCTAGAACGAGATTTCCTCCCAAGCCTGACTTCAGAATTGAAAAGAAACCTTGGCAAAGAGATGCACCTGATAAGAAGCCATGTCAAGAAGATGAATATTCAAAGGATAAGAAAGAGGAACTAAGCAGGGAAGATCTCAGAAGGAAGAAATTGTGTTACTCATGCTTCCAACCGTGGGCACCAGGACATAAATGTGCTAAGGGAAAGGCCCAATTCATTGAAGTATTTTGTGATGAGAGATATGAAGGGGGCATGGAGGAAGAAGGACATACTTCAGCCCAAGAAGAGGGATATACTACAGTAGAAGAAGGGAAACAAGAGGTGAAGCATCCCTCACCCACCAAAGTTAGAATGGAAGTACTTTCAGCAGTACCTCGATATCACACAATCCGATGCAAGGGTGTGGTACTAGGACAAAGAACTTCAGTTTTGGTAGATGGAGGAGCCACACATAAATTCATTGATGCAGAAATGGTGGAGAAAAGGAAGATACCTATTGAACCATTTGATGGCTTCACAGTTGTCATTCCCGATCACCACACAATGGAGTTCAAAACATGGATTCCACAGCTGCAATTCACCGTAGGTAACTATACTTTTGTTGATAGTTTTTATGTGGTTGATGTTGCTGAAACTAATGTTGTTTTGGGAGTACAATGGTTGTATTCAATAGGATATCATACAGCAAATTATCAAATTCCGGAAATAAAATTCCAAGATTCAAAAGGAATACTAAGGGTTGTGAGAGGGCAGCACACCTATCCGAATCAGGTAGTTTCTTCCCATAGCATGAAGCACCGGAATAGAAAGGTTTTGGGAAAAATTACTCATGGAATGCCACTTGATAGAGGAGGGACAAGTTTGCAGCATGGTAAATTGAGATTGCTTTAGGGCAAGCAATCTTGGGTGGGGAGGACTGTAATGTCCCCATTCAAATAATTGCATAGTAAGGCAATCCCACCATTCCTACTAGTTTCCTAGGTTGGATGGGCACATGTGGAATTGTAATAAGGAAGATAATAAATGATGTTTAGACATTAGAAGGGTCAATTATTTAATAAATAGTTTTAATAAATAAATTCAAGAGAAATTCTAGGTGGCAAGTGGTTTTGAATACATATGGAGGATGTGGGACCCACACTAGATTGATTTCTCAAGGACACATGGCATCTCTCTCTTGGAAATTCAAATTTATGAGAAGGTGAACACTCTTGGGTGAGTTGGTAAGTCATAACACATGGAATTGAGCATATTAGGTCGAATTGGGATGGATTGGTAACCTCCATGGAAGATAAAGAGTCAAATTGGAAGTTTGTGGACACTTGGGCTAGATTCCCTAGCCCCAATGAAACCAATGATGGAGCATCTATGAAAACTATGACAAATTGCAAACCTGACCTCTGACATCTGACCATTATGACATGTCAACCCCAAAAATAGGCTCAAAGAAGGCGCTCATGGGAGTGGGATAAGCCAAAGAGACTCAAACTCGAATTTGGGAGAAGATGGAAAGTTGGAACTAAGAGACAAGTGGCAAATGGGGAATATTTCCTAAGTGGAAATCTCTTGAAGCTATGGAGAGTATTTCAACCCTTAGAAGGTTAATGTTTGTTATAAAATGAAGAAATCAATTATGAGAAGTTCTTTTGATGATTTGAGAAAAATTGCATTTGTGAAGAGAGAGCTAGTGGATGACTAGTTTCTTGCCTTATCCAATTTTGAGGGTGAAAGATTCCCATCCAAGTTGGTGTTTGGAGAGGACACTCAGGTCTTTCATGGATCTTTAATGGAGTTTTATTTGCAGGTATCAGCTACATGGCAGCTCATGGATTTGTTTAGTGCAGTACCATCTCTCAACCATTTCCAGTTTTGAAGGCATATTCATGCTTCTTGAGGGAGGGCGTTTTTGGCGAGCTCTTGTGCTTCTTGGGAGAGCTTCTCATTATGTATTTTTTATTTTAATAGCTTCATATCCTTTTTTCTTAATATTCATAAAGTATCAGGTCGAAATACCCACTGGTTGTATGCAAAAATGTTGATTAATTAGCAAACAATGTCCATTTCCCCACTACATTGATGTATATCATTATAATGCTCATGATTTCGAATGAATGGATTATTCTATGATACATTTGTGATTAATAGACTGCCATGGATGTATTTTACAATTTTTATTTATTGTACTTTGTAATTTCAAGTATTTTTACTCAGTTTAATTACATTGGGAGAAGAAATAGTGTCATTTCCCCAAGGGTCGAATTGGGGATTTTTGCAGCTGAATGGGAGAGGGTTGGAACAGACATAATAATCAATTAATGGTACATTGAGAACCTTATTAACATCCTTAATACATCCCATACCTCTGTTCAGAAATTCAAGGGAGTTTGGAGGCATTTGGGAAGCCAATTTCAGTACTTACCCTAGGGGGATTTGAGCCCCAAATTACTAGTAAAATTGCATACTTGGACCAGAATATTAAAAGAGTTTGCAGAGGTATTTTGGTGGCCATATATCATCCCTGAAATTCATCTTTAAGTCCTAATATCATTCATTAACCTTCCTTGAAGATTTGGGACCATTTGGAGCAAAATTGGGACCTAGGCATCAAAACTAGTCAAAGGTCGAAATTGGGGAAAAATTGGAAAATTGGGCATTTTCTTAAATTTTTGAAAAAGGGAAATTACAGCATGTCAGCATAAAAATAAATGATGCGAATGTATTTTCTAGTTACCTTCTTTGTGATCCTAGAGTTCATTACAATCGCGTCGCGCAGCTGGCTATAGTACTGGTACAACACTTCAGCTGTCGCGTGCTGCCTCTGCGAGTTCATATTTGCCCAAAGGTTTGAATAACGGGCCCCCCTGCAATCATTAGGATCAGTGGATACTCAAACGTAATCCTTTGGCTCTTTCCATACGACAAGAGAAATCAATACTATAATCCAAGTATAGTGAAAATTGCCTCCATTGAGCTGCGTGTCGTTGAGTTCCTCCATGAACTCGTTCAGCAGATACTGTGACCATTTAAACTGTTCCCCTTATGCTGCCGCGGCGCTAAGAAGTACTTCGCCCGCACTTACCTCTAGAGGTTTGCATTTCCTCATGATTTTTCCACCTAGCAGTTGGGTGACGAACTTCATCGCCCTATTCTCAATGTCTTCTATCTGAAAACCCCTCTTTCCTTTGACGACATCCTGGGTTTTCTTCATCATAGCCACAGCTTCTCTATCCTTGCTTTTTCCTTGTAAGTATTGTTTCGGATCTACACCCCTCTTAATTAGGCCGGTGATACATTGGATTAGATCAATGTTTAGGTCCACATTGCGGTCCAGCCACAAATAGCCCTAATGCATTCGTGCCATCAACGTTATTACTACCGTGTTCAGTTCCGGGGTTCTATCAAAATGCGGGAGCCTGAGTAGGTTGAGCAACCTAGACTGGACTACTCATGACAACCAACTTTCGAAAACCAAGTAAGCACACCCTTTGCATCCTTCTTCCAGCACATGTACTGGTCAAGCTGGAACTGTGGGAACTTCGGGTTGTTGGGCTCCTCCTTCTGCATCGCCAGCAGATCATAATCCTCCCACTTGCAATCTGGGATTTTTCCCAGCAGAATCTTGTCTACCTCCACATGCTTCGATATCGGCAATAATGGAATTTTGTACTTGGCATTTTTCATCAACTTAAAGACCAGTGCATCCAGAGCACGCGGTGAAATGTAGTTTGGAGTCATAGTCAGCGGTATCTCTTTATCTGCTACCGGTGGCTTTTGCACTGTGGAACCCATCTTGGGTACCTTTGTTCTCGGTGCCATAGGATTTTTCCCCTTATCTTCCATCACTGGACCGTGCCTTGGCGACCTTCTTGATCCCTGACCTGGTTCAAGGACAACCTTCTTGGTCGGGGTTCTCATTAACCCTTCAATCCCCCCGTATTGGAATACCTTCACATTCTCTTGGAGAGTAAGTTCTTCTTCTATTAAGGTCCACTTAGACATCCACTGGCTAAAACTCACAATATTTTCAAATGGCTTACAAAAAATAGCTCACACAGAATTATTCACAGAAAATTCTAAGTGTTTGGTAACGCCCGTGAGACGATATGTAGTGTTCTTTATAGGCGCTACGGACCCTCCTTCGCGCCCCACAAAGGCTAGATAAGCATTAATGGCGGTATCCGTTGGCCAAATTCGGTGGGTCCTTCGATCTTGTCCTTCAAAATTATGTTCAGAACGGCTATCTATACATTAAATTCCCAAGCGGTCGCTGGCAACGGCTATATAATGGTTATTTTCTCCAACCGGCATTGTAACGGCTATTTTTCTGAGTGTTGTGCCGAACTGCGCGGCAGGTCCTGATCTCTCCTGCGCAATAGCTTCACGGTGCCTGATTTCTAGCTTCTGAACTGAATGCCTTTCCTTGTGTACTTGCTAAGCGCAATTGCCTTTTGAACGCCGCAATTGCGCATCTCCTTTTCTCTTTTGCTTTTCTTCTTTTTTTTTCTTTTTTCTTTTTTTTTAACAACATTTTCTAACAGTGCTGCGCGGTATATACAGTTTCCTTACTATACATCGTGTATAGATTGCTTCAGCTTCTAGTGCCCAATTTCAACTGTACTTGGCACTTAAAACTTTCTTCTGCCTGATCATCACAGATTCTGCGAAGTAGGACTATCGTTTTAAAGCTTTAGTCTACTTCCATTTATCAAGGTTGGTAAGGTTTCAGCGGCTAAGGTGGCTAACTAAACTGCGCCACCATTAGTAACATGCATTACAGTATATGGTCCAAGCCAATGCATCTTAAACTTTCCAGGAAATTTCATGAATTTGCTATCATACAGGAGGACTAGGTCACCTACCTGAAAATACTTGTTCTTGATGTGGCGATCATGCCATGCTTTTTCACGCTCTTTCTATACTTGTTGGTGGAAGCCTGCGACGAAGTGATCTTCCTCCAGCCCAACCAAGTGTAGGAGCCTTTCTTCTAGCGCTGCGCAGTCTGCCATGCCTGTAAACGCAGCTATTCTCAAGCTGGGAACAATGTACTCCATCGGCATTATTGCCTGTTTCCCATAAGCCAACCTAAAAGCTGTATGGCCAGTTAATTTCTTGCATGTAGTCCTGTATGCCCATAATACAGATGGAATGCGCAAGTCCCAATCGTCCCAATTGACGTTGCATATCTTGGTTAGCGCATTCTCCATCACTTTGTTAAATGCTTCAATAGTTCCATTCGCCTGTGGGTGATAAGGCGTACTATGCTGATGATGAACGTGGAACTCTTCGGTCAAAGCCTTAATGGTCTTATTTAGAAAATGAGTGCCTTGATCACTCATCAATATCTTCGGGCATCCAAACCTTGTAAGGATATTTTCATAAATAAACTCTGCGGTTGTAGTTGCGCTACAGTCTTTCACTGGCTTTGCTTTTGCCCATCTGGTGAGGTAATCGGTAGCAATAATGATATACCTCACACCAATCCTTTTCCCTTGTGGGTTAATAGGACCCACAAAATCAATGGCCCATTTCTCAAAGGCCTGCAATGTCAACTATGGATGTAATGGCATTTCATCTCTGCGTGATGGCTTTCCTGTCCTTTGACAAACGTCGCAATTTTGGCAATGTTCCTTCAAATCTTTATGAATTGTAGGCCACCATAGCCCTGCACGCAATATCTTCTGCACAGTAGCTCTCCCTGTGTAATGGCCTCATGCGACTCTTGAATGTGCATCAGCCAATATGAACAGTTTCTCATGCTCTAATACACATCTGCGCAGTACTTCATCCAGTCCCAATTTATATAGCTGACCTGCGATTATAGTGAAATCTACTGCGTGCACTACCAACTGCTTCTTTTGCTGTGTAGTGAAATCTGCAGGTGCGAACCCAGTAGTCAAAAAATCAATGATATCTTGATAATAATCATCAGCAACCTATATGGCGAACAACTACGCATCAGGCAGATTGTCCTCTAGATTCGTAACCTCTTCTCCTGACTCAATTCTTGACAGATGATCAGGTCCCAGATTGAACCTTCCTGGCTTAACCAAAATTTCAAAGTCATACTCCTGAAACAGTAGTAACCATCTGCATATGCGCCCCCCTAACACTGGCTTATTGACCAGGTATTTCAAAGCAGAATGGTTAGGGAACATAGAGAAATGTGCAACAAGCAAGTATTGCCTGAACTTCTACAGCGCATATACCATTGCGAGTCCTTCTCTTTCAGTAGTGGTATAGTTCTTCTCAGCAGATGATAATTTTCTACTGGAAAATGCAATGGGATGATCAATACCTCCCTCTCCTGGCTGAGCAAGAATGATGCCCAATGCGATACATGAAGCATCAACATGGACATGAAACGGCTTCTCCCAGTCTAGAAAAACTAGGATCGGCGCAGTGACCATATTTTCTTTCAGTGTGTCAAATCCTTTCTCACAGTCCTCATTCCAAATGAATGGTACATCTTTCTTCAGCAGCTTCTCCATAGATGCAGTTATCTATGCATACCCTTTTATGAATTTCTTGTAATAGCCGGTATGCCCCAATGTAGTGCGCAACTGCTTGACTGAATTTAGTGTAGGCAAGTTTACAATGACTACGATCTTCGTAGGATCAACCATCAAGCCCTGTTTGCACACAATGTGTCCCAACAAAATTCCATAGGGAACACAGAAAACACATTTCTTCATATTCAATGAGATTTTATGCTGTCTGCATTTTTCCAGCATCATCCTGAGGTTCGCAGCATGGTTCTTCAGTAAACCGAAAATGGTCCAATCATCAAAATAAACTTCTAAGAACTTATGTATAAAATCTTTAAATGCTGCGACAACCACTCTAGAAAATATGGCAGGTGCGTTCTTCAAACCAAAAGGCATTACTGTGTACTAGAACGACCACCATTTTGTAGCAAAAGTTGTATTTTTCCTATCTGCGCAATCAATCCTGATCTAATGGTAGCCAGAGAATCCATCAGTAAAAGAATACACCTCATTTCCTCCCACATTGTCTAGCACTTCATCTGTAAAAGGGGTAGGAAATGGGTCATGCATTGAAGCATCATTCAGCTTCCTGAAGTCCACACAGATCCTGATCTCACCCTTCGTTTTCTTATCCTGGATAACCATCAGGCTTATCCACTCAGATTCTTCAACTGGCTCAATGATACCTGCATCAAGCATCTTACCGATTTTTGCCTTAACTCGTTCTTTATAGTGTGGGTTCAGTCTATATGGTCTCTACTTCACAGGCTTCGCGCCAGGCTTAAGAGGAATTTTCATCACTCCTAAGTCTCCCAGAATACCTTTCATATCTGTGAACTTGGTTGGGAATAAATCTCGATATTCCTGTAATATACCCGCGATCTCTTCAACTGTATCTTCATCCCAGTAATCCCCTATAACTGCGATCTTCAGTTATTTGTTGGTGCCAATGTTCACTTTTCTTGTTTTCACAAGTCCACTCATATCTGGAATTTCTAGTGGAGGTCCTTCTACCTCGCGCGATCCCTCTAACTCGGGTATCTGTATGTTACGCGGGTCCTCCTCACCACTATCTGCTTTATCCTCGGGTTCTCCATCGATATGATAACAGTCAAGAGCGTGCTCTAGCTGTTTTTCCCATTTTGGTTGTAGGCGCGCAGGTACATTGTTTGCTCCAAAGAATTCTTCCATTGTCATGTTTCCCTGAGTGCAGTCTGGTCTGAATATTTTTTCCTTAATAACCTACAGCGTATCATTGATACTCGGATGTTCATCTTCAAAACTGAAATATTGCTGGAAGCTTGCAGTTAGGACAGACTAGTCCATTGTGCCTCTGCGCAACTTCAGGTCTAGGTACCACTTCTTCAGAATTGGTTCTTCCAGTGTGTGCACAAACAAATGCACCCATTCTGTCTGTGGCCTTTCCCTCCATGCTTCTGAATAGACCTGAATATGCTCTCTTGGATCTGTCTGTCCATTATATTTCTCGAATGATAGGGTAAACTTATCAGCAAAGCGGATTTGCATCCTAATTCTGCACTGATTCCATGTTGTTAGTGTCTTCTTATGCGCGGCCCACCATCTGGCAGGTGTATCATGCAATGCTATGTCTAATGCTTGCAAGTGGTGTTCTTCTGCAATTGTTGCAGTATATTCATTGATAAAAGAATAAACGTTAGAGAAACCATCATAGCCGGGGATTGGGCTTACCTCCTTTCCAATCCAGCGCAATGACTTTGTGATCCGCGCGCATCTCCTGTCAGATATTTCATGCAATCTGCTTTGCCAATTTTCCAGTCCTGCATCAGATTCTGAGACGCAAGAGGTGTCACAGCGCCAACTAAGTGTTCCATCCGCAGTTGGATTAATATAATCAGCAGCATTAGTCGTCATCTTGTACATACAGTCCAAGTCCTAAGCTATGGATTCTTCCTGAATCGGTTCAACATATCGTTCACCCTGCGAAGGGTCCAATGGTGCGATGACCCTTATATTATTGCCTTCAAATATCATTTTCATAGTCTTTAAATCAATAATGGCAGAATTAGTCATTGCCCAATCGATACCCAACAGCGCTGGATAAGGATGTCTGTCATCCACGATTTCAATCACTTCGAAATTTGCATAGTTGCGTACTCCGTCAATGTCAACAATGGTGTTGGGTAACCTCCCCAAAGGTATAACTATCCCTTGATTAGCCATTCTTAACTGTAGAGGTGACCACTGTAACTTTGGTTTTCCCATCTGATGCCATGTATGCTTGGTCAAGACATTTACTTCTGATCCCAGATCCAGAATAATCTCATCCATCTCGTAGTCCCCAATCTGTGCAGTGAGCCTCATTTCCCTTCCTGTTCTTTTAGGACTCCTAATATTATGGACTGCGCCATTGGCATCCCCCTTCTCACTCTATGGCTCATACTGCCTGAGTAGTTTTTCAAATTCCACATAAGCATCTGCGCTCTTCAGTAGTTTCGTGCAGCTCCGTAAGAACTGCGCAATAGAGGTCCCTGTATCTGTTGCAGTGCTCGTCTGATCATATGTCGTTGGAATATACTCTCTTTGCAGTACTTCACTGTGCAACTGGGTTCTCGGGGAGCCGAGTGGCGGTGCTCTAAACATGTCCCGTGCTTCCTCAAATGCTCCCTTATTTTTTTGTAAGTCCAGACCCGATGCTTTCCCAGGAGCTTTTCTAATCCATACTGTTTCACCAGAATTTTGCTTAGTATCGCGCACTCTAGAAGTCGAAGCTTCTGGGCCTCCATCCCTTCCTATATCAGCGCCACTGTGAGTTACCATGTTTACACTTGGATCCACATTTCTTCTCTCTGCTGCGATCAACTGAATGTTGGGATTCGGTGGTTTTGTACTTCTTCGTTTCTTCATTTCTACCTCAAGTACAGGACAGTCTTCAATAACATGCTCAAATGATTTACAGCAACTACATGTAGTGAAAGGGTTGGTACAATCTCTAGAAACATGACCTGGCTGGCCACAGTTATAATAGATTACCTAGCCGCGACCTCTTCCTTGTGTCGGGCCAACATTTCTTCCTCTCCCGCGGTATCCACCACCACGGCCTCTATATCCTCCCTGATCATAGTGGGTGTTCTCTTGTTTCGGCTGATTTTCTTCTTGGACGCGGTACATTCCAGCACCTCGCATGATTTCCATATCTCACTTTCTTTCATTCATGAGATCATATGCATGACAGTTGGATTCATCATGTCCAACTGATTTACATAAATTACAATACAAGCTCTTAGGTGTCTTTACATATTTATGTATGAGATAACAGTCCTCAGGCCTATGGCCTCTGCTTCTGCAGATTTCACATCATGGCGCCTGATTGTGATTCATATTTATTGGGTTTGGTGCGCCACTGTCAAGCTAATCTTGAAATAGAGGGCAATGTTCTCTGGTGTGGCCCTCTCCTTTGCATCCTGTGCACCAAACTTTGCATCTGTGTTCATATCTTTGCTCTTTTCCCTTCTTCATACCTTGCAATTCTAACGTCAAGGTAGTCAACTGGTTCTGGATCTGAGACATCCCAGAACTAGTCTCACCGATCGGTGAAGCCTCCAGCTTCATTGCGTTCTCTAAGGCCTCTTCCTGCGACGCAACATTTTGCTGCATCAATGGTTGTCTGATGTGGGGCAACATCGCAGCGATGAACCATTCCTTATGCTGTTGCAGAGCTATCTCAAAGCTCACTTGATCTAGTAATGTCTTAAATTTTTGGTCAAATTCCCAGACCATTTCAATAGGTTTCTGCTTGATTTCCTTTAATTCCGTTATGCACTGCGATTCCGATTTCGGCTTCTTAAACTCTGTTGCGAGCGCAACCTTAATTTTTGTTAGGGTTCTCAGTTGTGCCTGAGAATATTTCATAAACCAATGCAAGGCGCGGTCTCTGAAAGTGGTGATGAGCTGCGCTCTCTTCACAGCATCATCCTAGATATGCTTTACACTCCATACAGCTTCACATAGAAACCAGTGTTGATTAGGGTCTTCTAGACCCGTTCTTTTGAATATCGGCAGTTTTATATCATTATCTGTCATTCTCCTTCCTGGTTGTGCAGCGGTCTGAATAGCACTGACTATCTGCACAGAAAAAATAAATGTGGCACTTAGGATAGTGCTAGGACTACTGCTCTGTGGAATATTCTGAGATTGGGTATTCTGAACTAGAATAGTCTGAGTCGAAATGGCCTGAGCACCTACTCCTGCGGTGTTACCAGTATTGACGTTCTACGGACTGGGCTGCACTACACTCGCAGCGGTTTGATTCTGAGGTAGGGGTTGCGTGGTATTTGCAACCGGCGGGTTCTGAGGTGTAATAGGATGAATAGTGGTTGATGACGGCGCGGTCTAATTTTTAAGGTCACATGGGAGTTTGGTATTCACACAGAGGCTAGGTCCTCCGGGATTCTTTTCTTTATTAAACTTATATCTCTTTCCACTTCTCAAATTATGTGTCTCTTCATCAGAATCACTATATATACTTTCTACCATGACAGATTCAAAAATATTACTGCATCCTTAAAACGCCTTTCTCAGCTAACAGCATTTTAATGTATAAGCTCAGATTGTTCAGGTAAATACCTCTAAATCCTTTGAAAAAGTATGCCTCAGTTTGACTGTAGGACTTCAGCGTGTCTACAGCAAACTCGGACACAAATCCTTCAAGTATGCTATCAACCCATAAGTCAACTGCTCGCGTCAGTGGGTTGTCTATTGCTTTGAGCTGCGCTGTGAGCTCTGGAGTCCACTCTGTAGGTACTCCTCCTTGAAAACAAGTTTTCTTCTCTGCGAGTCGCGAGATCCACGCGTGCAACTCATTTCCAAACGAAGCCCATAATATCTCGTGAATATCTCTCCACAAATATCTGTTCAACCACGCTACGTCAGATAGACGCGGATGTCTGTTCTCTGTCTTTGCAAAATATTTTATGGTCTTGTCACACCAATCCCAGATCTCTTTCTTTTCAGGATGCCAATTGTCTGAACCCAACGGGAACTGATACTCTTCGTCACACATTACTTTTCAAAATACACTATCACATCACTGGTCTTAGCCGAACAAAGGAACCATTTGTTGGCGTATATAACTGAGCTCGAGGTTTCCAATGTAGACCCGGGTACTTCGCGATTCAAGGAACCAACAAAACCCCTATTCAACGGCCCTTTCGGCAACAGACTGTGAACAGTCCGAGGTCTCACCCGAGGCGAAGCTGAGGGGGTGGTTGTACAATTAGGTTTCCACAACTTGGTGATGCGAGTGTTTAAAGCAACTAATGGACAGCGCAATAAGAGACTCTTACTACAGACAAATGCCTGTGCGAAGTCTCTACTTCACGGTGGATACTTCGTCAAACTAGGGTGTCGCGCACCTAGCGCATCCAAGGACTGCGCAATGTTAGAATTGCTTCGCGTTACGACGATAAGCTATTAACAACTTATCTCGCAACACTCAAAATGGGTCGGCGCGTCAACTAGCCCGCGCAGCTACTTCAGGACTTGATCAACTCTAATCAATCCTTACTTAGCGATCCCGATCCATTCATCAACACTTAGCTACTATCTCTATGGCGTATTTATTTGAACAAAATACACAATACTGTGTGTTCCAACACTTATGCTCAGATCCAATGCTTAACTATGTGATTATCCACAGATTCATACATTCAAAGGCTTAGACGATCTGAATACTTAACATTCATCCATTCATGCATTACTTAACATATTATTCCCATCATTTCCTGCGGCGAAAACATATAAAAACAATCACATAACAGATAACAACAGCATCAAACATCCATACTAAGCAAATGAACAAACACATCAACACAATCAATCACACTACACATGATTTAACGTGGTTCACCCCCCGGATGGAGTCTACATCCACAAGAACAGTTGTTAATATTGATCTTTTTGGGAAGGGTACAACCGTTCTTAGTCTGCGCACTCAGCTGCAGACTCTCTTCTCTCTCAGATAGGTCTCTGCACACTCAGTTGCAGAGCCTTTACAATGGCTTTCAAGCTTAAGATTAAAAAATAATCAATACTAATCAACATGAGAGCTTCTAACTCTTTCCCATACAAAATTGTGGCTTACTTATAGATCATGCCTGTAGGTCATGTCTTTACAATCCACAGGCCAAAAACCCTTAGATTTACAAAAATGGTTACAGTTTCCAACTCATCGAGCTAGCTGGCACCTGGTAGAAAATCTTTCATCGTGGCCTGCCCTTCGCGCATGCCCACGTCGCTATCGACCTTCCTGTCTCACGCATGCCAACAGGTCGCTTTCGCCGAGCCGTTCTTCCTCTAACGGCTTCATGCGACTGGTTCAGGTAGTGGTATCTTTTGCATGTGCGACCAGTCGCTTTCCTCCCGATCCGCTCCTACCCACCGCTTGGCACTCCTGGAGCATCGTTACCAAAATTAGACCACCGACGGTCTACCCGAAACACGTGCTATCTTCCCTGTCCAACACTCTGCCCTGCTAGATCCCTGTAGAATGGACACTTCGCGGCACTGCATCCTCGAAGCATCGATATTCGCAGTTCTTCCGACACTACGCTGCACGCAACTTTGCAGCATCCCAAAACTTATACAAAAAAGTATTTATGCTGAACTGCGCTCAGCTTCGCAGTTCCAAAAAGCCTTGTTCAAAATTGCCCCACTTGGGCCAAGCCCAACACTCATTTCCCGCCCAGGAATGACATTACTCATGACTGATCAATAAGTAGCCCTCGATAATACCATTAGCTCGACAAACAGATTTCCTTCCTTCCAATGCTTCCATACCGAAACAAACAGCTTCAATGCCTAATTCCCCAAAAAAAAAAAATGGTACGAACGTGAGTTTAATATCAATTTGGATTAATAGGTATTACGAAATTTGGCCATAAGATTTGTTTAAGTTTTTTTTTTATTTACAATAAAATTATGTAAATGTTGGACATTTTCAAAAGAAATGTCCGAAAAAAATTAATGAATTTATCTAACTAAATCCCTATATCAAACCCATAAATCCTTTATGAAAGAAACTACAACTTATAAAACTATTTGTTCTTCACGGGTTTCAAGGTTTTTTCATCTGAAGACTTGCTGAAAATGAAACAGTTTTTGTGTCTCATCCTTCACACAGCGTTCAAGATGGCAGGATTCACAACTTGTCTCATCTGGAGTCTGCAATCCTAATTCAAGATCAAGTTATGCCTAACTAAAAGTAGTTAAGCCCTTAAACGAAAATAACTTCTCCACTGTTGTGGGAATTTAAGCGCCAAAACACTTAAACCATTTATTTAATAAAACCCAGATCTCTTAGGGTTTTTCGAGAACCTTTACTCTAGGCTTAAGGTGCCTAAATAGCCAACACTTACTCTTTTTGCTAACCATTATTTCCGAATACTCTTCTCCTCATCAATGCTTGGAACTATTCACATGCCATCCATTTCACTCACAGTTCGAGGTTAATAATAGATCTCATTTACAAAGGATCGAGTCTCCATTTCAATGGTGATTACTTCCCTTTCAGAGGGAGATCACCCTAGTATCGCAGTAGGGTGGAAATAGATCTCGATTCTCAAAGAGATCGAAACCTCTTGACAACTCCTTTGTAACTCAACGCGGACTTCTGTTCTAGAATTGAAAACAATGGAATCCTCAATCTTATGAGTTGACTAACCTTTGCAACACATTTTCACTACAGCGATTTAAGTCGGAATCAGTCCATGTTTTGGTAACATTATTCTTGCTGGGTTCTTCCATTTTCGATGCCAATTTATCATGGTTTTAGTCCACAATTTGAGGTCGTCGTATTGCCCAAGCAATATTGGTCCACTTTCCAGAATTTCAGTTTCAAGTTGTAATTTTGACCTTGCTCAACGCAGACCAATTCCTAGCAAACCAAATCCTCAATTCAAATGCATTCAATAGAGCTCAACCCTCCATATCCTTCTTTCAATAGCGTTTAACAATATAGAGAAACAGATTAGCATCCATTCCATTCAGCTTAACCTTTGACAATCGAATCCATCCACTCGTACAGAGATACTCATTAACATAGAAACAAATATTTCAAATCAAAAGCACACGAAGATGGTATCCTTTAATCAGTTTCAAATACATATAAATATTGAAATTATGCCAATTAACTTCATATTCACACAGAGACTGAAATAAAACAAATTCCAGATTTCAAAGACTGGAATTCTTCAAATAATCACGCACACAGATAATTCATACACAAAAATTATGAAACTTTATTTCATTAATCAAAATCGGTAAATGCATCTATCTTCACTCAGGAACTCGTTCCTTTTTTTTGGCCAGATTTACATTCGTTTGACCATCTGATGCCCATAGGGTGACATTGCGTATATACACACAATTGTTTCCAGCTCACTAACAATATTCCTAAATTACAGAAACTGACAATCTTCCTAAGCTACAGAAACTGAATCCTATATTCCTGCAACTATCTTCTAAAAATAGAAGTTTGACCCTATCTTCTAATGAATCACCCCTATATCTTTTAAGACTTCCTCGAGTGCTGCCACCAATTGTGAATTTGGTTACATGACTCATCACCCACTTGACACTTATCACTTGATCCTGATGACTAATAACTTGACTATCACCTCGCTAACTATTTAGAACCTTTTAATCTTAACTTAACACTATGAAGAACAAATGTTTTACAATGAAAACCCCTTCCCTGGGAAAATGTCAAGACCCTAGGTCTGATCAACATTAAAATTGTTGATGAAAGAAGATGCTCCTGCATCAGTAGAGTTAAGAAGTGGCTTGATGACTCCTACGAATTCCATTAGAACATTTTTCGCCTCTAGTCATGCGGTTTTTTATTTAGAAAGTCCACATTCACCTTCATTTGATTGGGTTGTCATGATGATGTGTTTCCATAATAGTGATGGTTCATTCAAGGTTCTCATCCTGAACCCCTTGTTCATTTTGGAACCAATATCCAATCACCTTGCCAAACCAATCCTTTCACACCCCCATTCTTATGGATCCCATCACTTCTTGTTTTCACCTCATCTTCCTGGACTTTTCAAACTCCTACCTTGGAGCTTTGACCTGTAGGAAACAAAAACTTAATTGATCACTGGAGACCATGGGTTTAGGAAAAAAAAATTTAAATTGAGGAGGCCGGGGGATTTCAGGGAACATGAAAGAATCATTTTTCCTTCCTACGCTCTTTTACCAGTATGCACTAGAATATGCCAAGTAGGTTGACCTAAATCAATTGGGAAAATAAAATGTGATGTTTATTTTGCAATGGCACGTGTTATTGTTCCTCGCGACGTTCTTGGCTGGGGAATAGTGTTGAGGAACTCTATGGAGGCAAAGAACCTCCCCTCTGTATCCCTAAAGATAGGTCTTGGACCAAAGGGGGTAACCCTCAAATATGTTCATGAGCTGGATGCCCGATGTTACTTCAACAACAACTTACTTCCAAGAACTTCAGTTTCAGATTTAAAGATTGGTAGCAAGAATAAATATGGTGGAGTAATGCAGGATAGGCACATACAACCATATTCAAAACTTCAGACCAGAGCCTTTCCAATGGGTACCTTAATCCCATGTTGTAGAAACATAAAGACGACTGAGTTAAATATACAGAAGAAGTTGAAAGAACAAAAAACTTCAAATATCAGCAAGACATATTGAAGAAAAACATAAATGTCATAAACATTGAAGGGGTATGAAAGTCTTCAACATTCACTGATAAGAAAGAAAACGTTATGGGAATTGGATAATGAATCCAATAGTTTTTATATATATATATATATAAAGTAATTGAAAGAAAACAATCTTGTAGATAAAACATTTTTGTAATTAGAGAGATATGTAATTTCATATATAAATATATATATAAAGTAATTGAAAGAAAACAACCTTATAGATTAAAAAAATTGTAATTAGCGAGATATATATAATTCCTTGCGTGTTCAACATGGAGTTTACTGGTGGCAACAAAGAATAAGTAATACCAAAAAAATGTGTTATATTGAGTATGTTAAAGGTGGAGTGAATTACATTACAAATTGAGGTCAAACGGTTATAGAATGAAATGCAAATAGATATATGAGAAACATAATGCTACTACAACCAGCATAGATCCATCTTAACTATGGATCTATCATGCACTAAGTGAGATCAAATTGCTTGAGGTGCAAAGAATTTTTAGAATGCAAAGATTGGAGGATAGGCTTACACCTCAAAGGACTTGATCTCTCTGGGCGCATGATAGATGTAGAATTAAGATTGATCTATACTGGACATAACTCAACACAATATATGGAAAGACTAGAAAGTATTAAAGACTGTATCGTTGTTTGGAGTCATATTCAAACATAGTTACAAAGAAAATACTAAGAACAAGTCTGAAATAACAATCTCTGCAACTAAAATCTCAGATGTCTTTCATACATTCATAGACAACGAGAAGAAACAACTTATGAAGAACTAAGAAGATTACATAAACTAGAGAAGTACAAATTATGCATATTGTTGATGGATCCTTTGCACAGAATTCATGATCCCCTTGCATAAATGACTTTGTCAATGATGACTATGATAGATAAATCCATCTATCATAATAACCATTTATTTGTCTTCCCACGAAACTTGTAGCCGAGTCATTACATTAACCCAAATAGACTAGTAAACTAAAATCACGTATAGATATGAAATTATGCATGTGTGTTCATAAATGCATAACTATTAGTATTAAATATTATTATATTATCTTAACAAATGTGGAGGAATATTAGGTATATATATATAATTTTGCATTTGTGTTCCTAAGTGCACAATCATTTTAAAAATTAAATATTATAATAAGATCTCAAAGAAAATATGGAGGGATAACCAACTATATTTTGGACATAGAATGGTAATATGCACTTGAACTTGGATGAATAATTTGGCACTATGGTTAATTGATATATATTTATAAGTACCCACAAAAAATAAGCAAAATATTAGTTTGTTAAGCCCCTAAAAGCATACATAAAAATGTATTTTGGCTATAACTATACCATAAGATGTATACTTGCAATGAAATTTTGACAAGGAAAATATGTAACCTCTCCTTATATTTTCACCAAATTTAAGAAGTAAATTTGATCATATGATATTCTGAAATGGGACAATGCAATTGGATCTATTGTCTTTTGGGAAAAACAAGGGTTGGAAACTTAGATTGCTTGTATGATAGAGTTTCCTTTCTTTCAAAAATTTCTAGCTATTGCAATGGTGAATTAGGCATATGCTCTAACAATATCGTAGGGGGTCTTTGTGGCTATAATGAGCCCATGTCATGACTATCATGTAGTTTTTGTTCTTGAAGAAGGGGTTGATAGGTTTTGAAACACATGAAAAGCAATGCCAAGTTGACAAGGAAGAATGGGCACATAAATAACTATACAACTTTAGTGATCACCATGATTCTAGAGGTAGATGACCACTATTTTAAACATAAATTAACCAAAATGGATGTTATATATGCATGCTTGTAACTCATATTATGTTCCATCCTACACCAACACATATGAAACATGGAGACATATTATTAGGGTAAGATTAACAAACATGATACCTTAATAATATTCACTACTATAAATGTCTCTAGTTGGAGGTGAAAAATAATATCCCATATTTTTGTTTGATTTTTCAAAACATAGCCATCAAGCAAAGTGGTGAAGACATTAGAAAAACATTTATATATCTAGACATATAACTTTCTTACTAAAATAAATGAATATCATTACTTCCATTAATGCTTTCCATGTAAACTTTTATAGTTGACAATGTGACTACAACCTACTTCTTACCCATCCAACTAATTGTTCCAACAAATAAGTTAAAAAACACAAGTGTGTGTAGATATTTTGTAGTCTAAACATAGAACTTTCTTACTAAAATAAATGAATATCATTACTTCCATTAATGGTTTCCATGTAAACTTTTATAGTTAACAATGTGACTGCAACCTACTTCTTACCCATCCAACTAATTGTTCCAACAAATAAGTTAAAAAACACAACTGCGTGTGATATTTTGTAGTCAATATCCCCAGTCGAGTTTACATAAAAAAAAAACCCATATGTATATCTCTTTTGAGGTCCAAGTCCTCCTTGGTAGTGGATTGCATAACCTAAAGTGCCACACAAATATATGAATACCCTCTTTGTAGCTATCCAATGTTCCTTTCTTGGTTTTGACATATACCTACTAAAAAAAGTCATTGCATGGACAATTCCTAGTCTAGTATAGACCATAACATACATTAGACTTCCAAGAACACTAGAATATGGAACACAGGACATGGCTTATACCTCTTCTTAAGTCTTAGCATACCGATCTACAAATAACATTGTACCTGTAGGAATAGGAACCTTTACCATTTTATATTCTTGTATATTAAACATTTGCAAAATTGTCTTAACATATTTCCTTTGATTCAACCATAGTTTCCTATTTGCTCGATCTCTTTAACTTCCATGCCCAAAATAAATTTTCTAGCACCAAATTTTTTCATATCAAACTTAGAAAACAATTGAGCTTTGGTATCCTTGATTATATCCTTCTTGTTTCCAATCAACAACATATCATCAACATACAAGATCGCATAAATAAAATGGTCACTGAATTACTTGGAATACATACAGTGGTCAGCTTTACTTCTTGAGAAACTATGTCCCAACTTTTGATACCAAATTCTTGGTAATTGTTTTAATTCATACTTGGACTGTTTTAACTTGCAAACCAACTCCTCATTTCCCTTTAGTGCAAATTCTTCTGGTTGTTTCATGTAGATTTCATCTTCAAGATCACCATGTTGGAATGTGATATTCACATCCATCTACTCTACTACAAAATCAAAAGAAGCAACAATAGACAAAATAAATCTAATATAAGTCAATTTAGAAATAGGAAAAATAATCTCACCCAATCAATTCCCTCCACATAGGAATATCCCTTTTCTACTAGGCAAGCTTTGTACTTCTCTACCATACCTTCTACATTCAACTCCCTCTTAAACACCTAGTTTCTACCAGTGTTTTTTCTTCTAGCTGGAAACTCAACTAGATACCAAGTCTCATTTCATCTGAGACATCCATTTCTTCAACCATGGCCTTCTTCCATAGTTTGTTATCCTCTAAACCTACTACCTCTCTAGTAATTATAGGATCATCATCAATAATATATAGAACAAAACTAGAGCATAAATCAAGTGGGGTATACATTTATAGTTGCATTTTTTCCCGGACTGATCTTCTCAAGGTTGGAGTCTGAGGTTATTCCTGTTCTCGGGTTCATCTTCTTTTCTTGATTCTAAATATTCCCCTCAACTGAACTATATTGTCTCTTTTTCTTCTTCCCTTGGTTGGACTTTCTATTTGGGAACAACTTTATCCTCTCTAATTATAACGTCCCAACTGTAAACACTCTTCTGAATTATTGTGTTCCAAAGTTTATAACCTTTTATAGCATCTTTATAACTAGTAAAGACATATATTTCAACTTTATTATCCAACTTACTCCTATTTTCCTTCGGAACATGTACATAAGAATCACATTCAAAAAATCTAAGATGCTAAAGAGAATTTTTTTTACCAATCCATGCCTCGTGCGTAGTTTTGTCAACTAGTGAAATGTAGGAAATTGATTTACCAAGTAACTTGCAGTACCCATTAGCTCTTCCTATAATTATTGTGATAACCCTACACCACTAATTGTCTTGCATTTTCCATCAGTGCCATGTTCATTCTTTCTGCAATTACATACTATTGAGTTGTGTGTGGAGAGTCTTTTTCCTTGCTATTCTACACTTCTTACATAATTTATTGAACTCATTTCCACAACACTCTCCACAATTATTTACTTATCTACCTGGTTTTCTACAAAGCCTTGAGTTCTTTAAATTTGCCAAAAATCACAAATTTCTTACAGAGGAAATAAACCCATGTGTTCCTCAATAAATCATCAATGAATGAAACATAATACACAAATTTACCTGGTGATGGAACACGGATAGGTCCAAACACTCACTATGTATTGAATCCAAGATTCCTTTTGTTCATGTAGCACCATATGGAAATCTCACTAGGCTATGTGTAGCATATATGCAATGTTCATAGAAATTAGAATCGAATGAGAAATTTGACATGCCTTTAACCATACATTTACCATGTAATGCTCAATGGCCCTTTCTCCAACATGTCCCAGTCCTTGATGCCATAACATTTGTTGGGAAGATTAATTGTTTAAAGAAACAATCAATTACACAATCAAATAATTTATTGAATCGGGTTCAATGTTTTTGTTTCAAGGATGTCAACACTATATGTGTAGGCTGCAACTCTAATCATGTGCTGATTTTACCTATTATGTAATGCATCATAGTGGATAATCACACACAATCATTCAATCAATCAATACCATTTGACAATTACTTAGAAGCTTTCCAAACTCAATCTACTAGTACTAGGATATGAGCTCCACACCACACAGTTCTATTTATTATCAAGTGGCCAAAACACACCCTAACAATGTTACTTAGATCAATACCTTGTGACTGTGGTTGAACATGGATAAGATCAGTGGGTTTCTTGTAATGATTACCACATAGTATAATAATTGTTAATTACACAGCGATTGGAAACACCATTTAATAACTAATAGCCAACATTAATAATCCAATTACAATCTTGCGGAGAAGAGAACATATTCTTCTGCATCTTCTTCTGCATTTCTCCTTGACCTTCTTTTGAAGAAGGTCCTTTCTTCTTCTTCCTCTTCATTTCTAGGTCTTTTATTGTGAGACCTTTCTTCCTCTATTTCTTCTTCTTCACTATCATCTTCTGCAAGATGTGCTTGGTGTCTTTTGTAGTGAGTGCCCTTTTTCTTCTGTAGAGGGCAATCTCTAGCAATGTGTCCTATTTTGTGACAAGAAAAGCACTGGAAAGAAGAGTAATCTCTTCTTTGAGTAGATCCTCTTTTCTTATGAAATCTGTGTGGAGGATGAGACTCCTTGTGACTACCCTTTTTGGAGTAGGATTGACTCCTTCTTCTTTTGGTGTGGGTGGCCAAGGCTTGGTCATCCTCTTTGAGCAAGGCTTCTCGATTTGCAACCCTAGCCTCCTCTTGTACACAATCCTCCCAAACTACATCAAACTTCATACTTTCTTTTCTGGCACACATAGTTTGAATGAATGACTCCCAAGGTCTAGTGAGACCATTTAGAGCTGTCATCACAAGTTCATCTTCATCAAGAGTATCACCAATGGCATCTAGTTGCTCCTTGATTAGAGAGACTATTGAGAAGTAGTCTTGAATGGATTCTCCTTTGTGCATCTTGGTACTCTTCAACTGAGTCCTTAGATTCATCTTGCTATTGATGTTCTTTCCTTCATACATTCTTCCTAGGGCATCATACATTTCCTTTGGAGTCTTCTTGGAAGCCACTTGGGGAATCAAGTGGTCTTTAATAGAATCAGCTATGATTCTCTTTGCCTTAGTCAAATCCTTCCTGTGTTTTTCTTTGGCTTCATCTTCTTCTGGTTCTGCAACTTCCTCCTTGATATAATGAGCAAGATCATTCTCCTCAAGAATGAGACCAATTCTGTATTTCCATGCCCGGAAATTCTCTATACCTTCTAGCTTGTCTTCAAGATTAGTGTTTGGAGCCATCTTCTCTTGGGGGAGTCCAAGAGACAGAGTAGACTTACCTGGGAAGTTACTTTTCACTTTTCCGGAATCTGGAACAGAATTTTATCGCACTTTTGGTAGAATTATGGTTTGACTTTCCCGGAGTTCTACCCAACCAAAAAGTTCGATCTATAGCTCAAAAGAATGCTCTTGAGAAGGGCTATCCAGCCATGTAATCAGAATTCAAAAATTCCAACTTTTTTCTGAAACCAAATTCTGACGTATCGCACTTTTGGTAGAATTAGGGTTTGGATTTCCCGGAGTTCTACCCAACCAAAAAGTTCGATCTATAGCTTAAACGAAAGGTATTGAAAAGAGCTATCCAGCCATGTAATCAGAATTCAAAAATTCCAACTTTTTCTGAAACCAAATTCTGACGTATCGCACTTTTGGTAGAATTAGGGTTTGGATTTCCCGGAGTTCTACCCAACCAAAAAGTTCGATCTATAGCTCAAAAGAAAGGTATTGAAAAGAGCTATCCAGCCATGCAACCAAAAAGCAATAATACCAACTTTGGGATGAAACCCTAACTTCACCAAAGAGAGAGAGAGAGGTATTCTTACCTTGTGAAAGATGTCCTATTCAGTCTAGCTCTGATACCATGTTAAGTTTAAACCAAATAGACAAGCAAGATCACTGAAAGAAACACAATCACAAGATAGACACAAAATATACCCTGGGAAACCCTCATGGGGTAGAAAACCCAGCAAAGCTTTCCTCAATAAGATGATCAACCAAAATACAAGATGTGCTCCTTCCTTCTTTGTCTCCTTAGCAGATCTCCTAGACAAGTGCGCACTCTTCCACAAGTGAGTGAATGATCTAATGAGGAGTTCACCTCTCTTATTTATACTGACTCCTAACTCACTAAAAGACCTAATGGGGCCGACCTCTCCTAGAGAAGTCTAATAACCCCAAAAATATAACCACAGGGTCGACCCCCACATGGTGGGTCTAATAACCCTAGTTAATACAAACCCTCGGAGGAATAAACATCTCCGGATACATAATAGGGTTACCTCGGAGGGATGAAACATCTCCGGAATAATAAAGTACAAATATAATATTCTTTGACGTTACAATATTCAACAGTTTTTTCTTCTAGCTGGAAACTCAACTAGATACCAAGTCTCATTTCATCTGAGGCATCCATTTCTTCAACCATGGCCTTCTTCCATAGTTTGTTATCCTCTAAACCTACTACCTCTCTAGTAATTATAGGATCATCATCAATAATATATAGAACAAAACTAGAGCATAAATCAAGTGGGGTATACATTTATAGTTGCATTTTTTCTCGGACTGATCTTCTCAAGGTTGGAGTCTAAGGTTATTCCTCTTCTCGGGTTCATCTTCTTTTCTTGATTCTAAATATTCCCCTCAACTGAACTATATTGTCTCTTTTTCTTCTTCCCTTGGTTGGACTTTCTATTTGGGAACAACTTTATCCTCTCTAATCATAACATCCCAACTGTAAACACTCTTCTGAATTATTGTGTTCCAAAGTTTATAACCTTTTATAGCATCTTTATAACTAGTAAAGACATGTATTTCAACTTTATTATCCAACTTACTCTTATTTTCCTTCGGAACACGAACATAAGAATTACATCCAAAAACTCTAAGATGCTAAAGAGAGTTTTTTTTACCAATCCATGCCTCGTGCGTAGTTTTTTCAACTAGTGAAATGTAGGAAATTGATTTACCAAGTAAATTGCAGTACCCATTAGCTCTGCCTATAATTATTGTGATAACCCTACACCACTAACTGTCTTGCATTTTCCATCAGTGCCATGTTCATTCTTTCTGCAATTACATACTATTGAGTTGTGTGTGGAGAGTCTTTTTCCTTGCTATTCTACACTTCTTACATAATTTATCGAACTCATTTCCACAACACTCTCCACAATTATTTACTTATCTACCTGGTTTTCTACAGAGCCTTGAATTCTTTAAATTTGCCAAAAACCACAAAGTTCTTACAGAGGAAATAAACCCATGTGTTCCTCAATAAATCATCAATGAATGAAACATAATACACAAATTTACCCGGTGATGGAATACGGATAGGTCCAAACACTCACTATGTATTGAATCCAAGATTCCTTTTGTTCATGTAGCACCATATGGAAATCTCACTAGGCTATGTTTAGCATATATGCAATGTTCATAGAAATTAGAATCGAATGAGAAATTAGGCATACCATTAACCATACATTTACCATGTAATGCTCAATGGCCCTTTCTCCAACATGTCCCAGTCCTTGATGCCATAACATTTGTTGGGAAGATTAATTGTTTAAAGAAACAATCAATTACACAATCAAATAATTTATTGAATCGGGTTCAATGCTTTTGTTTCAAGGATGTCAACACTATATGCGTAGGCTGCAACTCTAATCATGTGATGATTTTACCTATTATGTAATGCAGCATAGTGGATAATCACACACAATCATTCAATCAATCAATACCATTCTACAATTACTTAGAATCTTTCCAAACTCAATCTACTGGTACTAGGATATGAGCTCCACACCACACAGTTCTATTTATTATCAAGTGGCCAAAACACACCCTAACAATGTTACTTAGATCAATACCTTGTGACTGTGGTTGAACATGGATAAGATCAGTGGGTTTCTTGTAATGATTACCACATAGTATAATAATTGTTAATTACACACCGATTGGAAACACCATTTAATAACTAATAGCCAACATTAATAATCCAATTACAATCTTGTATTTAATATCCTTAATGAAGTGTGAACCAGAACAATGGATTGTTACAAGAAAGTTTTACTACTCACATTAATGTTTTCAAACCCTGTCCTCACAAAGAAAATGAAGCAAAAGAACTTATTCTATTTACTCTAATGAAATCACACACATTAGAATCTTGCTATGCACACTCTTCACGTAACAAAACTAAATGTAAAATACAAGAATGATACTTGTTCTCAAGAGGGGTCCCTTCCTCCCTTGAATAGAGTATCGGGTTAACTCTTAAATCGCTAGCCAAAATGCTTCACAATCCACACATCAACATCATATTTAGGAAACAACACAATTTTTTGTATTAAAGACAAAATATAGCATATCCCCCAAAATCAAAATAACAATACTTGAGATGTATGCAGGATAGTCGAAGCCCCATTTATATACAATGTTACAACACAAAAATAAGGAATAAAAGGTGGAATCATGGATCTACAAGCATGATCCATGATTCGAACTACCCAACTATCGATCTAAAAATATATGAGCATTACATTTTTGTTCACCAAAGGGTAAATTAAAGTTAGATCGTTGAACCCTTGAGCTGGATCCTCTAATCTAGGATCTAATCCAAACGAACAATTGCTTGGTTGTTGAGGTTGTTCCAATGAACCTCATGAAGAACACTGCCTTTGTAGATACCTGTAACAACATTTTGCACCTTTTGTGGCATCTGCGTATTTTACGGCTTTTGTGGCAAACCCTTAAGTTGAGATCTGCAATCACTTCACTTACATAGTCAAAAAAATATGAAATCCTTCTAACTATAAATCCAAAATGTAAAGAGTATAACCAAGAAAATACCTAATGTCAATGATTTAGCTTATCCATCAAAAGGCTTGTTTTTGTAGGAGAATGTGGACAAAATGGAGAAATAGATGAGGAAAAAGGATGGCAAAATAATAACAAAATAATCCATTTCTCCAAAAAGAGGCACATATTTGACTATGTCAAAGGCAATATCCAAAGTTCATGCTTAAGAGTGATAAATATGATGTAGACAAAACATTTATGAAATTGGCTTGGCACAAAGAAATAAATAAATTATATTAATATTCACTATTGACAAAAAAGGAACAAAACTCAAAAAAGACATAAAAATAACACAAAACACAATTCCTAGGCATCTCTCCTCCCTAAAGAAGAAAATGTAAATAGGCATTCTAAAATTGGCTTCTCACAATGACCCCCAATTTTTGCTCATGTTCTATTTCTTATGGCTTATGTTTTCCATGTATCACCTGTTGGAGTATAAAGCTCTAATAGTACTTATAATCTAATGTAAAAGCACTTGATTTTTTTCACTGAACTTACAACAACTATGAAAAAATAACGACATTAACACCTTAAAATTGATATTGGTTTTTATTACCTCATGGCACATTATAGATGTGGGTTTAAGTTGGATGTATGCTAGTTTAATATGAAATCGAGGGAAAGTTCAAAACTCCCCCACCAAATATTTATGTATAATTAACAATGTCTATATGTTGTTACACATGTAGAGACCATTGATATATTTTATGTACACATATTGTGTTTTGATTTCACACGAATTCATGTCGTCGTTGTACCTTGAATGATGACTATATGAATATATGACTAGTCTTAATAGTTGCATTCCATGCATTGTTGGAACACTCAATAAAGTTAGACAATGATAATCTTGAATGGTCAATTTACCATTAAGATTATACACATATAAATACAATGATGTGACCCTTGGTTTCATATTCCAAAAGTCTTTTGGACTCTTGATGACTCTTCCTATTCACTTATGACCCTTCATGTGAATAGTAAAGATAATACAATACAATATACCATAACCACAAGGATTAAGTTTCCAACATCCCCCACCAAATACAAAGGGGTGTTTGTGTGTGCAAAACTATTTCTGAAATAGAGCTGAAATTTAGAAGTGGACAACTGCCAAGGCTAAACCCATAACCGAAATGATATTTGAATCGGTGGTTTTGGATGACCACAAACCAGGACCAACTGGTGGTTTTAGGATGACCTCAAACAAAGTGTTAGAAGAAGCTTATGCATTCTACTAAATGCTGGTTTTGTATGACCATAAACCTTTTATAGATGGTGGTTTCAAATGACCACAAACCTAGTTAGCAAAAGTTGATGTCTTTTACTAAATGGTGGTTTTGAATAACCACAAAAAAATGTAGATTGTGGTTTAGGATGACAACAAACAAGTGATGCTCTAAAACTTGGTTGTATCTCTATCTCTTGGCTATAGCTCTAGATCGAGACATTGGCTACTAGCACTAGTTCTAGTTGTGGCTCAAGCTCGCTTGTTACCACACAATAGAAGTTCAATTAGTGAGCAATCTGAAAAATTGATATGGGATTTGAAACTTTAAGTTTGACTATCACACCATGATGTCCACCCTTTCAAGTACAAGGTGAGAAGCAAGAAGACATTCTACTGCAAGATGTGTTAATACTCGAGATTGAGTTCTTCAGTATGATTGATATATTTTCTTGGTGGTTGATGGTCATCGCCAAGAATTGATCCACACATAGAGAATCTTTAGTCTTGCAGGTTTCTTTAGTTTCGATGATAATGTTGGCACTAATGTTGAATTGGAATAGGTGAAGTTGAATCTTCTTGAAGGAATCCAAAACTTTGACTCTGGATTGGTTTGGAAAAATTTGAAATATGAAAGGTCACTTCCTTATCATATCCAACAGCTCTTTCATGTTTGTTCTTCTTGATTTTTTCTTGAGTTTTGATGATGGGATTGGAAAGGTTATGAACATGAAAAAATAAGCTTATTCTTCTATATTTGATGGTGTTTCACTATGTTGGTCATGTTTGGAATAATCCGAAATATGAAAGGTCACTTCCTTATCATATATTTGTTGTTACTGACTTCCTCCCGAGTTTTGATGATGGGCTTGGAAATATTATGTTGGACATAGACAAATAGGCTTCTTCTATATTTGATGTTGTTTCACTAAGTTGATAATGTGCTGATATCTTATAGGAATCATTATTGAACTCAAAAAGAGGACTGTTCTGGACAAGAACTAGTTCAAAACGATGATTCCTTTGTTGTATTTCATCATGCTGGAGCTATAATTGACTCTAGAGGAGGTCCACTTTGGCTTGTGAATCTTGCAAGCAGGTTAGCATAGATAGGAGAGTTGTTTTTATTGATTGTGATTGTATCTTGTCAATAGTAGTGATTATTAGAGTGTTTAGTAACTCGAATAATTTTTCAGTTTAGTCCATTTTTAAAGACTGAATGAGGCCTCAGAGGGATTTTTGCAACTCCATGCATTAACAATAAGAGTCACAAATGAAATTCAAGATCTGAAAATAGACAACATGTATGAAAACACTATCATACATGGAAACATGCACTCAAGCACACGACTAAAATGGTTGCTTACACCCAAAGGATATAGATACTGCCAAAGATCCTTTTATTGAGTACGATTACAATGTTATTGTCCTTTTAACAAGGAAATAGGAAAAGTCTTTTAACAAGCCTTCAAAATAATCGAGTGTAAACCAAAATTATTAGAAATACTATATAAATGAGTTTTGGACAATCCAATACAAATCCCTCACTAATGACCAAGGCAACGATAAATAGAGAATGATAACCCACATACATTTAAAATGAACCAATTCATAATTGACCTTTTTTCAGCTGATAAGTATGATGACCAACTTCACCTATAAAGAAGTGAAATTTTCCAAATCTACCTACGTGGAATGAATGATAATAAAAATTCCTACGTGAGTTGTGGTTCATCTTATGGATCCAATGCTTAGGTGTGACTCAGCTCATGGGGTTAACTGAGATCCACTTCATGTTGTTAGGTCCTCTAATTTGGAATGCTCTCTAAATCTTCTGCAACAATCAATTTTCAAAAGAGTATTTTTTGTAACTACTGGGAGGAGGCTTGTTGGCCCGCCAACAAAGTCCCCTTGATTTTGTAAAATCAAAGGCCCCCCCATGTAAATTTTGTAAATATTAGTTTTTGGTTTTCTTTTATTTTATCTCGCTTGATTGAGTAGGTGTTTTCTTGGTTTAGTTTCATTTCCTTTGGATGTTCAATCACTTATTCTTTGGATTGGTTTTCATGGCTTTCAGGGTTTTGTGATTTTGGTCATTTGACTCTTTTGATTTCATGGTTTCTCAACAACGATTGCATTCTCTCATTTGAACTTAGCCGAGTTGATTATATGTCTCCATTGGAATAAATTTATCTATTTTGAACTTGCGACAACCTTGTTTGGTCTTAGGCCTTTATTACATCAATGAATGAGTAAGCATCTTAGCGGATTCGAATTATTTGAATGAATGCTTATTTTAGTGATTTCTATATTCGTCCTGAAAGAATCAACATCAAGGATTGGAGAAGTAAGTTCTTAATTTGAAAAATATCTTAAATTTTTATGAGTATCGTCTTTTCATTAAAAAAATTATTCAGCTCATAATTTACTCTTTTACAAGATGAAACAATTTCAATGAGACTTATTTCTATACAACTCATTTTATGTTTAAAAGGACATGCATCAACATCACCTAATCATTCATTTGGGAAAATTATGATATTTTCCCAAATCCTTTAATTCCATTTTAAAAGATGAGTTTCCATTTGTTAAAAGTACTTAATTGTTACTTTAATATAAAAGTTCCTTATATAATGAAGATTTAAGATATTTTATTAAATGTATAGAATAAATAAGTCTTATGTTGGTATCAACAATAGAAACTTTACATTTATCCATATCCATATTTATATTAATCATTATTTAAATGATTTCATAGCGAGACTTATTCATTATTTATATATTTAAAATGATTTATCATAATAAGAAATTTTATTTAAAGTAACCATCTGCATGACTTTTACATTGGATTTTTTTATTATTATCGAACTTTCTCATTGAAATCCAGTATTTCATGGCATAATTTTATTTCATCCTTTCTATATGAAAGAAACTTGAATATTAATTAATAAAAGGGTTTGAATTGAACAAAATGATTGCTTGAGTGTCTTCTCAAAACTAATTCCTTTTCACTCATATTCATTAAAGAAACTTGAAAAATAATTTATAAAAGGGTTTGAATTGAGCAAAATGATTTGTTGAGTGTCTTCTAAAAAGTAATTCATTTTCATTCATATTGATGATATTTACATCTTATATACTTTTTTAAATGGCTTTTGGGGAAGTCTTCCTTATAATTCCACGTAACTATTTTTTCATTAATTATTTATGTTTTCCCAAAAAAAGTAATGTTTAATCATGCTTAAGGGATATATATGGAGAAAAAGGGATACACGTTTGCATAGTGATTTCTAAAGGGAAAATTCAATCCTTTTGTTTTGTTTTACTTTCAAGATAACTTCACAACTTTAGTAATATTATAAAATAATTTGTTACTTTTTAATATGTATATTTTGGCTGTGCAAGTTTAAAGGTGAAGGTCGATCTTGAAATGATGATATAATGAGTTTTGTTGAAGAATATTTTCTCTATGTGTAGGTCGTGTATGAGATATCACCAAAATTGCTCTAGCCGCAAAATTTAGTATTTTCTAACACAAAATGCCAGATCGTACAACGGAAATAAATGCTCCATTGTTCTTCGGAAGAATATTGTTGAAACAAAACCTAAAGTGTGCAGTTTCATACATTAACCAAAAATGAAGAAAAACCCAAAATTCCTGTCGTGAATTGGTAGAGACCGATCTTGTAAAGATGAGGAAAAACCACATGCTCACAGTAGGAGGATGTCATCAAATCACATTTAATCTCGACTTCCCTACAACTTGGAAATTATTCCTCATCTAATCACTTAATTGTTCCATTAATTTGCAAAAGCAATTCGCCAGATTTTATCAGATCTTGACCAAATCTGTTGCAAGAAGATTAATGAGATTGAGTTGCTTCATCTACCATAGCACTCCACGTCAAAAGGAGAATTTACTAAGGATCATTAACTTAATCCAAATCGCTTCCTCCTAGTTAGCAAAATTTGATTTCTTTTACTAATTGGTGGTTTTCGATGACCACAAAAAAAATGTAGATTGTGGTTTAGGATGACAACAAACAAGTGATGCTCTAAAATTTAGCTCTATCTCTATCTCCTGGATATAGCTCTAGCTCGAGACACTGGCTACTAGCACTGGTTCTAGTTGTGGTTCAAGTTCAGTTGTTACCACATGATAGAAGCTCGATTAGTGAGAAATCTGAACAATTGATATGGGCTTCGGAAGACTTTCTACTGCAATATGTGTTAATACTTGATATTGAGTTCTTCAGTATGATTGATATATTTTCTTGGTGGTTGATGACCATCACCAAGAATTGATCCACCCATAGAGAATATTTAGTCTTGAAGGTTTCTTTAGTTTCGATGACAATGTTGGCACTAATGTTGAATTGGAATAGGTGAAGTTGAATCTTCTTGAAGGAATCCAAAACATTGACTCTAGATTGGTTTGGAATAATCTAAAATATGAAAGGTCACTTCCTTATCATATCCAACAGCTCTTTTGTGTTTGTTGTTCTTGTTTTTTTCTCGAGTTTTGATGATGGGCTTGTAAAGGTTATGCACATGAAAAAAGAGGTTTATTCTTCTATATTTGATGTTGTTTCACTAAGTTGATCATGTATGGAACAATATGAAATATGAAAGGTCAGTTCCTTATCATATGTTTGTTGTTCCTGATTTCTTCCCGAGTTTTGATGATGGGATTGGAAAGATTATGTTGGACATGGACAAATAGGCTTCTTCTATATTTGATGTTGTTTCACTAAGTTGATAATGTGATGGCATCTGGTAGGAATCATTATCGAACTCAACAAGAGGATTGTTTTGGACAAGAACTAGTTCAAAACGATGATTCCTTTGTTGTATTTCATCATGTTGGAGCTATAAATGACTCTAGAGGAGGTCCACTTTGGCTTGTGAATCTTGCAAGCAGGTTAGCATAAATTGTAGAGTTGTTTTGTTGATTGTGATTGTATCTTGTCAATAGTAGTGATTATTAGAGTGTTTAGTAACTCCAATAATTTTTCAGTTCAAGCCATTTTTAAAGACTGAATGAGGCCTCATAGGGATTTTTGCTACTCCATGCATTACAATATGAGTCACAATTAAAATTCAAGATCTGAAAATAGACAACATGTATGAAAACACTATCATACATGAAAACATGCACACAAGCACACAACTAAAATGGTTGCTTACACCCAAAGGATATAGCTATTGGCAAAGACCCTTTTATTGAGTATGATTATAATGTTATTGTCCTTTTAACAAGGAAATAGACAACGTCTTTTAACACACCTTCAAAATGATAGAGTGTAAACGGAAATTATTGGAAATACTATACAAATGAGTTTTGCATAATCCAATACAAATCCCTCACTAATGACCAAGGCAACGATATCTAGAGAATGATAATCCACATACATTTAAAATGAACCAATTTATAATTGACCTTTTTTCAACTGATAAGTATGATGAACAACTTCACCTATAAAGAAGTGAAATTTTCCAAATCTACCTAAGTGGAATGAATGATAATAAAAATTCCTTCGTGAGTTGTGGTTCAGCTTGTGGATCCAATGCTTAGGTGTGACTCGGCTCTTGGGGTTAACCGAGATCCACTTCATGTTGTTAGGTCCTCTAATTTGGAATGCTCTCTAAACATTTTGCAACAATCAATTTTCGGAAGAGTATTTTTTGTAACTATTGGGAAGAGGCTCGTTGGCCCCCCAACAAATTCCCCTTGATTTTGTAAAATCAAAGGGTCCCCTGTGTAAATTTTGTAAATATTAGTTTTTGGTTTTCTTTTATTTTATCTCACTGGATTTAGTAGGTGTTTTCTTGGTTTAGTTTCCTTTCCTTTGGACACTCAATCACTTGTTCTTTGGATTGGTTTTCATGGCTTTAAGGGTTTGGTGATTTTGGTCATTTGGCTCTTTTGGTTTCATGATTTCTCAACAACGATTGCATTCTCTCAATTGACCTTAGCCGAGTTGATTATATGTCTCCATTTGAATAAATTGATCTATTTTGACCTTGCGACAACCTTAGCCGAGTTGATTATATGTCTCCATTTGAATAAATTGATCTATTTTGACCTTGCGACAACCTTAGCCGAGTTGATTATATGTCTCCATTTGAATAAATTGATCTATCATAAAAATTTAATATATTTTATTAATTGTATAGAATAAATAAGTCTTATGTTGGTATCAACTATAGAAGCTTTACATTTATCCATATCCATATTTATATTAATCATTATTTAAATGATTTCATAGTGAGGCTTATTCATTATTTATATATTTTAAATGATTGATCATAATAAGAGATATTATTCAAAGTAACCATCTGCATGGCTTTTACATTGGATTTTTTTTAGTGTCAAACTTTCCATCAAAATCGAGTATTTCATGGTATTATTTTATTTCATCCTTTCTATATGAAAGAAACTTGAAGATTAATTTATAAAAGGGTTTGAATTGAGCAAAATGATTTGGTGAGTGTCTTCTCAAAACCAATTCCTTTTCACTCATATTCATTAAAGAAACTTGAAAATTAATTTATAAAAGGGTTTGAATTGAGAAAAATGATTGGTTATCTAATTCCTTTTCATTCATATCCATGATATTTACATCTTATATATTTATTTAAATGGCTTTTGGGGAAGTCTTCCTTATAATTCCACGTAACTTTTTTTTATTAATTATTTATGTTTTCCAAAAAAAATGTTTACTCATGCTTAAGGGATATATTTTGAGAAATAGGGAGACACGTTTGCATAATGATCGTTAAAGGGGAAATTCAATCCTTTTGTTTTGTTTTACCTTCAAGATAACTTCACAACTTTAATAATATTATTAAAAAAAATGTTACTTTTTAATATATACATTTTGGTTGTGCAAGTTTAAAGGTCTAGGTCGATCTTGAAATGATCATATAATGAGTTTTGTTAAAGAAGATTTTCTCCATGTGTAGGTCGTCCACGAGATATCACCACAATTACTCTAACCGCAAAATTTAGTATTTGCCAACACAAGATGCCAGATGGTACGACGGAAATAAATGCTCCATTGTTCTTGAGAAGAATATTGTTGAAACAAAACCTAAAGTGTGCAGTTCCATACATTAATTATAAATGAAGAACAACATAAAATTCCTGTCATGAATTGGTAGAGACCGGTCTTGTAAATATGAGGAAAAACCACATGCTCACAATAGGAGGATGTCATCAAATCACATTTAATATTGACCGCCCTACAACTTCGAAATTATTCCTCCTGTAATCACTTAACTGTTCCACTAATTTGCAAAACAAATTTGCCAGATTTTATCGGATCTTGACCAAATCTGTTGCAAGAAGACTAATGAAACTGAGTTGCTTCATCTACCATAGCGCTCCACATCAAAAGGATAATTCACTAAGGGATCATTAACCTAATCCAAATTGCTTCCTCTTAGTTAGCAAAAGTTGATGTCTTTTACTAAATGATGGTTTTGGATGACCACAAAAAAATGTAGATTGTGGTTTTGGATGACAACAAACAAGTGCTGCTCTAAAACTTAGCTCTATCTCTATCTCCCGGATATAGCTATAGCTCTCGCTCTAGCTCTAGCTCGAGACATTGGCTACTAGCACTAGTTCTAGTTGTGGCTCAAGCTCACTTATTACCACACGATAGAAGTTCAATTAGTGAGCAATCTGAACAATTGATATGGGCTTCGGATGACTTTCTACTGCAAGATGTGTTAATACTTGACATTGAGTTTTTCAGTATGATTGATATATTTTCTTGGCGGTTGATGACCATCACCAAGAATTGATCCACCCATAGAGAATCTTTAGTCTTGCAGGTTTCTTTAGTTTCAATGACAATGTTGGCATTAATGTTGAATTGGAATAGGTGAAGTTGAATCTTCTTGAAGGAATCCAAAACATTGACTCTGGATTGGTTTGGAATAATCCGAAATATGAAAGGTCACTTCCTTATCATATCCAACAACTCTTTTGTGTTTGTTGTTCTTGAATTTTTCTCGAGTTTTGATGATGGGCTTGGAAAAGTTATGAACACGAAAGAATAAGCTTACACTTCTATATTTCATGTTGTTTCACTAAGTTGGTCATGTCTGGAATTAGCAATATCCAGACTAAGTCACCAAGCATCCTTATGTGATACAAGGTATGTAGATGACAAGTACCTTAATGGGTATCAGAAGGAATTGCAGATTCTAAGTCACATTAACACTAGAAGGGAAGAAAACTCTCGGCCGGCTAAAGAAATGATGAACGACGTGGGATCTGGAGAAAGAAGGGAAGAAAACATTAGACCAGAAGGTAAAGTATTGAAGGCTGATTTTATTGTCAGTACAGTATATTCTACATGGTTTTAGAAGAAAGCATGTTTAAATTTTATGATAGAAGGCTGATTTTATTGTCATTACAGTATATTATACATGGTTTTAGAAGAAAGTATGTTAAAATTTTATGATATCCACCGCTTCGAGTTTACATTTCAAACCATTAATTTATTTTATTGTAAAGTTTGAGGATGAGCCAAAGTTTTTGCTGTGTGTATTTACATTCAGTTTTCTGGAATTTTGTTTTGTGATTTTCATTCACTTTTCAACATGAATTTCTATGTCGATGACATATTGTGGTCATTTTGGACCTATTAATCTGAAAGTACTGTCTCAATTTTTTCATTAGCTAAAGTTTTGCAAAGTTTAAATTGTCTCGAAGTTTGGAGTGGGGAAACTGGTCGCCATGTCTCCTGGTGACATCAGCCATGGTCATGATTATTGTACGCGAGTTGTCTGTCCACTGAGCCTCGGGCTAAGGGAGTGGTCGAGGTAGCCTCCGTGCAAATATGGACGGCCGCGAATGGCCACACTTGATCTAGACGGAACCCACGCAAAACTGCAGTTATGATCTGTATATGTATAAATATATCCCTGTTTGGAAAATAAGCCTCGGTAATTTCAATCCACAGCATATCTGTTGAAGCAACCATGACGGCTGTGAAGGTGGCAAAGGTGAAAGAATGAGAAGTAATTACGAATGGCATTGTCATCATAAACATTGACATTATATCCTATACTTGTATTATTTTTGTATTATTTTTTCCCTTGTGAATCCTATATCGTATTCGTATTCGTAAGGATGTATTCAGGATGGCTTTATCCGCCTTCGAAATGGACCATTTCAGTGTTAATTTTTGCGTTCGTTGCGCTCAAGTTTTTTCAGCTTTTAAAATTACAGCATGTGAAAGCATATTAGGATGTACCACGTATTCCTGTTTAAAACTGTGCAGATCCGTAACATGTAAATAAAAAGCAAAGAACCGGTGGCAGGAAAAATGATGTTTGTATTGGTGGAATTGCTATTTCAACTCCGAAAGTATCTTTGCCATTCTAGAGGTTGTTGTCCTCGCTCGTAGTTTACAAGGAAAGAAAAGACCTAAGGCTCTTCAAATAAAGAAGCTGCAACAAGTTCGACCATGGATCGCATGGCAATTAAGAAAAGCACGGACTCAACATTGAAGTTATACAGGTTTGTTGTATATCCCTACGCTCATTTTATTATAAGCAATCAAATCTTCATCTATACATATTGGTTTCTATAATTAGATCCATATTCATAATCTTGTGTAAATGTGATATTAAATATAAACACGTATTTTGAATTTCTTCACCATTTACCCATTCTACATTCAAAATTTAACTTTGATGTTAAATATATTTTTTATAACCATTACATTTCATTATGACATTTATTTCTTTGATGGTATACTTTCTTTTAAATAATATATTTTATTTAATAATTATAATAATGGTAAATATACCCTTTTGTATTTGAGAATTTTCCTTTCCATTTGCCTCTTCTCACTTCTCCCTAAGGAAATTGTATATAAAGATTTTTCAAAATCTCTTTGAAATTTTGATTCTTTGTGTAGATTACACATTGCAGACTTTGCACATAGAACACATGCACAATATTGCTTGCTTAAATTTGAAAATAGGTAAAACACTTAATCTTTTAACTCTTGTAATACTATAAACATAAACGTAAATTTTACATTTTTATGCATTCGACAAGGTAAGCTGGAAACTTCTGCATCCTCTGAAGTTCCTTTAAGAAGCTTTATGTTTCTGTTATAGTCTTGTGCACTATGAGCTTAGTGCACCTTGTCGAAACTATGCCATCTCATGTATCTATGGTTCAATGTGGCATGTATAGATTTGACTAGGATTAGAATTAGATGGGAAAATTACACACAAGTATAATTATAACCCCATAACCATGTTCAGAATTCCACATAGGTGAAGCTCAGTGTGACTGAGCCAACACCATGAAGATTAAGTAGCTTTATAGCTGCTCATTTAGTTTTCTCTCTTAAATTAAATAATGTTTCAATTTATGTTTCTCTTTACTTTAATAAACGCGAGAGAAACTAATTATTTATTTGACAAGTCCTCTCGAGGATCGACACAAGTTGGAGCTATTATTACCACGTCACTCCAATTCAAAACCAAAACCTAGGTGCATGAATTTGAGGAACTCGTTGACAAGTGGGTGGCAGCTGCTATAGATCAAATAGATTTGGATAAGGATAATGAATGGAAAACCTTGAAGAGATTGGATGAAGCAAATAAAGAGATAATAGCAAGGAAGGAGGCCCTTCAAGTTGCATCACAGAAGGCAGAGAGGGAACATGCAGAAAGTTGATAGTTGAGGATCAGCTCAGAAAATGGAGAGCACAAAATGGGCATCATAGAAAATTTGGTGATTTAGCTACTGTGGAAAAGAGATATGGTGCCTCACACAACCGAGTCAGTGATTGGAAAAACCATGCATGTTCCCATCCAAATAATGTGGACAATAGTAATGAGCAAGAAAATACTCTTGTCATGCCAATAACATCATTGGGTCAGGTGTTGAGCATGAAAGCTTCCATGCCTAGCAAGTTTAAGGATGAAAGGCACTTAGATAAGCAACTTGTGTCTAAGGGGAAGAAGTTCCAACTTCCACAGTTTATACTATATGTGGAAAAGCCAAAAAAACACCCATTGAGTTGAAAAAACAGTTTGCATTTTAATGAGCAAGAAAATACTCTTGTCATGCCAATAACATCATTGGGTCAGGTGTTGAGCATGAAAGCTTCCATGCCTAGCAAGTTTAAGGATTAAAGGCATTTAGATAAGCAACTTGTGTCTAAGGGGAAGAAGTTCCAACTTCCACAGTTTATACTATATGTGGAAAAGCCAAAAAAACACCCATTGAGCTGAAAAAACAGTTTGCCTTTTTTTTAAGAAGAACATTTGGGCCACTTATATTTAATTTGATGTGCCCCTGGGCTATCAAGGTCACGGGGTCTTTCATATGGTTGCAGATGCAATTTTTACAAGATCTGGTACTTTTCATTAGACAACAGTATGACGAACATGAATTTGCATCTTTTGAAATCCCTTCATTGTTTATGTTTTGCATGTACCGTAAGGAAGACAATTTTACAAAACTATCTATTTGGTAGGTAAGCATTGAAATTTACTTAATTTTGGGTTTCTATAGGAAGTGCCAAACATTTTTTTCTTCTATAAGGAAGAAAACAATAATAGTTTGGAAAATGAATCATAATCAGTCACATAACTCATGTTGTATATAAGAATCCAGCCAAGATTGTTTTCCAGTTTTCATGAGAGTTGCGGGAGGATTCTGCAATGCACAATGAATATATTTGGCAATTCCTTGACTAAGTACATTTAGAATATTTTATGAGTAAAATACTCCATTGTTTCTTTAGTTCTATATTTTTCTCTATATCGACTTATTTTACTTGGATAGATTTACACATAAACTTATATGACATATTTTTGACATAATCATCATACAATAACGTGACATAGGTTCCTATGTTATTAGTCAAGTATATGTGGTTGCATGATTAAAATATCAACCCAGGCTTCAATCATTTGTATATTCTTATCTTAACTTGCTGAAATTTTCATTTTTGACTATCTTCCTAAGATTTAAGCATGTCAATACATGCACAGTTATAAAAGTTACCATTTTTTGGAGTTGGAGAAGGTTAAGAATTCAGATAGTGTTTTGAGATTTCTATTAGTTTTTTTAATCATCTTTTTCTTGAGATTTCTATTAGTCATGTAGTAGCTTGAAATTTTGTGTCAAGTTGTCGTCAAGTCCGAGTCATACTCCTACAGTTTAGATTTGTTGAGTTGTTCCCAAGTCCAAGTCATGCGAATATGTCTTTGAGAGGTTATATATGATGCTATCATTTGTTATTTTCAAAATCATTTTCTTTATGCATGGCTTGTTTTGGTTAGTCAAAAGTTACATTTTTCATCTACAAACAATCTCCCTAGGATCATCCCTCATGCCTTAGTTCTATCACTTAATGAGCCAAAAGATTTGGATTTTGCTTGGTGTTTTGGGTTGATCATTTGCTTAGAGTGTCTATCTCTTTAATATCCTTGATGGATCTTGATCGATCTCAACTTGTTGATTGAACTTTGACATTTGGCATAAACTTGACTCTTGATTTTTGACTCAACATAAGAACTTCCATATTCGTTTGATTGGCTTGAAATATAAACCATTATACACATTCAAATATTATTGCAAGTGTTTGAAACTCTCTAACTACTTTGAGCATGCATAAATACATAAAAGTATAAGCACATTGGTTGATGTTATCATTTTTTATGTTAGTTATGTTTCCCTAGACTTGTTTTAACTTATACAATCCCCTTTTGGACTTGGCTCATATTGCATTTATACTCTAATATATCTGAAACTTTGTACTTAGATATAATACAACGTGTTTCGTATAACATAATGACATGTTGATTTTTGAGCATTTCTACTTGTATTGTTTTGATTTTTTCCTTACAATTCCAAATCAGCTTCCTATGCATTGCTTCCATACCTAGATGATTGCTAATCAAAATCCTCTTCAAGACCATTTTGATATTCTTTCAAGGGAAACAATAAAACAATTTGATATCTATTTGGTTTCTGAGCTTGGGTACAAGCGTTGAAAGTGAATATAGATGCTATGCGATTCATTTCATTAGTCTCAATCCCACTTCACCCCGTGAACATCACCCAATACAATGACTGTTAAGTGGACAATTTAAAACCATGAGAAATTGGTCAGCTGCGACTATACTCATAAGATATCTAGGTCATAGCTTAATGGCTTACTCTACATAAATAATCCCAAAATAATGATATATTATATGTTGGATTGCAAAAACCTCTCAATAATTAAATTCCTTATATGTTTATATAAGTGATTAGAATATAAAATCCTAGCTTTCTTTCTATTCTATCAATTATTGAACCATGACCCCTCTCGAGTTCAGGGGATGCCTCGTTATCCATTTATATTAAGGAGGCAGCTGCAGGGAAATAACAGTGTTGCTCTTTCTCTATTTAATAATTGTGTTGTGGGTGTCCCACATGTTTAATATCAGCAAAGGATGGTTGCAGCAAGGTTGAGATGTTGTAATCATAAGATTTCGTGCAAAAGTCCATATCAAAAGATTGTAGATAATTGCAGTATTTTCTGCATGGTAAATCCAATCACCCATGAAAGACACTATGGTGCAGTTTCAATGCCAGTGAGTGCTGCAATTGAAATCTTCGAGTATTAGTGTTGCAATTTCGATGCATTGGTACAGTGTGGCATTCAAATCTCTAAGTATAAACTTCAAAAAATTTATTTGTTTGTATAGAGTACAGATAGGTATAATATATAATTTGTGACCTTTTATTTATGGATATGCGACATTATCCAAAACATAAATTATATTTATGACAAAGCTATTTATTATCCTAGTATATGGGATTTATTATTTATTTATATAAATTATTTGTTTAATTATTCATAAACAATATGAATATATAGCCTGGATATGAATGCTTAATCAAAACATAAAATGTATGTATTCAATCACAAATATTTGACAAAGTTATCTTTTATTGTTGTATATATAATTGTCATGGTAAAGTTAAATTTTTTTTGTTATCATTATCGAGTGGAGATTGAGATTACTCACAAAGTTATCTTTTATACTTTTATCCAATTCCTTTATGTTTGATAATATACAAAGTTATCTTTTATTCTTTTATTCTTTTATTTTATGTTTGACGTATTACAAGGACCCATTCCTATCAAATTTATTAAGACCCAATGATATACTTATTAGTAATAGATATACACATTAAGATTTGGATACTACCATAAAATATTTATACTGCCTATGTGGCCTACGACTTATCCTTTTCTGCTCCGGCATTACGTAACCCACCACTTATCCTTTTCTACTCCAACTTCCTTTTGGCAGGAATATGCTGCAACGCAGCTTTTTCTTGTTTTAATCATTATTCCAAATCCTTATGATATTTTTCCAAATCCTTTAATTTTGTTTTAAAAGATGAGTTTCGATTTGTTAAAAGTACTTAATTGTTACTTTAATATAAAAATTCCTTATATCATGAAGATTTACGATATTTTATTAAATGTATAGAATAAATAAGTATTATGTTGGTATCAACTATAGAATCTTTACATTTATCCATATCCAGATTTACATTAATCATTATTTAAATGATTTCATAGTGAGACTTATTCATTATTTATACATTTAAAATGATTGATCATAATAAGAAATTTTATTCAAAGTAACCATCCGCATAGCTTTTACATTGGATTTTTTATTATTATCAAACATTCCCATTTAAATCCAGTATTTCATGGTATTATTTTATTTCATCCTTTGTATATGAAAGAAACTTGAAGATTAATTTATAAAAGGGTTTGAATTGAGCAAAATGATTTGGTGAGTGTCTTCCCAAAATTTATTCCTTTTCACTTGTATTCATTAAAGAAACTTGACAATTAATTTATAAAAGGGTTTGAATTGAGCAAAATGATTTGTTGAGTGTCTTCTCAAAACTAATTCCTTTTCATTCATATTCATGCTATTTATATCTTATATACTTATTATGTCCCTGACATATATGAATCGGGAAGATGGATTAATCTTCAGCTATAAATTTTGATTTTTTATTTGGTTAAAGTTAGAGTATAGTTTAAAAAACATTTATTTATTTGAAATTTTAAAAATTATGTTTAACTGCTATTTCATTGGTCACGTACAAGGTGACGTTGTCCTGGGGCTTTGTGCCCCAGGACCCGGCGGCATTGTGGCGTCATCCTCCCTGGTGTCTCTAGTGGGTGCGGTATGGCGTTTGTAGAAGTTTTAATGCTTGCGGTATGGTGTTTGCAGAGTCTCTTATCAAAAACAAGAATCGATCCGTATCCCAATGCCGAGTGCTTGTAATATGTGAATCGATCCATATCATGTATCTCGCTCACTACTAACTGTTGCCCATCTTCCAACTGTATTTCGATATATACAAGCAATGTAGGAACAAATGGTGGACTCTCTCTCCACTACACTGGTTTCACTTCAATGCATACGCGGAATCTTGGACGTAGGGAAAGCATTTCGTATGCGGGTATTATAAGATATCTTAGAACTTTTTAGCAATCGACCGTGACCATGGAAAATGAAGAAAGCATGAAGGGATTGGAGTTAACGAATGAAGGTATGAATTTATTTTAAAGGATGACTTAATGCTTGTAGTACTTCCTGTAATAGCCAGGAATGGAACATAAAAGATAATTTAATGTTGAATCTGTAATTTTTTTGTGAACTGAATTGTATTAGGATTTGGATTTGGCAGGTGGAATAGAAAAAATAAAAGAAGAGAGAATATCGGAGGTCGAGCAATCCCCAATAGAAGAAGTAGCATTGACGGTTCCTGCAACAGATGACCCGACCTCACCTATGTTAACATTTCGTACGTGGGTGTTGGGATTGACATGATGTGCCGCGTTAGCATTTCTGAATCAATTCTTTGGCTATAGAGACGTTCCACTCACAATAACTTCAGTGTCTGCTCAAATAGCAGTTCTACCAGTCAGTCGTTTTATGGCTGCAACTCTACCCACCAAAGAGTATCGTTTTCCCGGAACAAAGTGGACTTTCTCATTGAATCCAAGACCGTTTAACATGAAAGAGCATGTGCTCATCACAATTTTTGCCTCTGCCGGAAGTAGTGGTGTCTACGCAGTTGGTATTGTCACAATAGTAAAGGGATTCTACAAGAGAAGCCTAAATCCTTTAGCAGCATGGCTATTGGTAGTAACTACACAGGTATGTTCACTAATGCCATTTATGATCAGCAAATCCTCTACAGGTGAGTTTATTGTTTAATTTTTATTGTTAATTACTAGAGTCATGATGACTTCCATTTGCAATTGAACACCACTAGATGCTTGGCTTTGGATGGGCTGGGATGTTTAGAAAAATGTTGGTTGAATCTACCTACATGTCGCGGTCCTCAAACCTTGTCCAAGTTTCCATTTCCAGGTGAGTAGATGATCAGACAGCTAATGTTAACGTTGAACTGCACCTGTTGTCTCGTGAAAAAACAATAAAAATTGTCATATTGATGTTGATGTTGTTGTAGGGATTTGCACGAGCAAGAGAAAAGGCCAAAGGGTGGCTTGACAAGAATGCAATTTTTCATGATGGTTTTAATATGCAGCTTTTCGTATTATATAATTCCAAATTTTCTCTTCGGCACGATTTCTACAATATCCATTCTATGTTATATATGGAAGAATTATGTGACCATGCAGCAGATTGGATCTGGTACTAACGGCCTTGGTATTGGATCTTTTGGGTTAGATTGGGAAACGGTTGCATCATTTTTAGGGAGTTCCCTCTCAACTCCTTGGTTCGCAATAGCTAATGTTCTGGAAGGATTCTTTTTCGTAGTCTATGTTCTTACTCCAATCGTATATTGGGGGAATCTTTACGATGCCAAATTATTTCCCATTATTTCATCTAGTGTCTTTCTAAAGACTGGTCATATCTACAACACATCATCGTTGCTAACATAGTAGTTCACCTTTAGTGAGGCTGCATATAATCACCATGGAAAATTACATTTGTCTGCTTTCTTTTCAAATTAACTCATAACGCATGGGCCTCAAGGGGCAGTCTAATGGAAAAGGACGCATGGGCCTGACGCTTAACTCTCTTAACTCTTGGCATATGATAGCATTTCAAGAAGACTCCCACCGATTCCTCAATTGCATATTCATCACACCAGTGCAAGATGACTCCCTATGATTCTGCAACTACATATTCACAAGAACGGCTCGAGAGAATTTTTGGAATGAATTTTCTATTAACAAAAAGTGAAAAGGAATCCGATATATACAAAGTATAAAAATCCTATGGAAAGGGTTCAAAAGACAACAACTAATAAAACAGGAGAAATTTTTCAGGGTTCAGGGTTTGTGCAAAGCCATACTACTACATTAGCCTTTCATAGATAGAATTTCCAGCAAGTGTACTTGTTAATTAATCGGTAGTTGATGCTACGATGGACTAAACTGAAACCTGTGATTTATTTTCTTTCTGTAAATACAATGAAAAGTAAAACTACTTGAACGGTTTCGCATGTAGTTACTCTAACATTTAGTCATTTCAGACATGATAATAAAATACTTGAACTGCATATATATTGAACTACATATATATGAAGAGGACCTTACTTAAATACCAAAAGCAATAGTAGTTATGTGTAACTTAACATGAGCGGATATGCGTCTTGATCGAAGATGAAGCTAAGAAAGGCATCAACAGTTTCAAACCTGACAGACTGACCTTCCCAATGCCCGCCATGATGACAACTCCGTGACAGCCATTTCCAATGGCTTGACCATTCCTCTGCATTTGAGCAAATACGCAATGCCTGGAATTCTTATCAAACATTGTACCCATGCGTCTCAGTCCAACAAACTCAGAATGAACTGATTGCGATGCATTGGAGAAAACATACAACCTCGCTGAAGCATCGAATTAGCTAGGTAAGCGTTTCAATTCACATTTTATATTCTGCACACAGGAAGTTATGTTTCTAGAAAAAAGACTTCGATTTAGTACTCTTTATTTCTTTTTCATATTAATGTGCTTGCAAAATTGCAAATTGTATAGGGAACTGCTCTTAGATTCTGCTTGGGTTCTCAGAATGAGTATGTTCACAATGCAGAGTAGGACTATTTTTCAACTTGATGTCAATTGATTTAGTGACTATCATGGCCCATCCTATGGTTCAAGAATGAGTAGAATAGATCCATACTTGTCTAATGTGCTCAATTTGTTGGCATCAATGACATTTACTACTGAAAAAACTAGTGTGAATGGAATCGAGAAGCTATCCTATCCATTATCCAGGATTTGGGAATTGAGAAATGTTGTTTTCCTTTTGTATCTGTTTGCTCATCATTCTTCCACTTTGGAAGTATATTTGTTGATACATTGTATATCAATCAAAAGTCCATGTGCATGCAAAAATAAATAGAATTGCCGAGGGCCTCATTGTATTTCCATCATTAGTTGGGCTAGCAATAATTGTTGATTAACAGTCCGTGTCATTCTCATCTCCATATGTACATCAAAGATGAGACAGATGGAATATAATTAGCTACTGCACTAATGTTTTAAGTGGTTCACTTTGCCTGTTGTTCAACTGCTCGCCTTTCTTTATCAAGAATGAGTGTGCCCAGTTGTAAAGGTCTAGATCAACCGTTAAAGTTATGTTGCAAGCCAATTCAATTATTGGTAACTGTTTCATGCATTTAAAGATATTTTATGGTAGCAGGATTTTGGTATCCTATTTTTTTCATTTGCAAAGTCATAAATTATAATAAAAAAAATAAAATATATATATATATATATATATATATATATATATATATATATATATTGCAACATTTTCAACCAGCTACAATCACCAATATTAACTCACAAATTATAATAATAAAAAATAAAAATATATATATATAAATAAAAATATTGCAACATTTTCAACCAGCTACAATCACCAATATTAACTCATAAATTATAATAAAAAAATAAAAATATATATATAAATAAAAATATTGCAACATTTTCAACCAGCTACAATCACCAATATTAACTCATAAATTAGAATAAAAAAATAAAAATATATATATATATATAAATAAAAATATTGCAACATTTTCAACCAGCTACAATCACCAATATTAATTGCTTTGGATCATTGCAAATTACAAAATGCATTGCATACAAGCATAATTTTCAACTTTCAACTGCAATGTCAGGGACATTGCCACCTTGTGGCTCTTGTTTAAATGGATTTTGGGGAAGTCTTCCTTATAACTCCACGTAATGTTTTTTCATTAATTATTTATGTTTTCCAAAAACAATTTAATGTTTAATCATGCTTAAGGGATATATATGGAGAAAAAGGGAGACACTTTTTCATAGTGATCGTTAAAGGGAAAATTCGATCCTTTTGTTTTGTTTTACCTTCAAGATAACTTCCCAACTTTAATAATATTATATAAAAAATTGTTACTTTTTAATATATACATTTTGGTTGTGCAAGTTTAAAGGTGAAGATCGATCTTGAAATGATCATATAATGAGTTTCGTTAAAGAAGATTTTCTCCATGTGTAGGCCGTGCATGAGATATCACGAAAATTTCTCTAGCCGCAAAATTTAGTATTTGCCAATACAAGATGCCAGATTGTACGACAGAAATAAATGCTCCATTGGTCTTGAGAAGAATATTGTTGAAACAAAACCTAAAGTTCGCAGTTTCATACATTAACCAGAAATGAAGAACAACGTAAAATTCTTGTCGTGAATTGGTAGAGACCCGTCTTGTAAAGATGAGGAAAAACCACATGCTCACAGTAGGGGGATGTCATCAAATCACATTTAATCTTGAATACCCTACAACTTCGAAATTATTCCTCCTCCAATCACTTAACTGTTCCACTAATTTGCAAAAGCAATTCGCCAGATTTTATCGGATCTTGACCAAATATGTTGCAAGTAGATTAATGAGACTGAGTTGCTTCATCTACCATATCGCTCCACGTCAAAAGGAGAATTTACTAAGGGATCATTAACTTAATCCAAATGGATTCCTCCTAGTTAACAAAAGTTGATGTCTTTTACTAAATGGTGGTTTTGGATGACCACAAAAAATGTAGATTGTGGTTTAGGATAACAACAATCAAGTGATGCTCTAAAACTTGGCTCTATCTATATCTCCTGGCTATAGCTATGGCTCTGGCTTTATCTCTAGCTCGAGACACTGGCTACTAGCACTAGTTCTAGTTGTGGCTCAAGCTCACTTGTTACCACACGATAAAAGTTCAATTAGTGAGCAATCTGAACAATTGATGTGGGCTTCATAGGACTTTGTATTGCAAGATGTGTTAATAATTGAGATTTAGTTCTTTAGTATGATTGATATATTTTCTTGGCAGTTGATGACCATCACGAAGAATTAACCCACCCATATCTTTAGTCTTGCAGGTTTCTTTAGTTTCTATGACGATGTTGGCACTAATGTTGAATTGGAATAGGTGAGGTTGAATCTTCTTGAAGGAATCCAAAACTTTGACTCTGGATTGGTTTGGAATAATCTGAAATATCAAAGGTCACTTCCTTATCATATCCAAGAATTATTTTGTAATACCCCAATTTTGACCCTTAGGAAATATTGGCTTTCATGTAAATAATGTGTACATGTGATGTATGTTTTCCTAGCGTGGAGCTCAAGGCCAAGGCCCCGCTAGTGAAAGCCTGAATTTTGATTTAAAGGGCAAGCATTGATATTTGATGCCCATGTGCTCTTAAGCCATGGAAATTGTAATAGGATGTAAATAAACATCATGCAATAAAATTCCAAGACTGGCTATGGAGGCAACGAATGAGAAGGGGCCATGTGTATCCACTAGGGAGTGGTGAGGGGGCTATGGGATTGAACCATAGGCTGCCATATGTCACCTTGAGAACCCGTTTGACTTCCTTGATGACATTTAATTCTGTTGTAAGGAAGTGGTTGAAGAATTCAGTCCATGGCTTCAATGGAGCATGGGCAGCTCAGAAATTCGTATGGCAGAGTATGGGCTCTGTTTTCTTGTACCACAAGTCACTCTACCTCATGGATGTTGCTTCTTCCTCATCCCCATTCCATTGGGAAACTGACCAGCACCATTTTCCATCCAAAAACGAATTGCCAGTAGAGAGAAAAACCAGAAATCGCGACTTTGAAAGAACCCGCGTTTTGAAGAGCCATAAACGCCCAGATTTGGCATTGGACAGTGAAATCCAATGGGGGATCCATTGGTATGAACCTTGGGGCAAATTTGGGAGCATTAGCTACCCCGAAATCCATTGGAAAACCCAGTTTTTACAGCCCAGAAATGAAGTGACGGGATTGAGTTATTGGATAACAGAACTGTAAGAAATCCAAGTGTGAATGACTGAGCAGAGGTTGGGTTTGCTTGGTAAACCCAGTGAAGGCTAAGATCTCAAGGATTAGCAGCTGGACCTTTCTACACCCATCCTGAAGAGCACTGGAGGGAAGAGTCGCTTGAGGGACTGTGTAACAGAGAAGGGGATCTTCCTTGTGTTGGATGTGGTAGGTAATGTGGGTGCCTGACTGTTGAGTTCACTTGAGATGCCTGTAGCTCTGTGGTTGAGCTCACTGGCTTAGCATCCTCCTCATTTGTCATTTGTATGCTTGATAAACCCAACGGTGTGTTGGCTTAGCATAGCTGATGACCGAAACCATAGCTGTGAGTGAGCCCAACTAGTTCCTCCTTAGTGGATACACAGCCCAGCTCGGGGGTGATCTCTCAGCTGAAAGAATATAGGCTGGACAGAGATCTATGGTTGGGTGGAACGTTGCTCTCACATAGCCAGTTGTTTGGACAGCTTCATCTTAAAGATAAGTGTTCTATGTATTATAAATTATTTGCATTTTGTGTTCTGCAATATGTTAAATTGTCCATGTTTAACGAAATGAATTAGTTATCTTAATTTGGAATCCATGCATAGCATTGGAACGAGATTGAGTCTTTACATGCTGAATCATCCTCTGCTGTTATATATACATATATATATATGTTAGGCATTACTGTTTGTGTGCTTGCTAGTATGTTTATTCCGCTGTGTTTTATTGAGTTGAAGCTGCACACAGAAGTTTTTAATTGTCATGAATTTATGAGTAATGTAATATTGGGGCTAAGTCTACCAAAAGCCCCGTATGATTGATCATGTTCTCTCCCCTGCATTGTTGAAGGTGGGAGGGGACGTGACAAAGTGGTATCAGAGCTCTAGGTTCAACACTACGGCTGTTGGGCCCTTCACAGAGATATAAATCATTGTTTGCACATGCATTTTGTATTTGGAACTAAAATGCATTAAAGAAACCTCAAGATTGCATGGCTTCTATTTGTTGGAATGGGAAATCATTTCCATGATTGTTTGGGGATTTTTTCAAGTTGCTTGCATTGATTGCATTCTATGAAATAGAGGAAGGAGCGAGAAAATTCATTTTCAGGATGAATGCTTGCTCTAATTTGTCCCCAATGCTGTAGCATTCAGTTTGTATTTGTTTGTTTGCCTCCATGGAGGAGAGAAAGGAGGGGCAACCTCTGCCATCTTATATTGTTTTGTTGTTGTTGTTGTTAATTGCTGTGCATAGGAGATAATGCATCATGTGCTTGAGACCTTGATTAATGATTAATCCATGTTCCTTGAATGCCCATGATGCTTTGAATGCATGAACTTGAATGTTGAGCATGGCTGGAAATGAGTTCTGTTTGTTTAAAAGCATGAACAGTCAGTTGTTACAGCCCCATGTCTTAATGATGATGGTTAATTACAATGAATCCACATTGTGTGGCCAATTTATGGTTTTAAAAAGTGAGGAAAGCCTGCAACTTACGCCCTTATGCTCATAAGTCTCCTTACCCATGCTTGTTGGCTGCTTGGAGATTAATTGTGAATCCATTGGTTGGATTGTTGGATGTGAAATGAAAAGAAAATCCCTTATTAGAGATGCAAGTTCTTGTCATTCTCTTACTGTTTTTATGCAAGTTTGTATGCAAGTCTAATCTGTAGTAGTTCACCTCTGTAAGGGGATGAAAGGGCACATTCCAGAAAATTTTCTAAACAATTGTGAAAAGTTGCAGTTGCAGGCAAGAGACAGAATGGTTTTGATGTAAAATTGGGAAGTTGGGGGCGGCATTTTGATTGGGGAAAATGACAGGGTCAAATTTCTCAGATGTAGCAGAGGATCACACCATTGCATAGACCTCTCCAAGAGCTTTCCAACGGTACCAAATTCGTCCAATTTGGTTAAGGGACGAGGGAGATATGACCCCCGCAAGCACGCAGGTTGCGCACAGATTGTGCGCGGAATGCGCGTGGATCGCGCACAGATTGCGCGCGGATCGCGCACAGATCGCGCGCAGATCGCGTGCGCATTGCGTGAGGATTGCGCGCGGATTGCGCGCAGATTGTGCGCGAGGATTGCACGCGGATTGCACGCGGATCGCGCACAGATTACACGAGGATCGTGCACAGTTGCGCGCAGATGGCGTACAGATTGCGCGCGGATTGCGCGCAGATGGCGTACGGATTGCGCGCAGGTCGCGCACAGATTGTGCGCGGATTGCGCGCGGATCGCGCACAGATCGCGCACAGATTGCGCGCAGATGGCGTACAGATTGCGCGCAGATGGCGTACAGATTGCGCGCGGATTGCGCGCAGATGGTGTAAATATTGCGCGCGGATCGCGCACAGATTGCGCATGGATTGCGCGCATATGGCGTACAGATTGCGTGCGAATCGCGCACAGATTGCGCGCGGGTTGCGCGCGGATCGCGCACAGATTGCGCGCGGATTGCGCGCAGATGGCGTACAGGTTGCGCGCGGATTGCGCGCAGATGGCGTGCAGGTTGCGCGTGGATAGTGCGCGGATTGCGCGCAGGTTGTGCGCAGGTGGCGCACAGGTGGAGCACAGATTGCAAAGGGAGTTAAAAATGTGAAAACTAAGAAGTAGTTAAACCCAGAATTTTATAAAAGATGAATGGTGCATCGAAATTGAGATCCGTGAATTGCTGAGTGTTCCTTGTTATATGGAATAACTTCGCCCGATATAAAATTTTTGGTGACTCTTCATAGAGTTTCTTCCACAGGTGGCTGAAGTTGGCATTCTGGACCAAAAATGCAACTGTGTAAAATGTGCAGAATTATTGGTAAGAGTTGTCATTTTTGAAACAACGCTGTTCCCGCACCTGATGTCGGAATGGAGCATGAAGATAGGCATTGGAAAGCTTGTCTAGCAGGGAACAATGATGCATGACCAGAGTTTGAATGAGGTCTACATATATCATCGATATTTAGTGCAGAAGAGTGCCAGCGGCTGTTTTGACAAACAAATTTTGTTGTCAATGTGGGCAATTTCTACAATTGCATGATATGGAAGAGGAATTCCATGTTACAGTGAGGGATCGAAAAGGGAAGAATTCTTTAAACCCCTGTTGTTATCATACTTATAATTATGAAATTGTCATATGGCATAAAAATGTTAAAAATGTAAAGGATTACATAGATGTATATGCACTAGATGGCATCTTAACAAACATTGCATAGTGCATATGGAAATGCTTGTGCATAAATGAGATATTGCATATTGGTAGAATAATGAAGTCTGCATATGCAATGAACCACTAATGGAGAATATTGTGGTTGATAATCACTATTGATGTTGGTATTGGTTGTAGGACCAAAGATAACAAAGAGCATGGCTAAATGTGTTGAGGATGTTGTTGCATGAAGCCAACAACCTTATGAAGAAAGGATGGTGCAACAAATCTATGATCATAAAGTTGGCAAAAGGACTGAGCAGCCTTGGTAAGAGGCCAACTGATCAGGTAACATCAGGCGATGTTAATGGTAACCATGCAGGTAATGATTATTGGTGCCAAATTGCATGAATGTTGAAAGAGGATTTGGTAAGATCTCTTCAACTATGTTTGAGCTATGATGAGTTAGTTTGCATGTGATATTGAATACCGATTGGGACTGTTTAGAAATCTCAATGCATTCATATGAATTTATATCATGCCATGTATATGTTGGTTATGTGCTTAATAACCAAAGCAAGTGAGGACTGGTGGTCCTGATTATGGTAATGAAAGTTATATGAGATAGTCATGTTTCAATCATAATATGCTTGAATGCATAGTACTCATGAAACAATGCGAGGTAGCATTGAGTAGATGTGCATTAAGAGATTTTATAAATCTTGTGATGCATTGTATAGATGCATAGGACTGATGCATATGTTATTGCAAAATAAATAATGAATGAAATGATGAATTGATGATAATTCTAGGATCATTTCGTGGGCTGTTATGAATGCAGAATAGTAAGTGCATGAAGAGCCCAATCATGATCGATGGGCTGCTAGAATACTCTGTGGAAGGACAGAGTTGTATGAATGATATGACTGAAATTTGATCTAGAGCTTATGAGAATGAATCTCATGGTTGAGAGCTCTAAGTTCTGTTAGTAAGAACAATTATAAATCTCAGATTTGTAAATGTTTCAGATTTGAAAATTTGCTAATAATTGCTAATGACTGTTTGGCTTACATGAAAATGTGTCAGGAGGACATGGTGTAAGTGGATGCTCATGTATGGCAGCGGGCATAAGACCATAACGAGTAGAGTGGTGTCACTTACACGAGCCAAACAATATGAGGATAGCCTCATGGATAAGAAAATCAATTTCTGTAGTAAACAGAGTTGCAAATTCATACTGAATTTAATTATTAGTGCCATGGATTGGTTATGAAACAATCAGATTTGAATGGTATTGTTAAATGTTGCTAACTGTTTGGCTGTTTAACAAGTGTGCCAGGGAGACACATTGCAGTAAGACCAAGAGAGAGAGGTCCTGCAGAAGCCAAACTTCATGGGAAGGGACTCCATGATTTGAAAGTGGGTTTCAGGTGAAACGCCATAAGACATTATTAATGTCTCATATGCACTACATGATTGGTAAACAATATGAGTGAGATGGTGAAGATTATGTCAGTAAGACATGTGAGAGGCATGTAACATCAAAAGGAATTGGGATGGCAAACCGAGGGACTGTCAACTCAGAGAAGGAGCCCCCATTCCTCATTAAAGAAGAGAAATAACATCTGCAAAATGGATAAGTGTCCCATAAACCCTGTTTGATATATATATATATATATACATACATGCATGTCTGATTATTAGAGTTAATATGCAGAGCATGTTCTGATTTTATTTCCATTATGGCAGACTGCTTGAAGTATGATTAGGACCTTCATAGTTCACATCAGTAAGGAGTGCACGCCTTTCTGGTGCTGAGTTATGTTAGGGATGCCAATATTGACTACGCCTTAAGGGAATGGACGCATTCCTGGTGTTTCAAGGTTGGATAGTGAATGTTATGAAATGTGTTTACAATTCTAGAGCAGCAATACTAATGAGCTTGCTATCCATTTTGTGTTGACAGATTACACATATGAAATTCAGTGCTGCACATTGAAGGGCAAAGTGAAGAAAAAAAAAATACTCAAGAGGACTGTATGAGCAGTGGTAACCCTTGTGTAGGGTGAGTGGGTATCATGGGGCCATGATAGCCTGCAGTTAAGAAAGTCACCTAAATAATTCCTAAATGGAACCGCCGGCTTACACAAGAGAAGAAGTGCCACCCTTGTGTGGGTGAGGAATTGTTATGCGCATTGAGGGATTGTGATACATGTGAAAGGCTGATGCAAGCCTAAGGCAGAGTAGTGGAGCCTTGACCTGTAATGGTCGGTGGCGCAGTTACCTTCCATTGGTCGATGACCCAGACGTATGTGCTGGCTCGGCAATGGAGAGGGCCAACCAGGTATGGGACTGGTTGGGCACCACCAAATGCTTGGTAAACCCAGTCGGCGTGAAGGTGTACTGGTAGGGAATTAATTATTTGATGATTTGGAGCAGCCTGCGTGCTGGCCAAACATCCTAGTCTGCAGGAGGATCCCAAGGCTTATAAAGTAAAAGCAGGACCCTGTGGACCAGAGAGGAAATGCACAATACAGATAAGTATTCAATTTCATTCATTTCTTATTTGAAATAATGAAGGTTTCAAGTATAAAGCTTGTAACAGTGAGCTGATGCATTATTGTTTCTTTGTTGGAAACCTTGGTCAATGCAGGAAGCAAGGACCCTGAAAGAACTAAAAGTTGCTTGGTAAATCCAGAGAGTGGCTGGTTGTGCAAGAATATTGATGTTGTGGAGCAGCCTGTGCGCTGGCCAAACATGCAAGAATATTGATGTTGTGGAGCAGCCTGTGCGCTGGCCAAACATGCAAGAATATTGATGTTGTGGAGCAGCCTGCGCGCTGGCCAAACATGCAAGGTTATTTGATGTTGAGGGGAAGCCTGTGCGCTGGCCAAACACCCAAATCCATAGGCGATTCCAAGGCTTGTAAAGCAAAGAAGGACCCTATGGAATAAAGTGAAGACATCCAATGCAGATAAGTATTTGGTTATCTTGTAACTTCTTGCTTATGAATATACATGTGTATATGATTTGGTTATGATTTCCTATGAAAATAAACTAAACATGTGAATTAATTCAATGTTTGAGTGTAGGTATTGCTGGAAGCAATGACTATGAAAGCATCTCAAGGATGCGTGTGGACATGTAACCACCCTAAAGAGCTCAGCATGAGCAGTAATGAAAGATGGGGCTAGTGGAACTATGTGAGTCCTAGCAGCCATAAAGTTTTCAGACTTATGGATGAGATGGAAGATCCGAATCAGCAGGAGCAGCTCGTGAAAATCAAAGGACTTCGTCCTAAAAGTTCAAAGTAAAGAACAGAATGCAGGGCAGATCTGCAAAGTTTTTGAAGTTTTGGACATGTGTAAATTGTATATGTATGCCTAAGTCTTGGAACACCGAGGACGGTGTTATTCTAAGGGGGAGGGGATTGTAATACCCCAATTTTGACCCTTAGGAAATATTGGCTTTCATGTAAATAATGTGTACATGTGATGTATGTTTTCCTAGCGTGGAGCTCAAGGCCAAGGCCCCGCTAGTGAAATCCTGAATTTTGATTTAAAGGGCAAGCATTGATATTTGATGCCCATGTGCTCTTAAGCCATGGAAATTGTAATAGGATGTAAATAAACATCATGCAATAAAATTCCAAGACTGGCTATGGAGGCAACGAATGAGAAGGGGCCATGTGTATCCACTAGGGAGTGGTGAGGGGGCTATGGGATTGAACCATAGGCTGCCATATGTCACCTTGAGAACCCGTTTGACTTCCTTGATGACATTTAATTCTGTTGTAAGGAAGTGGTTGAAGAATTCAGTCCATGGCTTCAATGGAGCATGGGCAGCTCAGAAATTCGTATGGCAGAGTATGGGCTCTGTTTTCTTGTACCACAAGTCACTCTACCTCATGGATGTTGCTTCTTCCTCATCCCCATTCCATTGGGAAACTGACCAGCACCATTTTCCATCCAAAAACGAATTGCCAGTAGAGAGAAAAACCAGAAATCGCGACTTTGAAAGAACCCGCGTTTTGAAGAGCCATAAACGCCCAGATTTGGCATTGGACAGTGAAATCCAATGGGGGATCCATTGGTATGAACCTTGGGGCAAATTTGGGAGCATTAGCTACCCCGAAATCCATTGGAAAACCCAGTTTTTACAGCCCAGAAATGAAGTGACGGGATTGAGTTATTGGATAACAGAACTGTAAGAAATCCAAGTGTGAATGACTGAGCAGAGGTTGGGTTTGCTTGGTAAACCCAGTGAAGGCTAAGATCTCAAGGATTAGCAGCTGGACCTTTCTACACCCATCCTGAAGAGCACTGGAGGGAAGAGTCGCTTGAGGGACTGTGTAACAGAGAAGGGGATCTTCCTTGTGTTGGATGTGGTAGGTAATGTGGGTGCCTGACTGTTGAGTTCACTTGAGATGCCTGTAGCTCTGTGGTTGAGCTCACTGGCTTAGCATCCTCCTCATTTGTCATTTGTATGCTTGATAAACCCAACGGTGTGTTGGCTTAGCATAGCTGATGACCGAAACCATAGCTGTGAGTGAGCCCAACTAGTTCCTCCTTAGTGGATACACAGCCCAGCTCGGGGGTGATCTCTCAGCTGAAAGAATATAGGCTGGACAGAGATCTATGGTTGGGTGGAACGTTGCTCTCACATAGCCAGTTGTTTGGACAGCTTCATCTTAAAGATAAGTGTTCTATGTATTATAAATTATTTGCATTTTGTGTTCTGCAATATGTTAAATTGTCCATGTTTAACGAAATGAATTAGTTATCTTAATTTGGAATCCATGCATAGCATTGGAACGAGATTGAGTCTTTACATGCTGAATCATCCTCTGCTGTTATATATACATATATATATATGTTAGGCATTACTGTTTGTGTGCTTGCTAGTATGTTTATTCCGCTGTGTTTTATTGAGTTGAAGCTGCACACAGAAGTTTTTAATTGTCATGAATTTATGAGTAATGTAATATTGGGGCTAAGTCTACCAAAAGCCCCGTATGATTGATCATGTTCTCTCCCCTGCATTGTTGAAGGTGGGAGGGGACGTGACATATTTTGTGTTTGGTGTTCTTGATTTTTTCATGAGTTTTGATGATGGGCTTAGAAAAATTATGAACATGAAGAAATAAGCTTATTCTTTTATATTTGATGTTGTTTTACTAAGTTGATCATGTTTGGAATAATCTGAAATATGAAAAGTCACTTCCTCATCATATGTTTGTTTTTCCTGATATCTTCCCAAGTTTTGACGATGGGCTCAGAAACATTAATTGGACATGGACAAATAGGCTTCTTCTATATTTGATGTTGATTCACTAAGTTGATAATGTGCTAACATCTGATAGGAATCATTATCGAACTCAAAAAGAGGACTGTTTTGGACAAGAACTAGTTCAAAACGATGATTCCTTTGTTGTATTTCATCATGCTAGAGCTATAATTGACTCTAGAGGAGGTCCACTTTGGCTTATGAATCTTGCAAACAGGTTAGCATAAATTAGAGATTTGTTTTGTTGATTGTGATTGTATCTTGTCAATAGTAGTGATTATTAGAGTGTTTAGTAACTATAATAATTTTTCAGTTCAAGCCAATTTTAATGGGGCCTGAGAGAGCTTTTTGCAAATCCATGCATTATAATAAGAATCACAATTAAAATTCAAGATTTGAAAATAGACAACATGTATGAAAACACTATCATACATGAAAACATGCACACGCACACGAATAAAATGGTTGCTTAAACCCAAAGGACATAGCTATTGCTAAAGATGATTTTATTAGTCCCTGCTTCGCAGATTATAGCGATCGGTTGGTCACCCTTTTCCATTGACCAACTTTTGTTTCAATTTTTTTAATCTAAGTCACTTAAAGTTTTTTAATTAGTTGGTATTAAAATGAATTTTTAAATTTTTTTCAAAATTAGATAATCTATTATTTTTGTGATTGGTGTAGTACATAGATTTGACTATTTTTATGTGGTGTGCAAAATATTTATTGTATTATAAAATAATAAAAAATAAAAAAATAAAATAAAAAACAAAAGCTTGCCACGTAAACAAGTCTAAACCGTCATTCATTAATTAATGAAATTATGTCACATTTAATTTGATGTCCTGTCAAGGATTTAATCTTGATCTTGATTTTGCAAATGTGTTAGATAATACAATCTCGAGATCTTCGAGATATATACCCAAGTTCATTAAAATAAACTTAAAACTGCTATAAATTTGACTCTGGAAACTTCAACATATATACCAGATGTCATTAAAATAAACGTAAAATTGCAATAAAGCTGACTCTCGAAACTTCTTCAATTCTCGATTTGTGCATTCATCCCCTCCCTGTCCATATTCCATTGTTCCTCCCTGTCCATATATTCCATTGTTGGTATGATACATTGTTTCCCTCACATTTTTTTTAAGAAAACTGAGACCTCCAAGGTGTGTTGCTCTGAGACGTCCCTGTCTATATTGCATTGTTGCTCCGAGACATTGTTGCCCTCAAGTGCGACACATTGAAGTATGTATTTTCAATATTCATGTGACACATTGAAGTGTGTATTTTCAATATTCCTGCAACATTACCTTTTTTTTTAAATTGAGAAAACTAGTCATTTTGTAGAAATTTAAAGAATTTCAAAAAACTAATTATAATAGTACAGAATTCATAGCATTGCTTCATGTATATCTTAAGCTTACATGCTTAAGCAGTTAATATTTAGTTTTGTATCAGTGTTACAGCTAGCAATTTGCATTTCCTCATGCATGCTCTGCTTTGAAAGTGATTTGGCTAGAAGAATCTCTCTTCGGGTGCCTAGATTAAGCGTATGACAGGTTTCATCTAACCTTCATATCAAGCATGGGCTCAAAGGACACGGTATGTATGCTTTCCATGGTAGAGTGCTTTCAAAGCAATGCAATTCCAAAGAAAGTTGTTTGATATGATGGAATACTATTAAATAACAACACTTCTATCAAACTACTGTCATTTCTATTTGTTCTCCTAAGAAAGTAAAATCTATAGGGATGAAGCGCCTAATTTACCTTGATATAAAGCCAACCTCCCTTTTTGTCAAATCTCCCATAATTGTGATATGTAAGAATTGCCTTTGTTGGTACAAGAAAACCATGAATGAATAAGGAATCGAGAGCCTTGTAGAGAAAGAGAATGTTTTTGCGCGCGGAAAATCAGTTGGAGACCCAGATCGGGATCAAAATCCCCTATATTTTATTGCAGATTTAGTAGCTAGCCATGGAAGCAAAGGCATCGATAGTGCGCAGCACCCTTTCCTGTCCCGGGCGTATCCCTTCCAGTGAGAATTTAATATCCAAATCCATTGAGTGGACGATTATAGAATGTTGACGACGACCTGCAGTTTAAGTTGCAGAGAAAGATCCAATTCCATAGAAAGTGGTTTACCCATCAGTAGAGACAGAGCTAGTACAAGTTGGTAATTACCCAGTAGCAAAGACGAATATAAATGCATAACCTCCTTATGAAGGGAAAGTTAACTGAGTAAACTAGGTTGAGTAAAAACCCGTTTATCTTTGTTGGTACAAGAAAAACTTGAGATGTTGTATATAATAGTTATATTTCACCAATCTTGCTATCCACTACTATCGTATATGCTCTGCTATCCATCTCCATAGTAATAACACTAGAATAGTTCTTGGCAAGTTTTATATACAGGTTTCCTTTTTTATTTATTTATTTTCTCATACTTTACACACTGATGATGCTACCAGAGCTTTGTTGTCTTTCCACAATTCCATAGCTTTGAGGATCATTTGCAACGCTAGAAGTGGATGCTTCATTGCAATCTGCAAAGTTGTAAGTATTGTGATAATCATTTGATAAATAGGTAAAATAGGTTATTTTTATAGCCCCGGTTTAAATAAAAAGGTAAAAATTAAAACATCAAAAGGATTAAATAAAAACGGGAAAAAAAAATGAGATATATGAGAAATCTTACCTGAGGAATTGATTATAGAAGTTTTGATGCAAGGAAGAAAACCAAGTTTTCAAAGGTGATATAATTCTTTAATCAAATTTTCCAAGCAGTGATATTCAGCTGCAGTTTAGCTTCCACTCATAAAATACCAAAAATAGAAAGGAGATACAAAAACAATCATGATTGAGGCACCACTTAGAAAACATGTTCATGAGTCCAAGGTTCTTCTGAATTTCATTCATGTTTGGGAATTGAAACCCTCAGGGGTGAGGAGATAGACAGGTTTCTTCATATCGAAGGTAAGTGCCTCACCTATGGGAAAGGTTAGACCTTGCCTATGCAAAAGGGTGGTCTTACCTAAGCGAAAGTAACGTCACTTAGCTAATTGAATCTGAATTTGATCAGGCCAGGGATTTCAATTTATTATAGAACAGTTTTGCAATAACAACAAATAAGTAAGAATAATTCACACTGTGCATTCATAAGAAAAATAATGTCCGTGGCAATTTGGTAAAAGTAAGTACATTCCATTAAATAAAGCTGTGATGCTCCACTTTCCCCAAAATGCTAAAGCCGTTGCCTTCGACGTGTCTCAATTGGGCAATTGCAGAGCAAGATTCATACTCTTTTTATTCATTGTAATTTTCCAGAATCGACCAGGATGTGGGTGGATATCTCGTCGTGCAGCTGGTATTGAATCTGTGTGGGCTCCTACTAAATAAAAAAATACAATTTTATGTGATGCTTGCCTTAACCTCTTAGTACCGAACAACACAACACATACATAACAAATAGATTAAGTCAGACCATACAAGATACATGAATACCATGAAAGACTAATACATAATACATACCAAACTAGCGACATTCAATCTGTTGAATGCATAATTCCTCCAGAGATGCCAATATTTCTAGCTCAGCCACAAGAGAGAGTGTGCCGAGCCGAGCCTTACATAGTCCAGTTTGCAGGGAACAAAGGACAATGGCAGAGTGGGTTTTGCAAGTCTGCAAGGACTTAGGAGAGGCCAACCGTTCACGCAAAAAAAAAAGAAGGGTACCGCACACATGCCTAAAATAAAGGAAAATTGGTAGAGTTTTCTAGAAGCAGCCGGTAACGTCTTGCCATGCCATTTGTTTCGCATGCAGGTTCATAGATGGCTTCTGAGGAGGTATGTGAAAGTATGCAGGTTGCCTAATATTTGGAGCCTCTTAGGAAAACATGAAACATAAAAATCCAAGCGTGTAAGCTAGCACGAAACTCAAGGAAATTATATATATATTTAAAAACTCCACCAAGAGATTAATAACTTTCAGAAATAGTAATTCTAATGCAGTTCCTCATTCCAACCGGTTTTGGTTCTTTTCGTTTTTTTAATTATAAAACACATTATGGATGTTGGTCTCGGGCTTGTCTATTGAGTTAAATTTGAAAGTAAATATAAGTCCAATACACTTACTATGAAAGTGGCAATGTAAACTTTTTAATGAATTTACTTATGTAGAAAAATAAAATCTATTATGTTTTCATAGTTAAGTTGTATCATATGGAGAGTATTCTACATATTCTTACTTACATCTTGTATATCCAAAAAGAATTATTATATTGCGTTTAATTCATAATGAATGTCATGAACTTGATTTATTTGCATGTGACATCTACAATGAAAGTGGTAATGTAAATTTTTTAATAATTTACTTATGTAGGAAAAATAAAATCTATTATGTTTTCATAGTTAAGTTGTATAATATGGAGAGTACTCCACATATTCTTACTTACTTCTTGTATATCCAAAAAGGATTATTGTATTACGTTTAGTTCAAAATGAATGTCATGAACTTGATTTATTTACATGTGGCATCTAGGATGAAAGTGGTATTGTAAACATCTAAATGGATTTACTTCAAATGTTACTAAAATATATACTAATTTTACTACCCGCATTAAGTCTTTAAGTTTGGTCTTGGTTTCTCCTTAATTGAATCAATTAAAAAACTATCCGAGTATGGTACACAGATCCGGGTTTGGTATATTCCTAATAGGATCTCAACTACCCAGTGCTACCCAAAGGTCTAGATTCGGTATTGAGTTCGAGAGTGAGGAATTTAATTCTCGACCAAAGGAGAGTAGACGTATACCCCAAAAATAAAAATTTAAGGAACTGTCAATGGTTTTTTCTTGCCTAATAAGAGAATTATTGTACTATCTGGGATATGGGCTGGGGTAGGTCTTGTTCCTTTGTATTCAAAACATTTAGTCTCCCAATTAACCCTTATAGAAATTATATTAAATTGTCAATCCCTATAGAAATTAAATTAAATTGTCGATCCAGTAAACTTTGTTGTTGAGTGAAAATTCAACTTTGTAATATCGTTTTCACCTTCATCCCTGCACTCAAAACATCCATTAAAAAAATTAAATAAAAGATTTCTTAAAAGAATAAAAACAAAGAGATCAGGAAGAAAGTGTGAAGGTCTCCCTATTCTTCAAATTAGTATCTTTCTTCTGCCATAAATTCGTGCTGAGTCCTTTGTTATTTGTTTCTTTATCTATGGACCGATAGAGTAATCTACAACTAGTATCTAATTTTTTATGGACTGGCAGCCATGTAATCTTTTATTTTGCTAATAAAGCTTTTGTTATTTATGAATTGGTGGAGATGCGATCGAGGAGACAATGATGGACAGAACAAACAAATTCGTTGTCAATTCAGTGGGATCTCCTTCTACTAATTCGGTGGCAAGCAATTCCTTCCCACAATCTTGGTGAAAGTGTGGCCTTTTCTTAAAAGATTGTTTTCTCCACAGGCAAAAATATAGTGATCCCTCTCTTTAATGCTATGAAATAAATATCGCAACAAAAACGAACTTTGCTGGCACCCAAACTACGCAATTTTATCGTGAATAATAAACCATAACATGTTCTTCATACGCTGATGGTCGTGTCTTGGTGAGATTCTATCTGAGTTGTGACGGGATATTCATTCTCAAAATTCTCAAGCATAATAATTTCATCATATGTACTGAATTGGTTGCATGGATGCAATAGCTTTCTTTAAGCAGATCCGTAACATAATTACCTCTCATAATTTTCCTTTGAAGAACTGAAATAATATTTCCCACCTCCCGGTGGTAGCGATTTATCTTTAATGAGATGGTGTGAACCTTAATAGTCTGATCTTTGTAATAAGTTGGGATCTCCTCCTTGCTTTTCGATTACTGAAAACCAATTATAAATAATATTAATTCAGACAATTTTAAAGATGAGACCTCCTTTTTCTGGATTATGCAATCAACTCAGAGATGGATTAAGCTGACATTATGCTCACAATGGTGATATGCATTATAAAACTTTATCAAATACCACCATTCAAATCCTTCCCACTGATAATCATTAATCCACAAATTAATAATCACTTTGGAAATGATAAAAATAAAAACTTCCTTTAAATAAATGCATATTCCATACTATTTTTAATATGCAAGCAACCCACTTCCTTGTATGAGATGGAGTTCACTTCAATAATGCCGATGGTGTAACAATCTCAAAACTACTTCCATACTTCCAAAATTGGTTTCAATTATTCCCTTTAATGAATTTCATCACATTCTTTTGACATGTTAAAAAGGAAGAAGTGTGATTTAGCTTCCATACATTTGGTCATTGACATTTAATCTTATCATATTTACACAAATCGATTTAACTTAACTTATGCAAAGTACTATTAAAAATTGGTTTCAATTATTCCCTTTAATGAATTTCATCTCATTCTTTTTTACGTGTCAAAAGAAAGAAGTGTGATTTAGCTTCTTATAAGATCCCATATATGCAATATGAGGAAAGGAAATACAATTCATCAATCTCAAAAATAAAATAAGCCTTATAAAATTTACACAAATCCATTTAACTTGTGCAAAGTAATACAAAATGAAAATGATTCAATTCTTGTGGCTCAAATCTATGTCATTATCCAATAATAATATGTATGCACGAGCTACATAATACGTAATAAGTATATTATTTCAAAAAGAAAAACTCAATTATAGATTATAAAATAATATTTAAGCTATATTATTACTATTAGTTTGGACCATTTTATTTATCTCTATAATGAGTGCAACATGATCTAATTCTTTAAGCAGTTGCATTCATTGCTCAAAATGGACGATGAAAACAAATGACTCACAAAATGGATTGGTGAATAGGTTTTCACAAAAAATGAAACAGTTAGTTTATTCAATTATGAGATCATATAAGATTGGTTGACTAAATTACAAAAGAAATCAACACTGATTACCAACAAAAAAATATTTTCAACTTTCTTGAAAAATGGAAGCAAAGAAGCTTCCCATCATCTAGAAGTGTATTTTAACAATTCAGATAACCAGATAAAGTCCTCTCAAATCAACACCTTATGCTACCTGCATATAATTTGAAGTCTAGGAAATCCATAGCATACATACTCAAATGGGCGGCCTCATTATTGCCTTGGAATACTAGCACCAAGACGATTTATTGCATTCAAGTGGTGGAAACAATAGGGTAACAAAGGATGACACCTCCAATGCCCCCTCAAGTCACATTATGAAAAGGAATTCTTTGCCTAATCGAAATGGCCTATATGCTATTGGTGCTATAATTTTCTTCCCTTCCAAAATTGGCTCATCCAAAGAAGGTAGATTATCATGCCATATGAATAATTTGGTTTTCATGCTCACACTTTCTAAGCATTTGATCAAGAGCATCAATCTCGTGCTTGAAAATATGCTATGGCATTTATTGTTGTGGCCACATTTGCGGCAACATATAAGCAATAGGAGGATGAGGTTGTTGAGCATACATTGCACGATCCAATGGCTTGCCAACGGTCTTTCTAGGAGGCGCAACCTGTGCTGGATGCTGTCGAGGAACATAATAATATGGTATAGCTTAAGCTGGAGTTCCAACAAGCACAGGAGCTCTAGGAATGCAAAGAAACTCCTCCTTCAACTCATCTCTTGGCACAATATCCACAAGGAAATCAAAGATATATGTTCTAGTTATGGCAGCTGCAATGTCATTCTTTTGTAAAATGTGTTGCTTATTTTCTTCTATATGAATCCATGAGCGTAGGGTAAGCTCCAAAATGAACATTTCACAAGCTTTTGCAAAAATCACAGGCTCCTTAGCTGAAATCATCCTCACATCTTCATATGTCTTCATATTTTTCTCGATTTTAGCCAATGGCAAGCTATTATTCATGAAAATTTGATAAGAATATTGAGTGTGAGACCATGGAGGGTAATTCATGATTGAGGCCACCTCTAGAGTAACTCATGCATGATACCACCTGTCATGCATGAGAGGAGGTGTGAAAACTTAGAGGGAGATGAGGCCACACGTTGAGAGAATAGTTCTGATGACCAGGTCGAGTCATGCCATGCGTAGCTCATGCATGGACGTGGTCACGTTCTCGTGCAGGTCATTGCTGTGGTAAGTTAAATTTTAAATTTTTAGTGATATCCAAACATTTATCGATAAAGCAAAACCTGTCTAGTATATATCATATAAATAATAATTTTAATATAATTATAAGTTATTTAAATTTAAGCCGCTGGTGTAATGGGAACACTGCAGATCTTTAGCTCCAGTTTTCGAGCTTCTCAAAGTTGGTATTACAGGAGAAGGCCTTGGCCCACCAGCCCTGATACGCCTTTCTCAGGATGTCAAAATCCGGGCAATCACAAGAAGAAGAAAAAATAGTCGATCGAGTAGATGTAGATCAAATCTTAGCAACAACCTTTTATGAGTGATGAAAAGAAGGGCTTCATGGGTACAAGAATAAGAGAGCCATCATTTGAGCCAGATCGATACCCATAGTAAGGAGGGAAATACATACTTGCTATTATACTTAGCTTTCTTCGCGATTCCATGATGCAATATTATCGATCCCATGATTTTATTCTTCCTAGATGCAGTGTTCTCGATTTCACGATGTAGTATCAACTATCGACAATGCTAATACCAAGAACTCATGGTGATGCACACTTTACTCATGATGCAAGAATCTCTATCCTATAAACAAGATGTAATGATTCCTAGATGCAGTGTTCTTGTTTCTATGATGTGATTCCATGCTGTAATATTTATATTATATACGAAATCATAGCAAGTCAGAGAGAATGAAAACCAGGTGAATCATGTCAAATCTACCTTCTTTTGCTTGCTGATTCATACTAAGAATTAGGCATGGCGATTTCAAAAAAGCTTTATAGTCTTATCAAATTTTTGTAGGTTCTAGGAAATCACTCCCGTAGAATTAGGTTCTGGGAAATTACTCTCGTAGAATTATATAGGTGATAAATGAGTAAATTCTAATAGTGTAATGTTATGATGTTTCTAGCTTCTGAACAGAGACAAAAGCGAGGTGGGATAAATCCTATATGAAGATATTCATTCATATAACTAATAGAGATGAATCTAACAAATAGATGTGCTTATGTTCCTAATGGTTCTTTAAAACCAATGAGTAGATTCCATGATGCACTCTTCATTATGTGGCATCCTTCTTCGTAATATAAATAATAGATGTGCGAACCTTCTTAGATAAATATTGTATGTGCTAATCCCACCAATTATTCCTTCTTAAAGATTTTTAACATATCAATAATCGAGGGGACAATTCACCTGGTGTTGTTTCTACCGCCTATCAGATGAACAAAAAATTCAAGAGGCAAGAAAAGGGTAAAAGTCTTGGTCATACACAGCCTAGCAGAGTCCCGCTTCACAATGGATTTGTAGGAGCAGTTTAGAAGGACGATTGTGTTGTCTGACGAAGTTGGCAGGATCGAATCCGTGTTAGTGAAATAATATTGCGGAAGTTTTTGTGGGATGGATTTTAGTGAAGAACAGGCAGAATTTGCGAAATCCCTGATGGTGATAATCTTTGAAGCAAGTAAGGTGTTGAATCTCTTAGGATGAAACAAATTATTCACAACAAACAAGTTAAATCAAACGATGATCTCACATTAGTTAAAAAATTTAGAATTACAATGTTCCAATTGAGAAAATGAGCTTCAACTATTGTTAACTTTGTTGGCTAACCTATCCTAGGATGCAATGACATACTTAAATAAAAAGTTAGTTCAGGATTCCTTGGAATAAATCCCAAGGATGACTTTCTTCAATGAAATTCCTAATTATCATATATATGTTTTTGGCCATTATAAATGCTTTGAGAAGTGGCCAATTTATTTGAGTTTTGTACTCCTCTATTTGTTGTCATGGTTACCTTCAACTACATCAACATGCTTATTATGCCATGTTGTGAGAGGCATGATCTCAAGCCTTTTGATTTTGGACTGAAGGATTTTGGAACAAATCTATGACATATATTTTGCAACATCAATCCATTCCAATTCTCAAAAGTATATGTGAATTCTACAACACATTTATCTTTAAACTTTCCCCCTTTTCCTTGTAAAATTGTGGTCTCTATCAATGGAATCATCTCCTTGAGTCTCGAGTCGCATCTCAAGCTTCATAAAACGACATTATGTTTAAATTCTCAAATTATCAATGGAAGCATCCCTTGATTCTCGAGTGGCATCTCAAGCTTCATAAAGCAACATTATGTTTAAATTCTCGAATCACTAATGCCTAAGTTGATGTAAAAAATTGAGGGACTAGGTAATGGCATAAAGACAAATCTTGTCAACATAAAGTTTTTGTTAGACCTTCTCCTTATACAACAAAGTATTTTGGTTGTGAATTTTGGTTTTGCATCTTTATAACGATGACATGTGCTTGCTTCTTTACTCTTTTATTCCCAAAAATCATGGCGGTGGTGGTTTCATATCCTTGTGTTTCTCCTTCACTATTAGGGAGGAGAGATAGTTTGTATCAGCCTTACATCTTCCCTCCTCTGTATATCTCGATTTAATGGTTCCTTCAGGATTGTCATCCCCTTTTTCGTGGCCTGAGAGAGATCCTCGACCATTATGCTCTTTGGTGACCGAGGGTTTGGTTTCTCTGCTTTCTTTGCGAGTGAAGGCCTCCATGGGGAACATCTCTGTTGAGAAGGGTAACATTATTGGAGGTGGGTACTTCTCATTAATACTATCTGTTGTTGATGCACAAGTTGATAAGGCTTGTGAGAAAGATAGGAATTATTGTTTATCCTACCTATAAATCTTCTGTGGTTTTTCCAGCGATTGGAGATTGCATTTCTAGTGGCTCGACCGACAATTTGATCTCAAAATACATTCACTTTTGGATGTTGAAGGGAATTCTTGTGTAACCAAAGAGGGTTTGGAGGAATTATTGGAGGATGGTCTCTCATCTAGTCGAGGGTCTCTTGCTAGGGTTTTCAACAAATCTGGTGTTAGGTTAAAAATGAATTTGTTTAAGCTAGTACTGGGGAATGATATTAAGATGCATGAGGTTTTTTCTTTGGTTTATGGAGAGTTGGTTGGAAAAATAAATGGCAATAGAATGGGAAAGAGATGATCTCTAAATGGCTATATAAGGAAAATAAAGCAGTGGGTACCTGTAATGTGGAGACCCGAGTGCTCTGCTCTGTACCAGTCCAATCCCATGCGCAATTGTCTTCAGTAGTTGTAGATCACAGCACTGAAAATATCCTGTTCTTGCTTCCAAAGAAATCCCTATCGATTGCACTGGCACGATCTATCAAGGCGTTTTCTGTTGATGCATTTGTGTGCTGCCTGCCTCCACCTCTCAGAGAATACCCACACCAGACAGATGACACACACAGGCAGACCAATACAGACATAACAACACAGCGTGACAGAACAGACTCAACAAAACATAACATGGAGCTCCAGACCAGACTCATACAGACCACACTAGACGTAGGAAGCCTGAGAGGAGGAGGAGAGGCGAGGGAATGCCAATGCCAATGCCAAAGCGAATTTGGACAATGAAAAGCATCAATGGACCGTTGCTAAGCACTACATATTATCTCTGACTCCCGGTTTGATAAGAACTACGAATTATCTCCGACACAGCAAATCGATTTGTTAAAGACTGACAATTCTGTTGCGAATGGAGAGATGGGATTGCAAGCACTACATATTATCTCCGACTCCCGGTATATGTATCTCCGACTCCCGGTTTGATAAGAACTACGAATTATCTATGACACTGCAAATCGATTTGTTAAAGACTAACAGAATCCACTACGAATTATCTCTGACACTGCAAATCGATTTGTTAAAGACTGACAATTCTGTTACGAATGGAGAGATGGGATTGCAATTACAAGTTAGACAAAAGCACAATCCACCATCATCAAAGACAGAATCCATGGTATCCACCCAGTGCCCATCCTCCTGCAATTCTTGTACTCTCCCGTTACTGTTGCAGCGAATGAACAGGAGGAGGAAAGGGAACCAAGACCTAACGCTGAATACCGCCACTCGGGACCTGGAAGAGGGGTTTATCAGCGAGATGTTCTTGTCAAGGATCTCCTAGAGTTATTAAGCTCGGAATGGAAATTGTGATTGAACCCTGTTTGCGATGGCTTGGCCATTATTTTGGTATTCTCGTTTGTTGCTTGTGATTGCTTTTCTCTCTTGCAAATGGTGATCTGCAAAGGCAAATTGTTGTTGACGAGGAAAATAGCAACAGGGGCGAGGGCGTTGATGCTGGTCTCCAGGTTGGAATCGATTGTCGGCTAATTGTTATTGGTAGGTGTTCTTTCAACAGTGGCGACTGGCGAGAGAAGTGGTGATATTCAGGTATGTTCTTTGTTTTTCCAAAGGCCTCGTACATTTGCTTCTTGATAGTGAAAAAAATTGTTGAGATTTATTGATACAAAAAAAAGGCCTCGTACATTTGCTTCTTGAAAGTTAGAGCCCTGAACTGTGGCTTGCTTTTCTGAAGTTTTAATAGACAATAATGTTTTCCCATGTTTTTTCTAATATAAAAATGTGTAAGTGAAAATATGGTCTCTTTAATATGAGTCGATTCAATTCTGTTTTCAGAATAGACTAAAGTTAATTGCATTGGGTATAGATGCATAAAATTAGATGCATGAGGTGTTGTGTTGAAAAGTTAATTTCAATTGGATAGTTGTATGAGGTGTTGTGTTGAAAAGTTAATTTCAATTGGATAGTTGTTGATGCCGATTGCAGAGTAGCTAGCAGCAACTTGAAATCTGCGACTGTGATTGTATGTGCTATGTGGATTAGAGAAGTGAAAAGTATTTTCCTATGCCTGTTCGATTGACTATGATTCCATTCACTTTGATCATAGCCATTTTGATTGCAATCCCTCGTCTACTATCAATGTGTTGGATATTTTATACTTAGGAGTGCTACTAATTGCATGTTCATTGTAAGTCCCTTGACATATTTTTGAAATGGCAGCCATTATTGTGTTTGTGTTGTCCATTAAGCCAGAGTTAGCAAACTGTTTCCACTTGAAGATGTCATAAGCTTTTATAGTTTCTCTTTGGACTGTGGTTGCGGTACGAATACAAGAGCAGAACTTCTAGCTCTTTGGGCTGTTCTTAGAGTGAGTTGTTTGATGGGTCTTCCCATTCATTTGATTTTTGGTGATTCGATGGTGATTATTTATTGGATAAACAGACTTACAGCCCTTGAAATTCCTACTCTGATGCACTGGTGTGATGAAATAAACTATATGCTGTAGCTTGTCCCACCGGTAATCTTCAAACATATCTTCCGAGAGCACAACATGCTAGCTGATGGTCTTCAAAAGCAGGCTCTGAAAATGGAATTGGGATTTGGATATTTCACTGAAACATTGGATGGGAAGGTCATTGAACATGGCCAATTCATACTTTTTTATCTGTTGTTTATCATCTTTTTTCAGCGTTTGAATGACATGCAGATGTACTTCTTTCTTTGTCTGTTACATAGGAGACCTATCAGCTAGCAGGTCTTGCTTAGGAGTGTATGTTTGTATGTCACTTTTGATTATACAGCATATTCTGACCTGATAATTCAGGGATGATGAGAAAAGTCTGCTACGATCAGACTTTGTTTCTATTTTGTTGACTGGCAGCTTTGCAGACTTTTCTTTCTATTTGTCTATATGCTGAACTGGAATGTTACTTCCTCCTGTCATGAAGATGGTTGATTTATAATATGTCTTTTGATTCATATGAATAACAAAGACTGGTATTTTTTCTTGTGAAAAAAAAAAGTTTTATTTTAAAAAAAAATTGTGTCATAAATTTAATTGAAATGCATTATCTTTTTAGCACATTTTTTTAATGAAGTGTGCAATTAATCTATTACTGTCATTTGAAATGTGAGTTTTTTTTAAAGCCCTTCATCAATGAAGGGCTGCATGAATATATAACCTTCAATATGAAATTAAGACCAGCCCTTCAATCTTGATCCCTGGCAGTGAGGACTTTGAGTCGCATTTACTTGTTCATGGAAAATGTCTCGTTCATTAATTTTTTTTTTAAATGGCATATATTTGGTCCATTCAAATATTTAAACATGGTTCATTCAAGAAATTTTTCACTTCCAATTTTGATTTTGGAGTCGATCTAGATTTTTGCCAATAGATTCCCTTCCAAGTTCCAATGCTTCCATGGCAAGGTGCGTAGTATGTCAGTAAAACTAGCGTTACAGTCTTGTATTGGGAGATCAGTGCTTCATGAGAATGATCTTTCTTCCAAAGCCACCTCTTAGGCCAATAGGTCACAAGAATTTCACTTTGTTCAAGTCTTTACATATTACCCTATACATGGGGATATTTATTGTCATAATCCCTCGCCCTCGACGAGTATAGGCAGGGGGGACTTCTCATTATACAATAGATTTTTTTATGAAAATTAAGTGTTCAGTTTATCTCCTATGGCTCTATTATATACGTGGAAAAAGGTCCGGAGATGACAGGTAGGTGGCCCAGCTCAATTGATTTTGAAATACCATTAGTTCGGCAAACTAGATCGAGGATTTGTCATTGGTTGTGGCCTAGAGTCCATGATATGACACGATATGGCAACTTCAATGCCCTTGCCTATATTATAAAAAATATCTTTCTAAAAGTTGTATTTGAAATTGACATGAAAGTGACTTCTTCTGGTTAAAAAATGTAAATGTACTACAATTGGTAGGATTTATGTTAAATTCATGTGTGATTTGAGAAAGTTGACCATGGAAATAACACGTCTAAATTTTTAATACAAATATTTGTGTGCTCATCTTAAAAAGGCTGACACTGAGTCACTGACCATACAAATCTCAGTAACCCAAAAACTACCTTGCCCAATCCAACCTGCCTTCATTTTGAGTACCTGGGATAACTGTTTTATAATTGGACTTTAAGGGAGTTTGTTATGAAAGGATTTAAATTACATATTCTAATTGGATTTAGCAATCAAAATTTTATTAAATTGGTATTATGTTATTTATAAATAGTTTATTTACAATTTTATCTTACACAAACAATAAAAATTATTTATTGTAAATATAAATTCTCAAAAAAATATGAATAGATAGATTATCCTAAAAGTTATTTTTTTTTCCACGGAAAAAAGAAAAAGATCTAATATATTTATTCCTATTCATATATATAAATATAATATCATTTCCAATTTAGAAATATTATTATCTTTACACTACTCCTATATATATAGAAATCTAATATCATTTCCAATTTAAAAATATTGTTATACATGTTACAAAGCAAAAATAACAATCACTAAATACCAATGTGCAGAACATTACAATTAATAGATGTTTCACCCACCGTTATTTTATTCCTATATCCTACTATATATAGAGATCTAATATCTATATCCTACTCCTATATATAGAAATATAAGTCCTACTATATAGACTCTAGAAAGATCTAATATCTATATCCTTCTCCTATATATAGAAATAGAAATCGTACTCTTGTATATAAAAATCTAATATCATTCCCAATTTAGTAATATTATCATCTTTACCACCTATGATGATCACTAAACACCCGTAGCTTTACCGTTGGCTCTAAAAAGTCACCCCAGACTCATTGCCCGCCCACGAATGACATTACTCCTGACTGATCAATGCGTAGCCCTCGATAATACCATTAGCTCAGTAAACGAATTTCCTTCCATCTAATGCTTCCATAACGAAACAAACAACTTCAATGCCTAATTCCCAAAAGATTTGGCCATAAGATTTGTTTAAATTTTTTATATTTACATTAAAATTATGTAAATGTTGGACATTTTCAAAAGAAATGTCCAAAAAAAATTAATGAATTTATCTAACTAGATCCCTATATCAAACCCATAAATCCTTTATGAAAGAAACTACAACTTATAAAACTATTTGTTCTTCATGGGTTTCAAGACTTTTTAGTTCGAAGACTTGTTGAAAATGAAACGGTGTTTGTGTCTCATCCTTCACACAACATTGAAGATGGCAAGATTCACAGCTCGTCTCATCTGGAGTCTGCAATCCTAATTCAAGATCAAGTTATGGCTAGCTAAAAGTAGTTAAGCCCTTAAATGAAAATAACTTCTCCATTGTTGTGGGCATTGAAGCGCCAAAACACTTATCCATTTATTTAATAAAATCCAGATCTCTTAGGGTTTTTCGAGAACCTTCACTCTAGGCTTAAGGTGCCAAAATAACCAACACTTACTCTTTGTGCTTACCATTATTTTCGAATACTTTGCTCCTCATCAACGCTTGGATCAGTTCACATGCCATCCATTTCACTCACAGTTCGAGGTGAAGAATAGATCTCATTTCCAAAGGATCAAGTCTCCATTTCAATGGTGATGCCTTCCCTTTCAGGGGGCGATTACCCTCGTATCGCAGTAGGGTGGAAATAGATCTCGATTCTCAAAGAGATCGAAACCTCTTGACAACCCCTTTGCAACTCAACGCAGACTTCTATTCTAGAATTGAAAACAATGGAATCCTCAATCTTATGAGTTGACTAACCTTTGCAACGCATTTTCACTGCAACGTTTTAAGTCGGAATCAGGCCATGCTTTGGTAACATTATTCTTGCTGGGTTCTTCCATTTTTTATGCCAATTTCTCAGGGTTTTAATCCACCATTTGAGGTTGTCGTATTGCCCAAGCAATATTGGTCCACACAACGTTCTGTCACTTCCCAGAATTTCAGTTTCAAGTTGTAATTTTGACCTTGCTCAATGCAGAGCAATTCCTAGCAAACCAAATCCTCAATTCAAATGCAGTCAACAGAGCTCAACCCTCCATAGCCTTCTTTCAATAGCGTTTAACAATGCAGAGAAACAGATTTATCATCCATTCCATTTAGCTTAACCTTTGAGAATCGAATCCTCAGATCGATTCTCCCAAGAAGTTGCAATTCTTTATAGGAAGTGCAAATTCCTATAGCTACTGACTGTTAGTTTTTCATCATTTAATTCAATAGATCTAGGATCTTAACTGAAAGAACAACATGTACAGCATATCAAGCATAAGAGACAAGAGACAAGAGACACAAAACATTTCACCGGGGAAAACCAAGGAGGTGAAAAACCTCGCAACTTCCTCAGAGATAAAATAAGCATCAATACAAGGATCACCATGATCAAACCCAAGAGATAGATATCTTCAGCAGCATGCTCCTCCTCCACTTGTGCGCACTCCTCCTCTCTCTCACTAATGCGAAGTGAGTGAATAATAGAATGTGTAAAATGAGAGAGACACACTCTCTATTTATACACTAACTTTCACTTGACCTTTACTCAACTAGGTCGGCCTCAACTTAACCACTTAACATAATGTTGACTGGGGCGACCCCTACTAGGGTGGTCTAATAACCCTTTGACCCACATGACTCATACAGGGCCGACCTTATCAAGGTGGTCTAATAATTCATCAAGTATAAGTTACGACACTTACAATATAACTTGCGACACATGCAAGTACAACTGATGACACTTCCAATCAGAGGAATAATACATCTCCGTTGGGGATACAATAAAGTACAAGTATAATATACAAGTGAATATCTTCCGAAGTTACAAATACAACAACACTCCCTCTTAACTAGGAAGGTATTCTCTTCACACAAGTCATCAATACATATAGGAACAAGTCTTCAATTCTGGAGCTGGATCATCGTCACTGGATCACAGAGCATCATCATCATCACTGCTGTTGTACCTGTTATCTCGATCACTGGGCTATCTCTGAATTCTTCTCATCATAGGAAGCTCTACAGAGCTTGCCATTTTTCATGCTGGATGTAGGCCCACCACCTGTAGGTCTTCATCAACAATGGCCATACTGTGGATCCCAGGACTAATTACGTGTGTCAACAAAACCTCGAAAGAGCATCCCAAGACTGATTACGAGCTTACGAGCTTATTGCTCAACCTATCGGATCTCCCAGGATCTTTTACATGTTGACTATCACAAAACCTTAAAAGAGTGTCTTGCATCCTGCAAGAAATCTAAAGAGAATCCCAGGACTGATTACGAGCTTACTGCTCAACCTATCGGATCTCCAGGACTGATTATATGTGACCTCCACACCACAAAACCTTTAAAGAGCGTCTTGCAACTTGCAAGTACTCTAAAGAGCATCCCAAGACTGATTACGAGCTTATTGTTCAACCTATCGGATCTCTAGGGTTGATTATATGTGGTTAAGCAAAACCTTTAAAGAGCGTCTTGCAACCTGCAAGTACTCTAAAGAGCATCCCAGGACTGATTACGAGCTTACTGCTCAACCTATCGGATCTATAGGGCTTATTACATGCCTCTAGTAACAAAACCTCGAAAGAGCATCCTAGCTCAGACTATAGGATCTCCCAAGATATTTTATATGCTACATGCACAACCTATCCACGGCCACATAGTATCAACCTGATACTCACCATACATCATCTTGATGTACATGATCATCCTGATCATCATCATAGAATCATCCTGATGCATATCATCCAAAGTATCATCCTAATACTCATCACACATGATCATACTGATCATCGTCACTGCATCGTCCTGATGCATGTCATCCAGAGCATCGTCCTGATACTCATCACACATGATCATCTTGATCATTGTCACTGGATTGTCTTGATGCATGTCATCATACATGATCCAATTGATCATACAAAGCATCCACCTGATGCATATACATATACATGATCCAACTGATCATACAAAGCATCCAACTGATGCATATACATATACATGATCCAACTGATCATACAAAGCATCCAACTGATGCATATTCAGAGCAGTAACTGAAGCATCGTCCTGATGCTCATCACACAGCGCTTACATCCACAGCCATGGGAAGGATCCTCCTCTCACCATGCTTGGAATGGCTCTTGCAAATGTGTCCCATCACTTCTTCCTCGAAGTATCTTCAATCTGAAGAACACCAAGCCTCTCTCTAAAGTACTTAAATTTCAATATGGCTAGTGGTTTCGTCAACACATCTGCAACCTGCTCATCCGTCACAACATACAGGAGCTTCACTGCTCCTCTCTGCACCATATCCTTGATATAGTGATATTTGATCTCGATGTGCTTTGACCTTTCATGGAACACCGGGTTCTCAGACAGCTTCACACAACTCTGGTTGTCACAAAATATACCAGTAGCATCCAATGAGAGATCAAATAACTCAGACAGTAGCTTCCTAAGCCATACTGCCTCACAACTAGCCAAACAAGCTACGACATACTCTGCTTCGACTGTACTCAGTGCTACGCAAGATTGCTTCCTGCTAAACCAAGAGATCACACCTGATCCCATACTGAAGCAGCACCCTAAAGTGCTCTTCCTATCTGCAACACTGCTTGCCCAATCTGAATCAACATAACCCTCCAGGTTAAACTTTTGATTCGCATCATACTTGATCCCATAACCAATCGTACCCTTCAGGTACCTCAGAATATGTTGTACAACAATCAGGTGAACATGTCTAGGATCTGTCAGAAACTGGCTCAAGATGTTCACCGCAAAGCAAATATCTGGTCTTGTGTTCGTCGGGTACATCAAGGACCCAATCATCTGACGATACATCGTGACATCAACCGGCTCAGATGAAGCATCACACAGAAGCTTCAGGTTCGATGCCATAGGTGTGGCCATGTCCTTGCAGTCCATCATCCCGAACTGCTTGAGGATCTCTACTGCATACTTCCCTTGTCCAAGGAATATTCCATCTGCACTTTGCCACACCTCCATACCTAGAAAGTAGTGCATCATCCCCAAGTCCTTCAACTCGAACTTGGCAGCAAGCTTCCTCTTCGTATCGGCAATCAATCTATCCTCACCTGTAACAAATAGGTCATCCACATACAGCAGTAGTATCACAGGATTGCCTTCCTCAACCTTGTAGTAAAGGTTGGAATCTGCTTTACTCTTGGTAAAGCCCAGACTGGACAGGAAGCTGTCTATCCTGCCGTACCATGTCCTAGGAGCTTGCTTCAAGCCATACAAGGCTTTCTTCAATCTGCACACATATGACTCCCTGTCATGTGTCTCAAAACCAAGTGGCTGCTCCACATACACTTCCTCTTCATCTACACCATATCCATCTGCTGTATCGTCCACTTCATCACTGCAGCCAGGGCAAGTACTGATCTGATGGAAGTCACAACAGACTTCCCTTCTCTTCTTGGGACGACATCCCAAACATGATTGACTGGTACTCCTCGATCATGGAATCCTTCCATTACTTCATCCCGGATCCCGGGAACTTCAGTTTCTTCAATATCTTCAATAGATAGTTTTGTTGCTGGAACAAATGTTGTAGTCCTTCTTTTGTAGGTGATTGTACACGATTTTTGCTACAAGTCAAATTCAATTGCATGATTAGAAACTTCTCATAGTTTTTCAAAAACAAATTCTTATGCATAAAGACATATGTCATACAGTCATGCAATTATCTTAGCCAATGCTTCAATACAACATTTATCCATATCTCGTAATCACACGGTAACTTTCTAGATGCCTTCCATCTCTACCAGAACATTTGTTAAGAGTGTGCACAACTCCCAACATGTTAGCAAAGAGGTTTCATTCTAGATAAGTAGCAATGGAATGTTGTACAGTACCATAGGCCACTTACCCATTACTTGTATATTAGTAGTATCTTGTTCATTAATGCAACTTTTCTAATATGCATAATACATATCCTAAATCTAGGAACATAAGTATGTATACTACTTGACAACATCATTTAAATAAATCATATATATAATAAATGATAGTTCAAATACTTATCTTTCTTTAGTTGTAGGGTGGACTCCCTCTCAATCTTTGCTTCCTTGTAGGAACTACTGGAGTGTGCTCCCTCTTGATCTTTGCTTCCTGGATTACCTATCCTTGAACTTATATCCATCCTGGACCACTATGCATGCTTAAGTGTGCACTAGTGTCATCATTGTGTTATCCTCAAGATCTCATACATAATCATACATGCATTAGTATAATCTTAATACCATCAAAACATTGTGATTATAAATAATATTTAAACATGTATGGTCATGATCATTTCATACATAGGTAATTCGCATTAGTATTCAAGGTTTCAGGGAAGACTTCTTTTACTCGTGCATATTTTTATTTGACTATAGGACTCTTCTGGTTAGTCATATCATCAATCAAAGTAAGAAACACAATATGCATAAACCCTTGATTACTTAAACTTCTAACTTTCATTATCATTCATACAAAAGTATAATATCCTAACGCAAGGTAGGATTCTAACTTGATATAGGAAAAACATACCTAGAATATCATGTTAGCTAGTTATGTCTAACATACCCAAACAATGTCTTCTTGTTCTCTTCAATGACTTGTGCTTAGTAACTTGCATAACTCATAAGTTAATCATTGTAGAACCAAAATTATACATACCTCGTAAGTAGAGCTTCTATGTGATCCATGACTATGGATGAGTCTTTGTCTTCATGTCACCATGGTCATATGTTCTTGATTTGTCTTTCTTGATGTACCTTTCATGTTAGCGGACAACATCAACCTCATACAACATCATGGTGTATTAGTACAATCATAAGTGTCATAACCCTAATCAATGAATGTCTACAAGCATTCATACTTTTACTAAGGTGATAAGACAAGTCTAAGATTAATCAAGATTGTACTAATAATATGAAGACAAACATATCATAAACTTAATCATGAACAGATTTCACAAACATACCCGTATCTCCTCAAGTCATACCTGTCGAGATTTGCTTGTAGCATTTTTATGTAAGGCCTTAGCCTCATCTCCCTCTAGAACTGGAACTTCTTCACTTATGCAGGTGTCCAATTCATTCTCTTCTAGGATTAACCCAATCCACTTTGATTTGCTGAAACTGGATCTGGAGCTGGATTAGGGTTTGTTAGAGAAACCCTTTGAAGCTTCCGGATCTTTTGGACAGGATCCCGAACTAGGGTTTGATAAAGCCCGGTCTTCTGACCATCCAAAAGGTTCGATCTTGTGTTCTAAACTTCTATTTTTTTTAGGAGCTTCCAGCCGTGGTGACAGATTTCAAAAATTCCAACTTTTGCAGAAGCCCTAATTTTCCACCTTTCCAATCAAAATCCCGAAATAGGGTTTGATCAAGCCCGACCTTCTGCCCAACAAAAAAATTCGATCATGGTCTCTAAATTTCGATTTTGATGAGGAGCATCCAGCCATGGTCTCCGATTCCAAGAATTCCAACTTTCTTCGAAACCCTAAATTCCCCCAGCAGAGACAAACCAAGAATGAAGGTGCTCATAATCCAATTCTGTTTTGACAGAAATATGCACCTTATTGTTTCTGGTACATCTCTAAAATTAGGGATCCATTGGGTCTGAAACTTCGGCCTGTGGTAGCCTGACCTGTCATCTTTCCAACCCCACAGGTCTAACCTCAATTGGATTCTCTGAGAGAGAGTTATGCCAAGTGTCGCAACGTGACCTGTTTATGGGATAAAACAGGAGAGCGAACTTGTACGTCATGCCACGTGTCACTGGTTCAACTTCGGCCTCTGAAAAACTTACCTGAGAAGCTACAGTGCGTGCTCTTACTGTCACTTTTTACAGAATTTCATTTGGAGCTTCCCAGCCCAAGTTGTGACCTTTTTTCCTAGGTCACCTGTTTATGACTGAGATCTAGAAGAGGCAGAAACCCTAGATTGTACTTATCATATCTCACAAAGTACAACGAATCAGATGTTGTGCTTTGGACACAAGGTACATGGGTATGTTACCTTCGACCTGTAAACGTTTCAGATTCTGAACCTTCGCCAAAATGTATTTATAGCGAAAGTGCTACGATGACTGGTTTTTACTATATCAAGCCCTAGCTTCCGATTTGTCGCAAGTGCAACAAGTCTCATAAATGCCATACCATGCCTTTCTTCAGGATAGCTTTGATACCATGTTATTTTTTCATCATTTAATTCAATAGATCTAGGATCTTAACTGGAAGAACAACATGTACAACATATCAAGCATAAGAGACAAGAGACAAGAGACACAAAACATTTCACCGGGGAAAACCAAGAAGGTGAAAAACCCCGCAACTTCCTTAGAGATAAAATCAGCATCAATACAAGGATCACCATGATCAAACCGAAGAGATAGATATCTTCAGCAGCATGCTCCTCCTCCACTCGTGCGCACTCCTCCTCTCTCTCACTAATGCGAATTGAGCGAATAATAGAATGTGTAAAATGAGAGAGACACACTTTCTATTTATACACTAACTTTCACTTGACCTTTACTCAACTAGGTCGGCCTCAACTTAACCACTTAACATAATGTTGACTGGGGCGACCCCTACTAGGGTGGTCTAATAACCCTTTGACCCACATGACTCATACAGGGCCGACCCCATCAACGTGGTCTAATAACCCATCAAGTATAAATTACGACACTTACAATATAACTTGCGACACATGCAAGTACAACTGACGACACTTCCAATCGGAGGAATAATACATCTCCGTTGAAGATACAATAAAGTACAAGTACAATATACAAGTGAATATCTTTCGAAGTTACAAATACATCAACACTGACTGCTCGAAATTCCTGTCCCAGTACCAAACCTTTGCATTTATAATTCCATCATAGGAATAATGTATAATTTACAGATTACACAAACATTAGCTTAATCAGATAAACCATCCACTCGTACAGAGATACTCATTAACATAGACACAGATATTTCAAATCAAAAGCACACGAAGATGCTATCCTTTAATCAATTTCAAATACATATAGATATTGAAATTCTGCCAATTAACTTCAGATTCACACAGAGACTGAAATTACACAAATTCCAGATTTCACAGACTGGAATTCTTCAAATAATCACGCACACAGATAATTCATACACATAAAGTATGAAACTTCATTTCATTAATCAAAATCTTTACATGCATCTATCTTCACTCAGGAACTCGTTCCTCTTTTTTTGGCCAGATTTACATTCCTTTGGTCATCTGATGCCCATAGGCTCACATTGCATATATACACACAATTGTTTCCAACTCACTAACAATCTTCCTAAGATACAAAAATTGACAATCTTCCTAAGCTACAGAAACTGACTCCTATATTCTTGCAACTATCTTCTAAAAATAGAAGTTTGACCCTATCTTCTAATGACTCACCCCTAGATCTTTTAAGACTTCCTCGAGTGCTGCCACCAATTGTGAATTTGGTTACATGACTCATCACCCACTTGACACTTATCACTTTATCCTGGTGACTAATAACCACGGGGGCTTCACTAGGGGCCAATATAATATCATGTTCGTTTATAGGCAATATAATTTTTGGGTTTTCATGTTTATTTAATACAACAATACAGAAATACTTTGGGGTATTCTTTATATGGGCGGGCTGCCAAATATCCCCCAAAATGACAATGAGGCAAGGCTCAGGCTCACCTGCCTGCGTGCTTGAGGCCCAATACGCAGAGAAATCGCGCTTGTGTTGGAGGCCAGGGTTCTCCACCCTGAGCAAGTGGTTCCGGTTAAATATAAAAACGTTATTCGAAGCGACTTTAAATATATAAAACCCCCACCCGAGGTACGAGGATGAACACTGACGGGTCGTGGTTGGCCTGGGTCGGAACCAGAGTTGAGATTAATGTCGCTACTGTAGCATTCTCGAAATTGACATACATTTGAAGAGCTAGGGCACCATTCCATTGGTGTTAAATAGTGCTTCGGAGGTGCCAAACTATTCAAGATTCGAATTGCCAGAGCCCCGAGGCTCAGTCCTCTTTCAAGGTATTTATTAATTTTACCCATTAAATTCTTTGTGCTTGTCAACATATCTTATCTTCGTAGTTGCAGCATTTAGGTTTTTGCCGAGGCATTATATTTTTGTTTCTGAAGTTTTAAACCCTAAATATAGTTAGTTATATACCCAAACTTGCACGGGGACCTGCTGTTCGGGAAAATGCACCAGGGCCATTGGCTGTAGACGGATGTATTTTGGGTAAGTCCACTTGTAACTCTTTATCTTTCTCCGATGACGGGTGATATGTTTTAGTAGACAATTAATTGCGTAACTGAGGTTCTGGTACTGTATCCAGTTATTAAATGATTTGGGAAGTCGTTGTCATAGGTGTACATTGAGGTAATCTCTTTTACAAAGTCCAGGTTGAGACTAATCTCAATCTCTAACTTTTTGACAATATTTGCTAGTGTTAACATATATTATTTTGGGTTTTGAGAGGCTCCCTCTCCACCTTACTCTGCTACTTCAATTGATGTTGCCTTGCTCTCTTTGTGGGAGGTTTTTTGGTTACAAATTTGATCATTTACAGGTCACGCCTTAATCGGAGATCCTTGAGAAGATGAACTTCTATTTTTTGCTTGATTTCAACAAAGGAGCAATAAACAATTAGAGACCCAAGATACCTTAGAGCCCAGGTCTGTGAGGCCTTGCTTATCCTCTTGCCCCCCTCCCTCAATAGCTTGATGGGCTTCCTCTTCGAGACCTATGAGCATATCTCAATAGAGAGCACAACTTGTACACTTCCATACTAACGGATTGACTAGTTCTAGATGGCCCCAAAGTTGGGCTCCCCTCGAACAACATACTACTAGCTAGGTTTAGCAGAGTACATAGGTTTCCATCATGTGTTTCTTCCCATTGGCCTTAGATGTTAGGTGAGTTTGGCTCTTTCGCTCTTGTGCTCTCCTAGGATCATACAACAAGACCACCTCAATCACTACTACTCCTAGGAGGATATCATCCTGCTAGTAGCTGTCTAGACAGATCAAACCTATCTTGACATATCGAAGATTAAGTTGTTTATCACTACAACTAGACATATTGGACCTGGAGCTATTTATCACTACAACTAGACATATTAGACCTCAAGTTGCTTATCACTACAACGTAGAACTAGAGAAGATTGCTATGGTAGAATTATATCACTGGCATACCAACAAAGGCTCGTTCTTGGCTTGAAGTTTTATGGTGACACTTTGAATGCTAGGGAGGCATTCGTTGAAGTAGGTTTGAGGTAGCTACCTAAGGTTTCATAGTTGAATTCATCAGAACTATAATAGACAAAGATTCCTCCCCACTTAGGGAGACGTTATGTGTCATTTGTGATAGTGGTTCGACCTTTAAGAATTAAAATTTAAGGTTATCGAGCATGTCCTTAATGACTAGTCACTATGGTTGTTGATGTCGAGTAAGAGTTGGCCTGACCCTTGGTTTACGTTTTGATATTCATGCTTGCCTATCCTGGATATTCTTTTTAGACCCATGGTCTTCTATGGTTCGGAGATCTAGGGGCCAAGTTTAATTTAGATCAATTGGGCCAAGATGGAGAGGGTCCAAACTGTCCTTCTTAGATGCATCATCCGATGTAAGAGCACTGTCTCACTTCACATTATCGAGGTAGAGTTCAATCCCAACCCTTCAGTATTGAGGTTATCTTTCGTTTGTTATCTTTTCTTCATAAAGTTTGTATCTTTGGGGACTCGACATTCAGGAGGGATCGATATCCATATCTTGTAATTTGTTCTTTTGAGTCCATCGCTTTAGTGGGGCCTGTTATCACGCAACTTGTAGTTGCCCCTAGTGGTATCCCATCCGGGACGGTAGAGGAGACATGCAACTAAAGAGGTGACCCAAGAGATGCCACGGTTCCCAATGCAAGGTGGGAGTCACGTCAACCGAGGCACTCTTCGCTTTAGGTCAAGGTGAAACAAGACCTAGGGGGAGACCCTATAACCAATCAAAGTTGATTGGACCCAAACAAAGGTTTCTAAGGGGAAGTAAATGATGAGTTACGGAAACCAATGCAAGGCTAAGTGGACCTAGAAGTTGAGGTGTGGTTGAAGGTGGTTTGAGAAATTGTTAGTGTTTCAACCTATGTATGGTTTAGGCCGCATAATTGGGTATGATGACAAGGTGTAGTACCATATGTTTACACAAGTGGGTCCTATTTTCTTGGGATGTGTGAAATGGCTTTAAGTGGGCCCACAAGGTGAAGCTAAGGTGTGAAATTGGTACTAGAGGTTAGGTAATGATTAGATCTATGGATCTAAGTTAATTTTAGGAGTACCCATGTACTAGATCTAGGGTTTGACACAATTCCCAAGGAGTGCGACTTGCTTTGAGGAGGATTAGTGCCTTGTTGGATGGGCTAATGGGGTCAAAAGGTATGTCAAAGTGTAGATCGGGACACCTAGAATCCAAGTCAAGTGGGCTAAATGAGATTAGATGATTGGATCTTGCTAGATCTAGGTTTTCATGAAATGACCCTAAGTGGACCACAATCCCTTGAAACAAGGAATGCTACCCCCAAGGCAGATCGTCACAAAATGATACTCTAGACCTAGGTTTCAAGGTATGGCCAATCCAAATCTACAGAAATCTCAAACACACACTTCCTCAAAGTGGACAAACTCACCTTCCCCAGGTAGTGCGACTTTGCTCAAGGAGGGCTAAAAGAGGGGTTAGGTGGACCAAATCAAGTCCAATGGCTACCAAACTATAGATCCAAGTGGCTTATGCCCCGATCTATGTGGATCCCAAAAACCAAGTCAATCCAAGGGTTAGATCTTAGTAGATCTGAGTTTTGAGGTGCCAAGAAATTCAAAAGGGGGTTTTAACCCCTTTAAACATGGAATGATGTCCACAAGATAGAATTCACCAAAGTAAGAATCTGGGGGTAGGTTATCAAGTGTGTAGATTACCAATCAAGTGGGATCTCACCTACCCATGTGCTAGATCTAACCAAACAAGCCTCTCTCTAGGAAGTGCGATTTGGGTTCAAGAGGGCTTTTTGCCTTGAAAAGTGTGTCAATTCTAAGCCAATCACCACCAAACTATAGATCCAACTAGGGGTGGATGCTATAGAGGTGGGTTTTCAATATCTCTTCAAAAGCAAGGCTAGATCTAAGTAGATCTAAGAAAAACCAAAAACAAGGGTTTTAATCAATTAGGGTTTTTATGATCTAGAAATTATGGATGATTCAAGGAAGAAGAAGATTATATCTCTTGGAGCATACCTGGATGAAGAGATGAATGCTAGTTGAGACGAGGATTAGTTTGCCAAAGATCAAACGGAGAATTCTTGAAGCCCTCTTGCCAAATCGATTTTCCCAAGCCACATGTGATTCCCTCTAACCTGTCATACCAAGGAGCAAAGCATCAATTAGTTTAACATGTTGAAGGTAGATACAAGCAAGAGAGAGATAAACAAAGAATAGTTGACACAAAGGCAAAACCACTCCCTGTCAAACCAAAACGTCTTCCTCCAAGCTTGAAGGGCAAGCCTCCCCACCAATTCGCACTTGTCCAAAAACGTCCTCTTAACCTGTAAATAAGATATGGTAAATATGCAAGATAGCTACAATAGATCCTCCAGTGCAATGGACAAAAGCATTTACAATCGAAACAACCAACATCCACTCCAATCCAAGCATGTACTCCAAAAGATAGAAATTTTATTCCAAGAGCCAAGAGCCAAAAATATCTAGATGAATTTTACAATGAGAGGCTCCCTCCTTAAATAGGATGGGGAGAGAGTACAATCCTAACCACTTTTTACATGAGTGGCTAAGATTAAAAGATCAAAAGATCTAATCAACGGCTAACAATAAATCATAACAATACATCACATGGATCACCCCATATAATGATAGCGTCCCCACTAAATGGTACAAAAAGAGGGTGATGTCATCCACTAGAAAAGTATAAGTACCAAAATCCACCTCATAGTGACTAGGACATGACAATATAAGCACATGGTGGGGCTAGGAGGCATCAATCCTTACTAGCTCATCCCCAAGGCACAATAAAATAATAAAATATGTCCAAGATAATATAAATGATCAAATCTGTCCTCAAATCTGTGACAAACTAGCAGTAAAAGACCTCCTGTGATCAATGTGGGCATACCCACATGGTGAAAACTGGCTGGAAGATAGTGAGATCACCCTGGAAGACCTCTGTGAAAACCAAATGCCAAAACCTTGCCTCAATTGCCCAAATCGATTTCCTCAGTGACCACTTTATCCCATTTTTTAACTGCCTCGGTAACTGTGAAAGTGCCAAAACTGCCTCCTAGGGAATTTGCGCTGTCCATCTGAGCCCACCAGGATCTCCAGAAGGGGGGGTAAATGGTAAAAACAAGTGGCTGGACCACCCCCTTCATCATCAGCGCCCTATTTGAACTGGCCTCTCAGGGCCCCTGCTGCTCAAGCTGGGAAATCAGCCCCAAATCTGGTCAACAAGTGTAAAACTGCATCAATCACTATCAGAAGTGCCCGAAACTGAAAGATAAGTGTCTCATTGGATCCAGAAGACCCAAATCCACTAGAAATGTGTACTCATACACCATGGGTTTCCCTAATGGGCCAGCTGTAGGGTCCACTGTATATGGACAATGTACAATCTGCTGATCTGAAGTAATAAATAAATCTGCTGAACTGGATCAATCATCATCTGCATCATATGTCCATCATATGATATCATCATCAAGCATGTGGGACCGTCAATCATCATCAATAGGCATCTATACATGGCCCACATCATCACAGATCCCAATAATGTACAACCAAGGATAAATCACATCAGTAGACTAAGACACGCTTCTCTAATCATTTTCACAGCCTAGCTCAAAGTATAAGATCCATTCAGTGGCATTAATCATGTTAGCATATTCCTTTGTTATATAAAATTACTTGCACAATAGTTCAAATGACAAACTCACCCATTGGACATGTTCAAACTGCTAGTGAAGGATGAAGGCTAGGAACAAGGTTGGGCAAAGGGGTTGACCTGTCTAACTCAACTCAAAAATACTTTGGACTGGGAGAAAGGGGAAAGCTACAAACTTTGTGCTGGACAAAATAACACGGGGAATGGCTGTGCCTCACAAATGGATAAGTTGTTCAGAGAGTGCTTATTCAACTTAGGCATCATGTCTACATCAAGTTGATCCAGGTTCATTAGGATCATTCAATTTTATTTCATGGCCTTTTTAGCCTACATAACCCTTCGGATCTCAGGTGTGCTGATAAGCACAACTAGTTGCAGCTTTCATCCAGGGCATGTTTTTTTTTAATACATATAAGGTCAACAATTGTTTAGATATAGCTTTTAAGAACCATTGCTTTTTGGACCTTTCTTATACTCTTCGAGGAGTATTTTTAGCTGTTCATCGCTCTTGCCCTTGTTTTTTTGTTTCCATGGGCGAATTTATAAGTTTCGATAGGTAGAACATGAGCTTTCAGTTTTAGCCAACAACATCTCAAGTGACTAGGGGGAGTTCGAGCCAATGCCAAACATCGGGACAACCGACCAGAATGATTTAGGCCTACAATCCAACTTACCAAAGGCAAGTTTTGTCACCAACTCAGAGCCGAGACACTGAATATACAGGGATGCGGTCCAAACACAGAGGTAGAAAAATGGGGAAGTCCTCAGTATCATAAAGTCAAATGAGACAGGTTGAGGTTTAAAGTCAAATAGGAAGGTCATGTATGGATGGAGTCAAGTGAATATGGAGCCTACACTAGCAGACAACTGGTGTCAGGAAAGACCATATCTATGTAAGGTGGAAAACCAGTGGGTTTTGTTAAATGACCTAAATGTGCAAGCAATTGTCCATTTTATTATTTATAGTTCATTTTAAACAGTTTGCCACATCAGGAATAATATACCAAGCAGATGCTGTAAACATGACTAAATCAACAAGATAATAATCCACAGTCAGTGATAAAGCATCCATAGATCATACAACATCATCATAATAATAATCATCATGTACCATCTGAAACACTGCTGCAATACATCTCTAAGCACTGAACTGAAACTGTATGGGATAAAGGGTCACATCAGTCATCAAATCTGAACTCTCAAGGCTCAGCCTTGACACAAGGTCTAAATAATATACTGCTCTGATCATGAGTGATCCAAAATATATAGCCATGCTCTGGAATAATGAAAGCTCTGGAATGTGCAGATATCTGCTGAACAAGGATAGTAGCCCTGCTACTATAGTGTGATAACAGGGCCCACCCCACATGCCTGTGGTAGGTTCTGTGAGGCTTCCTGACTTCTCAGTGGGTAGCTTCCTGACTTCTCAGTGGGTAGCCATTTCTACAGAGCATCTACCCACCTTATCCTTTGCCCTCCTTATAGATGTGAATATTGGATGCATGCCCTTAAGATTCCCTTGGGGTAGTGTTGCGTTGGTCTCACAGATCCTCGATTGAGATTGAGCATCATCTTCAGTAGTTGGACATGATCTGCCAGTGTTGACACTCTTACATGAGCCAGAGACAAAAGCACATCTCATTTTTTGGTGCCACCTTTCTTACAAGATCATATTAGATACAATTGTTTATTTCAGGATTCGAGAGGCTCCCTCACCACCTTCTTCTGCTACTACAACCAGCATAGATCCATCTTAACTATGGATCTATCATGCACTAAGTGAGATCAAATTGCTTGAGGTGCAAACCTTTTTTAGAACGCAAGATTTGAGGAGAGGTTTACACCTCAAATGACTTGATCCTTCTGGGTGCATGATTGATGTAGAATTAAGATTGATCTATACTGGACATAACTCAACACAATATATGGAAAGACCCTCCACCTGAATCTAGATTCTTATAGAAACACCATGTATTTGGCTAATTGCGTTCATGGTTTCCGCTGGCTATCATGTGTGAGGAACATGTTAAGCAATGGGCTCTATTTGTGATGTAAATTGATCCCATTGACACATGTATCTGTTTACATAAACAATGTCTCCAATCTAGAATACTATATGAATATTCTTCAAGTCCTCAATGCCATAACCACTTGTCCATATAACAAACATTTTATCCCAAGATTTCCCCTGAGCAAATGTGTGGATAAATTGGTGACTTTGGATCCAAACATTTGTCAGTGTTTGAAATTGTGAACAACACAAGATTTAGAAAGTGCTCGGGATCTGATATTTCTCGAGATTTCAATAAATCCATGTGGAAACTATGTGACCCTAAGATGATTACAAACTAGACACCGATAACTCTAGTTAATGTTTTTGGCAAGATTTTGGCCAAAACCCTTGCAATACACATGAAACTTAATGTTTCTAGCAATATTTTTGCCAAAACCCTTACAATCCACATAAACATATTTTACCTAAGATAGTCCATCCTAAGTTAATAGAGGTCATTAAAGGATAATTAATTTGGACAATTTCTTAGAATAGATCCATGCCTTTGGATCGGATGCAACTTTGATTAAAATTGGCTTCAAGGAATCTCAAAATCAAGTTGAATGGCCATTTATTCTAGATATGTTAAAAGCCTTGGTCTTAAGGAGCTTTTTTCTTGGGGTTGTAGGCACTCTCTTTGTTGAAGCCCAATTTAAATTAGAGATGTGATTGGACAATGACTTGAAACTTTGGAAAGGCATGAATTAGGTTTGTACCCTTGGTATGTATACACTTTTTATCAACGTTGTGTTTTAGAAAACTTACAATTGTATTGAATGGCCATTTATTCTATCTATGTTAAAAGCCCCGAGCTTTGGGAACATTTCCCTCGAAATTGTAGAAACTCTCTTCACTGAAACCTTGGCTTGTCTTTCTATCAAGAAATGTATATCAAAAGAGGTCTTTCAAATAGCCAAGTACATTTATAACCATGCTTGGGTGTTGAGCCTTATGAGAGAGTTCATAGAAGGCTATGTAGCATGGGTACCCTTACCTGAGGGTAGGGTACACGTACACGTACCGGGTACTTGGGTATGTCTCTTGCTGTACCCTTTCATACACCATATTAGCTCCACCTACTCGAGGCGCCATTATCAATGACTCCTCACAACCTTAGTGGTTCACCTTTTTTATTGTTTATATCATATTTCATGTACTCAATTTTATCATTGACTATTTGGAAAACATTTATGTGAATTGGTGCAAACACCATCGCTTTAAAGAGCAGCTAATGCACAATATTAAAATTCAAAATATTATTGAGAATATTCCCCTTTTAATATTATAAGTGACAAAAGGACTTAGGGTATAAAGCTAACTAAATGAGTCGAAAGAGTAAAACTAATATGAAGAACAGGGGCACCACAAATTTGAAGGTCCAAACAAATACCTAGTAGTAAAAAGTTTTTATAAGGAATAACTAAACATATTAATGATATACAAAAGAAAGGAAAACAATAATGAGAAAATAACTCTGCAATGTTTTTAACCAACATTCATGAAAATTAGCATTGATATATTTCCTCAATTAAAAACAAATAGATGGTTCACCTACACAAAATTTGAACGATAAGTCAAAATGTGGAATTTTGGTTTGTCCTCGACACTATTAATTCAAGAAGAATAAAATGTCCAATTGAGGACCAAATTATTCAAGACCCTTTAGCTAAATCTTCAAAATACTAACGAAATATACAACTTCAAATAACAAGTACAAGCTCTCACCCATTAAGTCAATTGTCTATAAAGGAAATTGTACATCAATCAGAAGCCTAAACCCCTAAATGAAGCACTCACTCGGAAGACAATGAAATTGACAAGCTACAAATGCTCGGTGGAAATGCGCAAAATTTTTACACTTGACGAGAATGTAGCATGAGTACGAGTCATTGATGTCATACTTGTTTTATACTTGGGAATTGTACATACAATTCATGCATGGTTTATGACAAATCATATGCATCGTTAACGCGTGGTTATGATTAAAGCAGGATCAAAGAAGTCTGCATTAATAACAGGAAACTCTTCCTAAGGGTGAAGGAAAAAGCCCATTCCTAACTTGGCATGAGCCGCATCATTGTACTTGATTAAGCAATCTCAAGCGTTGTTTGGAATACTAAACTCTTCATTCTTACGACTGATAAGAGTCTCAAGAGCGCTAAGGATTCATTGAATGTGCCCATTGGATGATGATCAAGTGTATGGAAGGAGAAATGAACCATAGTAAGTTGTGGAATGGTGGGGAGCATAAGTAGTGCTAACCATAAGAGTAGGGATACTATGGGGCGGAAAAGTCAGAATCCATCATCTTACAGGTCATAGGCCATAGGTCTAACTTGGATTGCATTGCGTGCTAACTTTGCTTTAAGGGTTTATTTTGTAGTCATATGTTCTTTTGAGTGTCAAAGGTGAGCTCCTAACATACATTATCCGTTAACCATTAAAGATAAAGCTCTTTAATATGATTTAGACATAGGATCAATAGATAGTACATGTAAAATACAGGATCACTCATTTCATATCTCATATTTGGTATTCCTAAAAGTTTGCACAATGAAGGAATATGAAAGATACATGCTCTGTATCTTTGCTACCGATATCTTAATACTAAATTTCCTCTCATTCAAAAAACCATTACCATGCATTTGCACAACCAATCTCATATTTGCTTGCGGTTGCTATCCTATAGTCCATGAAGTAATCACTCCCTTTGCTCAATTCACTAGTTACTCTACTTAGTTGCTGTAGTACTAGTTATACATCTGTCACTCGAATTTATTGCTTCAAGCTTTTTATATGAAATCAAATTTGCGTATATTTTAAAGCATGGCTTCCAATTAAGTAATCCTCTCATGTGCGTTTAACCTTTTTTAATACATAACTATAACTATAAACATCTTATGGTAAAATTTGAAGTTACTACTAGCTAGTTATTGGAATTCATTGTCTTTATGAAATAAAATGCGTATTGTAGTGTAAACTATACGCGACAATGGTGGCACCATCCTTTATATTTTAAAGCATGGCTTCCAATTAAGTAATAATCTCATGTGCGTTTACCTTTCTGAATAAATAACTATAAACATCTTATGGTGATATTAGAACTTAATACTGCTATTGGAATTCACTGCCTTTATGGAAAAAAGAGCGTATTGTAGTCTAAACTATCTGCGACAATGACGGCACCATCCTTCACATTAGTGATGCGACAAGCAAGGTTGGTCCTATTGCAATAACCTAAACCATGAAGATGATGTACAAAATTTTAAATTTCTAGGAAACTTCAGCAAAAGTTACAATAACCGTGATTTTTAGAGTTACTGTGGAATTGGAAATTCTCTGGTCCACTGTTAAAATGTATGCATGTTGCTACTTTGGGGGAAATGACCCTGGATCGTGCCTGGTTTATATCTTTCAAGAAAAGAGCCCCTCCCGTACAATGTCAATTATTTAGTCTTTGGGTGTACACTTTCCAGGAAAACAGTTTAGTTGGTGAATTGATCAAACAAGTTTATTAAACCCTCTTCATCCCACCACACCCCAGCCAACCCCACCTCAGGTTTTGTCGAGAATCTTCAATGCTCAGAACAAGAAAATTAACATTGCTCATTACCAAGAATGAGAGAGTTGTTAAGGCTGATAATTGGTTAAAAGAGTACTACCAACCAAAAAATGAAAAAACAAGTGCTATATTTTGTTTAACTTGAATTACATACACACATTCTTTACATTGAGAGTTCAAAGGTGGTTTCCAACTGAATTGGCATGAAAATGAGTTTCAAATAAGTTAAAATAGATTATTTGAATCAGAATTGATGTAAACAAGGACCCGAGTTCCCACTACTCTTCTCTATTCCGTGCATCCACTTACAATTTCTCTAGATGATGCAAGGCCAAACTGGATGCCTGTTAAAGTCGCCTGGGAAACCAAGCAGCTTCTTCCATCGTGCCAGTAAAAGAAGTGATTTACTGCTTCACTCACTGGCCTTCCTTCCCTCTTGTTAGTTTGTAGGTAAAGAGAAACCAACCAACAGGTCTTCCTCGTCATTCTAGTGTGTAAGTGAAAAGCAAGCAACCAACAAACGAAGTGAGCGGAACGAAGCAGAAGCAGAAAATGGAGATTGTGTGTGAGACACGGGAAAGCTGGTAATCATAAGTACTTCATCGTCGTGCTACTCCCTCGTATACAAACTCAAGCATAGAATGGCCCGCTATTCTTTTGAATGGCCGCGTGGCAGTTGACATTCGCGTGAGTTGAAGTGTGTTGTCGGCGGCGTTGCTCGGGCAGGGCAGGGAAGGGAGGGTTTGTTTACCGACAGAATTTTCCAAGGTCGTATGGAGAGCTGCTAGTGCTAACGACCACGTTGCCTGCATCAGGATCGATCGGGAATTCGGGATTAGAAATATATTAATCTCCCCATTACATTGCACATTTCCCGACCATGTATTAAGGTGCTTGAAATGAATACTAATCCGTGCAACCAGCGGACGAGCGCATGCAATCGACACGTGTACACTTCTTTTTTTCTTTCTATAATGTTATGTCAAAAGTCGAGTAGTATGCTATAATACTATTTTAAAACTCTATCAGACCAGTTATCGTGCTCTTTTTGGGTCTTTCATCCTCTTTACAATCAATCATCCATGTATCCTCCCATATTTTTCTTTTTTGTCAACATAACCTTATATGCCACTCCCTCTCCTCCCATGTTTTTTGTCAACATAACCTTATTTGCCACTCCCTGCCCGTTCACATCACTCGATGGTCTTTGTATGACACGGACCAAAGTCTATTAGTTGTTATGGATGATTATTATTATTATTATTATTAGTCATAAGGACCAAAGTATACCCTGCAGGTGAGACAGAGACACCCTGGGCTGGGACCGGGAAGATTCTTGGTATGGTACCAAGAAGATCCTGCAGGTGTGTACCTGGTCTGGGTACCAAGTGGATCTTGGTTAAACCAAGATGGTGATGATGTGTGATGTCCTTTTGTCCTAGGTCAGCTCATCAAAGGACTGGCCACCCTTTGATGAGGTACCTGACCTTAGGAAGAAGTTAAGGACCGAAGGATCACATCATCGGGATGAGCCCTTCAGTACTGTGATGACAAAACTTCAGTAGATGTATGGAACATGTGTGGACAGATACAGAGAGAGAGAGAGACCTTGTCACCCTACCTTGTTTGTCCTTGTGGTTATCCTGCTTATGGTACTTGACCTTATTGGTTTGGTTGTTTGTCAAGTCACCTTTCTTGTTTTTTGTCTCATGATTGACCTTGTAAATGGTCAACCATGACCCTCCTAACCCTAAGCCTGTTGTCTTGGTCACTCCTGTGATGGTCATTGATCCTTGGTTGTGGTGCTCACCTCAAAAGGTAAGAGGCACAAGTTAAAAAGTTAAAAACCTAAAAGTTAAAAGTTAAAAGACAAGCCCCTAACTTAACGTTCATTTGGGAAATTAAAAGAATAATTTATATCTTTTAATTTGAGAAAATTAAATTGATTATTTTATTCTACGTTATGAACTTAGAGTGAGTATAAATTAAAGAGAGTTTATCTCTCATTTGATAGACACATACGATTTCTCTTCCACTCTGTTTTTTGGCTGAACCTTCACCGAGCTTGACATCAAGAACTTGAGGTTTGAGCCCTGTAGGGCTCGTTTTCTGCTGTTGTTTTAAGCCCTTCTAGGGTTGCTTTTCTCCATTTCTTTTATGTTCCTGTTAGCTGCTGCCACTTTGGTGTTGGGTCTATTCGGGCTGCCGTTGATTACTCTTAATTGGTTAGAGCTTATTGAGGCCAGCGTTAACCTCTGGAATTTTGGCTGCTTTTATCAAAGACTATTACAGTCTGTTGAGGTATCACGTTGTATTTTGAGCCTTGTTACGGCCAGTGTTGGTTATTGCAGCTTGACTGGTAGTTGACTTTGGTTGTCTCCTAACTAAGTTAGAAGGTCTTCTAGTGCTTTAAGTTTGTCCTAACACAACTGTACCTATTGTTGACAGTCTTCCATGGTCTCTCTCTCGCTCATGGGTATGCTGTTGCCCTTCTAGGGCTATTTATGTTTCTATATCTATTATGCCTTATTGGAAAAAACTGAAAGCAGATCTGAGTACATTAGGGAAGGGCTCATCCCCAGGTAAGTATTTCTAACCCTGTCATTTACTAGCATTTTTACTTCCAGTTTATTGTGGATTATTGGCACAATGACCTATTGGTAGTGCCCTAGTTGAAAGAATTGAAAATTATATTTTAAATTTATTGGCACAGTGGCCTATTGGTAGTGCCCTAGGTGAAAGAAATGCAAATTATGTTTTTAAATTCTTACAGCTGTATTGTATGATTGATTTACGTTTCTGATCTACTATATTATTGTTTAAAAGTTGTTGTTTATTTTATCAAACCCTAACTTTATAAAAATTCAACAGGAATAATATTATTGACGTAATTGCATGTTAGACCAAATCTTCTGTTCTTGGTGTATTTCTGTGCCAATGTCAAGTTCATGCTCTAGTACTCTCAACAGATAATTTCCTAGCACTGTAAAATGCAGCCAGGATTACCCAATCCATAGTATCTACCTTTAATTCCTTGAAAGATATGGTTGCACAATCTTTTAGGATTTTACAACAGAGTCGGAATCTGAAGACTAGCCCATAACATGGTGAGTAATAAAGATGAGCTAGGGCTGTTTATGCCTATTGACAGATGCAAAACATTCCTCATTGAACTTGTTTTGTTATGTTCTCTCTCGCCAATCATGTTCTGAATCGGCAATAAAGAAATGGAACATGCCATAGTGGTTAAAGTACCAAAACTTGGCCCTGTTTTTTGTAGACGCATAAAACATGGTTTGAGCTGGGACACAACATTCTCCACCTGAATCCAGATTCTTATAGAAAGACCCTGTATTTGGCTAATTGTGTTCATGGTTTCCGCTGGCTATGATGTGTGAGGAACATGTTAAACAATGGGATCTATTTGTGATGTAAATTGATCCCATTGAGAGATGTATCTGTTTGCATAAACAATGTCTCCAATCTAGAATACTATATGAATATTCTTCAAGTCCTCAATGCCATAACCACTTGTCCATATAACAAACATTTTATCCCAAGATTTCCCCTGAGCAAATGCGTGGATAAATTAGTGACTTTGGATCCAAAAATTTGTCAGTGTTTGAAATTGCGAACAACACAAGATTTAGAAAGTGCTCGGGATCTGATATTTCTCGATATTTTAGTAAATCCATGTGGAAACTAGGTGACCCTAAGATGATTACAAACTAGACACCAATAACACTACTTAATGTTTCTGGCAAGATTTTGGCCAAAACCCTTGCGATACACATAAAACTTAATGTTTCTAGCAATATTTTGGCCAAAACCCTTACAATCCACATAAAACATATTCTACCTAAGATAAGTCCATCCTAAGTCAATAGAGGTCATTAGAGGATAATTAATTTGGACTAATTCTTAAAATAGATCCATACCTTCGGTTCGGATGCAACTTTTATTAAAATTGGCTTGAAGGAATCTCAAAATCAAGTTGAATGGCCATTTATCCTAGATATGTTAAAAGCCTTGGTCTTAAGGAGCTTTTTCCTTGGGGTTGTAGGCACTCTCTTTGTTGAAGCCCAATTTAAATCAGAGATGTGATTGGACAATGACTTGAAACTTTGGAAAGTTGAATGGCCATTTATTCTAGATATGTTAAAAGCCTTGTTCTTAAGGAGCTTTTTCCTTGGGGTTGTAGGCACTCTCTTTGTTGAAGCCCAATTTAAATCAGAGATGTGATTGGACAATGACTTGAAACTTTGGAAAGGCATGAATTAGGTTTGTACTCATGGTATATATACACTTTTTGTCAACGTTGTGTTTTGGAAAACTTACAATTGTATTGAATGGCCATTTATTCTATCTATGTTAAAAGCCCTGAGCTTTGGGAACATTTCCCTTGAAGTTGTAGAAACTCTCTTCACTGAAACCTTGGCTTGTCTTTCTATCAAGAAATGTATATCAAAAGAGGTCTTTCAAATAGCCAAGTACATTTATAACCATGCTTGGGTGTTGAGCCTTATGAGAGAGTACATAGAAGGCTATGTAGCATGGGTACCCGTACCCGAGGGTAAGGTACACGTACGCGTACCGGGTACTTGTGTACGTCTCTTGCCGTACCCTTTCATACATTATATTAGCTCCACATAACCGAGACGCCATTATCAATGACTCCTCACAACCTGAGTGGTTCACCTTTTTTATTGTTTATATCATATATCATGTACTCAATTTTATCTTGACTATTTGGAAAATATTTATGTGAATTGGTGCAAATACCATCGCTTTGAAGAGCAGCTAATGTACAATATTAAAATTCAAAATATTATTGAGAATATTCCCCTTTTAATATTATAAGTGACAAAAGGACTTAGGGTATAAGGCTAACTAAATGAGTCGAAAGAGTAAAACTAATATGAAGAACAGAGCCACCACAAATTTGAAGGTCCAAACAAATAACTAGTAGGAAAAAGTGTTTATTTAAGGAATAACTAAACAAATTAATGATTTACAAAAGAAAGGAAAACAATAATGAGAAAATAACTCTGCAATGTTTTTAACCAACATTCATGAAAATTAGCATTGATATATTTCCTCAATTAAAAACAAATAGATGGTTCAGCTACACAAAATTTGAACAATAAGTCAAAATGTGGAATTTTTGTTTGTCCTCAAGACAATTAATTCAAGAAGAATAAAATGTCCAATTGAGGACCAAATTATTCAAGACCCTTTAGCAAAATCTTCAAAATACTAACGAAATATACAACTTCAAATAACAAGTACAAGCTCTCACCCATTAAGTCAATTGTCTATAAAGGAAATTGTACATCAATCAAAAGCCTAAATCCCTAAATGAAGCATTCACTCGGAAGACAATGAAATTGATAAAGCTACAAATGCTCGGTGGAAATGCGCAAATGTTTGCACATGATTACCATAATAAATTTTTACATGAGACGTGCTATAGCATGAGTACGAGTCATTGATGTCATGACTCATACCTGTTTCATACTTGGGAATTGACATACATATAATTCATGCATGGTTTATGACAAATCATATGCATCGTTAATGCGTGGTTATGATTAAAGCAGGATCAAAGAAGTCTGCATTAATAAAAGGAAACTCTTCCTAAGGGTGAAGGAAAATTCCCATGCCTAAGTTGGCATGAGCCGCATCATTGTACTTGTTTAAGCAATCTCAAGTGTGGTTTGGCATACTAAACTTTTCATTCTTACGACTGATAAGATGGCTCAAGAGCGCTAAGGATTCATTGAATGTGCCCATTGGATGATGATCAAGTGTATGGAAGGAGAAATGAACCATAGTAAGTTGTGGAATGGTGGGGAGCATAAGTAGTGCTAACCATAAGAGTAGGGCTACTGTGGGGCGGAAAAGTCAGAATCCATCATCTTACAGGTCATAGGCCATAGGTCTAACTTGGGTTGCATTGCGTGCTAACTCTGCTGTAAGGGTTTATTTTGTAGTCATATGTTCTTTTGAGTGTCAAAGGTGAGCCTCCTAACATACATTATCCATTAACCATTAAAGATAAAGCTCTTTAAATAAGATTTAGACATAGGTAATAGATAGTACATGTAAAATAGAGGATCACTCATTTCACATCTCATATTTGGTATTCCGAAAAGTTTGCACAATGAAGGAATAGGAAAGCTCCATTGTCTATATCTGCTAATGACATGCTCTGTATATTTGCTACCGATATCTTAATTCTAAATTTCCTCTCATTCAAAAAACCATTACCATGCATTTGCACAGCCAAACTCATATTTGCTTGTGGTTGCTATCCTATAGTCCACGTAGTCATCACTCCCTTTGCTCAATTCACTAGTTACTCTGCTTAGTTGCTGTAGTTATACATCTACCACTTGAATTTATTGCCTCAAGCTTTTTATATGAAATCAAATTTGCGTATATTTTAATCCTCCCATGCGCGTTTAACCTTTCTCAATAAATAACTATAACTATAAACATCTTATTGTAAAATTTGAAGTTACTACTAGCTAGCTATTGGAATTCACTGTCTTTATGAAATAAAATGCGTATTGTAGTCTAAATTATACGCGACAATGGCGGCTCCATCCTTTATATTTTAGAGCATTGCTTCCAATTATGTAATACTTTGATGCGCGTTTAACCTTTCTGAATAAATAACTATAAACATCTTATGGTGAAATTAGAACTTAATACTGCTATTGTTATTCACTGCCTTTATGGAAAAAAAAGTGTATTGGTAGTCTAAACTATCTGGGACAATGACGGCACCATCCTTCACATCAGTGATGAGACAAACAAGGCTGGTCCTATTGCAATAACCTAAAAGATGAAGATGATGTTCAAAATTTTAAATTTCTAGGAAACTTCAGGAGAAGTTACAACAACCGTGATTTTTAGAGTTACTGGAGAATTGGCAATTCTCTGGTCCACTGTTAAAATGTATGGATGTTGCTACTTTGGGGGAAATGACCCTGGATTGTGCTTGGTTTCTGTCTTTCAACAAAAGAGCCCTTTCCCGTACAATGTCAATTATTTAGTCTTTGGGTGTAAACCTTCCAGGAAAACAGTTTTGTTCGTGAATTGATCAAATAAGTTTATTAAACCCTCTTTGTCCCACCTCACCCCAGCCAACCCGACCTCAGGTTTTGTCGAGAATTTTCAATGCTCAGAACAAGAAAATTAACGTTGCTCATTACCAAGAATGAGAGAGTTGTTAAGGCTGATAACTGGTTAAAAGAGTACTACTAACCAAAAAATGAAAAAAACAAGTGCTATATTTTGTTTAATTTGAATTACATACACACATTCTTTTCATTGAGAGGTCAAAGGTGGTTTCGAACTGAATTGGCATGAAAATGAGTTTCAACTGAGTTAAAATAGATTATTTGACTCAGAATTGTTGTAAACAAGGACCCGAGTTCCCACTACCATTCTCTATTTCGTGCATCCACTTACAATTTCTCTGGATGATGCAAGGCCAAACTGGACACCTGTTAAAGTCACCTGGGAAACCGAGCAGCTTCTTCCATCGTGCCAGTAAACGAAGTGATTTACTGCTTCACTCACTGGCCTTCCTTCCCTCTTGTTAGTCTGTAGGTAAAGAGCAACCAACCAACAGGTCTTCCTCGTCCTTCTAGTCTGGAAGTGAAAAGCAACCAAACAACCAACAAAGCCAGCGGAACGAAGCACAAGTAGAAAATGGAGATTGTCTGTGAGACACGAGAGATATGGTAATAATAAGTACTTCATCGTCGTGCTACTCCCTTGTATACGGACTCAAGCATAGAATGGCCCGCCATTGCTTTTGATTGGCCGCGTGGCAGTTGACATGCACGTGAGTTGAAGTGTGTCGTCGGCGGTGTTGCTCGGGCAGGGCAGGGAAGGGAGGGTTTGTCCTACTGGCCCAATTTTCCAGGGTCGTATCGAGAGCTACTAGTGCTAACCACCACGTCGCCCACACAAGGATCGATCGAGAATTCAAGATTAGAAATATATTAATCTCCCCATTATGCTGCACATTTCCTGACCATGTATTAAGGTGCTTGTAGTGAATACTAATCCGTGCAACCAGCGGATGGGCACATGCAATCGACACATGTACACTTCTTTTATTCTTTCTATAATGTCATGTCAAAAGTCGAGTAGTATGCTATAATACTATGTTAAAACTCTATTAGACCAGTTACCATGCTCTTTTTGGGTCTTGCATCATCTTTACAATCAATCATCCATGTATCCTCCCATGTTTTTCTTTTCTGTCAACATAAAATTATATGCCACTCCCTGTCCTCCCATGTTTTCTGTCAACATAACCTTATTTGCCACTCCCTGCCCGTTCACATCACTCGATGGTCTTCGTATGACACGGACCAAATTCTATTAGTTGTTATGGACGATTATTATTGTTATTATTATCAGTCATAAGGACCAAAGTAGACCCTGCAGGTGAGATAGAGACACCCTGGGCTGCGACCGGGAAGTTTCTTGGTATGGGATCAAGTAGATCCTGCAGGTGTGTACTTGGTTTGGGTACCAGGTGGATCTTGGTTAGACCAAGATGGTGATGATGTGTGATTTCCTTCTGACCTAGGTCGGCTCATCAAAGGACTGGCCACCCTTTGATGAGGTACCTGACCTCAGGAAGAAGTTAAGGACCAAAGGATGACATCATCGGGATGATCCCTTTAGTACTGTGATGACAAAACATTCAGTAGATGTATGGAACATGTGTGGACACATACAGAGAGAGAGACCTTGTCACCCTACCTTGTTTGTCATTGTGGTTATCTTGCTTATGGTACTTGACCTTATTGGTTTGGTTGTTTGTCAAGTCACCTTTCTTGTTTTTTGTCTCATGATTGACCTTGTAAATGGTCAACCATGACCCTCCTAAACCCTAAACCTGTTGTCTTGGTCACTCCTGTGATGGTCATTGATCCTTGGTTGTGGTGCTCACCTCAAAAGGTAAGAGGCACAAGTTAAAAAGTTAAAAGATAAAAAAATAAAAATAAAAGTTAAAAGATAAAAGTCAAAACGCAAAAGGTAAAAGTTAAAAGTTAAAAGACAAGCCCCTAACTTAAAGTTCATTTGGGAAATTAAAAGAATAATTTATATTCTTTTAATTTGAGAAAATTAAATTGATTATTTTATTCTAAGTTATGAACTTAGAGTGAGTGTAAATTAAAGAGAGTTTATCTCTCATTTGATAGAGACATATGATTTCTCTTCCACTCTGTTTTTCAGCTGAACCTTCACCGAGCTTGACATCAAGGACTTGAGGTTTGAGCCCTATAGGGCTGGTTTTCTGCTGTTGTTTTAAGCCCTTATAGGGCTGCATTTTTTCTCCTTTGAGAAGTCCGCCTACCTGTGCTGCTGTTTGATTTTTTGTTTAACCCTTCTAGGGATGTTGTTCTCCATTTCTTTGTTGTTCCTGTTAGTTGCTGCCACTTTGGTGTTGGGTCTATTCGGGCTGCCGTTGATTACTCTTAATTGGTTAAAGCCTATTGAGGCTAGCGTTAACCTCTGGAATTTTGGCTGCTGTTATCAAAGACTATTACAGTCTGTTGAGGTATCACGATGTATTCTGAGCCCTGTTAGGGCCAGTGTTGGTTATTGCATCTTGACTGGTAGTTGACTTTGGTTGTTTCCTAACTAAGTTAGAAGGTCTTCTAGTGCTTTAAGTTTGTCCTAACACAACTGTACCTATTGCTGACAGTCTTCCCCGGTCTCTTTCTCTCATGGGTATGTTGATGCCCTTCTAGGGCTATTTATGTTTCTATATCTATTATGCCTTATTGGAAAAAACCGAAAGCATATCTGAGTACATTAGGGAAGGGCTCATCCCCATGTAAGTATTTCTAACCTTGTCATTTACTAGCATTTTTACTTTCAGTTTATTGTGGATTATTGGCACAATGACCTATTGGTAGTGCCCTAGTTGAAAGAAATGAAAATTATATTTTAAATTTATTGGCACAGTGATCGATTGGTAGTGCCCTAGGTGAAAGAAATGCAAATTATGTTTTAAAATTCTTACAGTTGTATTGTATGATTGATTTACGTTTCTGATCTACTGTATTATTGTTTAAAATTTTTTGTTTATTTTATCAAACCCTAACTTTATAAAAATTCAACAGGAATAATATTATTGACGTAATTGCATGTGAGATCAAATCTTCTGTTCTTGGTGTATTTCTGCGCCAATGTCAAGTTCATGCTCTAGTACTCTCAACAGATAATTTCCAAGCACTGTAAAATGCGGCCAGGATTACTCAATCCATAGTATCTACCTTCAATTCCTTGAAAGATATGGTTGCAAAATATTTTAGGATTTTACAACAGAGTCGGAATCTGAAGACTAACCCAGAACATGGTGAGTAATAAAGATAAGCTAGGGCTGTTTATGTCTATTGACAGATGCAAAACATTCCTCATTGAACTTGTTTTGCTCTGTTCCCCCTCGCCAATCATGTTCTAAATCAGCAATAAAGAAATGGAACATGCCATAGTGGTTAAAGTACCAAAACTTGGGCCTGTTTTTTGTAGGCGCATAAAACATGGTTGGAGTTGGGACATGTTGCCAACTAAGTTGTACTTGGTTGGATTATCAAGCGAGCGGGCAGAGTTGAACATGCCAATGTTCATTTTCGATGATATGATGACCATTAGGCCTTTTTGAGGGCCCCTTTTTTATTTTTTTACAACATGTCCATGGCCCTGCGGGGTTTGTAATAAAATATACTAGCATGATGTTTTATGTAAAGGACTTGGTTCCCTAGGAATTTTTGACTAAGTCGAGTATTCCAAGGTGTTTTTTCACTTATTAATTATGTCTTGCAACTTTGCATAACATAATTTTTGAGTTTTTCTCATGCTCCTCCAAAGCTGGAATGCATGGGGAAGTTAACGGGCCTTAGGGGGTTATTAAAGTCCATGGGTCAATGTTTATGAAAATGCTAGATGTTAATTTTGAGTCGTAATGACATGTGCTAGGTCCCCCTAGTTTTTTTTTTCATTTTTTTTTTTAAATTTTTGGCGAAAAATATTTTTTCCGTAATTGAGTCATTTTTTAATGATTTAATTAAAAATGTTGTAATTGGCATAGAAGTGACGTCTAGGGGTCTTTTTGGCCTTGGGGGTGCTTGTTTTCTAACTCAGAGCACCCACCTTACCCCTAAACCCACTTTTTATAATGTTTGGGTCATTAATTTTTCACTTATGCTTAAAAAAAAAAAAAAAAGTGAAAAAAAGTCATGAAAAAATAAAAAAAAATGAAAAATGACTTTAAAAAAAAAGTTTTTTGGAGAGTTTTAATGCCTGAATCAAATCAGCATGAGTCAAGGAGAATTTGGGGCTGAGTTTTATGACAATATGGCAGCCCAAATAGTGGGCACAACTCCCACTCATGGAGGGAGGCGCATTCCTCATAGGGAGGGTGCACTTGCTAAAAAAGGTGCCCATGTTTCTAGGATATTGCAGACCATTTGGTGCTGTTATGTTGGCACACTTTGGGCCGCAATATGGAAGCCCCAATATTGGAGTGGGCAGCTCCATTTGTGGCCCACGTTTTCCTCCCCATGTTATGCCCACTTCTCCTCACAAATGCGCCCTCCTTTCTCTCTTCTTCTCTATAAATTGAGGGTGCTCTCTCCCATGTTGGGTTAGTTGGAGAGTGAGCAGAATTATATTGTAAGCTTTTGCTATTTCAATTGTGAATAAAAAGACCTTGGAGGTCCATATGTGTGATACTTTTGTGAGTGGTTTCATGGTCTCTTGATGTGGAGTAATTTGTAGCAAGTTCAAGTTTTGTACAAGTAATTTCCAGCCATCAACTAGCCTGCTTGAAGGATTGGTAACGATTTTGTGGGAAGGAACAATTAATCTTGTTTGTTTTAATTTGTTCTTGCATTTGCCATATTGGTTAGAGATTCAAAGTTTATATGTTTCATTTGTTTATGCTCATACTATTTTGATTTCTAGCCATGTGCATTTTTAGTTTAATGGTTTTTCTGTGAGTTTTGTTTGCTATAGGTTGACATGTGTGAAGAGGAGGATAGCTTGTTTTCTCTCCATTTCTTCTTCTGTGCACATTTTGGTGGATCTCAGCCTCGGTTTTCCACTTTCAAGTTTCCAAAGTCTTTGGTTTCAAGGGCCATTCTGTCTCTTCTCTCTTCCTCAGCTTATAAAATCAAAGTTTTCTTGGTTACTGGTTACGATTGAAGAGTGATTCTTGATTTACATTCTGATTGATACATTCTTAAGTAGATCTGCTTCATTCTTAGAATTATAATCTAGTTGTTTAAAGCTTTTATCTTCCATTATATTAGATCTTGTATTATCTAGCATTTCACCTTTCAAACTTGTTAAAAATCGTTAAAATTTCAAAGATTTTAAAGGGTAGTGTTAGATCTGATTGAAAAGTTTATCTAGCTGATTACAAGAGCTTAGAATTTGCAGCTCTTAAAGCTTGCAAAGATCCCAAGTAAACAAGCCTCACTGCTTGTCTTACTTGGTTAATTTCTTGCATTTTTAACTAGTTTTAGACTTAGATTTTTTGTGGGTTTTTAGGAGGTGTCCCAAATACACTCTTAAAGTGTTTTTGGGCATCTTATACTGATGTTTGCTTGCTTGTTTGCAGCAAAAGACGAACAGGTAGGAGGAAGTGCTGCCCAAATTTCGAAGATCCAGGGCATCCAGAGCACCTAGAACCTTACTCTTGAAAACCGAATACTTATTCCTTCCATTTTGTAAGCCACTAAATCATAAAAGAGACCAGGGCATTTCTCTATTGCATTGTAAAGAAAATTAAACGAGAGCAAGTGGGCTAACCAACGCCCACATCCCATCCCCCTAGGGATAATTTGTGTTGTCTCATTTTCATGGCGTGATTGTTAGATTAGATTTATTTCTTTCATTTTCGCACTTAATAAAATCAAACTAGGATTAAAATTAACCTGGTTGGTCTGTTCCATTGGCAGGCCACAAGTTCACTCAGGACTTAGCTTTTTTCACATTTTTTACAATTTTCATATTTTTTACAAATTCAAAACACCCCCTTGCTTTCCCGAAGTAAGGTTTCAGGATAAGGGCTTGCCCGAGTACTGGCCCGAAAAGAGACTCTTGGGGCTCTAAAAAAAGTAAAATATTGGTTCTAAAAAATTTTAAAATTTCTAAGGTTTTTCCCCGTATGCTCTGTGGCCACTGCAGCTCAGTCTGAACATGCTGGCACAGATCAGAAAGGGATTAGTGACTAGTAATAGGTTATAACACATCCCAAATAAACAACCTACTTGTGAAAATACGGCTCAAAGCCAATATTCTTCTGTTGTGGGCAAATTTCTCAAAGGACGTGGGATAACACTGGATAGTGACCTCTTGGAAACCGTTAGGCTTGCCCTCGTTGGTATAGCATTTGAACACCTCCTTGAGACTCTGATCCAGCCCAAATGTCTGAGTGAGAAACCACACAGCTGAATTTCGGACATATTCCCTGTACCTTTGTGTATATCGGGAATCCACCAGCCTTTAATAAAAAGATCATTACCACATTAAAAATAAAATAAACCAAGAACAATCGCACAACATTGTCTTTTCAATTCAAGCATTCTTTTTTACTCCATTTATCAACGCTGGTCTATCTTGTTATATTTCAATGATGATGGATGTTTGCTTATGACAATGATGATGATGACATTTGCTTTATATATATATGCTGCATTATTTTGGTTTACAAAAAATATTCTAATTCCTAGATTAGATGCTTTGCCTTTCATAGATTAGACAAAATAGTTTATTTTCACTTTTTAGGGTCCACCCCCCTTGGCTTCGCTAGGAAATCCTAGACGGAGGAGTCAAGTTTTAGGTGACAGCACTTGACTCTGACTTGCCCCCAAGGCCACACCAGCAGCTTGAAGACTTCTGTTGCGTTTTCCCAGGTGTGGAACCAGCTGGCAATAGGACACAACATTCTCCACCTGAATCTAGATTCTTATAGAACGACCCTGTATTTGGCTAATTGCATTCATGGTTTCCGCTGGCTATCATGTGTGAGGAACATGTGAAGCAATGGGCTCTATTTGTGATGTAAATTGATCCCATTGAGAGATGTATCTGTTTGCATAAACAATGTCTCCAATCTAGAATACTATATGAATATTCTTCAAGTCCTCAATTCCATAACCACTTGTCCATATAACAGACATTTTATCCCAAGATTTCGCCTGAGCAAATGCGTGGATAAATTGGTGACTTTGGATCCAAAAATTTGTCAGTGTTTGAAATTGCGAACAACATAGGATTTAGAAAGTGCTCGAGATCTGATATTTCTCGGGATTTCAATAAATCCATGTGGAAACTAGGTGACCCTAAGATGATTACAAACTAGACACCAATAACTCGACTTAATGTTTCTGGCAAGATTTTGGCCAAAACCCTTGCAATACACATAAAACTTAATGTTTCTAGCAATATTTGAGCGAAAACCTTTACAATCCACATAAGACATATTCTATCTAAGATAGTCCATCCTAAGTCAATAGAGGTCATTAGAGGATAATTAATTTGGACAAATTCTTAGAATAGATCCATGCCTTTGGTTTGGATGCAACTTTTATTAAAATTGGCTTGAGGGAATCTCAAAATCAAGTTGAATGGCCATTTATTCTAAATATGTTAAAAGCTTTGGTTTTAAGGAGCTTTTTCCTTGGGGTTGTAGGCACTCTCTTTGTTGAAGCCCAATTTAAATTAGAGATGTTATTGGACAATGACTTGAAACTTTGGAAAGGCATGAATTAGGTTTGTACCCTTGGTATGTATACACTTTTTTATCAACGTTGTGTTTTAGAAAACTATCAATTGTATTGAATGGCCATTTATTCTATCTATGTTAAAATCCCTGAGCTTTGGGAACATTTCCCTCGAAGTTGTAGAAACTCTCTTCACTGAAACCTTGGCTTGTCTTTCTATCAAGAAATGTATATCAAACGAGGTCTTTCAAATAGTCAAGTACATTTATAACCATGCTTGGGTGTTGAGCCTTATGAGAGAATACACAAAAGGCTATGTAGCATGGGTACCTGTACTCGAGGGTAGGGTACACGTACGTGTACCTGGTACTTGGGTACGTCTCCTGCCGTACCCTTTCATATACCATATTAGTGTTAATTTTTAGTGCAACTGCGAGACCCATTCTCAGAGAGAATGGTACCTGTTATCACATATATAGTAGCCGGGCTACCACACATTATTTTTTAGATTTCAGAGCACTCTTCAGCCAGTTCCTTTACATTGAGATGATGAGATGAGCATCTATCTATGGATCACTATCAAATTTTGGACAACATATGTATTCCCCATGCCATGACTGAGTCTCAGGACACTCAGAGAGATGACTGATGTAGCCATTATACCATTTATGCAGAGCAGTCAGTAGTGCCCAGAGTTACAGTAGCAGTTTCAGAGGACAGATGATGGTTCAGAGGATGAGCATTCAGGTATATGACTCAGCAGGTATATCATGGTGTTATGGTTATATTGCTTTTATATTCATTCTTATGGTATGTCTTAGCACTTAGTGTCATGATCTGGCGATCATATAGATATGTGGACCTGGTTGATCTTATTATATATATTCTACTGTCCTTACTCAGACTTAGAAGTTCACTACTCATACTCATTGGTTTTACCCTCCCTAGGGAGAATAGAGGTGATCATTCCACCATACCTTGGCTTGCTAGTGTTGGCTCCATTATTCATTGTCTTCATCCATCCATTGCCTACCTTTTAGTTTATCACCCTGACTTACTACTTGACTAGTGGCATGGAGGATCTTTTCCCCACTATAGCCTCTGTATTGGATGAGCTTCCCTGTTTATTGTGTCTCGGCTCTGAGTTGGTGACAAAACTCACCTCTAGTGAGTTGGATTGTAGGCCTAAATCATTCTGGTCGGTTGTCTCGATGTTTGGCATTGGCTCGAACTCCCCCTAGTCACTTGAGATGTTGTTGGCTAAAACTGAAAGCTCATGTACTACTTATGGAAACTTATAAATTCTCCCATGGAAACTAAAAAGGGCAATAGCGATGAACTGCTAAAAAATACTCCTCGAAGAGTATAAAAGAAAGGTCCAAAAAAACAATGATTCTTAAAAGCTATATCTATACAATTGCTGACCTTATATATGTATAAAAAACATGCCCTGGATGCAAGCTGCAACTAGTTGTGCTTATCAGTACACCTGAGATCCGAAGGGTTATGTAGGCCAAAAAGACCATGAAATGAAATTGAATGATCCTAATGAACCTGGATCAACTTGATGTAGACATGATGCCTAAGTTGAATAAGCAATCTCTAAACAACTTATCCATTTGTGAGACACCGCCATTCCCTGTGTTGTTGCTCATTCAGTATATACTATGGTGTGTATTCCTTTTCCCATATCCAAAGTGTCACAATGTTAAGTCAGTCAGTCATCCTTTAGCCTCGCCATTTTATTTTAGCCTTCACCCTTCACTAGCAAATTGATCAGAACTATGAAGTGAGTATGGTCCTGAAAGTCTAGTCTGAGTCACATAAATAATTAATGACACTATATTTTGGATTTAGATCGCCAGTAATGATTACTTTGTGTTATAATTGCTATTTGAATGAGTTGTAAAGCATGCATTAACCTTTGACACTTTGCAGCAGCTTCTGGTGGCAGTCTGAGTTCTATTTGGTCAATATTGACCTGGTCAAACTTAGTTTGACCAAGGTCAATCACAGGACATGAGATTACTGGACCTTATGATGACACAGATAGATGAAATATGGTCTATGTACATGTACATGATGGTTCTATGCATCCGATACAGGTTTATGATGATGATCTTTGGTCTTCAGCATTATTTGATCATTTACAGATTATTATTATTTCACATGTTCTGGTATATTGGATATATTATATGATCATGCAGATATCTATATGGTGTATGAGTACACATCTTGGATAGTTTTGGACCTTCTGAGTCTAATGAGACAGTCTATTTTCAGTTCCGGGCAGTTACAGTGATGATTTAGCCTCAGTAGGCTGTCCTAGTGCAGTTTTGGTCTGTCGGAGACCCTGTCAGAGCAGAGATGATTTTTATTTGGTTCACATAGGGCGTTGATGATGGAGGGAGTGGTCCAGCCACTTGTTTTTACCATATTACCCCCCTTCTGGACACACTGGTTCCCTCACCTTGACAGCGCAGGCACTCCAGGAGGCAGTTTGGGATAGGTACACGCTTCCCGAGGCAGTTTTGGATTGGTAGAAATGGCTACAGAGGAATTTGATTTGGGATACTAAGGCAATTTTTTGGCATGGGATCATCAGTGATGATGAGTGGGATGTCTTCCGCACCTTCTCCAGCAGTTTCAGCTTCATCGGGGCCCACATCCGTCACTTATGGCACTTTCTGATGATTTCTGAGGTCTTTTGAGGCCTACAATTTGTCCATAGAGGCACGATTTGGTATATTGATGACTATTTTATTATTATTGTCCTATGGGGATTGACCAAGGGTGGCTAAAATTACCCCTTGGACCCACCATAAGCTTATTGTTATATTTTGTCATCATGATTTGGTGGGATCCCCTCTCCTAGGGCGATTTTGTCCAATTTTTGTTATATTTTATGGTTGATCCATGTATTTTATTGTTGAGCTCATCTCAACCATTGATTAGATCTTTTGAACTTTTAATCTTAGCCACTCATGTCAAAAGTGGTTAGGATTATGGTCTCTCTCCATCCTATTTAAGGAGAGAGCCTCTCATTGTAAAATCATCTAGAGATTTTTGGCTCTTGGCTCTTGGAATAAAATTTCTATCTTTTGGAGCACATGCTTGGGTTGGATTGGATGTTGGTTGTTTCGATTGTAAATGCTTTTGTCCATTGCACTGGAGGATCGATTGTAGCTATCTTGCATATTTGCCATATCTTTTTACAGGTGGAGAAGACTTTTTCAACAAGTGCGAATTGGTGGGGAGGCTTGCCCTTCAAGGTTGGAGGAGGACGTTTTGGGTTAAACAGGGAGTGGTTTTGTCTTTGCACCAACTATTCTTTGCTTATCTCTTTCTTGCTTGTATCTCCCTTCAACATGTTAAACTGATTGATGCTTTGCTCCTTGGTTTTGACAGGTTAGAGGGACACATATGTGGCTTGGAAAAATCGATTTTGCAAGAGGGCTTAAAAAATTCTCCATTTGATCTTTGGAAAAAGTAATCCTCATCTCAATTAGCATTCATCTCTTCATCCAGGTATGCTCCAAAGGTATGATCTTCTTCTTTGAATCATCCATAATTTCTAGATCATAAAACCCTAATTAATCAAAACCCTCATTTTGGTTTTTCTTAGATCTACTTAGATCTAGCCTTGCTTTTGAAGAGATATTAAAAACACACCTCTATAGCATCCACCCCTAGTTGGATCTATAGTTTGGTGGTGATTGGGTTAAATTTGACACATTTTTCAAGGCAATAAAGCCCTCTTGAACCAAATCGCACTTCCTTGGAGAGGCTTGTTTGGTTAGATCTAGCACATGGGTAGGTGAGATCCCACTTGATTTGCAATCTACCCACTTGATAACCTATCCCTAGACTTTTACTTGGGTGATTTCTACCTTGTGGGCATCATTCCACATTTTAAGGGATTAAAACCCCCTCTGAACTACTTGGCACCTCAAAACTCAGATCTAGTAAGATCTAACCCTTGGATTGACTTGATTTTCTAGATCCACATAGATCATTGCCTAAGCTACTTGGATCTACAATTTGGTGGCCATTGGACTTGATTTGACACACCTTATCCACCTTTTAGCCCTCATTGAGCAAGGTCGCACTTCCTTGGGTGACTGAGTTTGCCCACTTTGAGGACGTGGGTAGTGGAGATTTTTGTGGATTTGGAACGGGCATACCTTGAATCCTAGGACTAGAATATCATTTTGGAACGGGCATTCCTTGTTTCAAGGGATTGTGGTCCACTTGGGTCATTTCATGAAATCCTAGATCTAGCAAGATCCAACCACTTTATCTCAATTAACCTATCTGACTTGACCTCTAGGTGGCCGATCTACACTTTGACATATCTTTTGACTCCATTAACCCATCCAACAAGGCACTAGTCCTCCTTAAGCAAGTCGCACTCCTTGGGAATTGTGTCAAACCTTAGATCCAGTACATGGGTATTCCTAATTTCAACTAAGATCCATAGATCTACTCATTACATATCCTCTAGTGCCAATTGCATCCCTTAATTTCACCTTGTGGGTCCACATTAAGCCATTTCACATATCCCAAGAAAGTAGGACCCACTTGTGTAACACATGGTACCATACCTTATCATTATAGAAAATCATGTGGCCTAAATCATACATTGGTTGAAACACTAATCATTCCTCAAACCACCTTGAACCATACTTTAATTTCTAGGTCCACTTTACCTTGCATTGGTTTCCGTAACTTACCATTTACTCATCTCTAGGAACCTTTGTTTGGGTCCAATCATCTTTGATTGGTTATAGGGTCTCCCCCTTGGTCTTGATTCATCTAGATCTAAAGTGAAGAGTGCCTCGGTTGACGTGACTCCCACCTTGCATTGGGAACCGTGGCATCTCTTGGGTCACCTCTTTAGTTTCCCATCTCCTCTACCGTCCCGGATGGGATACCACTAGGGGCAACTACAAGTTGTGTGATAATAGTACCTTAATCAGTTAACTAGGGTTCCTAGTCAAGTTAACCAGGTAGAGTAATGAGTAAGACCTTAGAAGGTACCCTAGGGCCCCCAGCTGTCTCCTTGGGTTCTTGGTCGAGGACCAAGTAGGTTGATGCCATGGAAAAGTCCCTAGCATGTGGCTAGGGACCCAATTTGTATGTAGGGTATTCTGGTCTGGGACCAGATAGTTTCTTGGTCATATGGACCAAGCAGTTCCTGCAGGTTGAGACAGAGACATCCTGGCCTAGGACCAAGTAGATTCTTGGTCAAGAACCAAGTAGGTCCTGTAGATGGTTGATCAACATTCAGTCTGGGACTGAAAGCTCAGCTTGAGGCCGATGACCATTCTTTGTAAGAATGGAGGACCTGGTCATGGACCAAAGGTTGATCAACATGACTCAGTCTAGGATTGAAGCTCAGCCTTGTGCTGAGAGCCATTCCTTGAGAATGGAGGCACTTGGTCAGTTACCAAGATTATGATGTGTGATGTCCTCTTCTCCTAAGTCTTCGAGATGGTTGAGTTAGATGGTCTTCTCAAGGGACTGGCCACCCCTTGATGAAGTCACTAACATTTGACCTTAGGAGTAGTATAGAGGGCCACATGATCACATCATCCGTGTGAACCCTTCCTTATACAGTGATGATGAACTTTCAGGTTATATGGAACGTTTGTACATTTGAGAGGGAGATGACTGGTTGTACCTTCCCCACCTTGGTTGAGTTTTTATTGGTCGTGAGGTACCTTGTCTTTGACTTGTGGCTAATGGGGTCTTTTATCCACCTTGAGTTATTTTTTATTTTAATTTATTATACACCCTTGTTGATGTTTTGATCTTATAGGGTACTATGGTTGTTTGTCCACATTTGAAGCATACCCTTGTATAAGGGTCATTGGTCATGTACCCACACCTATGATATTTATTTGGGATATTATACCCTACTCTTGATTTATGACCTTTGTTTATATTTCCTTATTTTATTTTTATCTTTTATTTATTTTCTTATCTTTTATGGGCACCCCCTAATGAAATTCTACTTTATTATTTTTAACTTTTAAATAATAACTCCCTAATTTAAAGGATTAATTTATTAGATCACAATGATATATATTGGATTCTCTTCTCCTTTCATAAAATCATCCTTACGATTTCTTCTTAGCTCTGCTGCTGACCGTACACTTGCTGGAGTTTATCTTTTTTTAGATCTGCTGCCCTAGTCCGTTTTTGCTCCTTGTGATGAGTTCGGTCTGCTTATTGAAGTTTTACTAAGGTCTGATATATTGCTGCGAGGATCGATTTGCTGTTGTGGTGCGCAATTTGCCTGAGGAGAAGTCTGATTTGCTCTTTCTAGTTTGATCTACTGTGTGAAGTCTGTTTGGGTTTCATCTTGGTTGATGAGAGGTCCGATTTTATGATTGAGGAATCTGATCTATTTATGGTGATTCGTTTAGCCCTTGCATGGCTCAGCTGTGAGCCTTAGAGCTCTGTCCATCTCAGTTGTGAAGCCCTAGGTTCTGGATAACCCTGCTGTGTGCTCACTTGTTGATTGTTCATTTTTTAGGGCTTCAGCTTGTATGGACAACTTGGACTGAGTGTTGATGTTGAGTCTTATTTTTTTTTTGCTCAGATCTATTTGTTAAGGCTTACCTTGATTTAGATTGGTTGTACTAAGTTTTGTTTGTTGATAGATCTGGTTTTTTATACTTGAATTTGATCACCTGTGATCAGTTGTGGTGTGCTGAGAATTACTTCTCTTGTGCTGAGACTTTGTTGAAGTTTATAAAAAAAAATTATGACTTTATTTATGCTAAGTTCTGTACTGTGCTTGATTGTCATTGACCTTCTCAACCCCAGTCATTTCTCTCTCTCTGGTTTGTACATACCCTCTTGTAGGGTCAGCTGGTTCCTAGAGTAGATTGGCCTCTTTGAGGCACAGTCTTTTCTGAAAGTAACTCTTCTGAGTATTTTTTACAGGAAGGGTTTCACACCCAGGTAAGTATCTTCAACTATATCTCTTTTACTGTGATATGATCAATTTGTTTATTACATGTTACTGAATATTACTTTAACACAATGATCTAACTGGTAGTGTTAAAGGAGAAAATTACTTTAACACAGTGACCTATCTGATAGTGTTAAAGGTGTGAAGTTGAAAGAGATGAAAATTATGTTATGTTAGAAATTACTACTGCACTATTTCATATTCAATGTTTGTAATTGTTTATTAAATGTATTTTTTTGCATTAAAGTATATTGAATTGTTATTCTTCTGCATATAACCCTAACTTGATGAAAAAATAACATTTAGCTCCACATACTCGAGACACCATTATCAATGACTCCTCACAACTTGAGTGGTTCACCTTTTTTATTGTTTATATCATATTTCATGTACTCAATTTTATCATTGACTATTTGGAAAACATTTATGTGAATTGGTGCAAACACCATCGCTTTGAAGAGCAGCTAATGTACAATATTAAAATTTAAAATATTATTGAGAATATTCCCCTTTTAATATTATAAATGACAAAAGGACTTAGGGTATAAAGCTAACTAAATGAGTCGAAAGAGTAAAACTAATATGAAGAATAGAGCTACCACAAATTTGAAGGTCCAAACAAATACCTAGTAGTAAAAAGTGTTTATTTAAGGAATAACTAAACAAATTAATGATTTACAAAAGAAAGGAAAACAATGACGAGAAAATAACTCTGCAATGTTTTTAACCAACATTCATGAAAATTAGCATTGACATATTTCCTCAATTAAAAACAAATAGATGGTTCACCTACATAAAAATTGAACGATAAGTCAAAATGTGGAATTTTGGTTTGTCCTCGAGACAATTAATTCAAGAAGAATAAAATATCCAATTGAGGACCAAATTCTTCAAGACCCTTTAGCAAAATCTTCAAAATACTAACGAAATATACGACTTCAAATAACAAGTACAAGCTCTCACCCATTAAGTCAATTGTCTATAAAGGAAATTGTACATCAATCAAAAGCCTAAATCCATAAATGAAGCACTCACTTGGAAGACAATAAAATTGATAAGCTACAAATGCTCGGTGGAAATATGCAAATGTTTGCACATGATTACCATAATAAATTTTTACACTCGACGAGAATATAGCATGAGTACGAGTCATTGATGTCTGTTGTCCACTAAGTTGCACTTGGGTGGACTACTTGTGAACCGACGAAGACTTGAACAACTTACATTGTTCATTGGTAGAATTCAGAAGTTCATGAGGCAAATTTTTTCCCTTTGTAAATTTTGCATGTCCAGACCCCTTCGGGGGAATTGTAATAAGTTGGTCTAAGCATGAGTATTTTGTAAACAGGCTTGGTCTACCTTAGGTTTACCATCAAGGGGATACTCTAGAGTGTGTTTTGCTTAGGAATTATGCGCTACTCTTCAATGGTGCATAATTCCTGAGTTTTTCACTTATACCTCCAAAGCTGGAGTATTTTCCATGGTGGTCGAACCTAGGGAGATTATTAAAGCATATGTATATGTGTTTTTTAAACATGCTAGCCATCAGTATTGAGTCATATGGACATGCACTAGGTCCCCTAGGATTTTTGAGTCATTTTGAGAAAAATATTTTCTCATTTTATGAGTTTTTTTAAATATTTTAATTAAAAAAATAAAAAAGTGATAAAAGTGTGGTTAGGAGGTGAAATTTGGCATGGGTGTGCTCATTTTCTAACCCAGGGCACCCATAAAACCCCTAAACCCACTTTTCCTAAGTATTGAGTGAATATTATTCACTTAAATAAAAATTCTCTCAAATTTATTTTTGAGGAATTATTTAATTAAAAAATAATAGAATAGGAGAAAATCCAAACTCCTATATCAGTGGATTTTTGTCTGGTGAGTTGGCCAAGTTGAGTTGGCATGGGCATTTAAGGCAATTACCAACCAAATTTTGTAGATTCCAATCAATGATTGAGTGAGGATGAAGTGTGGCAATTACCAACCAAATTTTGGAGATTCCAATCAAGGATTGAGTGAGGATGAAGTGTCCTCTTCTCAAGATTTCGCCTTCTCCTCTCTCTTGGGTGACTTTCATAGGTGGCCACTCGTGGATGGAGGGAGGAGTTTCCAAGGTTGGAGAGGGAGGCGCCTTCCATATGTGGCATCCACATCACCTCTCTATTCCCCAAATGGAGCTCCAATCACCACAAATCATGGGATTTCATCCCTCTCTTCAAGCAATCTCGTCCTCCTCTCACCAATTTGCCTTCTCCTCTCTTGGACTCTATAAAAGCAAGGTCTTTGCTCCATTGTTTTCATGGATGCATTGAACCTCTGCTAATTTGTATACTTGTTGCTATTTCTTAATATATTTGAAAGACTTTGGAGGTCCACCGTGTGCATCTTATGTTGGAGCTTTGCTCATGAGGTGATATTGTTGCTTTTCATTACTATTTCATGCTTTCATTAATGTAGACCTAGTTTATTGGATATAGAAGCAAATATTTACGGTTGATAAGTTGTTTGCTTGTGCTTAGATATTAGGAGATTCGAATGTAACCAACAGTATTCGGTTGTACCTAAGTTCATTCAATTTCATTTTATTCCAACACACTAAGATCTCACATTTTGTATTGCAAGTTTTGGTGTTGTTTAGCTGTAGATCTAAAGCTCAAGGGGATTTGGAATTCGGTTGTTCTTCCTCTTCTTGGGCAGCCTATTTTTATTTTACGTATGTTTGTTGCAGAGATCTCTCAAAGACATTTGCAAGAGACAAAGGCATTGGGATTTAAAGCCTCATCCATCTCCATTTCAACAAAACTCTCCCCTTTTGAATTTTTGTTTCATGCTTAGAAGATTAGATCTAGACCTTTCAATTTATTATTCATTTTCAGATCTGATATTTATTAAGCATTTTTAGCAAATCTAGACATTTACATTCACAAAATCATACTCATTATTAGATCTATATTTGATTTTTGTACTTACATTTTAAAAAAAAAATCCAAATTTTTTCTAAGCACAATTTTTTTTATTTGTTTAAATTCATTTCCATCATATTCGAACTTAAAATGCTTGCTGGTTTTTAGCAGGTCCAAGGATTTGCAAAAGGAAACTTTGGCCATTTCCCGCCAAAAAGTGCCAAAAACGACCTCTCGTGGACCTCTTCTTGCCATCTTTCATTTCTAAGTTATTGTAAGCCCTTAGATCCATAATACATGGACTAAAGAGGCATTCTTCTTTAGCATTATTGTAAATTTTTAAATGAGAGCAGTGGGATACCCAACGCCCACACCCCATCTGCCCAGGGGGATTTGTACCTGTGTAAAAAAATTTGTGATTGAATTTTTCTAACAACATAACCATCACACACACACAATTTAACTGCAGGGGATACTTTAACAATACTTTTCATAACTTTTTTGAAGTTCATTTAAGATTTTTGCAAGCGTAAAATAGAAATAACACGTACCTCGTTGCCACGAAGTATGCTCTCTCCTCCACACAAAGGCTTTGCCGATTAGTGGTGGATGATCAGAAAGTGACACATAGATTTGTGCTTTTCTTGTTTCTAGTCATTCTTTGCAAAAATTAACTTAGAAATAAAGCCAGTTTCGTCGCCACAAAGTATGCTCTCACCACCACCTAAAGGCATTGTCGATTAGTGGTGGTTGATCAGAAAGTGACGCATAAACTTGGTGAGCCGTATCTTTCCATTTTTTGCAATTTTCTTTGTCAAGCTCTCCTTTTTTCCACAATACAATTGTTCAAACAAACTAGAATTTACATTTAGTTAGAACCGGATTATGCTCTTTCCCCTTGCGGTCACTTTGCCTGGGCCCGTGGGAAACCGGAAACGGTGACAACTGCTTATTAATTTTTTCACATTTCAATTAATACTCATCTAATAAAAGTAACTACCCATACACATAAGTGAAAATCCAGCACTTCGATTAGATTTCGTGTGGGGAAATTCTTTAGAGGACGCGGGGCCAACTGGGAGGCGAACTAAAGGCACAGTTAGGCTATACCCTCCTTTGGTATAGTGTTGAACACCGCCTTAGAGACTCCATTCCAGCCCACATGTTCTCGTGAGGAGCCACCGATTTTTAATTTCTGGACATTCCTCCCTCTACCTCACGGTATCTCGGGAGTACCCCTTTTTCCCTAAACAAAGATCAAATCCATAATAATTTAAAAGCAACCAAGAGGCATTTGCAAAACACTTTGCCTTTCATTCAACACTGTTTATATGTTATATTGACTCCATAAGGCACTGGTCCATTACACATTTCAATTGCTTAATACCATATCAATTATTGTTCATCTATTTGGAAATCATTTTAATTTATGCTGGTGAAAGTAAATCTTTAATTTGTTGCAAAGCTACATTGGAATACTTTTGAACATCAACACCCTAATAAACTCTTAAAAACATAAACACCTTTAACTATTTTACCGGAATTTCTAAAGACCTTAGAAACTTTCCTGAGGGACTACCCCCCTTGGCTTCGTTGGGAGTTTTGCCTAAACGGAGGAGTCAAGATCAAGTGACAGCGTTGACTCAAGACTTGCCCCCAAGGGCACATCGAGCAGTAGCATAGATTTTCCGCTGCGTTAACTAGGTGTGCTGATCCGACGGCAACAATGTCATACATGTTTTATACTTGGGAATTGTACATATAATTCATGCATGGTTTATGACAAATCATATGCATCGTTAACGCATGGTTATGATTAAAGCAGGATCAAAGAAGTCTGCATTAATAACAGGAAACTCTTCCCAAGGATAAAGGAAAAATCCCATGCCCAGCTTGGAATGAGCCGCATCATTGTACTTGTTTAAGCAATCTCAAGCATGGTTTGGCATACTAAACTTTTCATTCTTACGACTGATAAGAGGGCTCAAGAGCGCTAAGGATTCAGTGAATGTGCCCATTGGATGATGATCAAGTTTATGGAATGACAAATGAACCATAGTAAGTTATGGAATGGTGGGGAGCATAAGTAGTGCTAACCATAAGAGTAGGGCTACTGTGGGGCGGAAAAGTCAGAATCCATCATCTTACAGGTCATAGGCCATAGGTCTAACTTGGGCTGCATTGCGTGCTAACTCTGCTGTAAGGGTTTATTTTGTAGTCATATGTTCTTTTGAGTGTCAAAGGTGAGCCTCCTAACATACATTATCCATTAACCATTAAGTATTAAAGATAAAGCTCTTTAAATAAGATTTAGAAATAGGATCAATAGATAGTACATGTAAAATAGAGGATCACTCATTTCACATCTCATATTTGGTATTCCGAAAATTTTGCACAATGAAGGAATAGGAAAGCTCCATTGTCTGTATATTTTCTAATGACATGCTCTGTATATTTGCTATCGATATCTTAATACTAAATTTGCTCTCATTCAGAAAACCATTACCATGCGTTTGGGTCTATTCAGGCTGCCGTTGATTCCTGTGTTAATTGGTTAGAGCCTATTGAGGCCAACGTTAACCTCTGGAATTTTCGCTGCTGTTATCAAAGACTATTACAGTCTGTTGAGGTATCACGTTGTATTCTGAGCCCTGTTAGGGCCAGTGTTGGTTATTGCAACTTGACTGGTAGTTGACTTTGGTTGTCTCCTAACTAAGTTAGAAGGTCTGCTAGTGCTTGAAGTTTGTCCTAACACAACTGTACCTATTGTTGACAGTCTTCCCTGGTCTCTCTCTCGCTCATGGGTATGCTGTTGCCCTTCTAGGGCTATTTATGTTTCTATCTATTATGCCTTATTGGCAAAAACCGAAAGCAGATCTGAGTACATTAGGGAAGGGCTCATCCCCAGGTAAGTATTTCTAACCCTGTCATGTACTAGCATTTTCACTTTCAGTTTATTGTGGATTATTGGCACAATGACCTATTGGTAGTGCCCTAGTTGAAAGAAATGAAAATTATATTTTAAATTTATTGGCATAGTGACCTATTGGTAGTGCCTTAGGTGAAAGATTTCACCTATGTTTTTAAATTCTTACAGCTCTATTGTATGATTGATTTACGTTTCTGATCTACTGTATTATTATTTAAAAGTTGTTGTTTATTTTATCAAACCCTAACTTTATAAAAAATCAACATGAATAATATTATTGACATAATTGCATGTGAGATCAAATCTTCTGTTCTTAGTGTATTTCTTCGCCAATGTCAAGTTCATTCTCTAGTACTCTCAACAGATAATTTCCAAGCACTGTAAAAATGCGGCCAGGATTACCCAATCCATAGTATCTACCTTCAATTCTTTAAAAGATATGGTTGCAAAATCTTTTAGGATTTTACAACAGAGTCGGAATCTGAAGACTAGCCCAGAACATGGTGAGTAATGAAGATAAGCTAGGGCTGTTTATGCCTATCGACAGATGCAAAACATTCCTCATTGAACTTGTATTGCTTTGTTCCCTCTCGCCAATCATGTTCTGAATCGCCATAGTGGTTAAATTACCAAAACTTGGCCCTGTTTTTTGTAGGCGCATAAAACATGTTTTGAGCTGGGACACAACATTCTCCACCTGAATCCAGATTCTTATAGAAAGACCCTGTATTTGGCTAATTGCGTTCATGGTTTCCGCTGCATATCATGTGTGAGGAACATGTGAAGCAATGGGCTCTATTTGTGATGTAAATTGATCCCATTGAGAGATGTATCTGTTTGCATAAACAATGTCTCCAATCTAGAATACTATATGAATATTCTTCAAGTCCGCAATGCCATAACCACTTGTCCATATAACAAACATTTTATCTCAAGATTTCCCCTGAGCAAATGCGTGGATAAATTGGTGACTTTGGATCCAAAAATTTGTCAGTGTTTGAAATTGAGAACAATACAGGATTTAGAAAGTGCTCGGGATCTGATCTTTCTTTGGTCCACTTTTCGGTTAACAAACATAGCCATTGAATTTTGCTGGAGAGAAAAATCCAATCAACTCACTTGCTGATGGAGAAAGGTGGTTGAATTTTAGTGTCACCCCCTCGTTTGACCGCTGATGCTAGGAAGAATGGGATTGACTTCAACATGTGCAGAAATCGTGAAGAACAACAGCCCTATGAATTTCAATTTTTTAGAAAGAGGCTGGTGTGAAGCTCCAATTTTTCGTGAAGTATTTATAATGCACAAACATGAGAAGATGGGCATGTTCCTCTCCCTTGACATTCACTGTCCACCTATTTCCGTTGCACACGCTATCTATGATTGTTAACAATGCTGGACAATTGTTAACAATTTTGCAACGGCCCACATCCTCGCAGCCGTAGCATTAAATTCTGCATTACGGGGTGCTTATTGTTTGCCGTTCATTAGTGTACTTGCATAGGAAACTACCCGAAAATATTTAAGTCAATAAGTGTACTCCCCAATCCTTTCTCGTGGTCTTAAAAACTTCGAGTTCAAGTTTCACACCATAAAAGGATCACTCGATTTTTGGCAAGTTGGAGAACAGTTGCAAGACAAACCACATTCATGAAAAATGGGCTTTGCTTCTACAACAACACCATTGTAGTTAAAAGGGAAGTTCACCTCTAGTCTTAACTGCATAAAAAAAACTTTCAAAATTTGAGCATCCATCAACACAATCGCAACCTCTCTGGGGTGTGATCATATCGCGATGGATAAATTATCTACGTGTTACTTAAAAGGTGCCAGGCCATTTCAACATATATTGTATTGATAATGGAGATAAGTCTTGTTTCTTTACGTGAGAGATATCTCAGTTGTGAAGGCATGCAATATGTCGATGCTTCTTTGATTATGCAATTGTTCCCAAAATATTCCAAGCTAACATAGGCTTCCCTGTCATTCTTCTCAACTAATACCTGAATACTGAAAACCTATAGGATCCTTTTTCCTATCGATATTTCTCAACAAGATAAAGCCCTCCATATGTGTATGCGGCATGTCTTACTCTTTGATCTCTCTTTGCCACCTCTGGATGTGAAAGAACTTTTGGCTTCTTAAATCCATGGAATTACTCTCATGGGTGACTTTGTTGATGAAGACCTATGATGCAAAAGCTCGATCCTATGACAAAATTCATTTCCAACTTTGATTTCAGGAATATGATCCACAATTTGCTTCCTAGTGTTAAATCCACTTATTATTTTTCTTCAAAACTTGAGATGCTTGCACATTGGGCCCAATAAATATATGGTTGCTCCTGCAATCAATAACAAATCAATGACATGCCTTCTCAGGATTTCCCAAAGCATTCATAAATTGTATATGATATATAATAGATGAATCTCCTTCACCCTCAAATTTGGAACCTTGAATCCTTTATTGTTAGAACCTCCGCCTTAGATAGATCCAATACTACCTTAACTATCGAGCAAAATTTGTTGTTACAATATGTGTAAAACATGCAAAGCATGAAACCAAATTCCTCAAACAAACACAAATTCAATAACCTTGATCAACAAACCCTCTTTTTTTTACAAACTTTACCTTGTTTTTGAGCTTAGCATTGGACTCTAAGTGACAGAAGCTATCTGTGGAGTCATCCCCATCCCCTTGAAGTGTGGCAAGTAGGTTAGATATTGTGTTATTTTTTACATTTTATATGACTCCATTATTTCCTTATGGTGCATTTGACAAAAGAGGCACTACACATTAACAAGCCATCTTAATTTCATTTGGAACAAACTAGTAGTTTTTCATTTGCTATATAAATTTTCCCAATGGTGGTATTGATATATTTTTTTAAGCTCTGAGATGTATAGAAACAACTATAAAAACCACTAGAAGCTTGGAAATTTCAACAACAAAGAATCATTTAGAATCATTTTATATAAAGTCTCTAGGTATATTAAGTCTTGAAGGCTTTCCTAAAATCATGATGAGAAGTTTTAGATGTTTTTTTGCTTTATTCTTTATTGTTTTTTCTCTTTTTGCTTTAGTTTTTTAACTTTTATTTTATTTATGATTTATTGTATTTATTGTATTTTTGCTTTTGTCTATATGATTTATGCTTTTTGTATTTCCATATATGTATTGTACTTTTTGTGTTATGCTTTTTCACTTGTTAGCGTCTTCTTGTTCTTTTTTTCTATTTTTCCTTGTCAATAAAAAGCATAAAGCCAAAAGCTAAAAAAATACACAAAAGTGAACTAGAAGTTCTCATCAATTCAATAAGGAAAGAATAGAACTTGGACAATGCTCTTTATCTTGTCATTGATAGCTTATAGTGTGAAAATAATGATCCAATCTCTAGTGGTCCTTCCAAACCCTGTTTGCCGTTTACCCTTGAGCTTTCTATTCTCAAACAATAAGTGAAGGTGCATGTTCATGGCTGCATCATAAAATTTGACAATGTTATGTCCTACCATAAAATGGTTTGATAATTAGCCCAATCTGAAATATTACTTGACTTGTTGATGGGATTGGAATGGAGGTGAGCTAGAACATAACATATCATCATTGGGAACATCAATGATGGGACTCTCCAAAACATCTTATCCACGTTCGATAAACTTAGATTATAAACCTTTTCTATATGATATGAAAAAATGCTTCTTGCTTGGTGTTGGAGGTGTGAAAAGAATAAGATGTGATGCATATCCTCAAGCTGTAGGGCCTTTGCAAACCTGAAAAAACACAGAATTGACTTACAGGAAAATCAATAAATCTGGAAAAAATGCACACTTCAATACTCAGGATTATTTTATTATTGAATATCAGATTCATATACATCCTATTTCACACGATGAAAGATGGACATGCAGGCCTTAACATGTAATATCCCTATCCCCTTTTATCTAAAATCTTCCCAAACTGTCCTGTAACTTGGAAAGGTTTTTACTTTTTATCGACATGTCACTGACTACTGCTGTACCTTATGGCCCGAATCATTGTTTGGGGGTGCACTGTTTAGACTGACCTGGGTTTGGCATTTCTTCATGCACTTTGCTTGCTGACTACTTTTGCTTCCTGTAGATATCTTAAACTCGGTGGGTCTGATTTTGCATTTGTTCTGATGTGTTTCAAGGTTCATTCCACAATACTTATGGCATTATACATGATCCCATACATAAACAAGTTATTTTATCCAACTCAAACCAGAGCTTGAATAACACTTGAATACAAAAAGGTTATTTAAAACTCAGATCTGGTTGCAACTTAGTAAACAGTCATAACAGTTTATGTTGATTTTTGGGCAGCATCGAGAGCCATTCTCAGGAGTTTGGCATCATCCTGGGCTGAGTTCCTAGTCGGGGACTAGGATGTTGATGTACTTGACCAACATAAATGAACCTTTTTTATGAAGATTCTAGAAGACAAGTTTGACCATTGAAAGCGTGAAGAAGACCAATGTATAGTACTTATGAGAAGTTATAAAGTTGAGTCTAGGAGACTCAAGTTAGGTTATCTCTTGGCATATGTGGATCACTTGAGAACTTGAGGGTTCCTTGTGAAGGAAGGAAGGGAACTGTTATCACACAACTTGTAGTTTCCCCTAGTGGTATCCCATCTGGGACGGTAGAGAAGATGGGCAACTAAAGAGGTGACCCAAGAGATGCCACGGTTCCCAATGCAAGGTGGGAGTCACGTCAACCGAGGCACTCTTCACTTTAGATCTAGATGAGTCAAGACCTAGGGGGAGACCCTATAACCAATCAAAGATGATTGGACCCAAACAAAGGTTCCTAGGGATGAGTAAATGGTAAGTTACGGAAACCAATGCAAGGTAAAGTGGACCTAGAAATTAAAGTATGGTTGAAGGTGGTTGGAAACATGATTTGTGTTTCAACCAATGTATGATTTAGGCCACATGATTAGTTATGATGACAAGATATAGTACCATATGGTACACAAGGGGGTCTTACCTTCTTGGGATATGTGAAAGGGCTTAAAGTGGACCCACAAGGTGAAATTAAGGGATGCAATTAGAACTAGAGGATATTAATGAGTAGATCTATGGATCTAAGTTGAACTTAGGAGTACCCACTTACTGGATCTAAGGTTTGACACAATCCCCAAGGAGTGCGATTTGCTTAAGGAAGACTAGTGCCTTGTTGGATGGGTTAATGGAGTCAAAAGATATGTCAAAGTGTAGATCGGGACACCTAGAGGTCAAGTCAAGTGGGCTAATTGAGATAGAATGATTGGATCATGCTAGATCTAGGATTTCATGAAATGACCCAAGTGGACCACAATCCCTTAAAATAGGGAATGCTATCCCCAAGGAAGATCGTCACAAAATGATACTCTAGATATAGGTTTCAAGGTATGCCCGTTCCAAATCCACTGAAATCTCAACTACCCAGGTCCTAGAAGTGGGAAAACTTAGTCACCCAAAGAAGTGCGACCTTGCTCAAGGAGGGCTAAAAGGTGGCTAAGGTGTGTCAAATCAAGTCCAATGGCCACCAAAATGTAGATCCAAGTAGTTTAGGCACTGATCTATGTGGATCTAGAAAATCAAGCCAATCCAAGGGTTAGATCTTACTAGATCTAAGTTTTAAGGTGCCAAGTAATTCAAAAGGGGGTTTTAATCCCTTAAAATGTGGAATGATGCCCACAAGGTAGAAATCACCCAAGTAAAAGTCTAGGGGTAGGTTATCAAGTGTGTAGATTGCAAATCAAGTGGGATCTCACCTACCCACATGCTAGATCTAACCCAACAAGCCTCTCCAAGGAAGTGCGATTTGGTTCAAGAGGGCTATATTGCCTTGAAAAGTGTGTTAATTTTAACCCAATCACCACCAAACTATAGATCCAACTAGGGGTGGATGCTATAGAGGTGGGTTCTTAAGATCTTTTCAAAAGCAAGGCTAGATCTAAGTAGATCTAAGAAAAACCAAAATTGGGGTTTTGATTAATTAGGGTTTGTGACCAATGAAGAGAGAATGGATGGAAAGAGGCACATACCTTGTAGATCTTACCTCAATTGCTTGTGGCCACCTTGCAAATTGATAGCATTCTCCTATGTGTATATTCAAGAGTGAGATCCAAGAGCTCCAACCAAAACGTCCTCCTCCAAGATAGCCAAATCGTCCTCCTCCTACAAGACAAGATCAAAGAAACAAGTCAAGTAAGATGATTATGAAAATGATAGAAAGATGTAATAGAAAGCATCAACTATGTCACGAAGATACAATAATGATACTCCCTGTCACAAGATCAACCCAAGAGAGAATATGTGGATCCCTCCAACAATAACCCTCAAGAAATCGCCCTCCTCTCCACCAATTCGACTTTCCTGCAAGAAAACTAGTAGAAGCACCAAAATCCACAATGATATATAGAAGAGATACTGTATACTCAAGATGCAAGAGATTCCACAAGACAAGAGAGATATGCTCCACAAAGAAGTGTTCTATTCCAATATTCCAGAGCTCCAAAGGTGAGCTATACAATAGGGGATCTCCTCCTTATATAGGATAATAAAGACCAAAAATCTATACCACTTTACAATACTACATCAAATGAGTGGTTGAGATTAAAAGATCTCAATATACAATCAATGGCTAAGATGAACCATAATACACATGGATCACTCATAAAGTGATGACGTCATAGTCTAAAAATAAACATGGAGGGTGATGTCATCCAGTAGAGGGGGTAAAAGTACCAAAATCCACCTCATAATGACTAGGACATGACATAAAGAGCACATGGTGGGGCTAGGAGGCATCAATCCTTACTAGCTCATCCCCAAGGCACAATAAAATAATAAAATATGTCCAATATAATATAAATGACCTAATCTGTCCTCAAAATATGTGACAGACAAGCAGTAAAAGACCTCCTGTGATCGCTGTGGACATACCCACATGGTGAAAACTGGCTGGAAGATAGTGGGATCACCCTGGAAGACCTCTGTGAAAACCAAATGCCAAAACCTTGCCTCAATTTCCAAAATCGAATTCCTTAGTGACCACTTTATCCCATTTTTTAACTGCCCCATTTTTTAATTGCCTCGATAACTGTGAAAGTGCCAAAACTGCCTCCCAGGGCATCTGCGCTGTCTAATTGAGCCCACCAGGCTCTCCAGAAGGGGGGGTAAATGGTAAAAACAAGTGGCTGGACCACCCCCTCCTCATATAGCGCCCTAGGTGAACTGGCCTCTCATGGCCCCTGCTGCTCAGGCTGGGAAATCAACCCCAAATATGGTCAACAAGTGTAAAACTGCATCAATCACCGTCAGAAGTGCCCGGAACTGAAAGATAAGTGTCTCATTGGATCCAGAAGACCCAAATCCACTAGGAATGTGTACTCATACACTATGGGTTGCCCTAATGGGCTAGCTGTAGGGTCCACCATATATGGACAGTGCATAATCTGATGATCTGAAGTAATAATAAAACCTGCTGAACTGCATCAATCATCATCTGAACCATATGTCCATCATATGATATCATCATCAAGTATGTGGGACCATCAATCACCATCAATAGGTATATATATATGGCCCACATCATCACGGATCCCAATAATATACAACCAAGGATAAATCACATCAGTAGACTAAGACATGCTTCTCTAATCATTCTCACAGCCAAACTCAAAGCATAACATCCATTCAGTGGCATTAATCAAGTTAGCATATTCCTTTGTTATATAAAATTACTTGCACAATAGTTCAAATGACAAACTCACCCATTGGACATGGTCAAACTGCTAGTGAAGGATGAAGGCTAGGAACAAGGTTGGGCCAAGGGGTTGACTTGTCTAACTTAACTCAAAAATACTTTGGACTGGGAGAAGGGGGAAGCTACAAACTCCGTGCTTGGACAAAATAACACGGGAAATGGCTGTGCCTCACAAATGGATAAGTTGTTTAGAGAGTGCTTATTCAACTTAGGCATCATGTCTACATCAAGTTGATCTAGGTTCATTAGGATCATTCAATTTCATTTCATGGCCTTTTTGGCCTACATAACCCTTCGGATCTCAGGTGTGCTGAAAAGCACAACTAGTTGCAGCTTGCATCCAGGGCATGTTTTCATATACATATAAGGTCAACAATTGTTTAGATATAGCTTTTAAGAACCATTGCTTTTTGGACCTTTCTTATACTCTTCGAGGAGTATTTTTAGCTGTTCATCGCTCTTGCCCTTTTTAGTTTCCATGGGCGAATTTATAAGTTTCCATAAGTAGAACATGAGCTTTCAGTTTTAGCCAACAACATCTCAAGTGACTAGGGAGAGTTCGAGCCAATGCCAAACATCGGGACAACCTACCAGAATGATTTAGGCCTACAATCCAACTCACCAAAGGCAAGTTTTGTCACCAACTTAGAGCTGAGACACTGAACATATAAATGACCTAATCTGTCCTCAAAATCTGTGACAGACAAGTAGTAAAAGACCTCCTGTGATCGCTGTGGACATACCCACATGGTGAAAACTGGCTGGAAGATAGTGGGATCACCCTGGAAGACCTCTGTGAAAACCAAATGCCAAAACCTTGCCTCAATTTCCAAAATCGAATTCCTTAGTGACCACTTTATCCCATTTTTTAACTGCCCCATTTTTTAATTGCCTCGATAACTGTGAAAGTGCCAAAACTGCCTCCCAGGGCATCTCTGCTGTCTAATTGAGCCCACCAGGCTCTCCAGAAGGGGGGGTAAATGGTAAAAACAAGTGGCTGGACCACCCCCTCCTCATATAGCGCCCTAGGTGAACTGGCCTCTCATGGCCCCTGCTGCTCAGGCTGGGAAATCAACCCCAAATATGGTCAACAAGTGTAAAACTGCATCAATCACTGTCAGAAGTGCCCGGAACTGAAAGATAAGTGTCTCATTGGATCCAGAAGACCCAAATCCACTAGGAATGTGTACTCATACACTATGGGTTGCCCTAATGGGCTAGCTGTAGGGTCCACCATATATGGACAGTGCATAATCTGATGATCTGAAGTAATAATAAAACCTGCTGAATTGCATCAATCATCATCTGAACCATATGTCCATCATATGATATCATCATCAAGTATGTGGGACCATCAATCACCATCAATAGGTATATATATATGGCCCACATCATCACGGATCCCAATAATATACAACCAAGGATAAATCACATCAGTAGACTAAGACATGCTTCTCTAATCATTCTCACAGCCAAACTCAAAGCATAACATCCATTCAGTGGCATTAATCAAGTTAGCATATTCCTTTGTTATATAAAATTACTTGCACAATAGTTCAAATGACAAACTCACCCATTGGACATGGTCAAACTGCTAGTGAAGGATGAAGGCTAGGAACAAGGTTGGGCCAAGGGGTTGACTTGTCTAACTTAACTCAAAAATACTTTGGACTGGGAGAAGGGGGAAGCTACAAACTCTGTGCTTGGACAAAATAACACGGGAAATGGCTGTGCCTCACAAATGGATAAGTTGTTTAGAGAGTGCTTATTCAACTTAGGCATCATGTCTACATCAAGTTGATCTAGGTTCATTAGGATCATTCAATTTCATTTCATGGCCTTTTTGGCCTACATAACCCTTCGGATCTCAGGTGTGCTGAAAAGCACAACTAGTTGCAGCTTGCATCCAGGGCATGTTTTCATATACATATAAGGTCAACAATTGTTTAGATATAGCTTTTAAGAACCATTGCTTTTTGGACCTTTCTTATACTCTTCGAGGAGTATTTTTAGCTGTTCATCGCTCTTGCCCTTTTTAGTTTCCATGGGCGAATTTATAAGTTTCCATAAGTAGAACATGAGCTTTCAGTTTTAGCCAACAACATCTCAAGTGACTAGGGAGAGTTCGAGCCAATGCCAAACATCGGGACAACCTACCAGAATGATTTAGGCCTACAATCCAACTCACCAAAGGCAAGTTTTGTCACCAACTTAGAGCTGAGACACTGAACATATAAATGACCTAATCTGTCCTCAAAATCTGTGACAGACAAGTAGTAAAAGACCTCCTGTGATCGCTGTGGACATACCCACATGGTGAAAACTGGCTGGAAGATAGTGGGATCACCCTCGAAGACCTCTGTGAAAACCAAATGCCAAAACCTTGCCTCAATTTCCAAAATCGAATTCCTTAGTGACCACTTTATCCCATTTTTTAACTGCCCCATTTTTTAATTGCCTTGATAACTGTGAAAGTGCCAAAACTGCCTCCCAGGGCATCTCTGCTGTCTAATTGAGCCCACCAGGCTCTCCAGAAGGGGGGGTAAATGGTAAAAACAAGTGGCTGGACCACCCCCTCCTCATATAGCGCCCTAGGTGAACTGGCCTCTCATGGCCCCTGCTGCTCAGGCTGGGAAATCAACCCCAAATATGGTCAACAAGTGTAAAACTGCATCAATCACTGTCAGAAGTGCCCGGAACTGAAAGATAAGTGTCTCATTGGATCCAGAAGACCCAAATCCACTAGGAATGTGTACTCATACACTATGGGTTGCCCTAATGGGCTAGCTGTAGGGTCCACCATATATGGACAGTGCATAATCTGATGATCTGAAGTAATAATAAAACCTGCTGAACTGCATCAATCATCATCTGAACCATATGTCCATCATATGATATCATCATCAAGTATGTGGGACCATCAATCACCATCAATAGGTATATATATATGGCCCACATCATCACGGATCCCAATAATATACAACCAAGGATAAATCACATCAGTAGACTAAGACATGCTTCTCTAATCATTCTCACAGCCAAACTCAAAGCATAACATCCATTCAGTGGCATTAATCAAGTTAGCATATTCCTTTGTTATATAAAATTACTTGCACAATAGTTCAAATGACAAACTCACCCATTGGACATGGTCAAACTGCTAGTGAAGGATGAAGGCTAGGAACAAGGTTGGGCCAAGGGGTTGACTTGTCTAACTTAACTCAAAAATACTTTGGACTGGGAGAAGGGGGAAGCTACAAACTCTGTGCTTGGACAAAATAACACGGGAAATGGCTGTGCCTCACAAATGGATAAGTTGTTTAGAGAGTGCTTATTCAACTTAGGCATCATGTCTACATCAAGTTGATCTAGGTTCATTAGGATCATTCAATTTCATTTCATGGCCTTTTTGGCCTACATAACCCTTCGGATCTCAGGTGTGCTGAAAAGCACAACTAGTTGCAGCTTGCATCCAGGGCATGTTTTCATATACATATAAGGTCAACAATTGTTTAGATATAGCTTTTAAGAACCATTGCTTTTTGGACCTTTCTTATACTCTTCGAGGAGTATTTTTAGCTGTTCATCGCTCTTGCCCTTTTTAGTTTCCATGGGCGAATTTATAAGTTTCCATAAGTAGAACATGAGCTTTCAGTTTTAGCCAACAACATCTCAAGTGACTAGGGAGAGTTCGAGCCAATGCCAAACATCGGGACAACCTACCAGAATGATTTAGGCCTACAATCCAACTCACCAAAGGCAAGTTTTGTCACCAACTTAGAGCTGAGACACTGAACATATAGGGATGCGGTCCAAACACAGAGGTAGAAAAATGGGGAATTCCTTAGTATCAGAAAGTCAAATGAGATAGGTCAAGGTTTAAAGTCAAATAGGAAAGTCATGTATGGATGGAGTCAAGTGAATATGGAGCCTACACTAGCAGACAACTGGTGTCAGGAAAGACCATATTTATGTAAGGTGGAAAACCAGTGGGTTTTGTTAAATGACCTAAATGTGCAAGCAATTGTATTGGAGCATAGGCCGCAGCTATGGCAAAGCTGCCAATTTTGGGGAAAAAGCACTAAATTTTGAAGGAGAAGTGCTAATTTTGAGGAAAAGCACCATTTTTTACGGAAGTGAACAGTGCGCGGTGCGGCGCCAGATGGACGAGCTCACCGCAGAGTGCGGACCGGAAATCGCGGAGCTCTCGCGCACAAGTCAAAGAAAGGACTAAATAAGGTGGCCGAGTAGAAATCTCAACCACCACAGTAAATGAAGGAAGCGACGGAATAGAGGGCTCAGCTACCCTCATTTAAGGCAGAGTACAGAAGTTATGGTTGCTTGGACCAAGGAAGAGCAACGGGCCGAAGCATTGAAGGCAAAGGACGAGGAGCAGAGAACGATGAAGCGGCACCCATACCCGCGATCTGCGCCGGAAATCACGAAACCTGCAGGAAGCTGCGACGCGACTGCAAGAGGCGTTTAAAGTACACCTAGCCGTCAGTGGTTAGGGTTTTGGGGATCACTGTTGGGAAAGGCCCACAGTTTTGTAAAGGTGCGACCCTCAGGGCCACCTATATATATGTGTAATTGTAAAGGGAAAAGGGTTAGATGGGTCAGAGATAGATTGGTTAGAAGGTCATTGTAAGTTGATGTCTGAGTTTGCAGGCAGTCTAAGTTGATGTCTGAGTCATTGTAATCTCTGTAGAAGAAGAAAGTAGATCTAAGAAAAGGGCTCCCAGCTGTGTGCATGGAGTTTCCCAGAAAGATCTAAGGCTGTAGCTGTGTGCGCAGCGGAACTGTGTAATTCCCATCTCAAGATAATATAAGATACAATTTCTGTGGACGTGATTTACCCGTGGAGGCGAACCACGTATTTCTTGTTGTTATGGTAATGATTTACATGAATGCATGTCTGTGTGTTGCTATCTATGTTTACATGAATGTTTCGTTATCTTTATGAATGAATATGTAAAGTAAGTCCTTGAAGCTTCCTTAGAAGTGATACTCATGCACTGTCGGAGGAGTCGGTAAGAACACTATCGCCGCAGCGCTTAAGGAGTGTGTTGCTGCGCTGGGGCGCGAGAGCAGAGACGATACATTGTGTAACGAACGAAGCGGGTAAACGCCTCGTGCACAGGTGCGGAGATACCACGCAGCTAGGCTAAGGCGAGTAAGCTCCAGCGCTGTTGCGCTGTATGACCTGTTAAAGAATCAGACGCTCTGTTCAGAAGTTACTGCGTAAGAAGGGAAGAGAGAAGACTGTGGATTCCACACCACCCCGGTTAAGGAAACCTAATTCCTTAGCCCCCCCATAGCCACTTCGGGTGAGACCTCGGGCTGCTGCACAGCCCGTTGCCGAGAGGGCCAGTGCGCCAAGGGGTGTTTGTTGCTGCACCTCCTGAAAACCTGGGTCTGTCCAAAAGCAGCCAACAAATTGTCCATTTTATGATTTATAGTTCATTTTAATCAATTTGCCACATCAGGAATAATATACCAAGCAGATGCTGTGAACATGATTAAATCAACAAGATAATAATCCACAGTCAATGATAAAATATCCATAGATCATACAACATCATCATAGTAATAAACATCATATACCATCTGAAACACTGCTGCAATACATCTCTAAGCACTGAACTGAAACTGTATAGGATAAAGGGTCACATTGGTCGTCAAATTTGAACTCTCAAGGCTCAGCCTTGACACGAGGTCTAACATAAGTCTGAATAATACATTGCTCTGATCGTGAGTGATCGTGAGTAATAAGGAGGAGAGCCCCTATTGTATAGCTCACCTTTGGGCTCTGGAAAACTTGGAATGAAAGAATATTTTGGAGATCTACTTCTTGGCTTTGATTGGGTTGCTCTTGCATGTGTTCTTGGATCTTTTGCTTCTAGACATTGTTTGCTTTTCAGGTGAAATCGACATCAAGAGAGGGAGGCCGAATTGCTTCAAGCTAGCTCAATGATTTGCTTTGTGGGAAGATTTAGGGGTTGCTCACATCCTCGATGAGCAAGACGTCTTCATAGAGAGGGAGTTTTTCAATTGTGCTTTGTCCATTGATTACTTTCTTGATATGACATGCTTAGATCTTATGGATTTGTGGATCAAATCTAACTTGATGTAGTTTGATTTGCAGGTTTTCATGAGACATATTTCCTCCTAGGACTTGGATGCTTTTGGTTGAAGACACTTGGACCAAGCTTGGAATTGTAACTAGTGCAAGAATTCTCCATATGCTAAGAGGTCGCAAGCTTTTGAGGTAAGATCTACAAGGTACGTATTGATTTCGCTTGCTATCCACCCCATTGGTCAAAAACTACATTAAAATCAAAACCCTCATTTTTTTTCTTTCTTATATCTACTTGGATCTAGCCTAGCCTTCGGAAATATTTTGAAAACCCACCTCTATAGTATCCACGGCAATCCGGATCTATAGTTTGGTGGTGATTGGGTTTCTTTTGACACACTTTCCAAGGCACCTAGCCCTCTTGAAGGCAATTCGCACCCCTTGGGAGAAGCTAGTTTGGTTGGTTCGAAGACATGGGTAGGTGAGATCCCACTTGATTCATGATTCTCACACTTGATAACCTACCCCTAGTGTGTCACTTCTTTGATTTTTCCCTTGTGGGCCCCATTCCTCATTTTGAGGGTTGTGCCCCACTTGGATCAATTTGGTGATGCACTTTCAATCTCAGATCCATGGAGATCTAGCCATTGGATTCCCTTGATTTTCAAGATCCACATTGATACTTGCCTAAACTACTTGGATCTAAACTTTGGTGGCATTTGGACTTGATTTGACACACCATCCCACGCATTTAGGCCTCATTGGGCAAGGTCGCACTTCTTGGGGGTTTGAGTTTGCCCACTTCTAGGACATGGGTGGTTGAGATCCCATTGGATTTGAAACGAGCATACCTTGAAACCTACATCTAGTGTCTCACTTTGTGAAGTTCTGCCTTGGGAGTAACATTCCTTGTTTTGGGGATTGTTGTCCACTTGGGTCACCTAGTGAAACATTAGATCTAGTAAGATCTAACCATCCAATCTACTTGATCTTGAACAATACCCTTGATTTGGATCTTAGGTGTCTCGATCTACATTCTCACATCTTTTTGACTCCATTTTCCCATCCATTTCAATGCACTAGTCCACCTAAGGCAATTCACACAACTTGGGAGTCGTGTCAAGTGCTAGATCCCATATGTGGGTATCCCTAATTGCATCTTAGATCCATAGATCTAGTCTTTACATACCCCTTGGTACCATTTGCACCCTTAACTTCACCTTATGGGTCCCTTTTGAACCATTCCCATATCCCAAGGAAGTGGGTCCCACATGTGTCTTTTATGGTACTAGATCTTGTTATCTAATTTCATTATGTGGCCTAAATCACTCATTGGTTGAAACACTAGTCACTCCTTAAGCCTCTTTCAACAATACTTCAACTTCTAGGTCCACTTAACCTTGCATTGGTTTTCGTAACTCACCTTTCACATTTCCCTAGAAACCTTTGTCTTGGTCCAATCAGCTTTGATTAGCTATAGGGTCTCCCCCTAGGTCTTGTTTGTCTTGATCTAAAGTGAAGAGTGCCTCGGTTGACGTGACTCCCAGCTTGTATTGGGAACCGTGGCATCTCTTGGGTCACCTCTTTAGTTGTCCATCTCCTCTACCATCCTGGATGGGATACCTTTAGGGACAACTACAAGTTGTGTGATAACAGTAACCCTAACTAAGAGTATTTTTATTATTTGTTTATTCCTAAGATTATGGAATTGGTTCTCAAGGGTGAAATATAAATAGAGAAGCACTCTCACTTGAACATAGAATATTCAAGACATCTTATCTCTGATTTTTAAAAAGGAAAACTCGTGGGGATACAAGTTAGCATTTTTTTCTCTCCTCCTATCCCAAGTGTGAATTGGTTCAGCATGTGAAGATAGCCGCGAAGGTTTCCTTGTTTAATTGAGAGGTCTGATCAATTGGTTAAGGAAGCGAAATTTGTTGAGGTCTATTCCCAACCACACGAATTTTGCTCCTGTCATTCAGCAGCCCTGTTTAGGGTCTTTCTCTCAGGAACTGCAGGTCTGTATAGTGAGCTGGAAGTTGGTCAAGCTCTTCCCAAGGCCTGTCCCATGTAGTCGTGCCCTGATTAGGGCCTGTTCTATGCAGCTAAGCCCCAACTAGGGCTTATTCCATTCAGCTCAGCACTGTTAGGGCTTGGTGAAGGAAGACGTCAGCTTTGTAAAGGATGATACTCAGCCATCGAACCTGCTAGACATTCAATTAGTCAATGACAACCTTCCTCCAGTCAACAATAGCTTCAAACAATCAATAGAAATCTCGCCTTTGGTCAACAATTAACTTAGATCAGTTAATGAAGAAGTTTAGGGTTTGGGCAAGTTGATTTTGATGGCAACAGTCATCATTTATAGGTTGCTTCTTCTCTTGGTATATGTGCAGCCTCATTTGGTCAACAACATGCCTCAAACAGTTAACCAAGTAATTACACCAGGCACCGAGGTTTTAATCAGTCAATATAGTGGTTAGCAGCAGCCTCAGTATTGGTCATCACAGTCATTGTTTTGCTGATTGCAGAAGGTTAGGGTTTTATCAGTCAATGACAAGTTGACAACATTTTAGATCCAGTACAGATCGAATGCTACAGTTCATATCTAGTTCAAATCTACCATCTACAGTCCAGATCTATCCTACTACAGCCCAGATCTGTCATCATTGATATACCACCATGGTTGTATGTGTGTGATATGGATAGAGGATAACACTATGTGATGAAGAGATAAAAACGTTAGCTTCTACAACTAGCCTAAGTACTGGTGATAACTCTCGAGGATGACAGTACTTCTATGTTATTGAGAATGCTAGAGTTGATACTATAGCTTCATGAAAAGATAAGTACTTGGACTCACTATTTATGTACCAGTGTTATAAAAACCTGCTCGGAACCAGTAAAACCGGTCGGTCCAACCGGTTCCAAGGGTTCTCCAGTCCGACCATTTGATTCAACCCGTTTTTGACCGGTTTTGTACGGAGTCTTTCTAGGGCAAAAAACCCACGTTTTGAATTTTTTTTAATTAAAAAACCAAAAAATTTGGGCACATCGGCCACATTCGCTAACCTAATTATCGTACAATCACTATATATTGACGCGGGGGACCCTCAATTGCAATCACGATTCACAATCATCTTTGGATTTTTCTAGGCTGAGCATGCGAATTACGGAATCAGGGCAGCCGGGCGTTCGGGGGTTTGGAATCGAATCTCAATTGTGGGCCATGGCACAATCAAATTTTGGTTTTATACACTGTTACTTGCTATATACATGAGAAACTTTGCAGATTTGTGTATAATGGTTTGAATTCACATGGATGCACATGAATATATATTTATTTTTCGAAAATATGAATATTTTATGTATTTTTGCTCAACCGGTTTTTTGATCCGGTTTTTTTTCTCGGTTTTTGTCCAGTTTCGGTCCAGGTCCTGGGGCCGTCTGGTTTGACCACTGGTCCGGTTCTGATAACATTGTTATGTACACCCTCATGTGTTAAGGGTTTTTGATGTTTATGGTCATTTGTATACTTATTCTTCTATTATGAATCAATCATAAGAAAGGTTGTTGGGTTTTTCCCCTCTAAAGGATAGAGGGTTTTTCTAGGGTAAATCATGGTGGCTACTGTGCATAACTAATGTGATGCGATTTGTTGACTTGCATTCGATGTGTTTATTTTCTTCCCTATGTTTGTTTACTATTACATATGTTAATGTTATACTGCTCTTACATATAGTTAACACTTTCATGTGTAACTATGCAAAATAATTTTTTTAAAATTACATTCATAATTACTAGTTTATAAAAGTAGTCTAAAATTCAACAGTTTATAAATGAACAAATTAACATGAAGAAGGATCAACAGAGGTACCTTAATCACCCCACTATTGTAGAGGACCAGAAAGGTAATATATTCATGGCAACAGATAAGTAAAGAGTGGAACAGACCCCCAATGTTCAAGCTTGGACTGTAGAATGGTCTGGTATATTGATGTTCATTTGTTACTCTCCCATAAAACGCCCCAGCAGTAGATGAAAGAAGCCTTATACCCACTACACGAATTGTGGAGTGCTGTAGGAGCTCACAAAGAGGAGAAGAATGGTACACTGCTGTAAAAAGTCTCCCTCAACACCACAGTTCCAATATACATATCTGATTTGCATTAACATAGAGAGTAGTCCTTCACCAACAGGATTGTAGATGACCCATTCAAACTGGAAATTGATGGCAGCGGTGAATAAAAACAAAATATTGGTTCTACTTCCTGTTATCAACTAAGTTTCACTTAGGTGATTTCAAGTGAGCCCGTGAAGATAGAATAAGTCTACTTGTTCATAATCAGAAGACTAGAAGTCCTAGCAGGCCACCTTGGCCCATTTTTTTAATAAAATCACATGTCCATGCCCTGCGTGGAAATTGTAAAAAATGTCATAGCATGATGGTTTTGTAAAGGACTCTGCTTTCCTAGGACTTAGTTATCAGTCCGACTAGCCCATAGTGTTTTTTCCCTTCTCAATTATATGTTGTTGAATAAACGACATATAATGTTCGAGTTTTTCACTCATACCTCCAAAATTGGGGTGATCGACATGATTTCTCAGTGTTGGGAAGTTTAAAGCCCAAGTGTCAATGTATATTACCATGCTAGATATTAAAATTGAGTCGTATGGACATGTGCTAGGTTCCCCTAAGTTTTTTTTTTTTAAATTTCGAGGAAAATAATTTTTTTTTTCTCCGTAAAACCATAATATTTTTTAATGGTTTAAATGGAAAAATTCAAATTGTAGTAAAAGAGTGGTCTGGAGGCGGAATTTGGTGTGGGTATGCTCGTTTTGACGCTTAGAGCATCCTCTTTACCCTAGGGACCCACTTTCTCCATGTTTTGGGTAGCAATGTCGTCTCTGGGAGCATTTTTCCTTAAAGATGCGATAGTTTGGGAAATAAATGCTAAAAAAACCCAAAATGCACCAAAGGAAAAATGAGAAAAATATAAAAAGTGAGTCATTAGGCATGTGCCAAATGAGTTGGCATGCCATGTCATGTGGAGGGTGATCTCATTAAAGTGATTACGACTTAGTTGGGAGTCAAATCAAAGGATGTGCGAGTCATTCCTTGTTAAGTGATGTGCCTGTTATCACACAACTTGTAGTTGTCCCTAAAGGTATCCCATCCGGGATGGTAGAGGAGATGGACAACTAAAGAGGTGACCCAAGAGATGCCACGGTTCCCAATGCAAGCTAGGAATCACGTCAACCGAGGCACTCTTCACTTTAGATCAAGATGAATCAAGACCAAGGGGGATACCCTATAGCCAATCAAAGGAGATTGGACCCAAACAATGGTTTCTAGCGAAGTGTGAAAGATGAGTTACAGAAACCAATGCAAGGTTAGGTGGACCTAGAAGTTTAAGTGTGGTTGAAAGAGGCTTAAGGGATGACTTATGTTTCAACCAATGAATGATTTAGGCCACAAGATGAGATCAAATAACAAGATCTAGTACCATAAAAGACACATGTGGGACCCACTTCCTTGGGATATGGGAATGGTTGAAATGGGACCCACAAGGTGAAGTTAGAGGTGCAAATGGTACCAAGGGGTATGCAAAGAGTAGATCTATGGACCTAAGATGAAACTAGAGATACCCACATATGGGATCTAGCACTTGACACTACTCCCAAGGAGTGTGAATTGCTTTAGGTGGACCAGTGCCTTGAAATGGATGGGAAAATGGAGTCAAAAGGATGTGAAAGTGTAGATCGGGACACCCAAGATCCAAATCAAGGATATTGTTCAATACCAAGTAGATTGGATGGTTAGATCTTACTAGATCTAATGTTTCATTAAGTGACCCAAGTGGACAACAATCCCTAAAAACAAGGAATGCTACCCCCAAGGCAGAACTTCACAAAGTGAGACACTAGACGTAGGTTTCAAGATATGCTCTTTTCATATCAAGCGGGATCACAACCACCCATGTCCTAGAAGTGGGACAACTCAAACCCCCAAGGAGTGCGACTTTGCCCAAGGAGGGCTAAATGCATGGAAAAGTGTGTCAAATCAAGTCCAATGGCCACCAAACTTTAGATCCAGGTAGTTTAGGCAATTATCAATGTGGATCTAGAAAATCAAAGTGATCCAATGGCTAGATCTCCATAGATCTGAGCTTTAAAGTGCATCACCAAATTAACCCAAGTGGGGCACAACCCTCAAAATGAGGAATGGGGCCCACAAGGTGAAAATCAATGAAGTGAGACACTAGGGGTAGGTTATCAAGTGAGGAGAGTATGAATCAAGTGGGATCTCACTTACCCATGTGTTGGATCTAACCCAATTAGCTTCTCCCAAGGGGTGCGATTTGCCTCAAGAGGGCTATTTTGCCTTGGAAAGTGTGTCAAATGGAACCCAATCACCACCAAACTATAGATCCGAATTGCCGTGGATACTATAGAGGCGGGTTTTCAATATCTTTCCAAAAGCTAGGCTAGATCCAAGTAGATCTAAGAAAAAAAATGAGGGTTTTAATGAATTAGGGTTTTTATGATCTAGAAGTTATGGATAAGCCAAAGAAGAAGAAAACCATAACTTTGGAGCATACCTGGATGAAGAGATGAATGCTAGTTGAGATGAGGATTACTTTTGCCAAAGATCAAATGAAGAATTTTTGAATCCCTCTTGCCAAATCGACTTTCTCCAAGCCACACATATGTCCCTCTAACCTGTCAAAACCAAGGAGCAAAGCATCAATCGGTTTAACATGTTGAAGGTAGATAGAAGCAAGAAAGAGATAAGCAAAGAATAGTTGGTACAAAGACAAAACCACTCCCTGTTTAACCAAAATGTCTTCCTCCAAGATTGAAGGGTAGCGCTCCCCACCAATTCGCACTTGTCCAAAAACGCTTCCTCAACCTATAAAAAGTATGGCAAAATATGCAAGATAGCTACAAGAGATCCTCCAGTGCAATGGACAAAAGCATTTACAATCAAAGCAACCAACATCCACTCCAAGATCCAAGCATGTACTCCAAAAGATAGAAATTTTATTCCAAGAGCCAAGAGCCAAAATCTCTAGAAGATTTTACAATGAGGGGGTCTCCTCCTTATATAGGATAATAAAGACCAAAACCCTAGATCTCAAAACCACTTTTTGAAATGAGTGGTTGAGATTAAAAGATCTCAATACATGATCAATGGCTAAGATGAAACATAACAATATAACACTTGGATCACTCAAATAATGATGACGTCATAGCTAAAAGATACTCATGGTGGGTGACGTCATCCACTAGAGGGGGCAAAGGTACATGGGCCCACCTCATATGACTAGGACATGACACATGGAGCTCATGGTGGGGCTAGGAGGCATCAATCCTTGCTAGCTCATCCCCATGGCACAATAAAACAATATAATATGACCAAAACAAATACAAATGATGAAATCTGTCCTCAAAATCTGTGAGAGACATGCAGTAAATGGCCTCCTGTGGCCTCTGTGGACCCCCCTGGCTAATGAAAACTGGCTGGAAGATAGGGGGTTCACCGTGGAAGACCTCTGTGAAAACCAAATGTCAAAACCTTGCCTCAATTGTGCAAATCGAATTCCTCAGTGACCCTTTTATCCCATTTATGGACTACCTCGGTAACTGTGTAAGTGCTGAAACTGCCTCCTAGGGCACCTGCGCTGTCAAACTGAGCCCACCAGGATCTCCAGAAGGGGGGGTAAATGGTAGTATCAAGTGGTTGGACCACCCCCTCCTCATACAACGCTCTAGGTGAACTGGCCTCTCATGGCCCCTGCTGCTCAGGTTTGGAAATCAGCCCCAAATCTGGTCAACAAGTGGAAAACTGCATCTATCACTGTCAGAAGTGCCCGAAACTGAATGATAAGTGTCTCATTGGATCCAGAAGACCCAAATCTACTAAGAATGTGTTCTCATACACCATGGGTTGACAGTGTATAGTCTGATGATCTGGAGAAATAATAAAACCTGCTGAACTGCATCAATCATCATCTGAATCATATGTCCATAATATAGCATCATCATCAAGAGTATGTGGGTCCATCTATCATCATCAAAAAGCATGCATGGCCCACATCATCACGGATCCCAAGAAATGACCATAGTCAAACTGGGTTTGACTAGGTCCATATACAACCAAGGATAAATCATATCAATAGACTAAGACATGTTCCTCTAATCATACTCACAACTTAACTTAAAGTATAACATCATTTAGTGGCATTAAACATATTTGTTCATTCCGTTTTTATTTATATTCACTTGCACAATAGCTTAAATGACAAACTCACCCATTGGACATGGTCTAACTGCTAGCTAAGGATGAAGGCTAGGAACGAGGTTGGGCAAAGGGGGTGACTTGTCTAAACTCAACTAAAAGACACTTTGGATTGGGAGAAAGGGGGAAGCTACGAACTCTGTGCTGGACCAAAATAAACACGGGGAATGGCCGTGCCTGACAAATGGGTAAGTTGTTTAGATTCAACTTGGGCATCATGTCCACTTTTATAAAAGATGATCCAGTTTCATTAGGATCCATTGATTTCATTTAATGGCGTTTTTGGCCTACATAACCCTTCGGATCTCAGGTGTGCTGATAAGCACAACTAATTGCAGCTTGCATCCAGGGCATGTTTGTATACATATACAAGGTCAGCAATTGTTTAGATATATAATTTAAGTAGCATTGTTTTTTGGACCTTTCTTATACTCTTCTAGGAGTAATTTTTTAGCAGTTCATCGCTCTTGCCTTTTTTTAGTTCCATGGGCAAATTTATATAAGTTTCCATAGGTAGTACATGAGCTTTCAGTTTTAGCCAACAACATCTCAAGTGACTAGGGGGAATTCGAGCCAGTGCCAAACATCGGGACAACCGACCAGAATGATTTAGGCCTACAATCCAACTTACCAAAGGCAAGTTTTGTCACCAACTCAGAGCCGAGACACTAAACATACAGGGATGTGGTCCAAAGGGAAGTCCTCAATATCAGAAAGTCCAGTAAGGCAAACCATGGGGTTAGAGCCAAATCATGAAAGTCATGGATGGATGGAGTCAAGTGAGAGTGGAGCCTAAGTTAGCAGACAACTGGTGTCAAGAAAGACCATATCTGTGGAAGGTAGTAAACCAGTGAGTTTTGTCAAACAACCTAAATGTGCAAGTAAAATGTCCATTTTATAATTCATCATCAAGATAGTCCATTTTATAAAGTTTGCCACATCATGAATTATATACCAAGCCAATGCTGTAAACATGAATAAAACAACAAGATAATAGTCCACAATCAATGATGAGAAATCCATAGGTCATATAACATCATCATAAGAATAATCATCATATATCATCTAAAACACTGCTGCAATACATCTCTAGGCACTGAACTGAAACTGTATGGAATAAAGGGTCACATCAGTCATCAAATCTGAACTCTCAAGGCTCAGCCTTGACACAATGTCTAACATAAGCCTGAATAATACACTACTCTGATCATGAGTGATCTCAAAATATAAAGTCATCATAGCCAAGCTCTGAATAATCTAAGCTCTGGAATGTGCAGATATCTGCTAAGCAAGAATAGTAGCCATGCTACTATGGTGTGATAACAACGCCCTCTCCCTTGAGGATGACACATCTTATGAGTTGGCGTGTGTTGGTTGGTGATGGGTATCAAAAAGAGGATGGGCGCATCCCATAGGAGATGATGCCATCTGTTACCAACTATTTTGTACCATAGTTGGACTTCTTGTGATCCGCCAGTTTCATGAACATGTCAAGTGTTCATCATCAGTGTTCAGAAGTTCAAAAGACTTTTTTCAGTGCCAATTTTGGCCCCTTTTGTAATAATTGCATGTCCAGACCCCCATGGGGGAATTGTAATAAGTTGGTCTAAGCATGATTATTTTGTAAAAGACCTTGCCTACCTTAGGTTTTGGTTATCAAGGGGATACTTTAGAGTGTTTTTGCCTTAGGAATTACGTGTTACTCTTCAGTGGCGTATAATTCCTGATTTTTTCACTCACACCTCCAAAGATGAAGTATTTACCATGGTGGTCGAACCTAGGAAGGTTATTAAGGTTTGTGTCTATGTATTTTTTACAGGCTAGCCATCGGTATTGAGTCATACGGACATGCACCTATGTCCCCTAGGAGTTTGGTTTCATTCCGATAAATTTTTGTTTTCTTTAAAATTAGACCATTTTTTAATGGTTTAATTGGAAAAATTCAAAGTGTAATAAAAGCATGGTCTTGAGGCGTAATTTGGCGTGGGGATGCTCGTTTTCACGCTCAGAGCGTCCTCTTTAACCTAGGACCCAATTTCCCTTGGTTTTGGGCGACTAACTTGTCATTTGTGGCAATGCAAAATGGCATTTAATTGTTAACTATGCTACAAAATGCACAAAAGACAAAAATACAAAAAAAAGTCCAAAAATGATTAAAAAAATATGTGGAAAGGGTGGTATATTAGATTCTTATGGAGGGAGACCACTTTTATGGAATAAAACACATGTCATAACCAAACTTTGGATAGCGAATGGTTATTTAATTTTAACTCATGTGCTCATCCTTCCTCCTCACGTGGGCGTCCTCAGCATGCAGGTAGGAGTTCGCAAATGTAAGGAGCGTTGGTTCCAAGGTGAGAGGGGCGCCCCTCTCATGAGGTGGCAACGACCTCATCCCCTCAAACCAACCAAAGCTCCAAGCTTTGATTCAAGCTCTCGCCCTCCATCCCAAGCACTCACCCTCTCCTTCTAGATCTTGACAATTATTTCACAATGATTTTCAAGCGTTCATTTCATCCCAGAGTTTTCATTGAATAATTGCACACTGAAAATTTAACTTAAATTGTTGCAAAAACAAACGATCATAGAAAGATAGCCATGCACACAAGAATTTTATCTTGGGAAACCCAATAGGGAGAAAACCCAACCAACTTTTCTTAGAAGAAATCAATCCAATTCAAGTACAATACCTTTCATGAAGAGAAACCCTAACACATAAGAGTGTGCCCTTCTTCACAAGAAACCCCAACAAACCTCTAGGGAGAAATAACAAACCACCAGGAGATGACAAGAACCCAAAATATTTTGCTTCTTGCCTTTGCTAGGCCTTCCTTGGAAATTGCGCACAAGTGGAGAAGAGATGATGTTGTGATGATGAAAATTAAGTGTGTGAGAACTTTATTTATATTCTTCAGTTCACTTGAATTTTCTTCTTCGGGATGACTTGTACACTTGATGGGGTCGACTCGCTAATTTTGATCTTCTATTTAATCTTCAACGCCGACTTGTGTTCTTGTCTTCAGTTTTTCTTTGGGATTTTTTCAAAGCTATTTGGGACTTCTTCAATGGTTGACTTGACTTGTTGGTATTTCTTCATCATATAAAAGTTGGGACTTCTTCAATGGTTGACTTGACTTCTTGGTATTTCTTCATCATATAAAAGTTGCCCTTATTGATGTTCATCTCCTCACAAGCACATCTATTCACATGGAGCTCTAATGTTTATTTGACCCCACTATAAGAAGTCCCAAACACTTCTTAGAGCCTATGTCAAAATAAGCATTAGATTAAAGTTTGTATATTTCACAGGGGGATGAAATCCCCTATCAAATAAACAAGTCAATTCACTCTAATATAGAATAGATCACTCTTTCTCGGAGCACTCCGTCACAGAGTATGCAATGTGAACTCTAGCCTTATTCACTCTTAGGCACTTCTCCGTCATTTGTGTACTTGGACATGTCATTGAGTATCATGTCATATTATTGTGCCATGGGGTGATGCTAGTGAAGGAGAATAATACCTCCTAGCCCCACCATGTGGTCCTAGTCACTTGTCCTAGTCTTTTGATGTGGCACACTTGTATTTTAGTCACTCCTATGTTGTGCGCCATCCCCCCTAGGGCGTCTTAGTCATGTATGTCCTCCCTTTAGTGAGTGATCCATGTGTTATTATGTACCGGCGCATCTTAGCCGTTGATTGTATTTTTGTATCTTTTGATCTTAACCACTAGTTTTCAAAGGTGGTTTACGGTTTTGGTCTCCCTCATCTTATGTAAGGAAGAGACCCCCCTATTGTAAAGGCACCTTTGGAGCTCTTCAAACTTGGAATAAAAATACTATTTTGTAGATCTTCTTCTCTTGTCTTGATGGATTCTTTTGCAAGTTGAATATACAATCTTTTCTCTGTGTATCATTTGTGGATCTTGGGGCTTCAAACGTTTTCTTACAGGGAGGCTGAATTAGTGAAGAGGAGGACAATTTTGAGGGAGGCTATTTTGGGGAAACCCCATATCTTTTCTTGGATTGGGCTTTTGTCTCAGGGAGTATCATTATTGTATCTCAATGACATAGTTGATGCTTTCTTTTTAATCTTTTCATCATTGTTGTCATTCTTTTGCTAGATTGATTCTCATCTAGATCTTTTCTTGCAGGAGGAGGGCGAATTGGTCAACTTGGAGGGAGGACGATTTCACTTGGAGCTTTGGATATCACTCTTGAATATACACACATGGGGAAAATTATCAATTTGGAAAGTGGCCACAAGCTTTTGAGGTATGTTATACAAGGTATGTATCTAGATCCATCCATCTTTTATCCAATGGTCATTTAAAACCTAAAATAAAAACCCTTGCATTTTTTATTTTTTCAGATCTATGGAGATCTAGCAATCACTTGGGCGTAATAATTAAAACCCTCCTTAATAATCATCTTAACTATCGCGATCTAAATTTTGGTGGACATCCGACTCCATTTGCCCCCCGATCTAAGGCACTAGTCCTCTCTTGAGGAAGTTGCACTCATTGGGTAAGTGGCCTTTTGCGAGATCCCACACGTGGGTATTGCTCATTCTTCCTCAAATCCATAGGTCCATGCTATAGCATACCCCCTAATGCCATTTTATTTTGATTTCGACCTTGAGAGCCCCATTTGGACCATTTTCAACTTTTTAAGGCTGGGTCCCACTTGGGTACTTTTTCTTGGCATTAAATCTATCTAGTTCTACTATTCCTAATCCATAAGTGACCTTATCTTACACTTGGTTAAACATTTGTCCTCGCCTTAAGCCTCTTCAACCAAGCCCTAACCATCATGGGTCCACTTATCATCCTAGATCTAGATCTTGTTTCATCTTGGTCTCCTACTCTTTCATCATCACATTTCCCTAGGAGGTCTATATTGAGTTCGCTAGCCTTCATTGGCTAAGCTAGGGTCTCCCCCTTGGTCTTGGTTAGGCGATCTAAAGTGAAGAATGCCTCGGTTAATGTGACACCCACCTTGCATTGGGAACCGTGGCATCTCTCGGGTCACCTCTTTAGTTGTCTACACCTCTACCTTCCTGGATAGGATACCTTTAGAGACAACTACATGTTGCGTGATAACAGTGACGTGGGAGATGATTATTATAAAATATTGTTATTACACTATCAAAACATTCTTATGCCCCACCCAAATAATATATGAGCATATATGACTAAGTTCATATTGGAAAAATATATGCTTCAAAATACAGGTTTGCTATAGATGGAAAATTATGTTTAAACATGTTTAGGTAAATTGCTCTCCAATAGAGGTTTTAGAAATATCACCATGCCCACTAAAAAAATGAATTTGGAATTCATGAGAAGAAAATATACCATAATCATTTCGAGGATGGATTCCATATATAGAGACATTTAACTAATTTTCTTCAAATGTCCATTGTTCCTCAAAAATTTGTTGTCTCTTTTCCATCTGCCATAGGAAAAGGATGCATATAAGCTTTTGGTAAACATGTTTATGAGTGAAAATATAAATGTATGCAAACACAATCACAGTTCAAGGGCATCTAAAAGTAACACAGTCTCTAATTGTTTAAACATTGAAATTTACATTTTTGCCTCTCACCATTTAAATGAAAAACCTGCAAATGAGATGGAATAAAGTGAACATATCTAAGTAAGAGATGAGACTATAGAAAAACAACTCTTAAGTCTAATCTACATAATTTATTATGAAAGTGATGTAAAGCTGTTTTCCCGTTCAATTTAAATGTTTCTCTTAAAAATAAACTCACCAAAAATACATTTATATCCCTTCTTACCTTGCCAAATAAAGTTTCTCATCTTTTCATGCCAAGGAAAGAAACCAAGGTCTTAGTATTCTACATACACTTAGCTTCTTAGTTAAGAGATGGCAGTAGGCATCAGCTTCACAACCTTTGCTGTAATATACCAACTGATATTTTCTGTTCTGTTTATGAAGTTTCTGATGATGTTGTTGCTTGCTTGTAGTTTTATGGTCCAATATTTAAAGGAAACATTAATGCATGTGATGAGCTGTGCTTGCATGAACGTGCATGCAAATGCACGGGTTTTCCAACCCCTAAATAACCCAAATAATCAGAAATGCTATAAAGTAGGGATAGAAATAATGCATGTACATAGCAATAGCAGCAATGGTAGATGTAGATCAATATGGAACCATCATGCGAGATATGTGCCAAGTATCAGGCAAGATATGGGGTAATCTTCCTCCAATAATGCGCACTCCTCAGTATAGGAATGGATGCATGAGAGATCAATTGACGTCAGAATGCTTTAGAATCCCTCTCTGATCAATATGGCATCGGCCTGCAAGCCATGCAATAACTCTAAGGCACAAAACGTGGAGATCCTCAAGGAAAGTCGCCCATGCATGAAAGGGTGCCCTTCAATTACTGATTTTGATGATAACTTGATCCAGAAGGTGAATGAGCACCCTGTATTCAGTAACTAGGTTAATAGTGATGCTCTCGGAAGGATGAAAGCTACATGTAGACAAAAAGATGACTGTATACTGAGATATGAAGATGCCTTGCTTTGTCCAAGTCGCCCATGCAAAGATGGCGAGTCCTCCTGCTCTAGAATGTAGCTAGATCCTTGCAAAATGCTGAAGAATACTGTATGATGATAGTAGTAATGTTGAATCTGGATGATCCAACCCTGATAAAGACTAGGGCAGATAGATTTCATTGCCGAAATACACTTGATGGTTGAGTGGTGTGCCCTCAACCCAAAACTGGCTCTCTGAGCTCTCCAAGTCAACTTCTCAAATCAATAATCAATAAGCAGACCTATTCATTCACTTTATCCTTCTTTTATAATTTTGACAGTGCATGATCTAAATTTTGCATGACTAGGTCACTTTTCTCTTCTAATTCTCAGTTGACTTGCATGCATTGGTTTCTGTGTGCATGAAGGCTTAAGAAAGGTATTTATGTGCATGCATCTTGAAAAATGGCCTACATGTAATGCATGCAGGTGGCCCCTAGTTCTCGTGGCCCTCTTTTATCTATTGATGATCTAATAACTATGATTAAGGTCTTCTTTTGGTTTGAATGGTATCAATCCTTAGTCAATTTTACTATATGTTAAAAAGGGAACATTACAGTCCTCCCTCGCCAAGATTGCTTGTCCTCAAGCAATACCAACACAACTCCATAATCAATCAAACTTAACCAACTGAATCCAGGGAAAATCCTAGGGTCCCAAATCATCCTAGGAGATATGTAGCACCTCCTACTCAAAGTACTGTCCTGCGAGGTAGCATGACATTAGACCTCCTGAAAGCATCCTCTAATAACCACTAAATTGTCCGTCACTAAAATTTCGGGGTCCCAAATCAGTCTGAGAACTGCAGAGTACCTACTGCATCCACCACATCCCTGTGCAGTATCAACACAAGGAGCATCTTGTAGACTCCCAAGCATCCAATACAGTAAAAACTGTATCCATCCCTCATAAGGTCCCCCACCTAGGAAGCTAATCTATTGTTGCATATGGATAGGCTCCTGAAAGTGATAGTTGACTCTCGTGCTCATGCTAACTGTTGTACCCAAAAAAAGAGAGCATCCAACAGTCTTTGAGCCACTTTTATCATCATCAGTTGTCTATCAATTTCTATCAACATCCACCTCTCCTGGAACTCCAAGCAGAAATATGTGTAAGAACTGGCCCCCTCACGATGAATGGTGTAGTGCATAGGCAACCAAGTGAAGTCTGCAATTTTGTTGTCATACTCAACCTCAAATACCTACAAAGAAAATCTGCTCCGGTCACTAGTAACAACTTTGGGCTGCTCATGAACTCTAATCATCTCCTCAAGAGACAACTCTATCACTCGTGCTGCCCTATACTCCGAGGAAATCACCGGAATTTGCAAGAAATTTGATAACGGGTGAGTCTCTACACATAAATACTCTGCACCTTGCATCCTCATTATACCTGTGATGCAATCTAACAATAGGCTCCCACATGGCTTCTCAAAATTTGTCGAAGGTTGCATCAATGCAGGTCCCGACTTTCCCTGTTGACCCGCCATAATATCCACCCAGTTTCTCCATGCAAACCTACCTCACATCTGCATGTAAAATGTGAAGTCATTCGAGTCCCTCACTAGCTTGTGTGATGTGAAGCGCTCTCTACCCCGAGCGTTGTTCTGCCTAGTGCTAACACTAGAATCCATCTGATTGCCCCTGAAGAGCCAAGTAATCATAAGCTGCTCAAACTCCTTAGAAGACCGCTTTGTCATGCATCCAAACCTAAGCATCCCACAGATAAACACTTGAAAGCGGAAATTGGCCATCTCCTCCGTAGCGGTTCCACTGTCAATCTCAATACTGAATACAAGGAAAGAAAGTCGGGTCTACCATAAAGAACTTTCAACCTCTCCTCCACTATCATCCCATAAATATAGCGGATCGATCACCCTCACAACTCTGTCAATCACCTCTACTATCTGAAACAATCTATCATGCAGATAAATGCCTGGATCCCACCACCAACTAAGGGTCCACCAAACCCAAATCCAATGAACTGCTGTCGTATCATACTGATAGTCATCAGGGTTTCGATGTAATCCTTTGGTAGAAACCAAGTACTAATAACTGACTCTGCTCTTCCTAATCTAATCAACTCCCACCACACTGCATCTATATATCTACTAACCCACTCACCTTCTATGTGCTCAAATAATCCATGGAGTCTAAGCCTCTCTCCGGAGAATAGCTCTACCACCTACAGTGCCTCATACTCATGCAGATACCAAGAATAATCTACCAACTGCAAATCCCGCATAGCCCTCATTATTCTTTCCCTAAGTGAGGACTCAGGGTCTGTACAGGGGCAATCTCTATAGGAGATGATGTCATTCCCTACTCTCTCAACTGCAATCCCTGCGAACCAATATAATCTCCCCTGTGTACTTAGTGTACCAATCCCATGTCCTAATTGAAAGATCGCCGTTGCGGCCAAGATGCCATGTTGTTTCTTTCAACAACACCATTTTGTTGAGGGGTGTAGGGAACAGAGTGTTGATGCAAAATTCCATGTTCTCTACAAAAGAATTTGAATTCCTAACTAACATAATCCCCCCCATTATATGTGCGAGATTCTTGATAGAAAGAGAGGATTGTTTCTCAACAAAATCTTTGAAAGTATTGAAAGTGGCCAAGACTTCAATCTTGTACTTTAGAAAGTAGACCCAAGATTGGCGTGAGAAATCATCATTGAAGGTGAGTGCATACATAGCTCCAGAAAAAGAACGAGTTGGAAAGATCATGAGATCACTATGTACCAACTTAAGAGGTACAGTAGCACACAATGCTTTCCCTTTCAGAAAGGGATCTTGATGTTGTTTGCCAAGAACACATCTTGAAAAAATATGTTTAGGGTCTAATATTGTTATTTCCCTCCAGAAACCATGGCCAAGGGCTTGACGCTATTGTTTTTCTACCAAGACTAGGGTTAAGGGCCCAAGAACCATCCACAGTGCATGTTAATGACAATCTATATCCAACTAATGGTGTCCATATTCCTAAGAAGAAAAACTAGTGATAAAGGCTATTGTTTAATACTCGTACATGATTCCCAAGACATTGTAATGACACTCGCATTCAACTATGATTCCAAAGACACCTTATAGAGGGCTCACGTTGTGGATTTTAGGTTTTGTTCATGGCAATTGAGGTTGAGAGGGTCATTTAGGGCTTAAAGCCCTTGTTTCAATTTACAAAACCTACTCATGGCTCATGTATCCCATTGTTGTGACCACAACACCCCCCTAGGGCAAAGCCAGGGGCCCCTTACAAATTGTTTTGAAAGTTGGACTTACGAGAGGGTTTTTTTTGTATTATTTTCTTACTCGGCCATGTTTGAGGCCCTATGGGCCGTCTTTGGTGTGAAAAACACCCATATCCAAATGATTTAGGGCCCAGGTCCCAAATCATTTCATCCCCATATCGTAGTTCACGATCTATGAAACGTTCATTTAGGTCTCAATCCTCTTCTTTCACCCTCTAAGCATGTTTACATTTCAAATCATGTGTGGCATTGCATCGGGCATGACCACTGCAAGTATGACGTGGGATGCTACTGCTTCCCCCTCAACCCCATGATCTATTTATCTCTATCTCCCATATCCGATCTCTCTCTCTCTCTCTCACCCTCCTCCCTCTCTATCTCTCTCTACCTCTCACTCTCCCTAAAGCACAAGATCCATTAACCACTAAATCGTTGAACCATTCATCCTATAATTCCACAACCTTAACCCCTAAACAACCTAACCCATAATCCTTAAAGTCCAAATCCCTAATACCTTAAACCTTTAGTCCTAAACCCTTAAATCCCTAGAAGCCTTAAACCCCCTCTCTTTAGCCATTCATTTATCCACTTTTGAAGTATAGTCCAATGTGTGCAAATATTCATGAAGTATTGAACGTTTGGAATTAAAAGGGGTAAATGTTCGTGAATTAATGGTGGAAATGTTATGTAGGGGCATGTACGCATGTTTTTAGCACATACGCGCTAATGACGCGTAAGCGCTAAAAAACACGTGCACTCTTATAAACACTTGTCAACGCTCCTGCTGCTAGTTAAAACAACAGAGTTCTTTGTTCTTGGGATTGTTACCAAAAAACACGGGATTTTCTCTCACTTCGCGGGTTTAAGCTCTTGTAGGTTGCAAATTTGCTCACATTCATTGATCTTTTGGACACGCATTGATCTATTGGACACAAAATCACTCTTGGAATGTAACAAACATCTTTAGTGGTCTTGGAATCTAGTGGATACATTCAAGCTACCAGTTTCCATTGCAAGTAGAGAGCATTTAAATAGGTATGGTGAATTGTAAATAATTGTTTTCATTCACAAGATTTGATATTCTCCCATGCCTTTGTGTTTTATCATATGCTTACAACAATATGCATGCATAGACAACAGTGAATTTGACAAGAAGAATTCCCAAGTTCACATCTAAAAAAAACTCATATTCACTAGACAAGATGAAGTATGAAATGTAAACCAATAATTATTTCCATGAATATATTTTGATTTCACACAAGGATGGCATGAATGAGGTTTTCTCTTGAGACTCTTCAATTTGAATAAAATCCTAAGAAGCAATCATGGGAGAGGGTCCATATTGAATAGTTCATGAATTTTTTTTCCATGTTATCCTCTTCATGCTACGTTTATCATAATGTTTAATTAATATCGTGCATTTGAGCTTGACTACTTGTCTCTACCTCGTGGAATTATCATGCCTTGGGGGAATTTGAAACCTCCTCATTGTGTAATTAGTAAACTTTTCTCTTTATCTTATTTGATGTAGAAAAACCATCAAACTATTCCCAAGACATCCCTAGGCATCTCTGTTGGAGGATTTTACTACCAAAAGTTTTATGAATTCATGGCTAGGCAAGACACTAGTTTCTCTATTCTACACTTGACCAACCATCATGATAACCAAGCACCATGTTGTGTCTGACCTCATAGGTAATGCACCTTATTACGTGTAATGTCATCTCATCCTAGGGTGTTGTAGAGGAAGAATATTTCACTCCTCTTCTTGTGACTTCCACTACTTTTTGAACACAAAGGAAGTCCTTTTTTTTCTTGAGCCTCAATTATATTCTTAAATGAATGTTGCAATATTTTTAGTCTTATATTCTTAAATGAATGTTGCAATATTTTTAGTGTTCAAATTATGACACATACATTTTTCAAAAGGCCACATTGTAATATGGCCCTTGTTTTCATGGCAACAGGAACGGGTATGTGATTTCTTGACGAAGTTCTACAAGAAAACCGAGCAGTATGTTCAACATGTGCATGTAGCGCGATGACAAGATGAGCATTACAGAAAATAAAGGGTCACCTTTCTCATTGGGACCATAGTGTCAATTGTGGTTTTTGCAGAATACTATACCCTTCAGCCACAAAATGAAATTCAAAGTCAATACTACCATTCAGACCAAGTCAGCATCATGGTACATATTACGTATAGGCATGGACCAGAGAGCAACAATGACATGAGGATAATACTGAAGGAGACAAACTTTTACATAAGTGATGATAGAAACCATGATCTGCATTATGTGCAACATTTTTTTTCGAATTTTCTTATGATCAGTTAAAGGAGAGATATACACAGATGGATCAACATTGGATATGGTCAGATGGTTGTGCAGTCCAGTTCAAAAATTCCTGAGTATTCCAATAGATGAGTATTTTTCATAGGACTTGCAATGTGTCGCATATCTGGAACTACTTTGAGATCGGGCACAACAAAGGAGAGCATGATGGGGCCGGTGCATGCATCAAGACCGCACTATAAAGGGAAGATATGAGGTTTACCACAAACCCTCATATCCGAGATTCGGAATCCATAGTTTAATGGTGCTTTGCAGCAATGTCAGACCGAACAAAAGAGCAGTAGACATCAACAGTGACAAGTTGTGTGGTAATAAATTTTTGTCAAGTGGTTGACATAGATCAATCGCATTCCTATAGTTGTGGCACAGTACAAGGAACATGTGGATTTCATTCACTTTGAAGCTCAAACAAACCCTTATTTGAAATATGGACGCGAAAACTTGCTTTCTTTCGCAGCCCTTGTAGCAGTGGTCAGTGGGATGAATGCGAATGCATGGACTAGGTTGATGAATGGGATCATGTGTCACTTGCAGTAGACCCATGTGTAGTTGTTGAAACAACCCAGTTAGAGGAGGGTCAATCAACGATTTCAACATACTACGACCATATCTCAGATCTTGTACAGCCAGGACACATATATGCAGATGTTTCCCCGAAAGACAATGAATGGGGCACAGATTATTGGTTGGAACGATGCATGCAAGGTAAGCAAACCCTCAACGGATCATTAATTGAAAATGAAGGCAATGGATTTCCTATTGACGCGATGGTGGTTAAGGGTGAATATATTACACGATATGGGAAGTCAAGAAAGACTAGTGGGTATGTATTCGTGGAATACAGACCAGGTTCAGTGGTGGAGGCATGATGGGGGGGGGGTTCCCCAAGATAGAAACTAGCGTCCCGAATCAATTGAAATCAACGGCTTCATGATCAGAGTCACGGTTTTGGTGCTATGGAAATTTGTTTCAGGTACCTCGTAGCCTTTCAGGGACACTTTGAGGATTTGCTCTGGGGGCACGGAACCCAAACCAACGAGCGAACTGGGTTCCGTCAGCTCCTACACATGCATATGGCCATTGTGGATTCGTTCATGATGGCCATGCACGCCCGAGATTGTTCGGATGAGAATTGACCCCCTTTTGCAAAATTGGAATGGCCTTCACTGAGCAAAACCCTAGTTCCAGAGATGGAACAAAAGCACCGTTTCTAGGTGTTGGAGGCATGGTGGGGGGGGTCCCCGAGCTAAAATACATCATCCCAAATAAATCAGAATCGATGGATTCATGATCAGAGTCACGAGTTTGGTTCTCTAGGGGAATTTGTTTTAGGCATCTCGTGGCCATTCAGGAACACTTTGAGGATTTGCTCTGGGATCACGGAACCCAAATCGGTGAGCAGACTTATGTTCCGTCAGCACCCACACGTGCATATGGCCATTATGGATGCGTTCACGATGGCCATGCATGCCCAGGAGCGTTTAGATGAGAATTGACCCCCTTTTGCAAAATTGGAATGGCCTTCACTGAGCAAAACCCTATTTCTAGAGATGGCACAATAACACCGTTTCCTGGCGTTGGAGGCATGGTGGGGGGATCCCTGAGCTAGAACCTAGCGCCGTAAATCAATCAGAATCTATGTCTTCACGATCGGAGTCACGGTTTCGGTGCTTTGAGAATTTGTTTCATGCACCTCGTGGCTATTCAGGGACACTTTAAGGATTTGCTCTAGGGGCACGGAACCCAAACCGACGAGTGGACTTGGGTTTCGTCATCTCCCACATGTTCATATCGCCATTGTGGATTCGTTCACGATGGCCATGCACGCCTGGGAGCGTTTTGATGAGAATTGACCCCCTTTTGCAAAATTGGAATGGCCTTCACTGAGAAAAACCCTATTTCTGGAGATGGCACAATAGAACCATTTCTGGGTGTTGGAGACACGGTGTGGGGGGTCCCCCAGCTAAAACCCGGTGTCCCGAATCCATCATAATCGACAACTCCATGATCGAAGTCATGGTTTTGGTGCTATGGGTATTTTTGTCAGGCACCCCATGTCAATTGTAGGACGCTTTGAGGATTTTCTCCGGGGGCACGGAACCCAAACCAGCGAGCAGGGTTGGGTTCTGTCAGCTCTCACACATGCATATGGATAGTGTGGAGGCGTTCATGATGGCCATGCATGCCCGGGAGCTGTCGGATCAGAAATGACCCCCTTCAGTAAAATTGGCATGGCCTTTAGTGAGAAAAACCCTAGTTCCAGAGTTGGCACAATAGCACTATTTTCGGGTGTTTGAGGCTGACATGTCCCAAATTTGGCATTGGGTCACAATGGCCTAAGTCCGTTGTCCATATTCATGAGAGTTTATCAAATTGATGTTAAGGGTCAAATAATTGCCAAGGAGAAAAATTACTAGTTTCCTAGGCTGTGGGGGGAAGCTTTGGGATTTGGAATAAGAAGGATAATACATGATGTGTGGACATTGGAATAGCATAAATATTTAATAAAGGAGCTAAATAAATATATACAAGGCAAAATCAAAGTGGCATTTGATCATGAAGACACATGGAGGAAGTGGGACCCACACAAGCTAGATTTTCTATGCCACATGGCATCCTTCTCTTGTCATTTCGAATCCATAAGAAGCCCAAGGGTCTTGGGATGAGTTGGAAGGTCAATATACTTGGAATGAATCAATTAAGGTCGAATTGGAGTGGAAGAGTAACTCTCATGGAAGAGGAAGAGGCATTTTGGAGCTAGTGAGACACTTGGACTAGATTCTCTAGCTCTATGACAACAATGATGAAGATGCTATGACACCTATGACACAGATCAGACCTGAAGGCTGACACATGACATTTATGACATGTCAGGGCTAGAAATAGCCTCCAAGAGGGCTCTCAAGGGATTTAGGGCAGCTAAGATGCTTCCACATGTGATTTGGTGGAAGTGAGAGACTAGGAATTGTTGTACAAGTGGCATCCTTTGGAATCTTTTCCCAACTTGAGTTGGAATGCATCTCTTGGAAGGAATTCGAACCATAGAGAGTTTGGAAACTTTAAAAATGTCAAGAACAAATAATGAAGGCAGATTTTGATCATTTGAGAAATTTGTAATTGCATCTGTGAAAAGGGAGAGCTAGTGGATGACTAGTTTCTTGCCTTAGCCAATTTCGAGGGTGAAAGATTCCCATACAAGTTGGTAATTGGAAAGGCCATTCAGACCTTTAATTTGGAGCTTTTATGGAGTCTTTATTTGCAGGTGTAAGCTACAGGGTAGATCATGGTTTCTTCTAGTGCAGCTCACTCCTTCAACCATTTCCAGTTTTCATGGCATATTCTTGATCCTTGAGGGAGGGCATTTTTGGTGAGCTCTTGTACTCTTTCGGAGAGATTATCATGATCCATTTCTGTTGTAATATGATTAATATATTCTCCTCTTCATTTTCATAAAGTTTCATGTCGAAATACCAAGTGGTTATAGGTAAAATTGATTATTAATGATCAAACAGTGACCATTCCCCCACTAGATTGATGTATGCCAATGTATTGATGTTGATTTTGAATGGAAGAATGTTTCTCTGATATATTTATGATGTATGGAATTCCATTGATGAGTATTACAAGTTTCATATTCAACACTTAAGTATTTGGATCCATCTTGCTAAGTTGTATTTCATTTGAAGAAGATTTAATGCTATTTCCTCCAAGGTTGAAACTAGTCTTTTTGCATTTGATTTAAGGGAGTTATAACAGACATTAAAAGTTGAATGGTGATGCATATGAGTTCATGTTGATGTCATTTATATATCCCCTTCTTCCATTCAGAAATTCGAGTTGGATTGAGTGCATTTGGAAAGTCATTCTCATCATTTACCCCTAGGGGATTTGAACCACAATTTACTAGTAAAAATCCCTTATCTTGACCAGATTTGAAAAAGGAGTTGCAAAATCCATATGAACACTCCAGAGCATCCATAAACATTATAAATATGTCTTAATATCATCCTAGTACCTTCTATAGCAATTTTGGAGAATTTGGAGTCATTTGGAGACCAAGGGACCAATACTATTCAAAGAGAAATTGCTAGTAAAATACCATACATTGACCAAAATATTAAAGGAGTTTGGAGAAGTGTTTTAATGGTATTAAATCATCCTTGAACATCATAATCAAGTCTTAATATCATTCATACACCTCCTCAGAATATTTGGGAGCATTTGGAGACCTAGACATCAAAACTAGTCAAAGGTCGAACTAGAGAAAAAAGTGAAAAATTGGGCATTTTAATAAAAATTTAAAAATGAACATTGCAGTGGTATCAGAGCATATGGTCCTTGCACCTGTGAGTTAATATAATACATTGAAGAATAAGTTGCATCCATGTCTTACTATTATGATGAATTCTATGAATACAATTCTTATGAGGAATATGCAGATGATTGTGAGCAATATGAAGCAGAATGTGAATGATATGAGGAAGAGGTGCCATCATGCAACACTTCTTACAATTTCAGGAGGAATAAAGATTATTATTATGACCATATGTATGATAAATATGAGTATGTCACACCACCAAAGGACAATTATATGGATGAGTTACAAAGATGGAGAGCAACATATAAAACCTTGCCCCAACAATATAAAAAATATCAAGAATATCTTGCTTCAAAGGAAGATACACAAAATGCTATGCCTTTTAAAGACTATGCTCATGCGTTGTTTGCAAATAGAACCACAAATGAAGATGTGGAGTTAGTGAAGAAAGGTTTATGCCCTTCTTGTAAAAGACCTTGGAGATAAAATCATATATGTGTGAGTGAAAAGAGCAATGAAAAATCCGAAGCTTCAGGGAATGCAGGTATTTCCATCTGGGCGAGACTTCTTGGGTACTCTTCAAAACGAGATTTCAAAGGTATTGATATAAAGGAAATCAAGGGGAAAAGTACATCAGATTGATTGAAGGAGAAATATGAAGCTACATCCCCATGAACTTGAAGAAGAGCCTATTGAAAATATTGAAGATCATTTCGAGACACATTCTACCCTAGACATGAATCAAGGAGCATCTACTGATGGATGCTTGAACTATGAAGGAGTACCTACTGATGGGTGCTCACACCTCTATGTTGGTGACATAGAGATCACTTTTGACAGTATTGCTGCAAGACAAAATTCCCATAAGCATGAAAATGAAGACCTTGTAGCGGTTGAAGAAGAAACAAGATCAACTTCCCCATCACCACTTGAGCTTCATGAAGTTAGTCCAAGTAAGAAGGAAGAAGATGATGAGGTTCATAGGAAAGAGCCTCATTTTCTTAAAGGGTACTTAAAGATGAATGAAAAGAAGATCCAAGAGTCCCTTAGCATTCTCCATGACATTCACGCATTGGTGTCAAATTCTTGTTGGAGAGCTACTTCATTGGAGGAAACATCCCTCCTTGAAGACATGGAGAAGATTCAAAGAGCAATGTGCCACATCAAAGGTAATTTCATGTCTTTGCTTTTTGATAGAAACCATTTGTTTGAGCTTAATGAATTGTTACATGATGCATACTTGAAGAATAATGAGGATAATCATAAACTCACAATTCAAAATGAGCAACTTCTTGAAAAGTTGCAAGATACTTGTTTTTCCTCCTGTGTTTCAGATTGTCAAATGGTAGATTGTTTGGAGGATTCTCATGACATGGTGGATCATGAGAAAGGTGGAAATTTGAATGTTCTTGATGTGTTTGAATATGAACTTGATGTGGTGTAAGAGGAACTTGAATTGTCTCTTGATGAAGGTTATGCAATTTTTAAAGAAGAGCATGACTCCTCTACATTGGAACTAATCTACAACAAAGGTTTCACACTTTTGAAGGAGCTGCATGATACTACCCACATGGATTCTTCCCATGATGAAACTTCTGCACTTTTTTATCATTTGGGTGATTTAGTTCATTCTCCTACATCCTACAATTACATGTTTTGCAGCATTAGTCTCAATGAAGTATGGGTGAAAGGGTTATTTTTGATGGTGCCATATGAGGAGTATGGAACTCATAGATTCAATTTTTATGATGACATGGTTGGAGCACATTCTTATTCACATTTGCAGCTGTTGTCCGCCAATATACACACCGGCAGCGAAAATCTTTCGAAAGCTGTCTCTTCACTACAAGTGAGAGAGGTGTGGCCTTGGGGGCAAGCAATGAGCCAGGCACTGTCACCTGAATCCCAGCTCCTCCGTTTAGGCAAACTCCTAACGAAGCCAAGGGGGGTAGTCCTTAAAAGAGAGTTTTACTAAGGGTCTTGTATTTATAGTATTTTTAGATGTAGTGATGCGGATGGGTGTTGTTTAGGAGTTTTTTGAAATGAGAGACAATATAATACCCAAATATAAGACAAGATAACGCAATCCACGTTGCAAATACAAGATGAAAGATACACTTGGGCAATAAGTAAATCACTTTTCACGAAATATAAGCAGATACTCCAATGTGGATATTTAGGCAAACAAAATATGAGATAAAGGACCAGTGCCTTATGGAGTCAAAAATTAAATATGAATTGTGAAAACTTGATACAAGTGCTTGAATTGAAAGTTTGTGAGAACGTTATGCAGCTTATCTTGGTAAATTCAAAGTTTTAATTGTCTTGATTATTAGCGCTAAAACCAAGGATGTTCAAAGAGTCTCCGGAAAGTAGTTTTAAGCAGCTCTTTTAAGAGACCTGTCGGGGCCTGTTTGGAATCACGACGAGGCGTGCAATGCTAACCAGCCACCGTGTCGCAGATTGGGCGGTCTGGCGCCTCCCCTGAGAACTGATTAAAATACTTTATGTCAACGCCGGTTCGTTGGTTATGGGGGTGAAAGTTTTAATTAGATTTTCACTTGTAAATTAACAATTCTTCCACCTTTCTGAGTACTAGCCCAACCATTTCCGGTTGGCAGAGCATACGGGTGTAGGACAGAAACCAAGATAAATTAATTAAAGGGTGTATGAGTGGAAAATTTTATTTTTAAAGAACCTTGTTCAACTCTCCGACAGAGAGCGCTCTTGACTTGATCTTATGACCAAAGTTCAAGAGACTTGCTAAACTTGAAATGCCTAATGCAGGGATGATGCAAAAAACTAAAATGCCCTCCGACAGAGGGTACTCTTGACTTGGATTTGGCCAAGTTCAAGAGACTTTGGTTTATTTTAAGAAGCAGAAAAGATTGTAGTAGCAGTATATCTTAACTTGAAACGGATTTTAAACAATAGTATTGATCACAAGATATGAATTACCACTAACAATAATGCTTGCAAGATAAATAAATCTAGTGTTCTACCACACAAGTTTTATTTTACTAGGTGGGATTGATCCCCGAAACATGATCAACCACTAGAATCGTCTGCACTTGAGAACTTCCAGCTAGCTGAAAGCTCTGCCAAGGAAACCGACGGGGAAGGAAGAGTAACCACAAATTATGTGGTCCTGTCCTTGAGACGAAATCTCAAGGATACAACTTCCGGCTGAAGGCTTTGGAAGAGAAACAAGATAAAAATAAACGAGAAAATAAAGCTAAACTACCCAAGAATCTCTTTCAGGTCCAAGACCCTACTCGGGAGAGCATGGGGGTAAGTAGATATGGAAGGTAAGCAAAAATGATCTTATTTGAAGTAAATTTAAACTAAGAGCATGAAAACACAAACTAAGTTAAACCAAACCACAAGACCCAACACTCTTCCCCAAATGGGAAAGAAGACCCAAAAAGTGGAGGTCCCCTCCACTTGAAACTTTTATTTAGCGGTTTCAAATGCCTTGGGTTTAAAACCTTGCAAGGTCTTTTGAGAACGGTAATACTTGGAAAAATTTGAAGAAGAAACAAGTTTTACTTGCTATTACAAAGGATAAGTATATCAATATTAAGTCATTCTCATGGATCCTTCACTTTGTTTTGCATTTGATTCTTTGTTTCAAGATCTTTATCAAATATCTCTCTTTCTCAAATGATCTACACAAGTCCAAAACATCTAAACAAGGCACCCATTAACCATTAGCAAAAGACAAAACCAAAATTTGAAACTAGTTAAGTCTAGATTTGAAATTTTAACTCTAAAATGTGGAATGCATGAAATTTTATCATAAAATATTAACTATGGCGAAACGGACCAGCGAATAACAAACTCTCGAAATGTCCTAGAAATGAGATCTAAAGTATAAAAATTTGAAATATTTTTGTGCAAAATTTTCTATCTTTTGAAAGATGTAAAAGTTTGTGAACAATCTACGAGCTACATGCAATTTATCACTTCTCTATATGTTCAAATAAACTATTTCCAATACAAAGAATTAACTTCTAGTATGAGCTTTGAAATATAAACTAAGAGAACACAATGCTAATAAACAACATGCAAGATCTACCACTAACAAGATGAATGATGCTAGATGATGACTAGATACTAACCCTTACCAAGTTTTTGTTGATTTTTAATGTGTTTTAGGGCACTTGGGAAGATGGACGAGAAGGGGTAGAGGATAGATCTAGAGAATGAGGGAAAGGAGGAGAAGTTTAAGGGAGAGAAACGAATGCAAGAGGGAGGAAAAAGATGTAGGGTGAAAGCTAGAGCAAATGAGGACTAAAAGAAGGGAAACGAAAGCTAGGAGGGGGTGAAGAGATCCTAGGGAGAAGGGCGAATGAAAAAGGAGAAGGCTAAAAACGAGTTGGGAGGAGTAGATCTAGGGCAACCAAAGATGAAATAGCAAGACAGGGGAAAAGGGCTACAAGTGGAACACTTGGGGTAGTAGAACACCGCCTTGGAAATCCTCCGGTTAACCAGTGATACGCCGACAGCGAGTGTTAAAGAGAGCACAAGGGAACAAATCCCAAGTTATTCCCCAAGGTTGAAGGAACTTCAACCTTATGGATTCCTAATCTACGGCTTGAAGACAAGGCAATCTTGGATCAAGGCTAGAGGGGCTAGAGATGGCTTAGCATGCAAGCAAAAACTTCAAGGAGCAAATTAGAAGGCTTGAAGAAGAGAAGCCTAAAGTAACCAAATTGATTTTTAAAATAAACTTAAGAGATGGAACCTTAGTTTTGAAGCCTTTTTCCAAATCCCTTAATGCTTGAGATTGACTCTAGAAAGATCCTGAAGCATGCACAAATGGTTAGAAAATGTAGGCCTTTTGAAGAGATGAAAGATGCAACCTAGCTCAAATCTCTCTTCAAAACCTGTTGGATCTGCACAAGTAATCACTCATAAACACATCTTGATCATAATAGTATGCATAATAAAAGTCAGATTAGAATAGTATAAGTATTTTCGACTACAGTCTACTCATTCTAAATCACACTTAAACCAAACATAAATGGACAACTTGTATTCAAATGCCCATCCTATGGGCTTAAAAAAGCCTTCTAAGCAAATTATAGATCAAAACATGAGATTATAAGCAAATAACAAGAACAAATTCACCTTGAGATTATGAAGACATTTCCATGAAAAGCATTTGACAACACATAGACCTCCAAAGTCGCTTTATTTCCTTAAGCCAATGGCTTTGCAATGACAAAATGGCAGAGTAATTTTACATCCAAAAATCCATGAGATAATAGCCCCTAATGGGCCTCTCTTTATAGTAAAACACACAATCTAAACCCTAGGTCGAATTTGGCAATGGCATGGAGGTCGAATTCCAATCAACTAGTGGCTTGGAGAGATAGAGTCGAGTTTGAGATAGGTAAGGGCGAATAGGTGGCAAATTCGAGTGATAGGAGGCATGGGAAACATCAACCAGCGAATGGGCAAGCTACAACAAAGAAGGGCGTGATCCATGTGGAGATACACGAGTTGCTTGGTGGATGGCAAGTGGCAAAGGGTAGGCACTAACTCGAAATTTAGATGGGAGCCAAGTCAATCAATGATATGTGACCACTAAACACACCCTAACTAAGCTTCACGTGATTGCACAAGAGGATTGACGTGAGCATCTAGTAGATATGCGAGTAGTTTGTGTGGAGACAAGTGGAGGGGCGAGTTAACATGGGAATGGTATGTGGCATTTGGTAGGTACTAACTCGCATGGGTGGAGCTTGGACACCAATCACCACATTACAATGAAGCCTAAACTCGAGTTCCATGAAGATTGACGTGAGCTTGGTAAGAGGTGCAAGTAGTTTGTGAGGGAGACACATGTAGATGGTAGGTGCAACTCGAATCTCAAAGGGATCCAAGCTATGGTGGATAAGGTGAGTCAATAGGGCGCCTACCTCAAGCTTTAAATGCAAGCCACCAACCCAACCACGAAATGACACATCACTAAAACGATTTTCTCATGAAGGAGGGCGAATTGGTTTGATAGGATAATGATTTGGTGACTGGATGGGCTTGGAGTTGATTGGAATCTTCCTAAATGCTCATTGCCATGTCATTTAGCCCTTTATTTTAATCAAATTGATTAATTTTGGAGAGATTTGGATTATCTCCAAAATAATCAATTTTATTATTTTAATTAATAATTTCTCTGTAAATGACTTTTCAGAGAAAATATTAATTACGGGGCTGAATTGACATCCGAAAGTTGGGTTTAGCTGCTCCATGGGTCATGTGTGATTTTTGGCTTATGAAACGAGCCATCAAACACTAAGTTCGGACCCCGGATGACTGACATAATTACAGACCCAAATTTCTCTATTTAAACTATAGAGAAATTTAATTAAAATTTAAAAAATAATTAAAAATTAAAAACTCCAATTTCGACGCGTCCGGTAAAAATTTTTCGAAATTTTTTCTGGGGGTCCTAGAGACCTAGGACATGACCAAAACCTATTCTAATAGTGTCTAGTAGGTTTATACATTATAGTTGGACCCTAATAACCCTCCATGGCCAAATTTCCAAAATCGGGCATTCCAGCTTTGGAGGAAGCGGGAGAAAAACCAAGAGATTATATTTTGCCTGAAACAAAGTATAATCTGACGGTGAAAAAATTCCCTGGAATACCTTAGTTGTTTAATCCAGTCATGGGGAACCGAGCCACTTAGACCCTACTAGCACACTTTGATACAAACCCCCATGGGGCCATGGTCACGTCGACTAAAAAACAAAACTGGCTAGACCCAAAAATATGAAACCCAGATACTCTGGAAGTGAACACTGATGTGTTCCAACACTGGCGGCTCAATAAGGTTTCAACTATTGTACAAATCAGTTGATAACAACAGCAACATCCTTTGTTACTCTATGATGATGCACTTCTACCTGGATGCACCTATGATATGCATTTGAGTCACTTGAAGACTCATGGTTTTTCTTGCTCAACACTTGCTTCATTTGATGTTGGAGGAACTTCATCCAACACTGGGGTGAATAGATTTATCATTGGAGAACATTTTTACTGGCAGCCACATACTTTGTTATATCTTTATGATTCACACATTGATGGATGTATGGGTGAGACTTCTTTGAGTCATTTGAAGTCTCCTTGTTTTTTTTGCTTATTATTTGGTTCAGATTTTAGTGGAGATTCTTCATTCACTTCTTGGATGAAAGAATACATGGCTGAATATTTTGATGCATATCACATCCTTTTGGAGCAGCATCATAGGACATAGGATCCTCACCTATGTCATTGGAGGATATTTGATTGGTTACTTGATGTTTGTATGTACTTGGAAAATGGTGGTCTACTAGCTTGGAGGTATAAGCACTTTCATGATTCTTTGATGAAGCATCTTCTTGATGTACATTTTCATTATGTTGTTACGTACTTTGATGATATATATTTTGTACTCATGATGTTTGGAAGAATGCATACAAGAAAATGGGATCCAGGAACTATGAGTTGGAGAGCACTTCTAATTGTTGGAGTGCAATACAAGCAATGGGACCCTGGGATAATTCTTAGTCTCATTGGCTTCAATTTAATGGGGAAACAAGTAGTATGGGGGATGGATTCTCCACTTAATAAAGTGAGTTTAATCAGAGTAGTGCAGCAACAAACATGGTGGTTCCTCTCTAAAATCTTCATGGAAGTTCGAAGACTCAAAGTTGGGAAATTCAGTGGCAACTTCAAAGAATTATACAGAAAGCAGGTTCTTCAACACCCATGTTTGAAATTGCTTGAGGAAAAGCAATATTTGGAAGGGAGGATTTGTCATGTCCCAAATTTGGCATTGGGTTACAATGGCCTAATCCCATTGGCCATATTCATGAGAGTTTGTCAAATTGATGTTAATGGTCAAATAATTGCCAAGGAGGAAAATGACTAGTTTCCTAGGTTGTGGGGGGAAGCATTGGGATTTGGAATAAGAAGGATAATAAATGATGTGTGGACAGTAGAATAACATAAATATTTAATAAAGGAGCTAAATAAATATATACAAGTGAAAATTAAAGTGAGATTTGACCATGAAGACACATGGAGGAAGTGGGACCCACACAAGCTAGATTTTCTATGCCACATGGCATCCTCCTCTTGTTGTTTCGAATCCATAAGAATCCCAAGGGTCTTGGGATGAGTTGGAAGGTCAATATACTTGGCATGAATCAATTATGGTCGAATTGGAGTGGAAGAGGAAGAGGCATTTGGAGCTAGTGAGACACTTGGACTAGATTCCATAGCTCTATGGCAACAATGATGAAGATGCTATGACACCTATGACACAAATCAGACCTGAAGGCTGACACATGACATTTATGACATGTCAGGGCTAAAAATAGCCTCCAAGAGGGCGCTCAAGGGAGTTAGCGCAGTTAAGATGCTTCCACATGTGATTTGGTGTAAGTGGGAGACTATGAATTGTTGTACAAGTGGCATCCTTTGGAATCTATTCCCAACTTGAGTTGGAATGCATCTCTTGGAAGGAATTCGACCCATAGAGAGCTTGAAAACTTTATAAATGTCAAGAACAAATAATTAAGGCAAATTTTGATCATTTGAGAAATTTGCACTTGCATTTGTGAAGAGGGAGAGCTAGTGGATGACTAGTTTCTTGCCTTAGCCAATTTCGAGGGTGAAAGATTCCCATCCAAGTTGGTAATTGGAAAGGCCATTCAGATCTTTCATTTGGAGCTTTAATGGAGTCTTTATTTGCAGGTGTAAGCTACATGGCAGATCATGGTTTCTTCTAGTGCAGCTCACTCCTTCAACCATTTCTAGTTTTCATGGCATATTCTTGATCCTTGAGGGAGGGCGTTTTTGGTGAGCTCTTGTACTCTTTGGGAGAGATTCTCATGATCCATTTCTGTTGTAATATGATTAATATACTCTCCTTTTCATCTTTAGAAAGTTTCATGTCGAAATACTTAGTGGTTATATTTAAAATTGATTATTAATGATCAAATAGTGACCATTCCCCCACTAGATTGATGTATGCCAATGTATTGATGTTGATTTCGAATGGAAGAATGTTTCTTTGATATATTTATGATGCATGGACTTCCATTGATGCGTATTACAAGTTTCATGTTCAACACTTAAGCATTTGGAGCCATCTTGCTCAGTTGTATTTCATTTGAAGAAGATTTAATGTTATTTCCCCCAAGGTTGAAACTAGTCTTTTTGCATCTGATTTAAGGGAGTTATAGCAGACATTAAAAGTTGAATGGTGATGCATATGATTTCATTTTGATGTTATTTATATATCCCTTGATTCCATTTAGAAATTTGAGTTGGATTGAGTGCATTGGGAAAGTCATTCTCATCATTTACCCCTAGGGGATTTGAACCACAATTTACTAGTAAAAATCCCTATCTTGACCAGATTTGAAAGAGGAGTTGCATAAGCCATATGAACACTCCAGAGCATCCATAAACATTATAAATATGTCTTAATATCATCCAAGTACCTTGTAGCAATTTGGGAGAATTTTGAGTCATTTGGAGACCAAGGGACCAATACTAGTCAAAGAGAAATTGCTAGTAAAATACCATACATTGACCAAAATCTTAAAGGAGTTTGCAAAAGTGTTTTAATTAGAGACCTAGACATCAAAACTAGTCAAAGGTCGAACTAGGGAAAAAAGTGAAAAATTGGGCATTTTAATAAAAATTTTAAAAAGGACATTACAGAGGCATGGTGTGGGGGATCCCCTAGCTAAAACCTGACGTCTCAAATCCATCGGAATCAGAGGAATCACGATCGGAGTCACATTTTTGGTGCTATGGGCATTTTTTCCAGGCACCTCGTGGCCATTCAGGGACTCTTTGAGGATTTTCTCCGAGGGCATGGAACCCAAGCCGGTGAGCGGACTTGGGTTCTGTCAGCTCCCACATGTGCATATGGCTAGTGTGGAGGTTTTCATGATGGCCACGCATGCCCGCGAGCCATTGGATCAGGAAAGGCCCCCTTGAGCAAAATTGGCATGGCCTTCACTGAGAAAAATTGTAGTTCCGGAGATGGCACAATAGCATCATTTCTGGGAGTTTGAGACATGGTGTGGGGGACCCCCCATCTAAAACACGACATCCCAAATCCATCAAAATCGACGGCTATGCGATCATAGTCACAGTTTTTGTGCTACATATGTTTTTCTAGGCACTTCATGGTCATTCAGGGGCACTTTGAGGATTTGCTCAGGGGGCACGGAACCCAAACCGACAAACAGAGTTGGGTTCTGTCAGCTCCCACATGTGTATATGGAAATTTTGTAGGTTTTAACGATGGCCACGTACACCCAGGAGCCGTTGGATAAAAAATTACCCCCTTGATCAAAATTGGCATGGCCTTCACTAAGAAAAACCCTAGTTCCGGAGATGGCACAATAGTACTGTTTATGGGCATTTCAGGCACGGTGTGGGGCATCTCGTAGATAAAAACGGCATCCTGAATCCATCAGAATCGACGAATTGATGATCAAAGTCACGATTTTGGTGCTATGGTCATTTTTCCAGGCACCCCATGGCCATTCAGGGACACTTTGAGGATTTGCTCCGGTGGCACGAAACCCAAAACGACAAGCGGACTTCGGTTCTGTCAGCTCCCACACATGTATATGTCTAGTGTGGAGGTGTTCACAATGTCCACGCATTACTGGGAGCCGTCAGATCAGAAATGACACCCTTGAGAAAAATTGGCATGGCCTTCACTAAGCAAAACCCTAGTTCCGGAGATGGCACAATAGCACCGTTTCTTGGCGTTTGAGGCATGGAGTGGGGGGTCCCTCGGCTGAAACTAGTCATTCGGAATCCATCGGAATCGACGGATTCACAATCGGAGTCACGGTTTTGGTGCTATGGTCATTTTTTCCAGGCACCCCGTGGCCATTCAAGGACACTTTGAAGATTTCCTTCGGGGGCACAGAACCCAAACTGACGAGCAGAACAGGGTTCCGTCAGCTCCCACATGTGCATATGGCCAGTGTGGAGGTGTTCACAATGGACACGCATGCCCGGGAGCTATTAGATCAGAAATTACCCCCTTGATTCGTCGGGATATAAACACTCTTTCACTCATTTCCTCTCATTCTATTTCGCATTTCATGCATTTCACTTCTCTTTGCTAGGGTTCTTGAGTGGGTTTTCTAGTTGTTTGAGAGAATTTTTTTGGGGATCTTGTAAGGGAGATTGAAGGGGAGAATGAATCCTATTATTTGTGAGAGATTGGAAGGGATATTGAAGGCTTCCATAGAGACATTCAACCACCATTGGAGAGCTAAAGAGGTAAGCTCCAAACCCCACTATTTTTTTATTTTAAAAAAAATATTTCACCATGTTAAAAATTTTAAACCTTGCAATGTTCTCTTCTCCTACTCTTTCCAATTTCTTCTTCTCCGCCATTCTATTGCAGGCAACAAGTGATTCTCACCTTGAGTTAAGAAACATGATGGATATGTGGTTTTGGATTTTGGTTCCACTTCTTCTCATTATGATGGTGTTGGGAAGTAGATATGGTCGTGGTAGTGATGAGGTGTGTTAGTCCCAGAGACGTTATAGGGCTGTATTTAGAACTGTTCCTGGGCATCAATATGTTCCACTGTTTTATCGTTTCTAAAATACTCAATACAAAATCATATTCTTTAATAGTCAATTTTATGATAAACAAACCTGATATAGTGTGGTAAGCACTTATGATATGTTTGTGTAAACTTGAATAAATTGTGATGATGGAGTGGCATGAGAGAAGGTACTTGGATGGAAGTAAATCTTTGTCTCATGTGTATAGAAAATGTACTAAGCCGTAGCAATTCAGTAGTTATAACAAAATTATGACAACGCAGAACCCAATCCTTATGAAAATGATACAACCAAAGATTTATACCATGAATACTTCACAACATAAAAAACCCATAAACGGTACTTGAATCAAATATCAATTCAGGAATAATCACATCATGATCATAGTTTAACCTTATCAAATATAGAAGACATATGAAAACAGGTATGAAATTACAAAGAGAAGAAAATACTAACTATGCACGTCAGAGTTTTGAATCCACAAAAACCAAGATAAAGCGTGAAGGTTCTTTCTCATTTCTTGATGAGATTGAAATCGTACGAAGTTATACTTCGTACAAAAAGTCGATTCCTGGATAGCTTTCCTTTCTCTCTATATATAGCCTCTACGTGCTTTACAAAATTTACACATGATTTGTAACGACCCAACGGCCTACATTTTTTTGGTTGTTACTAACAAAAATTGGTTACAAAAAGGTTTTTTTGTTAGGTTAATGCTGACTTGTCGGAAGTGGAGACTGGGGTCCTCCCTACTGTGGTGGATGAATGTTCTGTTGCGATGAAGAAGTGCTGACTACTGGTTGTGTCGAATATGTTCTGACTGCTAGTTGCACCATTGAAGCCCTTTGTAGTTGCTGAACCTACAGAAATCGCGTGATACTCTTCCAGTCCTTGCCCATGTGATATTGAAAAAAACATTAACTCTCGAAGGGACATGTCCAACTCAGAATAGTGTTCAAATGTGGGATTCGGCAGAGATTTGAAAATGGCGCGAAGTCAGGGATTGGTTCTTTATGCGAGAGGTGGGTGGCTCTTAAATGTGAGGGGAACGTTCGTCTTCTAAATGACGGCGGTAATGATCGTTAAGCAAGGCTTAATGAAAACGATGAGGAGGAGGTGTGAGAAAAAATCGAGATTGGTTTCAAGGCTCCTGATGGGTGGTTTTGGGAAACCACTTTTCGGGCCCTGAATGAACTAGATGCCACCACGTGGTCGCGATAGTTTCCAGTCAAGGACGTGACGATATATTTAAACTTCGTGCGCTTTGGGCCCCTGAATCCCATATCGGTCGTTGATCTTTCCCCTATTTCTTGAGATTTGTGCCCATTCGGGAACAACTTTATGAGCTCCCCCCCCCCCTTTTTCCTGACAGACGTGCTAGAAGGGTCCCATCGACATTACCATGGTGACATGTATAGTTGTTTCGGGGATCATGAAATGTGGTATGAGGAATCCACTTTTCGGGTCGTGAATGAACTAGAGGCCGCCACGTGGTCAAGGCGGTTTCTAGTCAGGGTCGCCCCGGGCTCCATAAACCTCGTGTACTTCGAGCCCCTGAATGAGATGTCTGTCGTTAATCTAACTCCTGGTCATGATTTTGAATGGAGATCAGGTTGATTATCCAATGATCAATTATCATGAATCTGGGCGGCCAACCTCTCCTTTCATCCTCTCGCGGTGAAACGACTCAGATTCTTGAGGAGCAAAAAAGGGGGCTTTGCTTGCGATCTGCGGAGTTGTCTTCGGTCGACTGTATCACCGATGTTAATATTAATATTGGCTTCAACGAGGAGAGTCTTTTCCTTCGGAAGAGGCTGAGAACTGTAGACTAGTGCCTTTAAGTCCATTGGGTTGTGGATTCATATCTGGTCCTGACTTTTGAGAATAAAAAAACAGAGAACATGAGACTGAAAAGAAAATGTGTAAATACAACAAAACTTCTTGAAAGGAAGAGACATATGTTACATAAATGATATAGAAGATCAATCAATAGATCAAGATAGAGATCAATACTGAAAGAAATGCTTCAGAAATCTCCCATTTACATGGTTTCCGAAGATTTCGTCGTTGAGTTGTGCCAGTTCGTAGGTGTTATTTTCATGGATTGCAACAATCTTAAATGGGCCAAGCCATAAGTTGTCAAAATTTCCGTGCTTGGATATCTCCTCCCTTCTAGCATCCCATTTCAGAACAAGGTCTCCCTGTTGAAAATCCTGATCTATGGCTCTTTAGTCAAAATTTTCCTTCATCCTTTCTTGGTGTATCTCCGTTGTGTCATCCAACTGCTCCCTAACCTGCTGAATTTCGATCAGTTGATGAATCCTTCTCTCCATATCATTTGGTTCTTCATGCTCTGGCTATAATAGTTTCATCACTGGTAAACCCAATTGAATAGGAAGGACTTCTTCTTTTGCCATAAACAAGTTGGAAAGGTGAAGTGCCTATTGTTAATTTTTCAAAATTTACTTCAATCTTATCTAGGATCTTAACTGAGAGAACAACATGTACATCATATCTACAGCATATCAATCATGGACACAATAATGCAAGCACACAAGAGACATAGAGTTTACTTGGGGAAAACCATAACGGTGAAAAACCCCAATAACTTCCTCAGAGATAGATAGAGCAATGATACAACCCAAGCATAAGAGATAGACATCTCCTAGCAGCAGCTTCTCCTCCTCCACAAGTGCGCCACTCTCCCGAGAGTGTGAGAGAGAATAGAATGATAAAATAGAGTGCCTCCCGCATTCTATTTATACTTGACTTGACTTGCCTAATAACCTTTACTAGGTCGGCCTTAACTTAACCACATAACATAATGCTGACTGGATCGACACCCAATAGGGTGGTCTAATAACCCTTTGACCCACATGGCTGACCCCCAATAGGGTGGTATAATAGCCTTTTGACCCACATTACTTATACAGGGTCGACCCCAACAAGGTGGTCTAATAACCCATCAAGTATAAGTTACAACACTTACAATATAACTGACAACACTTCCGTATAGAGGAATAATAACATCTCTATAGGAATACAATATACATATATGTGAAATACATTCCGAAGTTATATATACATCAACACCTATAACACGTTTGACACTCATTCTATCTGCCCATAGTGCAAATTTTAATTGGGAGTCCCAATACTTTTTATTTGTATGCATCATCTTCTTCATGATGGTCACGAAGATTTTATTAGAGGATTCTACAGGGTTTCTGAAGATTTTGTCGTTGAGTTGTTCCAATTCGTAGGTGTTATTTCCATGGATTGCAACAATCTTAAATGGGCCAAGCCATAAGTTGTCAAACTTTCTATGATTGGATCTCTCCTCCCTTCTCGCATCCTATTTCAGAACAATGTCTCCCTGTTGAAAATCCTGAGCTATGGCTCTTCGGTCAAAAGTTGCCTTCATCCTATCTTGGTGTATTTTCGTTGTGTCATCCAGCTGCTCCCTAACCTATTGAATTTCGATCAGTTGATGAATCCTTCTCTCCATATCATTTGGTTCTTCATGCTATGGCTATAATAGTTTCATCACTGGTAGACCCAGCTGAATAGGAAGGACTGCTTCTTTTCCATAAACAAGTTGGAAAGGTGAAGTGCCTATATCATGGTTGACACTGATTCTATCTGCCCATAGTGCAAATTTTAACTGGGAGCCCCAATAATTTTTATTTGTATCCATCATCTTCTTAATGATGGTGACTAAGATTTTATTAGAGGGTTCTATAGGGTTTCCGAAGATTTCGTCATCGAGTTGTGCCAGTTCGTAGGTGTTATTGTCATGGATTCCAGCAATCTTAAGTGAGCCAAGCCATAAGTTGTCAAACTTTTCGTGCTTGGATCTCTCCTCCCTTATAGCATCCTATTTCAGAAAAGGGTCACCCTGTTGAAAATCCTGAGCTATGGCTCTTCGGTCAAAAGTTGCCTTCGTCCTGCCTTGGGGTATATTCGGTGTGTCGTCCAGCTGCTCCCTAACCTGCTGAATTTCGATCAGTTGATGAATCCTTCTCTCCATATCATTTGGTTCTTCATGTTCTGGATGTAATAGTTTCATCACTGGTAAACCCAGCTGAATAGGAAGGACTTCTTATTTTCCATAAACAAGTTGGAAAGGTGAAGTGCCTATAGCACGTTTGACATTAATTCTATCTGCCCATAGTGCAAATTTTAACTGGGAGTCCCAAGAATTTTTATTTGTATCCATCATCTTCTTAATGATGGTCACTAAGATTTTATTAGAGGATTCTACCAAGCCATTTCCCCGTGGGTAATAAGCTGTTGAATGAGTTAATTCAATGTTGTAGTTTTGGAAAAAAATCATCATTTTGGAGGATTTAAAATCCTGAGCGTTGTTTGTAATGATATTTATCGGGCAACCAAATCTTGCTAAAATATTTTATGCAAGGAAATTTATTATGATTGTATCATTAGTGTTTCTTGTTGGAATTGCTTCCACCCATTTTGTGAAATAATCAGTAGCCATTAGAATCCACCTGTGTTGGACACTAGAGTGTGGGTTTATCTCCCATATCAATTCAATACCCCACTGTTGAAAATGTGCTTCTACTTTGATTCGTTTGCGGGGAAATGGTCTAAGCTTCTACTTTCCAACAAATATTTGACATTCTATGCATGCCCGAACAATCTTATTAGCATCAGTGAATAATGTAGGCAAAAAATAACCGGCTCGGAGGAAATTATAGAAAGTGGCTTGCCATGCATGATGTCCTTCGCACATGCCTTTGTGAAACTATACTATTGTGCCTTCAGTTTCTTCTTCAATTACACAATTTAGAAAAATCCCGAGAGGATATTTCCAAAAGAGGTATCCATCTAAAATGCAATAATTTATAGCTTTGAGTTTAAGAGATCTCATTTTGGAGTTATCCAGGTCAGGGGGACAAGTTAGATGTTGTAGGTAGTAAACAATGTCTTTTTACCATCTTGAATAAGCAAATTTTTTAGAAACATTAACAGGGAGATTTTCTTGAATACCTGTTTCTTCCTGATTAGGAAGTTGATCTATCAAAGTTATCTTGAGAGCTTGATAGTTTGATTCGACCAAGAGTTTTTCTATTCCTTTTGCTTTCACCAACTTGGTAGGCTTGATTTCCATATCATACTCCTGGATTTTGGAGATCCACTTTCCCCTCCTTGCTTCGCTATTTGGTTGACACAGGATATCCTTAATGGTGCTCGTAGGAACGTAGGCGATGATCTTAGAGTGCAAGACATAGTTCCTGAATGATTTAAGTGCTTTTACTAGTGCATATTCCTGTTTTTCCATCGTGTTGTATTTTATCTTAGCATCTCTTAATGCTTGGTTGAAAAAGGAAATGGATTGTTTGTGCCCTTCACTATTTTTATGTAGGAGGACTGTTGCAATGGTAACCTCAGAGGAAAATGTGAATACAAGAAACTGCTTGGTGTAGTCAAGACTGATTAAAACAGGTGATTCTCCTAAGGCATTTTTTATCTGTTTAAAATAATTCCTTGCAGTTGTTGTCCATTTGATTTCAACATTTTTTCTTAACATATCAGTGATTTCTTTCATTGTTTCAGCAAAGTTGGGGATGAACCTTCGTAGGAAAATTATTTTTTCTATAAAAGATTGTACCTCCTTTTTATCCCTTGGAATATCAATCAGTTTTATAGAGGCCACTCTATTAGGATCTATATTAAATCCACCTTTGGAGACAATGTGTCCCAACAACTTTCCCTATGTCATTGCAAAAAAAAAAAGGGTTCAGAGCAAACCGAATTTTCTGCATTTCCTGAAGGTTTGCATTAGATGTTGAAGGTGGTATTTATCAGTTTTTGAGAATACTCTCATATCATATAAATATATAACAATAAAGTTGTCCTTTTCACCTATGAACTCTATATCCATGGCCCTTTGAAATGTTGCCCCAAACTTGATAAAGCCAAAGGGAATCTTATCATGCATGAATGTTCCCCATGGTGTGGTGACTGATGTCTTTTCCCTATCATCCAGGTGCATGTCTATCTAATTATAGCTTGAGAATCCTTCCATCGTGGAAACTCTAGTGGACCCAACCATTTTTTGAAGAATGTGATCCATTTTGGGCAAAGGGTAATTGTCCTTTAAAGAGCACTTATTTAGATTTTTGAAATCAACACATAGACAGATTTCTCCGTTTTTCTTCTTGACTGGTACTAGGTTAGATAAACACTATGAATATATGAGAGGAATGATGATTTTAGCATCAAGCAACTTTCTCACTTCCTTTTCAATTACAAGGAGTAAAATAGGATTCACCTGTCTTAATTGTTGCTTTACTAGCTTAGCATCTGGATTTAGTGGGGTACTGTGTTGTATGATGGTTGTATCATAAGTTTTCAAATCTTCATGCTTCCAGGAAAAGACGCCCATGTATTCTATAAACACATCTTTATATATTTTTATTTCCTCGGTTGTCAGGGACTGTGAAAGTTAGATAAATTTTGGTTCCTTCGGGGTACCAATGTTTACTTCCTGTACAGCCTCATTAGTTGGTTGTATTGTTGGTTTCACTGGGATCTTGTTTTTATCAAACAATTGTTCTAAAGGAACTAGACCATTAGGGATGTACTTATTCTTTAGTTGAATGGTCTTGTGACCAACAATCTGTTGTGTTAATTCAGGGGTTGTTCCCTCCTCTGTCTGCAGACTACTTTCCCTTTCACACTTTTCATCACTATCTATATTAGTACCTGAAAACTCGTCCATAAGCAGCAGGAGGCATTTAATCCGCTACTCATCCTAGAAGACTTTCCAATTCTTGATATTGTTAGGGATAGATGGGCGATATTGCATTTCCACTTCATATTTTAACTTGGGTTTCATACGAGGATTGAATTTGCTATCCGTTAAAGCCAATGAATCGGCCTTTTGGTTGTACTCCCTTGGGACAAAAGTTATATTAAAAGCATAAAATAAATTTTCAATAAGATCCCAGACAAGGTTTCGATATGATCTAAGCCTTTGATGTTTCGTTTGATAAATACCCTTGATTTGTTTTACCACCAACTCAGAGTCCCCAAAGACTGTCATCTTAGTGATTTTGGAATCTTTAGCAGCTCGAAGGGCCTAAGATGAGGGCTTCACATTATGCAACATTGTTAGTGGTATCAAAATATAACTTATAGGACAACATAATTTCTTGCCCTGCTGGTGAGGATAGCAATATGCCAGCTCCAGATTCATCTTTGGCTAAGGCCCTATAAATATGTAATTTCCATACTTGATTCTGGTTGTCTTTGTTAGTGGATTTAATCGCTTGGGGTTCCGCAATTTCCTTTTCAGAGGACTCACCTAGTGATAACATATAGCAGCCCATATCCTCATCATTTGCGTATATGGGATAATTCATAGGGATATCTTGATCACTTATCACATAAGAAAACATAGCTTCTCTATATAAGTGTTGAGTTTCTCCAGCCAATACGAGTACTGTAGCATATTTCATATCCATCTACATAGTACCTCCCACTTTTTTGGCCCAGATTCTTGACAGAAGCATACCATATTTGGCTAGGATATCCGCTACTACGACGTCCATCATTATACTTTTGGCTGGTAATTGGGCGAGAGTAACTACCAAATCTTGTATCATACCCATACACTTTACTTTCCTGGAGTCAAAAATGTAGAGATCATGATACGCCCTGGTAATCTCTAGTCCCAATTGTTCCATGATAAATTTTGGCAACAAATTGTGGGAGGCTCCAGAGTCTAGCATACGGTGTTGGAGGAGTTTATCATGTACATTTAGGGTAACATAAAAAGGAATAGTGGGATCTTCTTTATCACCAATATGAGGACCAGATTGAAAAGTTGGGGATTCGTCGTTTAGATTTATAATATCTTGCTGGTCAATAGTTTCAACTTTGTGCAACATCTTATCGATTTGTTTATGGTACAGAGGAATTTTTATTAATTCAGACAGAGGGATTGCTATTTTGAGTTTGCTCAATTCACATTCTAGATTGAAAGGTATATGGCCTTGTTTGTGCTCTTTAGTATCTGGCTCCATTTCTATGGGGGTTGACGCCTGACTCTTTTTGGCTATCTGGAACTAAGGATTTAGTAGCTTTGTCCCTTGACAGGTCTCCATTCTTTAACAGGGGGGATGCTTGAGAAGATT